>CM032803.1:7411991-8611991 GCA_019155185.1 Beaufortia kweichowensis | reverse complement strand
GAAATTTGAAAGCGCCTGGTGATTTTTACTCTACCAGACTTTGAGCTCTCTGAACTTTTTGACTGACTACCGGCTACTTTGTTTTCAACTTCCTTGAATCTTCAGCGTTTGATTTCAGGTGCTCGTCACCGCTTTTAAGTCGTTTGAATGTATAACATGATGGAAACCGAGATAAAAAGTCCCCTTCCGCAGTCCAACACGGGCTCGGCTGCGGGCGGCAAAAACAACAGTGCCAACGACCAGGACCGGGTGAAGCGGCCTATGAATGCTTTCATGGTGTGGTCCCGCGGTCAGCGGAGGAAAATGGCACAAGAGAATCCTAAAATGCACAACTCTGAAATCAGCAAGCGTCTCGGTGCTGACTGGAAACTTTTGACTGATGCGGAGAAGAGACCCTTCATTGACGAGGCCAAGCGGTTACGAGCCATGCACATGAAGGAGCACCCGGATTACAAATACCGTCCCCGCAGAAAGACCAAGACCCTGTTGAAGAAAGACAAGTATTCTCTGCCTGGGGGACTCTTGGCGCCAGGTGCCAACGCTGTCAACAGCGCCGTGTCGGTGGGCCAACGGATGGACTACACGCACATGAACGGATGGACGAACAGCGCGTACTCCCTCATGCCTGACCAGCTGGCCTACCCTCAGCATCCCAGCATGAACAGTCCCCAGATTCAGCAGATGCACCGGTACGACATGGCGGGACTTCAGTACCCGATGATGTCCTCAGCCCAGACCTACATGAACGCGGCGTCCACGTACAGCATGTCACCAGCATACACACAGCAAACCTCCAGCGCGATGGGTTTGGGCTCCATGGCATCTGTGTGCAAGACGGAACCCAGCTCTCCTCCCCCGGCCATAACCTCTCACTCTCAACGTGCTTGTTTGGGAGACCTGAGGGATATGATAAGCATGTACCTGCCTCCCGGAGGAGACAGCGCCGACCACTCATCTCTACAGACCAGTCGGTTACACAGCGTTCATCCGCACTATCAAAGCGCAGGGACTGGCGTGAACGGAACACTACCCCTAACCCACATTTGAAAGACGCTAAAAAAAGACTATAAGTACTTCGGATACTTGAACATTTTGGTTTGAATCGAAGTTCAATTTTGTTTTTAAAAAGAAACTATTTTTAATCTCATCGAGCTGTCCGTTTTAAAGCATTTTATGACGACATATCGGGGATTCGCCCGCAGAATGAATTGTATTGCAGAGGAGCTTTTTATCATAAGCTGTAACGCAATCAACTTCTGTAGAAGAATATTGGACTTCTGACTTCTTTGCAGTCAGAGTTTGTCTCTATAAAAAGGCACGTGGCTTCGTGAAGAGGCTGTATTTCAAAAACAAAAAAATGAAAGAAAAGTGGAGAGGAGAGTATGTTCACTCATAAATGTTTACACTTATTTTTAGAATGTCAGTTTTGTTGGCTGTGTCCAAATCTGTGTAGTCTTTTTGTTCTTTGTTAATGAACTAGGTTTTATTCAAATGAAAGACTGTGCTGGTCGCAAGCGCAAAGTTTGTTTTATTTATAGTAAGTTGTTTTAAAGCTTGTGAACCACTGTACGTTTTGTTGAAATGTTCTACTTTTGTTTTGTGAATCTTTCTTTCTGTGATGTTATTGCAGTATCAGGTTAACCCATTATGTGGGACGGAAAGTTTTATTTTAAACTTACGTTTCTACTTAAGACCATCCTATTCCTAAATGAATAAATTTGTTTTACAAAAAGTTTCTTGAGTAGATATGGTTTATTTGAAAATCTACTTTTGTACTACTGTTTGGTGTTAAAGCGTTGCGGAAAATCTGGGACAATTTAATTAAATCTCGATGTATTAATTTTCCAAAACTTAATCCGAATCAATGTATTGTAACAGAGAAAATGCAAATTCACTTTTCAACAAGGACACTGCTGAGAAATCTGTCAGCATGTAAATATTCATAAATACATAAATATTGAAAAAAGTTAGTTGGACACAGTACAAATCTGTGTATAATATACCCTAGAGTAGAGTATAATATCCTTTGAACTATTTAACATTTTAAAATTTAAGTTTTCATAAAACGCAATTTTTTGCAAGAAAATACCAACATAAAAATAACGATGAAAAACATAAAATATAATTACAGGAAAATAATTAGTCTCTTCGCTTTGCATGTTAACATTTTACAAGTGTGTAATTTCCCCAAACATTTCACTTGCTAAGTCGTCTAGGTACATGCAGTTCTTTAAAATTGCTTGAATAATTATGGTCAAGTATTAGTATCAATAATTCCATAAATTCCTTAAAACCAGACAGGCGATTAGCATATAAGTTCTAATAATTACATTCTTAATAATATTTTAATGCGGGTGTTATTCCTCTTTCGTCTCATGAATTCGCGTGAGGTCAGACAAAGGTTAAAGCGCTTTGACTATTATACCATATTATCTTTTGGTCTGTTTGTATGAGATAAATATTTTTTACTCCGTCCTTTTGTTGTTGTCGGCCGAGGAAAAGAACCCTTTTAGAAGGCCTTTACAGACTGACTGCCTCTTATAATTTAATGCCTATAATTTCTTCCACTGAGCCCTGAAAGTAAGTCTATACTGAATGTTTGGTATTATGCGCATCTAATATATATTATGTTGTCAAGTAGTGGTGTGCTGACAACGGATATTTAGAAACATTATTTTCTTATACAAGATTTTCTTATACAAGAGCTAAGAATAAATTTGAAATCTGAAGGTGTTTTATTTTAGAATTTAACTTCCGTAATTTCTCACTTACCCATTTAATAATTATCTGGTCAACTAAGCGCCAAATTAACAGCGGTAACATTTACCACCAAATTAGCCCCACTTTTTTGTGTCAAATGCACTGCAAATTTAACAACAGCATCACAATCATATTTATAAATGTAATTATATTTTTAAACCTAACTTAACCATTTACAAAAATACTCAAGCAAATTATGTTTGTAAGGGGTGCTTTAAAATGTCCATGATGTCCATGACGATTGTCACAGCAATTGAATTTGTTCCACAAAAGTTTTCTCAACAAGATTATTATTTACTGTGAAATCTTTTGATCTTATAGGGCTGATGGACATTTGTCATGGCAGAGGAGATATTCAAAACAACAAATAGCCTTGTAACGATTGAATGATGGCTTGTGACCAATGTGTACAACAAAAATTCACAATATTGATACACCTGACCGCTTTAAAGCAGGAGGTGGGTTGCATGGAACCCAGGGGCATTTATAGCTATGGAACGCTGTCCTTTCCACATTTATTGACAGGTTTGGTCTATGCATTATTGCTGTGCTTGGATGTGCTCTCTATGGATGCCAATAGAATAGATAGACCTCCCTAAATTTAATTCACTATTGTGTGTTGTATACCTGTCACCTGTTTATGCTGCCTAACTTTTTTTTTTGGACAAAACCTACGCATAAATAATTTATTAAATAAAAACCATGTATATGAGCTGAAGTTAGACTGATGGCAGAATGCATTAGGTCCCTGCCAGCACAGAGTGGGCCCCTCTCTCTCTTTCTTTCTCTCTCTTTTTTTTCTCTCGCTCGCTCAGTCATGTGAAGCACTGTGCCCACTCAGCAAGTGCAGGCATATCCCCACTTCCATCTGCTTATGACCTCACTGGAGCTGTTTGTTTAACCCCTTTCCAAACCAATATAATTACACCCTAGTGCAACCGTGCTGAATTCAGATGGCTGTAGATAGTATTAGAGACAGAAAGAGAAAGCTTTCCCACTTTCTTTCACGCTTAGGAGTAATTCTCTGCATATCTGTTCCTTCCTGTTTTTCGGATTGTTATGGTTATTCCTGTCATATTTGGATGCTTGTGACAGACAAAAAAGTGACTGCCGGCCCATATCGATTTAATTCACTTAACCTGCTGAGCAACTCCTCATTCCAAATCTGTGGGTGTTTTTTTCTTTAGTATTACAGTTCACAAACATACACAGATTACAGTACGTCAGTTGAGAAAATGGGTGTGTTTGATAAGTAAACAGGCTCTGTGGTATTTAGATCGTGCCAGACTGAACTTGCGATGATGTTGTGTACCAAAACAGAAGTTGGGTCTGTCCACTGGACTGGACGGAGTTGAGATGTGGGGGGTGAGTTAATCTCTCTGAACTGGGGCAGATGTCGTTGATGAGCCCCTATTAGATCAGCTCCCGCCGTGGGAAAATGGCATCCAATCCTTACGGGGTCAGGAGCTGACCCTCATGGTCTCATCCCACCTCAGAGCTGTCCATTCCCCTGCACTTTATCTAAGAGACACGCTCACCTATGTTGCCTACGGCCGTTGCCTCTGCTATCTGCTGTTATACGTTTAATGTTCTTGTGTCACATAATGCATGTAAACTTAACCTCTTCCTCCTTTTTGCAGCGTGCGTCACAATTTTGCTTCCTCTCTTTATTTTATGTTCATGCAATATTTTATGTGATGCTGCCTTGTTCACCTTAGTTTAACTTTTCATGTTGTCAGTGTTGTGTTTGCCAATTAAATACTTTCTGTATTTATCACAAAGACACATTTATATATTGTTTTGACAATTTGATCATCAGTGATCTAGTGTAGGTGGATGTGTGAGCTCTTCTCCAATCATTCTGATGTTTGTTGGTAATTATAGCCATGGTTGGATCTCCATGGCATTACACAACCACAAAGAATGCAGAGTGGGAGGTTTAAAGGGCGGCTGCCGCTGCAGTTCAGGCTTGGCCATGCAGTCCAGGTGCAAATGACTTGCATTGATGTCAGTGTAGAGTCAGTAATTCTAATTAATAGAACTTGTCTTTCATAAAAAGACCGTAGATAACGAGAGCCATACAAAGGGACAATGTTTTTAGCAGTGTGGAGTAAAATCATTTTGCTGTTGTACAGTGAAGTGGTCTTATTGTTTCATTATGTCATTGTTTTGGCACCCGCCCACTAACTTAATATAAAAGCTTTGCCCAACATCAGGAATGTGCACAACATGTTTTACATCCCATTTCCATGTATCATGAATTTCTTTCAACAAAGTTCCCACCAGATAGATCATTACACTAACTGGATTAACCAAGACCTTGTTCATGTGAAATACTATTCAAATTTTCAGTGCAGATGCCTACAGTTTATTTATAGAATATGTTTTGGGAACTTCACTTGTCAACCAAAGTAATTATAAAAATGTTGGCCCAGGGGGTAATAGTCGTTATGATAATAAAAACTTAAAACCCCTTGCACAGCTGTAAAGCTTTAACTTCTGCAAAATTTCCCTAAACCTGGAGCTACCCTGCCCTTAACGTCTGCTCTTGGGTGGAGCAGGTGCGATAGGTTTCTCTGACGCAGGAAACAGGTTTTAGGGTGCTTGTCTTTAACCCAGCCTCTCCAAGATGGAACTGGGTGGAGTGTGACCGACACCAGGGCAGATGGCAGTTTTAGGGACAGCATTTGAAGCAGGTCCATATAACATTTGTAGCTTCACCAGCAGTAGAAGCAGTCGCTGGGCAGTAGAAACTGTTGGGAAGATAGAGACAATACGGTTAAAGGGTTTTGGGGGGTTGGGGGAAGGATGTGAAACGGGGACGAAGGGGCCTCTCATCTAGGCCACATATATTGATTAGTGTAGGTTGGGTCATGAAGAAAAAACTGAGATTGACAGATGAACAATGGTGTTCTGGGTTCCTACATCTACGTGATGGCCCATTGTCATATGTGTGAGTATCAGGTGTTTCGAGGATAATTGGAAAAGGTATATTAGTTAAATTCACCACACATTCTTTGCCCAACGGTTATCTTCTGTTTTTTAAGTAAATGTCTTCACTCAGGTGAAGATCTTGTAGAAGTTCTCCATGCCTGTTTTGTATGCCCATGGGAATGAGACCTCATGCGGAGGTGCCTCACTTGTTTATTGATTAGTTGCCATTGTCATTCAGCCAGTTCTCTGGGAGATGTGCATTTGTGTGCCAAAAGCTCACATCAGGGCATGTCTTCATTGTCTGGAGGGTGTACAAATGTAATGTGTTCTCGCTTTCATGCTCCTTTTTCAGTGACTGTGTCCAACTCTATTTCCTTGTGCTCCCCATGTTAATGCAGTCTGATTTCAATAGGTGGGATGTTTCAGTTCATAAACAATTATATTGGGTCGTAGTATTTTATGGTCAAAAATTGTTAACCCGTTTGTGAAATTCTAATCTCAAAATCTAATTATGAGATTAGGAGCTTTAAAGTAGTCATAGCCTTAAAATTAGGTTATGTGTGTTTATCACTGTAAATGGTAAATTATATAATAGATTTACAGTTCTCAATTTTACATTTATAATACTGCAATTAATGATTTTATTTACAATATTTTTTTATTTTGCACAAAAAATACCAGAAGTTAACTTGACTTGGGCTTTTATTTCAATATTAAAGGTATCAAGGTTATATTTTTAGAAGAAAATTTTTTTTTTTTTTTACATTATATAAAACAATTTTATGTGGAAAACAGTAAATCACAAAAAATGACTTTAGCTGGGTTTTTACAGACAGGGTCACATTTATAAATTATTTTTTATTTTATCTATATTAATTTGTAATAGAAAAAGCAAAAGGTTTATTCAGTGTTGACTAGAAGTAGATTGGTATGGCAAAAAGGTTTCTCCATTAAGATAATAATACAAGGAGACATTTAACAAAAGACTTTTTGAGGGGATTTTTTTAAAGAGACTCACAGTGCATTTGAAGAGTACATTTTATTAGTGCATGATTCTCTGAGAAAAAAACCATGATCACTACTTGAGCCAGAGGAACAATGCTCAATTTAATTTGTTTTGATTTTTCATGACATAGCCAGTCTCCCAGCATTGTGTCCTTCCTTTGAAATATCATGCTGTTTGGTTCTCCCCTATGTTTAGTCTTCAGTGTTTAACCCCCAATTGCATAATATGATATATTTTGAAATGCTTTAAAGACACTCGCATATATCAATAGCCTTATTATTTAGTCCACTTCAGCCTGTCACTCACAGCAGCTCTCCAGGGTCTATTAACATGTGATTGAGCTTGTAGAAAGCTTGCAGAAAGATCGCTAACAGGCCGCTACTGGTTACTTGCACTGGCAAAGAGGAACATCAGCTACTGATAAACAGTAGCTGGAGATGTCAGAAGATAAACATGGCCTTTAACCACAGGATCAGGCGCAGAGCTGCCTTTTTCCTCTTTTTGCTTGACTTTCGTTTCTTTGAGCACCACATATGCCGACGTTGACTGTGCCTACAGGCCTTACTTGTCAAAATAGTTTTACTGTTGTTTTAAAGCTCATTAAAACGCCCTGTCTCGTGGGAAACCGATCTTGGCTTTTAGCTGAAGGTTAAGCTGATATTCTTTCTACCAAAATGCGCCGCGTAGGTCAAATGAGATGTAAACCTTTTTTTTTCTTCTGAAATGCGCACTTTGTCCCGCAAGACGAGCCTAAAAACTTTATTCGCATCCCTCTTTCCAAACCCCCAGCAAATATCACACCTCGGATGCATAAACATGCCTGAGCTCCACACATCAACCCACGCAGGGGGCCTGGCCGGCTATAGAGCCTCTCTGTGACACCAATCAGGAATGATGGCAGCCTCTTTTGTCATGCTAACAGGAATTGCCTCTTCTCTTATTCAAATGTTCTCCTTCTCTTTCTCCAAACTCCCTCCCTTCATCCTTCTCTCCCTTTCTCCCTCCTCACGGGCCATGTAAATCCATACTCTGAGAGTTTGAAAAAGAGGGAGAGCGAGGGAAGGAGAACCAGAGAGAGAGACAGAGACAGAAAGAGAGAGAGAGAGAGAGAGAGAGAGGGGAGTGAGAACTCCCTGTCCTCAGAACCGTTGATCGGTGGGCCCCTCTCCTGGGGGTCAGCGTGGCTCTCGCAGCGCCGAGCTGTTTCCATGCCCAGCCGAGCCCATTTCATATTCAAATGCTCCAATCAGGCCTGTGACCCGCGGGGGGCTTTTTTACTGCCTGGGCCCTGGGTCAGCGGGTTAAGATGGTGATTTAATAGCCAAGACGATGGGAGAAAAAAGGGGAAAGAAGTGATTTAGTGACTGAATGAGTCATAAAAAAGCATTTTTCTTAAGTTGTCATGTAAATGCGAATAGTTTTCCTAGTTTTTTTCTGTTTCGTCAATTCACGTGTTTACAGACCACGGCACCTGTTTGCTCAGTTTTGCATGAGATTTCTCAGAACACTTCATGTGGCAATATGCAAGTAAAGGTTTACGGTCCTTCTATGGTGTGGTTTGTTGTGGAGTAATCTCACCTGAGCATCTTGTTATTCATGTCTAAACAGGTGTGTTCTTTGCAAATTACATAGAGCTGGTATGTACGTGTAGGCTGGCTGTCATGTACTAATTATTCTGGAGACTGTGTCTTTGCATGTGAACACTGTATAAAGTTTGATGTTTCCTTGTTCATTATTCCCGGACTTGTGTGATGGTTTGACCCCAGGCGTGCATTGGTGACAGCACCTCCATTATGAACTTATAGGCTACCACAGTGTTTGTTTTTGGAATTGAGAGGTTCATTCGGCAGATATAGATCATGCAAGACTTTTGTCTAGGTTTTGACACGGTGGATTGAACTATTTTAGCACCAAATACCAACAAAAACAAATAAGCACAAAAAAAGCAGGTATATGACAAATTTACCGTAAGTGATGGTGTGACATGGCAAAAATAAAACGAAACAAAACTCTTAACATTAAAGATAAATCTCTCTCTTCGTTTTTGTAACTCTAACCAATGAATATAATAATATACAAAACGCATGAGAGAGATTTAAGATTTTTGCTGTCACACTATAGGACACATATAAATATATATTTGTCAACTACCCATATATATATATATATATATATATAATTTATCTCAAAAATCTTAACATATATGTATATAGTTTATAGTAAGTAGCATATAGATAAATAAATGGGAACAAAGTATATGCGTTAATCCAGTTTTAGAAATTCTTTTATTTTGAGAAAATCTGTATGTTTTACTGGCATGTTGATATTCCTTAAAGTATTCACGATCCTTAATTAAACAAAGTGCCTCTTGCATTTCCATAATCTTCTCTAGACAGTCTTAAGTGCACTCTAATATGCAGAGACCTGACAGTGATGGGTGTTTAGACGTCTCCAGATTGGGAGTCGTTAGTATTTAGTCTAAGTCCGTTGAGATGTAAAAGAGCCTCTGTGTGTGAGAGCTGTACTGCCGCAGAAGCTCAGTAGCAGCCACCTCACTGACTGACAGGTGGGTCAAAGTTGGGGATTTAAGGTGGCTCGAGGATTTGTGTGAGGCCCAACAGCCAGCACTCTTATTTTTACTTTGATGCAGTGAAGTTTTCAATGTGTGATGATGTGTGAGAAGGAGGGAATTAAAGAGAGAGACAGAGAATTTGCTTGGCGTTGTGTGTGTGTCTGATTCTCAGAGGTTTAGTACAGCCTTCAGTGAGCACAGCTGTGTCTGGGACTACATGGGTTTGTTCTCCCGCTGGTGGGGAGAAAGAACTCCTGCAGATCTGCAGACCAACACCATCCTTCCTGCCTCTCTCCTTCTGGTTCTCTGTTTGTAGCAACTAGTGTCAGAAATTAAAGGCATATTTGCCTTTGGATTTGACTTAACTTTTTAATTAGGGTTTATTTATTTTATTATATTTATTTATTTTTATTATTACCATTTTATTTGTTTTATTCTAACTGTATTAAAACATACTGTGTTATAGTTTATTATCTATAATACTTCAATTCATGAATCAATACGGTTGTATTAAAAACAACACAATCTCTGTTATTTCTAGGACAGAAGACAAAATATGTTGTACCTTACTTGACACTTGACATTTTATGTTACTTTAAACTCAACTTGTGTTGTCCCTTTTATTTGTTTTTATTCTTATTATTTATTTAACACAAAATGACCCGTAATGTGTTAAATAGCATAACACAAAAACGTGTTATTTAATAACACATTCTGTTTGAGTGTGTACTTTTATTAATTAATAAATTAATTTATTACCAACCAGCTCCTATTTGTGCTATAATGTGTATATATATTTCGACCTAGAATTGAACAGTGAGAACTACATTAGATTTAAAATAGACATTTTCTAGGGCATTTTTTACCCCCATGTTTTACATTTTGGGGCATTTTTACTGCTTTCTGTGACATTCAGCCCTTAATTTCAGATTCTGTCTTATTAAATTTAACCATGGTTTTACTACAAATAAAACAAAAACATGATTGATATAGTTAAATCACAGTAACCACAAATTAACCACAGCTTTGCTACAGTAACTATAGTTAAACCATATTTGTGGTTCTATAAATGCTAATGAATTCATTAAAAAACATGGTTACTACACTTTACACCTAAAAGTTTTTTAAAGGCTGATAGCAACCAAAGTTCCTCCCCTTCTCACCTCCACAAAATGATTTGTCTGACCTAACACAATACCAAGCTTGTAATAGGCATTTAATGTTATGTTTTCTTTCACCTGGCATAGTATTTGTCATACTTTTTTAGGATGTGGGCATGTCACACAACCTGTCCATGTTAGTAGCTGTTTAATTTGGCTGGCTGCTGTCCAAAGACTGATGAATATGTGCAAAAATATGGGAAATGTTTTCTCCACCCTTAATAAGCCTATTTATTTTGCTATGCTAGCTATTTACGATTATATGGTTAGTTCCATTTCATTATGTGACCCTGCAAACCTGTTACACATTATAGTTCCAGACTCATCAGTTGAGAAATGGTGTATTAGACAACATGTACCAGTCAGTATCACTGCTTGTATAAATTTGTTCTTTATGATTATGTAAAGAGACATTCTTAATAATCCTTTGCTACAAGTATCACTTTAAGGATTTTTTAAGCCGTTTGACAGAGATCAAGGGATTTGTGCTTTATACCCTCCGATGCTTCCAAAAGTGTCAGAAGTCTTTGTGCAGATCCTGCTAATGGAAAACACCATATTGTAAAGCTGAAGAAACACTGAAAATCTAGGGAATGAAAGTCTGATTTTAATGCATTGATGAAAAGAACAAAAATATACAGTCTTAATCTTAAAATTGAAGGGCTGTTGAAAAATTTTGAAAAAATGACACAGTAATTGCCAATAAAAAAGTTTCCTTTTAACTACAGCTTCTGATCTAGACTTATTATCTTGTCATAGTTTTTTGCTTTTTCTAACAGTCATTATGAATCTTAGCAAACCTTTCAAAATTGGTTTAAGGGCAGACTACAAACACTTCTTTTGAAAATGTTCCCATACCACTAGCTCAGTGTAATCCTATGATCTGTCAACTTTTTTAGCTCTGTTACATGCTAGACCTCCCACGCAATAATACAGAGTTTTCTCATTGTGTGGCTTTCTGCAGAAAGCCCGTAAAGTCTGAGAAAATCGATCCAAACAAGCCTTAATTCTGTCATTAGGTGAGAGAGAGCCGTTGTGTGATTGGCTGCCCGTCCGCTCCATATTCAGGCATGCTGGATGAGGCAGAGGGCCTGCTGGGTAAATGGTGTTGTAATCAGGAGCTGACTGCGCTGCCTGATCAGGTATGAAGTCTGCTTCCACCTTCCTCCAAATCCTTTCCTCATCTTCCTCTCCTCTCGCTTGTGTGGTTTGCAGACCCAGATGGGAGCCAGTTCTCAGCTCCTATTACACTATATGACCATGAGCTTGATAGCACGACGTATGAGATGTTAGAGGTAATGTGGGAGGGGTGTTTTTTGTTCCCACATTTGATTATTCAGGTTGGTCAAACTAAATTCTGAACCCATAAAATTCGTATCCCCTTTGGGGGTTATTTACATATATTTCAACCCCCCAACACACACACACAGTTTCCCAGCTTCTGTTTCTTCCCTCCGAATGTGAAAAAGAGGGCAGAGCAACCAGGCCTGTCTAGTCTTTAAGATGTCACTGTGGTGTGAAATATAGGCGAACAACCAGAGCTTTGAAACTCAAACTGAACCCACCCTCCAAACCCCTTTACACCCCCCCACACACATATACCTTCTGTTTCACCCTCGTACACCAAAACAACAGGCCACCCTTCTATCTCTATCCAAACTTAGATTCTGTACTGTGCCCAGATCCATCCATGGAGATGTGTGTGTGTGCCTATTTTTGTGAGCATGTGTGTTCAGAAGGCTGGTAGGGTCCAGACACCAGACGCAGATGTTCGGGACGGGCTGGTGAGATTGCACCTGTAGTCACTCTATCATGTGCCAACGACTGGCATTACTGTGTTGGACAAAATCACAATAAACAGTAAGACAAATTGACCATGCATCATTTTAAGTTTTCAACACCCAGTGTTTATAGATTATATTTTTTTATTTATCGCATATTACATCTAAGTTCCTTTTGGGGTAAATGGGTGAGATGTAGTTAATACTTGGATGTGGTTGAATCTGCAGAAACCTGTTTGTGGAAGTCTTTTCGCTAATTCTGTACACCACAGACACATTGGATTGATATGTCAAGGGGGCATGAAATACTTTTAATTGTTTTAAATGAACACTTGCACCCCTACATTGTTGATTAATTTTCTGACTAAAGTCTCCAAGGGCCAAGTCTTAAAATTCTGTGTGGCCCGGTGCCCAGCGGCCCACTGGAGAGATAAAGAGAACACATATGTAGCCAGGCTCAGTTACGCTCCAGTAGAGCCGTCCCAGAAAGAGAGAGAGAGAGAGAGAGAGAGAGAGAGAGAGAGAGAGAGAGAGCATTGTGGGAACACGTGTTTGTACAAGGTAGTTTTTCTGTCTAATGCAATCTGCAGTGTGTTCTGATGGCACTTGTTTTGTGTACTTGTGTACTTTTTTGTATGTGTGTTTGCATCTATGTGTTTATGTATCAGGAGGCTAGTGAAGGGTGGTTGGCAGAGTGGCATTTAGTCAGATAGTGTGTTCTGCCCCCCCCAGTCCCCCAGCTCGGTCCAGCTCACTCCCCAGTGCGCAGGCAGAATGCAGCGTCAGGAGCCCGAACACTGAGCTCCCATTGTGTATGCTAAGCAAAGCGGAATGGCCGGGTGACAAAAGAGGGAGGAGTGGGGCTCAGTGCACACAAAGCCTGGGGGAGGGAAGGGATGGTGGGGGGGAGAGAGGGGGCGTTCTGCCGCTGGGGGCTAAATAGACCCACTCAGCCCCCCAAACCCATCCGTAACCCCTGTCCCCACCTCTGACCAACAGTCCTCTTTCCCGCACCTATGAGTGCCCGTTCCTGACAGGCAAAGCTGTAAGCATAGTGTCACATTTTGGAATTTTGGCATGAAATATTGTTTCTTAGTTTTAAATGGTCAAAAAATATGATGAGATAAAAGTTTGACAATCATAGGTGTCAAATATAAAAAAATAAGATAACTGACACTTACAATATATATATATATATATATATATATTTATTAAATACATAATCTTGAAAAATCTCATCTAAAATCTTGAGTTCAGTCTTGTGTCTACTTGTTGCGAGAATAAATTAAAATCTAAAAAAGAACAAGAAAATATGATATTATGAAAAACATGCTAGCATTATACTGTAGGTGTAACCTGATAACCTGATAATATTGAGTATACACATAAAAATGCAAACTACAATTTTTTAACTTTTAGATATTTTTACATTTGATCTTTTTTCATAATTTTAGGTATTTTTGTAAGTAACATAAACATTAACTGTTTTTTCTTGTCAAATATTTAATCTTGAGACATAGCTTATTCTAATTCTAAATTAATATTGATGGAAATCAATATTTAGTTTGTCACGATTAAATTAGAATTGTAATAAAAATATTTAAATAAATAAGGAAGTAACTTGTGTTGACAGTTAACAGGTTTTTATTATATTGTGCACTGTATTTATTGGCTGGGCATGTGTACTTTACATATCATATATGCTGTTTTGAGCTGTATTAAGTCACACAATGTCCTTTTTGGACTTGATTTAAAAAATAAAATGTTAATATTGCATTTCTCCCAGCAAATGTCACTGACTATACCATTGTCTCTCCACCAGAGTTCCACTATGTCCTTTGTTGTCCGTAGATGGCATTCTTTTTGATGATGTTCAAGTTAACATCCGAAAGGCCTGCAGTCATGGAGAGCTCTGATACTGCCCTGTGGGCTGGAAGTTCACAAAGCCAAAGGCCGGTCTTTGATGAACCCTCTTCCTCGTTCTGCCCTTCCTCTGCCCTCTCAGATGCGAGGTAAACTCAGCACATCAAAGAGAGGTTCCACAGAGAGCCCACTTGATGCTGTTACACTCACACAGCCCGCCTCCTATCCCGGCTGACACATACACTTTACATTTGAAAAACTTAAAAACGAATCACTCTTCCCGTCTGTTTGGCTATCGAATGTAAGCTTGCTTGCCTTGACCTCTGTTTGTCCTGGATGCTGTAGGAAGTGGCTCTCTGGGTGTTTTTCTCATCTTTTGTGATGTGAAATGAAAGGGAAGGTTTGAATATGCTGCCGTAAGCCCCTCGGGGTTACAGGTCAGTCACCGAGGAGAAGAAAGATGCCAGCGTTTCTGAGCGTGTACGCGTGCTGGGCCAGCGGTGAGCTTAAACGTTTCTCCTCAATACTCGGCATCGATGCTCTCCGAAGCCTGGCGCTCTCCTGGCAGGCCTGACCCGTTGAGTCATTATTCCCCCTAGGTAAATCACTCGCAATCAGTGTGTCTGAAGCCCCCTGCTCTCTAGATGATTCCCCTGCTGATTGGTCTAACTGGACTCCTGTCTGTGGAGAGATTACCCTGCATTGTTTTCTTTATGGCACATAGATTGAGCTGTTGTTAGCATTCGCTTGCCGGGTGGAGGCGGCGCGTGTGAGGCCGGGATCTGAGGATGTGCTCTGAGGTTGCTCTCTGGGCTTGATAAGGGTAACAGGAAAAGCACAGGCAAGCTTTCACTCTAATGATTTTGAATGAGCTCTTGAAATGGCAAACTATGATTTTTTTGAACAGGAAATTGTAGTCAAGTTGATCGAGGTTGCGCCCAGACTCATCAACGATAAATAGGGGAATGAAATGATCATGTAATAGTTTGAACCGTGCTAGTGAGGTTTTGTGACGTTGACACTAGAAGAGGAGACTATACTTTCAAATGAGCTTTTATAAAATGAAGTTTCAGTAATGGTCAAGCCTTATTTTGTTGCTGTTTGAAACATTGTCTTTTGAGCATAAATTTAAGTTGTTGTTTTTTTGCAATGCTACACTGTAAAAGTGTCTTTTTACAGTACAATCTGGAAGAAGTTGTCACATTATTATTGTTGGAAATTGTAAAATATTGCGTTATAAAATTAAAGTGTTTAATAATTTCAATGCTTTTTGGTCAAAACATTGATTTTATATTTTACTATTGATATTGTTTGCTTTTCATTTTTTTCTTTTGTGTTTCATAACTGTCGCACTCAGTTTTTAACATTAGTGTGACAATATGCTTCATATGCTTCAATATGTTCATTAAAACAATGTGGAAACTTAGCTATGCTGCATTACTGAGAATACTGAGATTTATGAAAATATGCTTTAATATGAGATATAGTCATTTAAGTAAGTACACTTTGGGTTATTTGGATCAAATATGGAATTTTATTTAGGTTTCTAGGTTAATTTAACCTGTCTTGCTCTTGCTCCAACCTGTCTTGCTCCAACCATGGGTTAAAATTAACCCAGCATTTTTCAGAACGTATACATATATGTGTATATACGTGTGTGTGGAAAAAGCCTCCTGAAACGTTGTTTCATAATAACACATCTCACTCAACACTTGTTAAAACTGAGTCGTATAATTATGCTGAAATGTGATTATCTGCATATTTCGTGTAAGTATATATGCCACAGGGTAGGGTGCGGCGGAGAATGTGGCAGAGAAAGAGGGTCCACAAATTATTAGTATGTGAACAGTGAAATTTCTTGGGATTTTGTATCCTATTGTGTCTCATGACATTTTAGATTGTATTTGCCCTTTGTTATTTCTCATGGTTAAATAAAAGGACTTTAGGCACTCCACTACGACTTCATAGTAGTTTTAATAAATCCTATAAATATCTGCAGTATAGTGTTTAAATGAAATTATTTTGAGGAGTCATTTTACTGGTCAAGGTAAAATTTTTTTTGATTATATCAACTGTTAAACCTGTTGCCTTATAATCTTTTCATAGTTTATTTGATAAATAATAGTGATGAGATGAGATAACACGCAAGTAAACAGTAGGAATTTAGTTTAAGTCTTTGATCAAAATGTCAGAGTGACAAGAAACATACTTTCAGTCAAGTGTGTCCAAACATTTAAGTGATACTACAGGCTACTGTCTCTTATCAGGTTACTGTTACCTATAATTTTACAGTAGTTAGGACATACAATATGACAATAGGCATTTCGGCGTGTTACTTTTAATTATATTACAATTTGAACTAAATATTTGACAAGCTTTAGAAGATTTCTGCTAATAATAATCAAAAAGTTAACAGTAGTACAGTAACCCATTTGTCTCCTAATATTTGTAAGTCGCTTTGGATAAAAGCATCAGCTAAATGTAAATGTAGAGCAATTGACAAACTGAGATTTAAGTTTTAGTCACTTTTTCCCAAAATACTTTCTGTATGTTTAAAGTTATTAGACACTATTAGAAAACTGCTCACAACAAGACAATATTTGTCACAGGAAGCTGTACATTGTATCTGGGTCTTTATATACCCATGAAAGTGAGTGGAAAGGTCTGTGTGTGTATTTTTGTGTGTTTGGAGTGGGGGGCCGGGGGCATTAGGCCGTCTCTGTGAGGGTGTGTGTATGTGTGTTTAAGGGGGGGGTAGAAACCTGAGGCCACTGTGAAGCAGCGGAGACAAAAGAGATCCACGTGAGACTCAGGCACATGCAGGCTTGGCTTACCTGCTCACCTGCTCTACCTCCTAAATGAACTTTTGGCCCTGAGAGCACAACCTGCAGCCTCTTGCCACTGCAGGCCACACCCAGTCTCTCATGCTTCCTCTCTCCCTCTGTTTTTCTTTTCTCCCATCTCTCATTTGACCCCTCTATTCTCCAGCTCCACTCACCCCTTAACTTCCCAGCCACTTCTCTCTTCCCTTGCGTTCTTTCTAACTATTTCCCTTGTTCTGGTTTCCCAATAACCCTCCATTGCTTTGTCGGTCCAGCCCTCTGCCCACTTCCTTCAATATTCTTCCTACCCACAGTCAGTGAACCTCGCACGCTCGCTCTCTCTCCTGTTCCCCTCTGTTTTATAATAGTTCCCTTGCGTATTGCCATCCTAAACTGTTGCGTTCACCTCACACTGGCCAAACCTGACTTTCAAGTCTCATTCATGGGCAATATCAACCGTAAATGTGCTAGAGCGAGAGAGAGATACACATTGGTCCTGTTGGGCTTTGGCTCTTGGGTGGGGCTAAAATGCCACACAGCTGAGCAAACCTGGGCCACCACAACAACATTTCTCCTCTTATTCATACCTTCTGTTTTCTTTTTTAATCCACACTTTCTCTCTGCTGTCTGTTTGAGGAAGGAGTAGGAGGAGGAATGTACCAAAGCATTATGGGAAAATAATAGACCCTGAATCGTGATGGTTTTCTCTCTTTGTTTGTCTTCACCTAGAATACGTGAAGCAGGACGCAGACATTACAAACACAGAGGTCATGCATCTGTTTCACATGAAAGCTCTGTGTACAGTTGGTGTAAAAATGACATTAATGAAAGGGTATATTGACATGGATTTTGCTTTGAAGTATTGTATGTTTGCTAGCACATCACTGCGGCTTGACATGATGTTTTCTCAGTTGATTGTTTAGTTGGGAAGTTTAGGAAGTTTAAGACTTCCTTCCATGCATGAGAGGCTTACCGCTTCTTTCTTTCTTTCTTTCTTTCTTTCTTTCTTTCTTTCTTTCTTTCTCTCTTTCTCTCTCTCTTTCTTTCTCTCTTTCTCTTTCTTTCTCTCTTTCTTTCTTTCTTTCTTTCTTTCTTTCTTTCTTTCTTTCTCTCTCTTCTTTCTTTCTTTCTTTCTTTCTCTCTTTCTTTCTTTCTTTCTTTCTTTCTTTCTTTCTTTCTTTATTTATTTATTTATTTATTTATTTATTTATTTCCTATGAAACATATTAAGCCAAAAATAGCATCCACATCAAAGTCATTACTATGTAAAGCTTTACAGACACGGGAAGTGTTAAGTCATGTTTAGTTAGTCAGCGTGGTTGCCACTTTTTTCCACAGTTCAATTAAGGCGTTCTTCATTATGCATAAAAAAAATGAAACAAACAGGAAGGTCGCTCTGAAATATTGTCAGTTTTGTGTTTGGCCAGTGAAAGGCTCACTCTCTCTCTCGCGTTGGGTGTTTGGGTGTGGGTCGTTTCCTCGTCTTTCAACAGGTGGAGGCCTGCCAGACGTGCCAGTCCTGCTGCCAGTTGTTCTCCACCTCAGCCTGCAGACATGGCTTAATATGCACACAAACATGCACATACACATTTGTATACCGTCATGCTAATTTATTTAGAGCGCATGCTCAAAACAACTCAGTCGTGCTTTCGTGGAACAACATAAATACCCACCTACACATGCAACCGAAACATGCATGACGACCGAGCTGTCAATCTCACGCTTGTTTGCACATACGGTTGTACATTAGCAATACTGCCGCATTTCCCAGGCTGTCTATCTCCCACAGACCTGTTTACTCTTTGTAATACATCAGACAAGAATGCCGATCCTAAGATGTAATGCACGGCGTCTGTCAGGTGAACTATTTTTATAACTCGTGCTGTTTTTTTTACAAACACACACCCATTTCTATACCTTTAATACACCATACTAAGCCCATTTCCCATGTTGTGTTTTCAGAAGTTCCGTCCACACCCCGGTTGTGTGTCAGAGATGGACTTAGATTGACAGCCGGGATATGTTTCTGACTTTTGATTTTAAGAATCACTATCAACACGTTTTGCCCTCCGCCCACATATGCAATGGTACATAGCGTAATGAGCCATGCGTGAGGAGAGCTGGCGTGGTAAGTGTGTGTCACATACCTGTTCTGGGTGTTCTCACTGTGTGTGAAACCAGATAGCTGCGTTGCTGCCTCACTGCCTGGTCAGTTAATGACTTTACATGTAGTGTTTTGTTTATGAAAGTAAAATATAAGAACATTTTTAAGGCTTCTAAGTCAGCAGGATGTCACATATAAAGATCTAAAACAAATTTAAGAGCTTTAGACAAAACCAAGAAAATACTTAGTAGCTACATTGTTTGTTATTCAGTGGAAATGTGATCAAATTTCTGTTTGTAAATGATTTTTTTGTTTATAATAATCAATTTTAATAATTTTTATAATAGTTTAATTTGTTAGTTTTGATGTATCGCTTCATTGTCTCCTAATATTTGTAAGTCGCTTTGGATAAAAGCGTCAGCTAAATGCCTAAATGTAAATGTAAATGTTTGTCTTCATTTCCTATCTAATTTCTGGATATAATCAAAGGAAACTGCACGTACCTGCATGCAGTCTCCAATGTTGGTTTTGGTGTGTTTAACTGCGGTTTTAACAAAGTTATGTCTATAAGCTATAAGATTTGATTCCATGGGTGGGTAAGACTGTGTGTTTTTGTCCGAGCTTGCATATGTGTGTGTGAGCATGTATGTGTGTATTTGTGTTTTTGCCTGAGCATGCATATGTGCGTGTGAGCATGCATGTGTGTGTTTGTGTTTGCCTGCATGATCCTAGGTGTGTGTGTGTATGCATTTTGTGGCCTCTGGGTCTTCCTGTGAGTCATTCGCATGAGGTAAACCCCACTAAAGCTGTCCTAGTCCTCTCTAATTCCTCATTAGCTCACGGCAGGCTGTCTCAGGGGGATTTGCGCTGCCCGTGGGTATGTGAGAGAGTGTGTTCGGGTGTGAGTTAGTTGGAGCTCATGCCGTTTGAACGTGGAGCACCACAGGGCTTCTCTGTGGGAGACTGCTGTGAGCCAGGTGTGTGTCCACTGGCAGGTGCGCGTGTGAGGGGGAGGAAATGTTTAAACGAGCTTTTTGGGTGGGTCAACACAGCGGTGCATTAGGCAGATCACAGTTTGGGATGTTCTGCTCTGCTTAAGAATCGCTAGTCAATGCATCATAGCCTATTTAAACACTTTTATGTGGTGTCATATACTGTAGTTAACTCTTACAAGTTAAGTTCTGTGGTGGTTAGAAAGTACAGCAATGGCATCAGAG
Source organism: Beaufortia kweichowensis (assembly GCA_019155185.1). NCBI lineage: Eukaryota > Metazoa > Chordata > Actinopteri > Cypriniformes > Gastromyzontidae > Beaufortia > Beaufortia kweichowensis. The sequence goes on along the minus strand of CM032803.1, from coordinate 8,591,772 downwards.
AATAATTTCACAAGATAGTTTTCGGGTAAATGTGGCATAAATATCGGTCATTCTGGAAATTGGGGGTACATTTGGTGTCTCCAAGATAAGCTCTTTAAAAAAAATTTAAAATGTAAATTAGGTTTAAGTAAGAACACAAATTACATTAAACTTTCTTTAATATTAATATTAGGGGCAATTTATATAGAAAACATTGACTAAATGACTCCGATCTCCCTTTATTGACTGTCTTCACCTACTGATTCATATATTCAACCTGAATTATCATTAAATAATTAAGTCTGATTTTCATTTTTTTGTGCTTACTCCATTAACAGTTGTAAAATAGTGCAGAAAGTAGATAATATGTGCAAGTGATATGTATTACCAGAAATAAAAAAAATATTCTGTTTTTCTTTGTTATTGTCAACTCTGCTATAAAATAACAGATAAAAATTTACAAAGCGTTCATAAAAAACGTGGCCTGTGATAGTCCACCCAGTAACTGGTACTTCTAAAGGGAAAATCTGGAAGGCAGTGAAATATGTTGGGCTTCTCTCATAATTTTGTATAAAATATTTAGATTAATTATATGTCAACTCTGTTATTGTTATATAACTAAAGTTAATCTCTCAGTAAATTTAACTAAACATAATAAGATGAAAATCCATTTTTTTTAGATATGCCACGTGGTGTATAGTTTGAGGTTAGCACACAGCATTAGAACACAAAATGTTGAAAAATTTCAACTCCATCATTCAACTCTGTTAAAAGTTTGAAAAGATTTGTGTGTTTTTAATATTTTTTAGTATAAATGTTTTAAATATTTTTAAATCAGCAAATACTGAAACTGGTCAATTGAAAATGTATTATATTTTAATAAAAAGGTTAAATGAAAAATGGATTCTTCTATGGTTCTGAAAAGGGTAATTATATATTGGAATATCATTTTATTACCATGCTTTTTTGTATTTTTATGTTAGTGAATTAATAAGGTACTTTAAAAAAAATTGGTTTTCTTTTCAAACAAAATATCCAAAAAACTTTAACAGCTATGCTTGCACTTTAACATGACTGTGTGATATTTTTGCTTATATATGTCGTAATCAACATTATGTTATTGATTTGTACCCATCATTTGTAAAGTCTTTTAATATTAAAGCACACATGTATGTTTAAATGTCTTGTTTAAGCAGGTGCTATATCATAATGATGATGGCAGAGTTGATCCATTTCACCTCTTACAGAGGCTTTGACTGTCGGCCTGTTTGAATGCGTTGAGCTCAACAAAGGAGGTGAGAGGAACCGTACATGTATATTCAGTGTTCGTTTGATATTATTCTGTTTGTTTTGTGTGTAAAGGGTTTTCTTTCCTGTTTGCTTTTGTCAGAGACACTGAGCCCCCTTCTTACTGGGATCGTCTGTCTGCCTGCTGGACAAGCTGTGTCCTGCCCACTGTACTCAATTCACAGATACAGTCTGATTCTCAATCTGTCCTGTCACAACAGGTACTTAAAGCTCGTTTGAACATAAAATTATTTAGTAATTTTTACATGCAGATGAAGTTGAGGTTAAAACACATTTTACTGATCAGTTTAAATCACAGTCTCTATCCGTTCTGCTCGTCAGCGCCAACCGGTGGACGCGAGTGGAAACTCGTTTCATAGGGAGTTCAGCTTTATATAAGGAACTCTAATGTATTGCTGAATCCAAATGTTAAACATTTCTTCAGTTATTCTAATTTTTATATTTTACTTGTTTAAACTTGTAATATTTACTAGAAACATTTTATACTCATGAAAATAGCCCCTCTCAATTTGAGGAAAGTGGATTTATAGTACCACAAAATGTTGATTCTTTCTGTAGTGGACACAGTTAATCAATATACACACAAAACACTGATACTAAACATGTACCTAGAGTTTATTTCTCTTATTTATTGTACCTTTTCTGTTGTATTCTCCCTCTCTTTTTCTTCTTTTTATTGTCAGAGCTGTGTGTTTGCTGATAATTGAGTAATTACCTGTATAAGATAGCACTCCTGCCAGGAAACTCTGCTAATCTCACAAACTGGCCTTCCTTGTACAGCATTTAGCTCAGTTAGAGGCTAAACGCTCAGTTTAGCAGCACAATTTAGTGTGTGTTTGTGTGTATGTGTGTGTATGTGAATGATGTGTGTCCTGTGCACCAGCGATCGCTCTCATTTCTGTATGTGCTGAATGAATGTAGACGCAGGGAACAGTGTTTTGAACAATTTCCTTTTCTTAAAGGCTGTTTAGCGCAATGGCTCACAGATGATAAGATGATAATGGTGACAATTTAGGGAATCCTTATTTCAAAGCCTGCTCTCTGGAAGGGGCTGGGAATGTCATGAAAGTGGTTGTGAAGTCCATGGAAATGTAGTAAACTCTTTTAATAGTCGTGGTGAATGTGAAAAGCAGTTGAAATGGAACACGAACAGCATACAGAGCTACACAGATGATAAGGTTTAGGTACTGACATTGATATATACTGCCTTTCACAGGAGATTATTTTTTCCCATTAAGTTAAGTATTGAATAAGTCACCTTCTCTTACACAGCTGGGGAATGAAGCATCTTAAAAATATATGTTAATTTATGGGGATTTTTTTCAATTGCACTTGTTTAAATGTTTTAAATGTTGATGTACAGCTGTAGTCCTGTTCTGTTCTGTTGTTTTCTTTTAAAAATACTTTTTGTAGGTAAACAGAATTTTAGAAATATCTTTATGAATGAATTTTAGAAATTTTGGAAATGATTGTAGTATTAGGCTGCAACATAACAAAATTAAAATAGTGAAGGGGGTCTGAATACTATCGAAATGCATCGTTCATAGAATAGTGCATAGTTTATTTTTTATAAATAGCTTGTTTGTGTTCATATTGTCTTTAAGGTTGATGAATAAATCAATGTATTTTCCAATAATTTGTGTCTAAAACTGTGTCACTGGACCTGATTATTTATTAAGTAAATTTCAGTGGCCTTCCGTTATAAACCCTTTCATCAAATTTTATTCAGTAGGAGACATAAAAAATTCTAAAATATAAATACGTATCTAGTTTTATCTTTTTGTTTGTTCTTAACCTAGAGAACAGCTTTAGTCAAAAAAGTGCAATAGCTCTGTCTCCTACATTACAATAACCCTAACCCATTTTTCAATAATGATTGAAACAAGATAATAAATCCAAAATTGATTATTTATTATAAATCATTGTTTCTCATAATGTGTTTTTGCAATACTTTTGGGAACAGTTTTCCGAACATTCCCACCCAGACACACATATACCCCACTCGCATCAATGCATCCATCCTCTTGCATTTGTTAACATATTTTTTGTTCAAATGTCCAATTCCCTGCAGGTCCTTAAACGGGACTGAAACCAGCAGAGACCAGAGCGGACCTGAATATTTGGTTACGGATGCATTTTCACACAATTGTCCAAAAGGGGGGCAAGAAGCCGTAAACGATACTGCATGAGAGGATCATATTATTATAACATACACACACACGCGCACATGCACACAAACAAACACACACTCAGAATAATCACCCAGGACTTCCGTTGCGTTCCCACAAGAGTCACACCCAGTAGGAACTGAAACATGAGATGGTACTTCACAGGGTCACTGTGTGGTAATGATGGGATACTCAAAGAACCTCTCCAAGAAAAAAAAATCCAGGTGGAGAACATATAAAAAATATACCCTCGCGTTCATATTGCACCTGTGTCATGTCCCGGGACCAACGGTCTGGGCTTTCCTCTGGGCTCTAAATGTTGAAAGGGACAGCAATATTCACTGATGTAATGTGAGAGATAGTGATCTTTTATGCGCTGCTTCATAACTTGTGGGCGTAATGCGAGTTCGGGGGTGTGGAGGGGGTGATGGAGCACTGTTGCTGGAATCCGCAGTGTTGTGAGAGCTTCATACCTTTCAGCTTCATTAAACCAATTTCACGCCGAGGTGAGCTAAGAGAGGAAACTCTGAGTCTCTGCCGCCATAACAATGGCGCATTGAAGGGACGAGGCGAAAGTAAATTAGGTACCACTTCACAGACGGCAAATTAAAATCTGAAAGTTGGATAGGAAAAGTTGAGGGGGAGATGATTATGTCTTTATTGTGCTGCTCTCAATCTAAAAAAACCCTACCCATCCTTTTAGCTACCACCTTTGCCCCTCACCCCCAAGCCTCTATGCTTAGAAGAAATAATGATCTATTTCTTGTGTGGTAATTGGTTTCTAAGATGCCCTTGTCAAAAAAAGACCCGGTTTTGAATCACGAAGCTTCTCTTAGCTTTCCTTTCAGTCATGTAATTTGGTTCTTATCAGTGAGATATGATATCCTGAGAGAATCGTATAAATTAAACATTAGCGTCGGTGCTTATTTTTCTACTGACGTTTTTCGTGTCCACAAGAGTGAAGCTGAAGGGTCTGATGTCTGTCAGGAGGCTTCGTGTTAGAAACCGCTGAGCATCAGAATGTTCATGTCCACTAATTTTAAGACACTGTCAGTGACTTAAAGACATAAGATATCTTTTTAGTGCCTGGCGTGTCTCATTAAATAGAAAACTGATATGACCAAATGTCCCCATAAAGATACAGATAATAGTCATTTTTGACATTGTTGCGACATCCAAATGAGGAAAGCATTTTATCAATCATACAAAATTATGTTTATTTGACAATGTAAATATGCGGATAGGTTTGTGTGAGAGGGTTGGGTTACAGGATAAAACATACAGTTTGTACAGTATAAAACATGGAAACCCAACATGTATGTGTGTGTGTTTTCTCTGAGGCTGCAGTAAAATGACCCTGGGAAGAATAAAGACAGCACTGTAAACAGTGCACAGTCATTAATGGTGTGAAATTAGACACTGACAGTAGCAGGAAGACAGTTAACACACTGAATGCTGGGCAGTAAATCTGCGTTGTGCTACTGTACACTACCAGTCAAACATTTGGAAACACCTGGTCATTATGTTAGAATAACATAAGCTATAAGATAACACAAATGCAGATATATAAATTATGTAGTGAGCAGCATTTATTAAACAACAGGTTTAAAAGTGAGGAGTTTGTCCAGACTACAATTCTGTAAAAATTATTCTAAAATACTAAACAAAATATTAAACAAAATACAGTACATCTGAGAAGCAACAAGTATGTGTTCTTAGTAAAAGTGTATTTCATCTTAAAAACATTGTTTATACATTTTTAAGTGAACAAAATCTCCCAATGCAGACAGAAAACACTGATTTTCAGCATAAATTGTATCTGGTCTAACTTATCTATTCAGAAAACTATTCTCAAACTAATGCATAAACCTTTAGATCATAAGAAACATATATCAGATCTTAAGTTTAGTGTTTCCAATTGTTTACTGATTTTTAGTTAAAGATATCTCTATACAAACGTAGTTTTGACTTTATTTGTTTGCCTGTAATTACTCTGCTTTGTGTTGTCCTGTCTGAGATGTTCTCTGATGTCTTTCAGGGTCTCACACACACTTTCACGCCCTCACACAAAGCTGTGACAGCAGTGAGACTTTACTGCGCCCTCGGTCCGCTAGCTTTACGAGACAGACAGATCCCTCTCGCCATAAACCCATCAGTCAGGAACAAAGGGGGCAGGTGCGAGCCTGCATCAAGTACTCACCTGCACCCAGCGGGGGCCGGGTCCCATTCTGCACAGACAGAAGGACATGCTTTCTCTCCCCTCTCTCCTCATGTCTACTGGACCTCTCTGTTTCTCTTCCTAAACTTCCTTCTTGTTTTTCTGTTATCTACATCTTATCTATTAAGATGGGAAGGAAAACTGCTGCACAAAGCGTGTTTAGAAGAGAGGGATGGGGATTAAAGCTGTAAGTGGAGGGTAGTCACACTTTTCATGCTGTTGTTTGTAAGGATGACAGGTGGAAAGATTTAGCCTGGGTTCTTTAGAATCGCCAAACATATAAGCTATTGGAGATGTGGCCTGATGGTTGGCACGCACGCTTCAGACCTATCAAACTGTGATGCAGGAGATGTGGGTTTAATGAAGCACTCCCATTACATTTACATTTAGGCATTTAGCAGATGCTTTTATCCAAAGAGTCTTACAAAAGTGAAGTGATACATCATAGAGAGGCAACAATAATACAAGACTCTTATCATTTCTTTATCATTGTCTCTTTATCATCACTGAGGTCACTAAAGTGATGCAAAAAGATGCAAAAAAATGATTGTTTTTTTATTTGAGCAGTTTGGCTCTGTAATTAATGCAATTGCTGTTTGTCATCAAAGGTTATGTCCAATATAGCTCACTTTTTGTGCAGATTTATAATGTGTCACTTAGCACTATGTTTGCTGTTTGTGTTTCTTTCAATGGTCTGGTGTAGTGCCAGTCAAAAGTTTAAAAAATGTTTCTCATGATCTTAAAAATCTTTTAACATGAAGGTGTATATTTCAATGTTTAAAATTACTTTTGTAGACAAAAATATAATTGTGCCAACATTTTAATTTCTTTAGTTAGAAAACGAAACATTTTTTTTTAAATTCATTACTTGGACCAATTAATGAATAAAAATCATGAATAAAAGTAAATAATGAATAAAAAAGAGTCCAGCATAGATAGAAATTCCTTCATTACGGTTTAAAAATCTTCTCAGGTTAAGACCTCAAGAAACTGGATGATAAAATATCAAGAGTAAGATTTTACAAATACTATGCAAAGGGTGACTACTTTTGAAGATGCTAAAATATAACATAGTCTTAATTTATTTTGATTGCTTTTAGTCACAACATAATGTTCACAGTTACAATTGTGTTATTGCATGGTTTTGATAAGTGGTTTTCCACTATTCGAAAATATAGAAATCTGATGCTCTGATGCTTACTGTTGACATTTTGTACATTTAATAGTTTTGCTATTATGTTGGATTGCTACTTGACATCCAATATAAAACCCGTTGAGACCCAGTGCTTCAAATGACTGTGATTGTGCAAAGACATTGTGATTGTGGTTGAATTATACAGCACTCCTGATTCAACTGGAATGGTTTCAGAGGTCTTTATGAGCTATAATTAAAACCAAACATAATAAACACGTTACACTAACTGTTGGCAGGAGCCGGTGACCAAAATTCCAGGGTTTGTTAGGCGGCTGATTAAAGTTGCCGTACAGTTGGGAGTGAATGCACTTGCTCATTAAAGGGAAAGCGGTCACATGCTCACAACAGGAAGCAGTTGGTCAGTTTGACTGACAGTTGTGGTTAGCATGCAGAGAAAACACATGCAGGTTAACAGCAAGTCAATCAAACTCAGAAAGACAGGTGGACAGCAGGCAGAGCGATATTAAAGAGAGGAGACAGGAAGACAGACAGACAGACCGACATACCCAGGCAGGCGGGCAAGCCGTCAGACAGCGGGGGCAGGAGCCTGAGAGTCCGCTGTATGGCTGAGTAACAGATGTGTGGTGAATCTTTAACCATCCACACTCCCCACTGTCACTGCATCTGTCCACGGCCCCACTGAGTTAGTGTAGCCCCCACCTGTGTGAAAGAGTTCAACAATAAAAACCTATCAGTGCACTTATTGATTAGCCCTGTCGTGTCAGGGATGCCGATATTTAATGATCAGTAGGTCATTGCGTCTTTCTGCTGGTTTAATTAAAATTCAATGACATGTGCACCATATTAACCTATTCATATCTGTTATTGATCTTGTAAATAGTTAATACATTTACTGAAATTAAATTTGGGACTGTCAATTGATTACACATTTTAATCATTATTTTATTTGTATTATTTATTGTATATATGCCAAATAATTAAGTTAATTGCACTACTAGTCAAAAGTTTGAAAACACTAACTTGTTCCCCCCCCCATTTTAGAATGTAATAAACTCAGCAAACCCGTAAAAATAACACAGTTTTAACTGAGAATTATGGTGTGACTAAAAGCATCTAAATGAAATAGTCACCCTTTGTCTAGAAATTGTAAAATCATACTCTTGGCATTTTATCATCCAGCTTCTTGAGATCTCAACCTGGGAAGCTTTTTAAACAGCACTGAAGGAATTTCTAAAGGAATAAAAAAAATCAATAATAATCCATAATGGCTTTTAATTAGTATAATTTGAAACAAAAGACAATAGATGTAAAATCCATTACATCACAGAAACGCTAGGAGTACTTTCACATTGCAGATGATGTGGTACATTTTACTTATTGAAGAAAAACTAGCCTCCTCCCGGTCCAGTTTTTTCTCAAGAGTGCTACAACTTATTACAGTTTGTATTGTAAAATTAATACCCTTCATGTTATACGTTTACATTTAACCAACTTAATATGACCTAATCTACTAGCATTGGCTGACACTATGTTCACATTGAATATACAGAAGATTACCTAACCTTTACTTTTTGCATTTTTCACTCTTTGCCGTGCACCATTTCCTTTATTTTCTTGTACTTAAACACTTTTCTGTAAAGCTGCTTTGAAACAGTGCACATTGGGAAAGACGCTATAGAAATTAAATTGTCCCAGTCTGGGCTCTTATTTAAAATAACAGATATGTCACTGACATAATACTCAATAAGTAGTGTTTTATTGTCATTTATGTGATCAGACTAATCCCTTTAGACGTCACAGGGTAAATAGTACTGGGACTATCTCTCCCTTGCGTCCTCTAACTCCCCCTTAGTGCAATGGTTTATTTTAATTGAAAATTAGCAAAACAAAACATGGGCAAGAGGCTCCCTGAATGAGGCCCCTTTCTCTGGGAGCCCCTGGGCCGTTGAATAATGCATATGGGAGAGAGTAAACAGCAGCAGTGGGCCTGGCCTTCAAACAATGGGTAGCTCTGAGCTCAGCCAGGGCGCCTGATTTTATTACTGACCCGTCAATCCTCCCCCCAGCCTGGAAAGCGTGGGACCGCGGCCAGGCAGCAGCTGCTGACCGGCCAGCGCTGACCTGTGCGCTTAGGCGAACCCGACGCGCTGGATTTCACCACACGCCCACCGGCCAGTCCCGCATACCTCCACAGGCGCATCGTGGTTTTGTGTATCCCAGCATGCCCGCTGTAGCCACGTGGGCGCGTGTAGAAGTGGAAGTGTTACTGCTCGAAACTAATTATATGGTGATGTGCCAGAGTTATGGGTATGAGGTGAGATGGTAAACCACAAACATTATATTAAACTGTATCATCCAAAAAAAAATACTATATTTTACCTTAACTTGTATTGTGGAAACTTGAATGTTTGTATAACACAGTAAATTTGTTTTTCTTTTTCTACTCATTAGATAATGCTCTTTGAGAGGGTAGACAACAGCTAATAGAGGGTAAGTCTCAATCTTTAAGTAATAACAATATAAATTTAAATATAAAAGTAAATTAAACAATAAATGATTCTTAAAAAACCATCATATTTTAACTAAACTTTGCAAACTTCTCTCTCCACCACTTTTTATTCATTGAGATTCCAGTCTTGCCTCTTGGCTTCGGCCCGCTGTGGTTTCTATGCCAACCAGTAAATTGGTTAGCAGGATGAGTAATGATATGACGTGGTTGAAATGGAAGGTCCCAACAAAGAACTTATTACAGCTGCACTTTTTATAACATGCCATTGTTGTCAAGGGCTCCAGATATGAACCTGCCTCTGCCAGAGTTCCACAGGCCTAAAACAGTGCGTGTGCGTATTGTCCATTGTCCAAAGAGAACAGAAAAGGAAAGTGAAAAAACAGTGGGGCGCTGTCAATATCTCCCTCTGTCTCCACTCATCACCATAACACTTTCTAGGCTGTAGGACTTGTAGTACACTTGTTAATTCACTTTGCTTTGGATTAGTAAATATTATTGAGGCTGACTGTGACTCTAATGTAATCGCCTGGCCATTCCAGCGTTATGGATGTGACATTTTCAGTCAAAATTAAAATATATATTCTCACAGAAGATAGTTTATATTTTGCTGAAGTCTTGTTGTTAGAGTCAAGACATCAGAAAAATATTACTATGAAATAAACAAAAATTTAAATAAACATGTTATTGATGTGACAAAAATAAATGTTTTTGAGAGGCAAAACATACTTTCTGTGGATTTCTGTGAATTAAATGGCACAAACCTCAGTGTAAATGCTTGACTCTCTCTCTCTCTCTCTCTCTCTCTCTCTCTCTCTCTCTCTCTCTCTCTCTCTCTCTCTCTCTCTCTCTCTCTCTCTCTCTCTCTCTCTCTCTCTCTCTCTCCCACACCACACCAGGAAAGGTCACAAAGAATTAAAAAGCACCTTCTTAGGTGTAGAAGGGTAGAAAAGAGAGAGAGAGATAGGGGGAAGTGATCGAGTTGGCGCAGGATGTTTAAGTGTTTGCTCTCGCTTTAACAACATCCTTTTCACAGACACCCAGGCAGGCAGTGAGATGTGGACAGAGATACAAGACTGCATTGGACCTGGTCTGCTGCCTGAACCATTGTTCTTCTTATCTCTATTCTGGCCTATCTGCAGGGCCAGGGGCTATTGAGGAGCGGGCAGGGGGACGGATGACCAGCGTTAATACAAAGACAAGTGCTCCTGCTTCATTCAGAAACTGCAGGGAAGTACTGGCCCTAATTAGTAGATCAACATATTGGTGTTGATGCTCAATTATCTTAAAGCGGGTTGGATTGGGCTGGGTTGTAAGACTGTCAAACTGTTGTAAGATGCAGAGGAGGGGTGTAATTTAACTAATTTACTTCTTGTTTAAACCGTGGAAATTTAATCTCCTGTTTGAACAGTGTAGTCTAACAATGGAAGCAAAACAACGTTGAGAGGTTTCCTGGCTTTTAGCTTGTAGCAAATCACAATCTTAAAATCTAGTATTTGGATAATTTTACTTAAAGTGTGAAATTGAATTATATGGCACCTGAAAACTTTTCTGTGCCGATTTAGCAGTCGCTTTAAACCAGCTGATGTCAAAATAATTTGTGAATGTATGAGGTCACTTCTCACAGGTGTGCTTTTAATCACATTAACTGTGGACACATTAAACATTTGAAAACATACATAGTTTGAGAGAAACATCCAAACACATTCATACATCTGTCCATTGTCCAAGAAGTGTCCGTTGTATCTTTAGATGCTTGAAATGTGAGATTATTTGAACATATCATCAGGTCTGATTGTTTCCTTTATCAATCACTGTGTTTTAACAGGAAGTGGGAGGGGAGACACTCATTGGCCATCAGTGTCATTGTGGGAACCCGCATCCATCAAAAAGGGCAGTATTTGAGCTTGTGGCTCAGGTAACACGGTTACATCTGTGGGGAAGAGCAAGACTGGTCAGGAGGTAAGAGAGAGACCTGAGGTGTTCTCGTGGAGGTCTCGTGTGTGTGTGTGCGTAGTGGATCGTTTGAGGTCTGAACCTGTGAGAATGTGCTGCCTCCACAGGGTCACTGGTCTCAGAGGGGCACTTCCCCTTCTGAAAGCTTCACCCACACACAGTCCCAAAGACTGAGGGAACATGTTGCATGCTATAGAAATTCCTATAAATAGATTTATTCTTTTAGTGCATGTGCTATTGTTTAACTACAGATCACTACGGATCACTGAGATGAATGTTGCTCACATCACAATCACTGTCTGGGTATACAGAAAAATTCCTAAACCCATAACTGTAATCACATATTTAGGAATGATGTATTATAAAAGAGTGCTGCAGAGATGACATACGTTTTGTAGGCAAAACCTGGAGCATTTAGCACTTCCGAAGTCAATGAGTTTGGGATTTTAGTTAAATGCTTAAAGGTCTGTGGTTAACACAAGCTCTAAATATTTTTTTGTTTTGTTCTTTGACATAAAACACACCAGTTATGCCCCCCTAGTGAGTTTTTAAAGCTTTAACATGTCTTTAAATAGGCGGTTGCTAATAAATTGCTTAACGGGAAAGCTTTAAGATTAAAAATTAAAAAATGCAAAATGGGCACAAATCTCAAACTGGTGTGGATGGAAATTCATCCATGCAGTAGTTACTTATCAGGGAACATGTTTTTAACAAAGATTGAAAGAGTTTTGTGGTGGTGATGCTGATGTTGAGTGACTGTTGTGTAGTCTACTTATAGCATCACTTTAGCTTTTTATCTCTGGGATTTTTTTGGGGCTTTATTTGTAAAAAAATATCTTGATAGACAAAACATGTAAGTATCATAATCCTTTATTAATCACAGAGCTTGTTTTTGTGATCATCTGAAAGCCTATGGGAAAAGTGCGCAGCTAATTTTAGATTGGCATACAAAAATATGTCATCCCTCCAACACTCTGACGAATGAAGAATCAAACATTGAAAAACATCTTGGTCAACAATAATCTAAATAATGATGCTGAAAGTTCATTTAAAATGTTATATTGAAATATATATTTTATATATAAGATTTTAAACATTTGCAAAATGAGTTTGATTTGATATGCAGTAAAAGAATACGTGCTACCAGCATCACTGCAGCCAGTGAGAAACGCATTTACATTGAGACGCTGTTGATCAACTTTGTGCACACTGAATCTATCATGATAAGCAGCCTCTTGCCTTACACCTGTTGATATTTAGATAAGATTAAATTTTAAGGGGGGATGGTTTGGGCAGGTTGGGGGCAGGGGTGTCTTATGGCAGGGCAGAAAGAACAACATCTTGTCTGCTTGAGTATGAGTGTAAAGCCTGGGGGGTCACAAGGTCCTGTTTACCTGTGGCAGGTATTTCCTCTATGGGCTGATAAGAGACAGGCAGGGGAAGTGCTCCGTCACAGGTGAGTGGAGAGAGAGAGAGAGCTGGGGAAGCCAGATCTGCTGCCTGGAAACACACACACACAAACTCATTGTGTAATCAAGCCGTGGGCACAAAAGCACACCTACACACACATATAATCTCAGACGTAACTTATACATAACATAACCATGTCATGTTTTTAAAAATAATACTTTGAGGGCTGGAATTTCTATTGTGCAATATATGTCACGTACAACCGTTCCCATCTTAAACCCCCACAAAAATGCAGCCCGACTAGTATAATCATCTATATGACAATGTTTCTTAAGACCGAGACAGCAGAGGCAGCCGCACGCTTTGAGCTCCGATGCGGCCGGTGTCAGAGCCTGAAACGGAGCAGGGCGGGTGAGGAACAACGGTTGGATAAAGAGCGTGTTTGTTTATTTTTACTCTGCTGCCCTTCCTTTTCCTCCATTACCTGAGCTCTGGGTGCTCCGCTTGCCCTCAGGTGCTGAGAGAAGGCAGTGGGCCTGAACATGTTAACAAGGGAGGATCCCAGAAATGTATTGAGAGACACTGTTCTGCTGAATGGAGCTATCAGCGAGAAGTGTGCAACGGACTTCAAGACAAAAGCCCCGAAAATAAAGGGTGACATTAATAAGCAAATGATGATTAGCCGTTGTCGGTTTTATGTACACATTTAATCTCACAGCTTTGTTGATATATATAATGATCTATATATACAGATACAGTTTATGTGTGTATATATATATAGATAGATAGATAAATAGATAGATAGATAGATAGATAGATAGATAGATAGATAGATAGATAGATAGATAGATAGATAGATAGATAGATAGATAGATAGATAGATAGATAGATAGATAGATGTAATACTTGTTTTATGTCAAATGTTTATTGTAAATAATACAATTATAACATTAAAAATATTGTTTAAAAGTAACAAATGATATTTCAAAGAGATGTAGAGAGTTCTTTATCAACACAGATAATGGGTTTATAGGGGAGACCGGGGGCTTAATCTCAGAAACTACACACTTTTCTGCCCCCAAGTACAATCAACTTGGATTTACAAGTCATTTCAACTGTTTTTACAATACTTCAACTCATCAGATTACGTTTAACAATTAAAAATGATTTAAATTATAACAACTCACCACTGGCAAAATAAGTTGAAATGTCATGTAAAAAATTTTTTATTAAAATGTGCTTAAAAATTTAAGGCAGCAAATCATTTTTTACAATGCAGGGTTTGAAGTCAAAAGTCCAAATAAACAAGTATTTGTTTTTACACTAGTTTTGTATGTGCATCAGAACTCTCTAAATCTCTTAAAATTATGTTAAGTCTGACAAATAGCACCGGTCTCCCCTTAGCTCTGTAGTCTGAACGCTGAATCATCAGATACTTCTGAATCTGAATCGGACAGAGGTGAGAATTGTTTGTGAGCCTTCTGCAGACACGCTCATTATAACCAAAGAGCAGAGGAAGTGCACGGCAGCCATTGTGGCCTGTGGAAACCTGAAGCACCCTCCAATAAGCAAGAGAGCTGCGTCGTAGGCATCGCAGCACCCCACTTCAAACCTCCCAAAACCCCATTTTCAGTCTCCACAGCTGCCCCTGCTCTGCAAGTGCACTTAGCCATGTCATTCTATCCACCTCTCTGGACCAGAGGACACAGACGCGGTTTTGTGCGCCGCCGTCTCTGATACGACTCCAGAAATGGAAATGAGGCCATGGATCTTCATTAGAAGAGGCAGGTGTCCCCTGGCGTGCCCAGGTGAAGACGCTGGGTGGAGAGGCGCTCCTCATGACGGCTGGCGGACCCCGTTTCAGGCCTTCGTGCCCCTCCCCCAACAACACTTAATTGCCCGTGTAATGAGCTACTGGTGAATGGGTTTACTTGTGCGGAGGCACTTGAGGAGTCCGTGCATTAGGGGTACCCCCCGCGGCTCGTAATCTCACAGAGAGAACGGCGTATGAAACGACGGAGAGAAAGACACTCACCTCTCTTCTGCATCACTCTTGTTTGCCTCCCCCCTCCCGTCTTTAGCCCCTCTGCTTTGTTTGCAGGTTCATGCTGGTGAAATTGGCAGGGCTTTGAAACCTGTGGAAGCGAAGCGACCGTAGGGCCCTTCAAGGCAGATGAGGATCCTGGAGTGTGAGAAGTTTTCTTGTGACAGGACACCTGTTTCTGGCTGATATCTTGTCCCTGTGTGTGTGAAGATGTCGAGCACCTGCACGTTGACAAGTACATGCTCATTAAATTTGAAACGTGGTCCAGACCAAACATCACATAAATGATTTTTCTGTCACAATCATACAGCAATTGAGACAATAAGTTACTCTTTAACCTGTTAACTGTCACACTTATTTCACTATTCACTTTAATATTTCATAGTTGAATTCTAATCTAATCATGACAAACTATATTGATGAAAAGGGCTAAGATTTAGGAATAAGTATTTGACAAATGTTTATAACAATAAACATAAACAAAAAAAAAAAAGAATGTTAATGTTAATGTTATTTTTAAAAATAATACATAAATGCATATATTTACCAATTGAACTGTTGTAGTTCAATATGTGCAGTAACAGATATAACAGGTTAAAATGCTCTTTATTATTATGTTTTCTCTGTGAATGTGAACATCCGAATGAAAAGCTGCCAGATCATTACCTATGTCTGGGTCTTGCTGATGCTCTGAATACATCAGAAACCAGATCCAGCCATTAACGGATGAGCATAAAGTCACTTTAGACCTCTAAGAATAATCATCCAGCTCCTCTTCTCACGCTGTTTGCTAACTTTACAAAGTTAGTCCCTCGGTAGGGTGCCTGACAAATAAGGTGCTGTTACTGGGCTCCTTCTCATGGCTGGGGGTTAATGATTAGTGCCGTTGGGGGTTAAAGCCCAGAGATAGGGCCTTTCTCCTGTGCCTCAACAGATGTTGGTGGGCCTTTAATGTGGTTATCAGGATGAAGGGCCTTCTCAGGCCTGCTCTTCCATTGTGTGCCGGTGCATTCCAGGGCTCAACCACGGCAACAGAGCATCATGGGAGCACAGCCAGGGCTCCCGCTGGGCCACTGTGGACCCGAGTTGTGACAGCCAGGGCAGCCCCCTCTCCCACACCGCATCCTCTCACACACACATTACTGATCACACACTATTTTTCACACCTCCTGCTTCCTCGACACACACACACTCTGTAACTTTGCCATCTTGCCCTTTCCCACACCATCTTTTATGGTGTAATTCAGGGGAAAAAGTGAATTTCAGTCTAAAAATGCTCCTTTTTCAGTTTAGATGAGCTAATTACCTTTGGGCTGTTTTAGTACGTGTCCCTAGAGTAATGCTGTGGTGGCCTTTGGGGAGCACTAATTTAATTTATTTCATTGCTTGAAGCTTATCTGTATTTGCTTAACAAAACAGACTTGGGTTATAAACAGATCAGTATCATTGGTCAACAAATTTGTGTGCGATAAGCAATGTGTCTTACTAAACAGATAACGTCATGTCAAAATGTTTATGTGTGTGCGCATCTGTAATGCATGGAGGCTGTGCGTAAATTTGTTTTATTAGTTAACAGAACACAATGTGTTTCAATCAATATTTTAGTTTACTTTATGTAGATGTATCAGGATAAAAAGTGTATATCTTGTGACCGAATTCTTTCATAATTTACTCAGTATTACCTCTATTATTCAGCTAAACACACAAACAATTTTATATTAAAATACTGTTATGTTGTCAAGTTGCATTAAATATCAATGGCTAAATATCCCATAAATATCAATGTTTCCTCTTACAAATGTACAGTTTCGCTTCAGAAAACATTTCTTAACCCACTGGATTCTTTTGGATTACTTTAATGATGGATGTATATGCTTTTAGAGCTTCGACATATTGAGCTCTGTATAAGAAGATAACATGACAGCATTTTTAAATAAAGTTATTAATTTGTGTTTGTGCTGAGAAAATTATAAAAGGGGCAATTCCATGCAAATGTTGTTGCTTCTAGTTCTATTTAATTTACAGAAATCATACAAAATGTGTTGACTCAAAAATTTGTGTTATCTTTGCCAAATCCATAACGCATTCCCTTATTTTAAATAGACAATACAGGGCTTTAGTGAAATATAAACAGATGCTTCAATATATTGGTAATAAATACATTCTCTCAAAATTTTAACACTGCAAGTGTCACACCATTATGCTGGAATTGCCCACAGAATATTTACCGTTTGGCTTCACTAGTTTATTTTAAATGGTCATGCAGGATAAATGCAAATATTATGTGTAGCTTAAGTAAAACAAACTAAATGCACAATAATTATAAAGAAATTAGAAAATAGTGGTTTAAATTGCAATAAAATTGGCAATATTAACATATTGCACGTCAAATCAACTTCCCAAAAGTATTACAAGTCATCTACCCTCATACAGATAAAAAACACAGGCAAAGTGTCGTCTGTGCGGTATTTAACCGTCTCATCTGTATCCTCAGTCTCAGAGAGTTAGCATCTGTTGGCTTGTTTGTATACAGATGCATGGAGCTCGTAATGATAATTACCCTGCAGCTGCACTCCAGGGTCCTGGGCTGCAGTTTCTCACCGCACCATCATTGTCTGTGTGCGCTGAGCAGGAATGTGGGAAAGTGAAATAATTAAAGTATTCTGTAACCCAATTAAGCAAACTGCCCCCCAGCACCATCAGCTCAGGCCGGGATTACACACTCAGCGCGGTCGACATTTCACCCAGCCTTTTCTCCAGCTGATACCTGCTGCCGATCACACTGTTTAAAAACTAGTTTAGTTAAGAGGTGTTTAACAACTAACTTGTCAAGTAAAGACTGTGTTTGACAGCCTTCAGGGAGAGAGTTTCAGGAGGAAACATCGGTGAGAGCCGCTGATCGGGCAGAGAAAAATAGGTAAGCCTCTCTCCTCCATTGAGTAGAGCTATTCATTAACGCTCTGATTTATACATCCTTCTGCTTTAATCTGCAGCCAGGCCAGAGAAGACGGATGGGTGACAGTTCCATCAGTCACAGCTATTCAGAGCTCAGTCACCGCGGAGACAAGAAGTGAAACCGAGAATGTTGAGAAAGGAAACCACGGAGAGAAATCTTCTAAATATCCTTGAATAATAAGTAGATTATTGTAAACTAATGAATACAGTTTTTTTAAATAAGGTAACAGACTTTGTGTTGGTAAGCTAAACTATTATCTAAATTTAACAGAGAATGTAGTTAGTTTAAAGTATATTATGTGTCTGTAACCCCACCATCAAAAACATCCCCATTTTGAGAGTGAATATGAAACTTGTTACCCTTTGATCTCTGTAGTAGAGGACTGAAATGTTTCTGATAATCATTTAAGTGTATGATGAGATGTTTAAATTGATTTTGTCAGACAAATATAACTGTACCAAAATATTAATATTAATCTAATTAGACAACTAACATTTTATTTATTAAAATGTTTTTGAAATGCATGACTGACTGAATAATTAAGAAAAAGCAGCAAGTTTGATTTATTTGAATTTACTTGCTAAACATAATTTTCATATTTACATTTGTGTTAGTTTTGATGAGTTTACTATTATTCTAAAATGTAAAAATATTTTTAAAAAGCGAGGCAGTGACGCTAAACATAGTAAAATATCAATATATTAAATGTTTTGATCATAAGTTAGATATAAATAATATTTAGACATGTTTTAAATTATGTTAAAAAATTCATATGAAATAAATAGAAAATAACTAATATACATTTTTTAAAACTATTCTGTGTTATCATTTTTGAAAATATCATTTGGGGAAAATAATTTCATTCATCTGATAACTGTTCTTTTTGCTTGATCCTAAAATCACATCCTGTATTATTGTCCTCTGGAATAAATAAGCAACACATGTATTGGTTTAGTGTGTCTTTGCTCTATCCCACTGCCCATTTGCCGGGCATTGTACATGGGAAGAGTGAACAATGACAGTCCACAATGAAGGTGCTCAATTAACTGTATAACCCGCCATCAATTAAGACATCAATTACCAGACTGATGGATGAAGTTTAATGATGCGATTCATTTTATCCATCCAGCGGAAAAACAGTGGAAGCCGTAGCATGTGAAAATAGTTGATGAATGTTTTAGAAATATTCAGTCCATCTTCGCTTGGAAAAAATTTAACGATCCGATACATTTTATTTTTCTTTTCAGCAGAATCTTTAAACATTATTTAACCATTACCAAATGCTACTTGTTTTTAAGAAAAACTAAAATGACTAATTACTAAAAGTGTTTGTAATTAGATTTCTAAACGCATTTATTATAATTGCTTTTGTTTAACAATTTCTTAATGTATTTTGTTTTATTTTTTTATCTTTAGAAAACAGTTGATAAGATTCTTTGGCTTATTTGTGTGTATTTATGCAAAACACTATATAGTGACTGTAGATTAGATTCTATCATAATTCTGATATCAACTATAATGTCTGAAATTACAGAATTTTCCCTATTGCATAATTGTTTTGTCTCTAAAGCATTCTGAAGATTTTGAAGATTATCTCATCATGTTTTAGTTCTCTGCAGCAGGCTTTTCTCCTAGTTTTTACAGAAATTACAGTATTTAAGAATACAATATTTTTATACTGCCCTAAAGAAAAAATGGTTAGTCATCAAAAGCATTATGTAAAAATGCATGAGACTTATGACAGTGAGCACAGAAAACATTTTGATGATGATAAGAGCAAATTGCTGTTTTTTTGTGAGCTTGAAGTGTTTCAAAATTCTATACTGACAAATAAACATTTTAAGTTTCTGAATATTTTATGTGGCTTAAATGGTCATTTTATTTAGTTATAAATGTAATAGAAATGACTGTTTGTTAAATTACATAAGATAACATGATTTTATATCTTAGAATTATTTGTGCATGTCTACATTAAATAAAAATACAGAAATATAAAACACTGTAGTGTATTTTGTTTTCTGACCCAATGCTCTTTTTCTATCATATTTCGATTTAGTTAATAACTACTTTCTTGTTCATCAAATCATCCGACTTCAGCCGAAATTACATCATTTATTAGCTTTTTTCTTCATTAGCAATTTGACAAATGCCCTCTTTTTTAACATGGCCATATCATTCTGCTTGACTTTCCCTCGTTTTGAATTCAGTTATTGATTGCCTGTTCTGTTTTACTTGGAAAAGGTTGATAAAAGGAGGTTTTCACTTTCTCTATTGGATGTGACAGCTCCCTAACAAGAATAATGGAAAGGCTCCATTCACAGGCAAATCAGCCCAATTCAGCGTGGCCCTACACACTCAATGGAAGAGTCACAACCCGTCTCTGCCCATTCCATCACAACCATCTCTCTTCAGCTCCCCTCAAACTTAGCGTAATTCTGCCAGCAGACAACATTTCTTTTTGTCAACCTTTCTGCCTCACCATCAAACGGATAAAACAGTCAATAAGCGCATGATGAATTTTTAAAGAACTAAATAGTCAGCTGATTTTGTGCATTGTTTTTTTCTCTGAACCCATCTGGCACAGCTGATGATGGTTTGAAAACCTCTCAGGATGTTTTCTGCTAAACGTTTGGCTTTTTAAGACTGCAAATTGCGTGTTTGAACAAATCCTCTGAATCCATTGTAATTCTGCATTTCCCAAACACAGAAATTATACATCCTCTAAAGAAACGCGATATCATTCCTTTGACAATCTAATACCTCGGGTTCATTAAGAGAAACCCTAACCCTTAATCTCACTTCTGCAAAACAGCATCCTTAAGCTGCATGTAATGACAAGAGACCGAGCCCCTGGAATTCCTCTACTCGGCTGAGCTGCAGCCAGGTGACAGCGTGCAGGTGCGAGAGCCGCCTGGATCCAGAAAACCAACGCTGGCCTTGTTCACAGGGGATTTAGGTGTCAGAATTAACCTGGCTGGAGAGAGGTCATGGCTGCTGGGCTGAGGTTGTTTAAGGAAGTGCCGTAGAGTGAGACTAAGCTTCCCACGGCCATTAGCTGTGAACTTCGGTGTGGGTTAAATTGGTTAACGTGAAGAGAAATACCAATGCTGTAATATCTGTCTACGGCAGAATATTAAAACTCAACTTTGATGCTTTTGGCTTTTATGATTTTCTCTGATGCTGATAAAAAGAGGAAAATCTCAATACAATTTCTCAATTAAGAATCAACAGAACGTGAGCGTCTTTCATTAAACAGCATTGAAGTGTAAGCTTGGCATGCCTTAAAAGTGAGCGGCTGCCTTAGAGCTCATCTCTGTTCATTTATGGCCATATGGGTAAACGGTAGCTATGACACACTCTATAGAAGCTCACAGAGGATCATCTAGGCTTAGCTTGATTCTTTGTCGATTAGACATGTTGTTGGGTTTTGACTCTCCTCAGTACACACAGTCCTCTGTTTCCTGCCATGATTTCTCGCCCTGTCCTGAAAAGCAACTATGAGGATTCCACGTCCCGTTCTGAATGCACACTTGTTCCTGCTCTCGATTGGCCATTCAGCCCCCTCTAAGAAGACAAGCCCCAATCACAATATTGTCAAGGCTCTGTTGGTTTTCTGGTTCAAATCCTTGTTCACGCTGTTTGCTGAGTACTCATCTGCTGTGACAGCCTTCAGACAAACAGAGGCTCCTGAAAGAGGTCTTCCACAAGCAGATCCTTCCTGCTGGGCAGTGGCTGAAACGGCCCTTTCTCTCGCCATCAAGTGGAACCCAGCCCATTGAGACGGCCCCTGGGAGCCCCACATTGAGGCGGGCCACGGGCCAGCGCTTCGCCCCTCGGGCTCTGGGCCACCCTCACGTCGTTCTAGGACACCTGTGCCCACCTACCCCCGGCGTGGGAACCCTTCTCAGTGAACCTTGTTACCTAAACCAGCTGGAGGCTAAAAGGAGAGACCAATTTAGACATGTTATTTTTTAATCCTGTGTTCTGGTAAGAGTGCGAAGACCAAACATTAATGAAAAGTAAGTTGTTGGTTAAGTTTTACACAATTCCACACCAAAAAAAGAAATGGGTTATTTTATAAGTTGACCCACTTTGCCAGTAAACCGCCCTCCTCCCCATCCCCAGTGAAGCACCAACTGAATCTCCATGGCACACTGCAGAAAAATGGCATCA
This sequence comes from Beaufortia kweichowensis, assembly GCA_019155185.1. Lineage (NCBI taxonomy): Eukaryota > Metazoa > Chordata > Actinopteri > Cypriniformes > Gastromyzontidae > Beaufortia > Beaufortia kweichowensis. The sequence goes on along the minus strand of CM032803.1, from coordinate 8,569,898 downwards.
ATTAATCAGCATTCATGAACCGTTTACTTGAGCCCCCCTTTGTCTGAAGCAGGGTTTAATCCAGACAGAGGCCTGGCTGTTTGGATCCCTGCAGACAGCCGCGGTCGGACCATTGTACGCTCATATCCACTGGCACTGCGCAAACTCTCATTCCCTCACACTCTCATTTGCTCATTTGTCATTAAAGACAGCGCTCCCGGCTTTTCAGCAATGACAGCTATATTCTTTCTTTCGTGCACAAGTACTGACTGATGTAAAGGTGAACTTAAAGAAAGCTCAAATCAAATGTAATTAGATTACATTTTATAGCACAGGCACACGTATTAGTCCCATTTTTCGGTCGGAAGTCGTTCATGCGCGTTTCGGGCCAAAAAAGGCAGGAAGTTCTCTCTCTCTCTCTTACCGAATGCCAGCCACGACCTCACTTCACCGCATGTGTGAAGACATCTGCCCATATTCCAGATCTCCCATTTTGGTGCAAATGACGCTCCTCGAAGGAAGCAATTTTTACAATATGGCAATTCTCAGATTTCCATCAAGGCTCAGTGCTTTTGCCGTCATCTCACCGAAGAAGCAAGTTTAATTGGAAGGCTGCATTTAAAGTCATTCTACAATTATACAATTATACTGAAGATGCATGTCTGCATGTTGCTCAGTTTGCACCAATTTACTGCACTTTCTGCACAGTTAAGACTAGCGTTCCTTTCAGTGGATGCAAATTCCCCTCATTTGGCTCCAAATGAAGCATAATTGCTCATATTCAAGCAAACACCTTGCTATGAGAGGTTCTTCCTAGTTAGTTCATATTAAGGCTGAGGAGAATAAAAATCCCCAAATCCATTTGTGCACACGTGCCAGCTGGATCATTCTGTTTGGGGAATGATGAGGAAGTGGATGATGCAATTGAGCACATTGAAGATTAAACATCCTGCGAGCACTTTTAATTCGGGCGACTGGCATCTAAAACTTCTCTGTGTACTCCTAAATTCTCCTAAATGGAGATGTGAAACCTGCTATAAAAAGTGAGCAGGTTTTTCATTTAGAATTTCCTTCACGTTTTTTTGGCTTTCTCTGAATTAAAAGCGTTTGTGTTTTGCCATCACAAATGACACAAGCCTGAAAAACCAGAGCCCTAATTAGTTCAAACGTAGCCGCTCTGTTTCCCCTATAGTTGCAATACAAAATGGAATTATATCACCCAGACATTCCATCATCAGAGTACTCCAGCTTTTCCGCTCTTTTGTTTTCCAATGCTGGAAGTTAGAGAGGGTCTCATTATTTAAGACCCAGAGGATCTGAAGTGCCAGCACAAGCACATCGCTGACAATAGCTTACAAGAGTCTGTTTTAATTCATACCCTCTTTTTAAGAAAGGGGACAGCACAACAAACCGTTGACCCACTGATGTACAATTAAGAGTGATGCGGCAGTTAATGCTACAAGCAACTCCGTTCAACAGTCTGTCTCCGACGCACCGCCGCTGAATAAATATAATGCGCAGAGAGGAGACTGAACCGGAGAAAGGGAGCCGGGGAGATTTTAAGCCACAGATAAGTAGTTAAAGACCTTTATAGAGTATAACACCATTATCCTTGCTGAATAAAAATAGGATTTAGTGTTTTTTCCACTTAATTTGAATCAAAAGAATCCCCACCTTACATATTGCGCTGGTAATGTAATGGAGAGAGAATCACAAAAAGGCTTTGTGGTTCTGACACCTCCTATAGTGGGCCTGTGTTGTCCTGTGAGCAAAAGGGAGAGCAGGGTTTTTCTTCTTCGCCTTGCTATCTGCTAACACATTCTAATTGATGCCGCTGCATTCCTGCACTGGCTGCATTCAATGAATAACGAATGACGGACTCAATGCCCATGAATTAGTCCCTTCTAAGAGAAGCTGTAAAACAGACCCTACCCCCCGGCCCTAGATCTCCCCCTCTAGCCACCGAGCTCCCCTCAATCCCGGGGCAAAGCCTGCTCTAGCTTTACCGCCCATTAAAGTGCCACTATTGTGTAGCGATGCGACCCACAAAAGCTGTCCATCTCTCCGAGGCCTCTAAAGCTTGGACTCACACAGACTAGAGTGACAACCTCTGCAACTCCCCCACCCCCCTTCCCGATAAACCCCTAATCCCAGCCCTTCCACCAACACACACACACGTGCAAGCGAGTTATCCTCTCTCGCTCTCCTGCCACTACCCTGCACAAAGCATCAATCTGTCTTCAGCGTTGGCACCCTCGGTCTTTTGTCCGATCTGCAGGTGTCTATGAAAGCAGCTACGGATGCCGCAGCCCCTGAACTCACCACGCCTCATCCAGGCACAGGAACTGCTGACAAAGACCCAGTGTGGGAATGAGGGATGCGGAGAGAGGGAGAGAAAGTGAGGGGGCTTTTTAAAATGCCTGTTTGAGGAAGTCCCACAAGTTTTAGGAAGTTCAGCACACACAGTATAACTAGTTTGTGTAAAAGTGAACTGTTATTCTAAACAGTGATTTCGAACACCTGCAAAAAACTTAAAAAAAAATACTTTTAAATAATTAAAAATATTCAAATTGTGTACAGTTGTGCTCTATCATTGATATCACTAACATGCAACACATGTTATAAATGGATGCGTGTCATCATGTTAATGAAATGAAAACTTAATTAAAAGTGGAATTAGTTACATATCATTAAGCATTAGCAGTCTTCATTAAGAGATGAATTAACTGCATACGTTTCTTGGACACTTAACAACTATATAAAAGCTTACAACAGGTTTGCATGTATAATTGCCTACAGAAATGCCTAAAACGCCACATTGCAAATACAGAAATACTTACCATATTTTACTCCATTCTTAACCTTAAAACATTATTTTATACCAGCCAACTGAAGTCGGTGTGATATGAAGTGGCACTTTAGGCGATACCTGACCATGTTCAATCGTATGAGGCCTCATTTACTGCATTAGGGCGACATCGTGTGGGCAGTTCAGATATTACAGATTCATTTTCCGTGCAAGAGCTCCATTTAAAACGCTTGCCTTACAGCACTGGCATTTCATGTCGATGCCAATGGTAAATTATGTTGTTTCTTTCTTTTCTTTCTTTCTATATAAACACAAACTACTTTCATAGACACGAAATTATTAAAAAAGGAAATAGTTTGGTCAAGATAGACACATCTTTACATTGCCTTTGTCGTGCACTGGAATAATAAGTCATGCACACTTGTACAGACTCAATTACGTCGATTATTCATTGGGCAAAGTGCAATTATTAAAAAAACATTGTTTTCGAGTTAAGAAAATACATTTTAAATTTTTTTAAATGTGTTTCTGCTTCCAATAACTTCCAATATACGCAATATGAAATATAATAATAATGTAATATAAGACGGTTTTTAGATATATTTTTATAATACTAAATTAAGATAAACGTTAATTGGTAAAAGTGTATATATTTTGAACTGTTGCAAGTCCCGTGACTGGGGTCAGTTTTTGGGTCAATATCTGATTTTTTCATTCAAATAAATATTGTTATGATAATATGTCATGTAATTATCTTTACATGGTATGTTTCGGTGGACAGAAGCAAGTTTAACATCATATCAAACTTTTGTTGGCCTAAGCCAAATATTCTCCGGGTAACTGGGAAAAATGCAAACAAAAAAGTGTTGCAACTATATTTAGTCTCCTCATCACAAGACATCGGTAAACATATAAAATGCATGCAATATACATATGAACCACAAGGAGGCGCAATAACCAAATCTATAAACAATCACTGAGTCTTATTAGTGTTGAAAAGACGATATACGTTAGTCTCACGATATTACATCAGGTTTTGATCAACTTATAACCTATTAAATTTAAAACACGTCATGATTAAGGCCTATAGGCTACTATAATGCCATTATCTCGTTTTGTCTTGTCTTATCTTAAAACGCAAGAGAATCATCTTGAATAGATAACGTGATCTAATGCAGGGAATCTCAATACTGCATACAGAAAACAACTGGCTGTCGTAGTAACAACAAATAAAAATATATAGCACATTTCATACACAAAGGTAATTCAAGTTGCTTTTATAAAACGACAAATGGAAGACACAAATGTACACTTTAATATAAAAAGACATGTACTAAAAATAAATAAGCTTAACTATAAATAATAATTCATAATGTTTTCAAATATAACAAATATATACAATACAATCAACAAAACAGACACGGTCCGACCCCAATGTAGACGTTAAAAGAATACATTTCCCAAAAACATTGCGGCATGACGATGCTCCGAGGGGCGGGGCCTGTTGGCGTAGCGGCTTCTGCCTTGGGAGAGTAAAATGTGTTTGACAGGAATCTGAAAGAGAGGAGGGGGCGGTGGCACAGAGTGGAAATCCGCACCTTCAGTAGATCGCCATCACTTTATCTCCATCGTCAATCTCCGGTCTCGTGCGGTGCGTGAGCGGCGGAGACGCGAATGCGGTGAATCTTGTGTTATTTAGAGGCTCAGCAACAGGGCACACGGAGTCCAGGATGCCGTTGACTCTATCAACCCCGCGCTCGGGGGGCTCTCGCGTTTAGCGCCGCGCACCGCGGAAAGTAGCCGAAAAGGAGAATGCAAATGGTTAGAGAGGACAGCATTCAATTACTATGGAAACGATGTAGCTTCACCACCGCATTGCATGTAGCCCGGGGAAACAGGTTAGAAAGTAGATAGCTAAATAGGGCGCGTTTTGCCGTCATACATGCAAAGTTACTCATCCTCGAGCTGAACTAGCCTGTAGTTGGCTAAAACACAAGGAACCCCTGATCGACGGTGTCTTCAGAGACCAAAGACGACAGAAGAATTCAATATGTTACGGAGGAGGCTGAACCGATTGGTATGTATCGCCTCGGCGTCTTGCACTTACGCGTTACTTCAAAGGCACAGCTCACAGGCTGAATATGTCTCGTGTCGCCTGTCTGATTGCTTGCAGTCTGAGTGTGTTACTAACGATAAGTCTGCATCTTACAGCAGTGCATATGCCGATAAAAATTAAAATAGCATCTAAAGGGCATTCGTTTGAAACTGGGGAGCCACCCTGCAAAAACGCGAGGTCTGGCTAACCTCAAGAGTTTCTCAACACTGCTTAAAGCAGCAATTACCTAAGGTATGCAGTCAACTTCCTGGTAACATTGACCAGCTGTTGCCAAACGAAACGCCAGCGATTCAAAACATGACCATGAGGGATGTTTATACTGTTTTACTATACTATTCTTATTTAAGTTAAAAACTGTCTCAGACCTTGCCAGCTGCATGTGTAGATAGCATTGCAACACTGGGTTTTGAAACTGTCTGTGATGTGATGAATATAATCGTTGTAGGCAACGCGTATCCTGCCAATGTTTAAAGTTGAGCCGCATTCCAGATAGCGTTAATCAAATAATACCTCTCAGTCCTGCAAGCTAAGCCCTTTACGTGTTGCACTTGAATCCAATAATTAATTTCCTAATGCCCTTCATTGCTGTCGCAACGTTTTGGATGGTAACTTTATTTGGGCACGTGATGCTGCCTGCGTGAGCTGTAATTTCGCTCGTGCTACATAATTGCAGAGCACCAGGGCAGTGCTGAAGGAGCATTTGAAGTTTAATGTTGGGTTTAAGATCTTTTTTTAGCTGTTTAGACAGGGAGTGTGCAAGTGCTTATTTAAATTACTGTTGTAGCTTATTACAGATGAGTTTACTTAAGCCATCAGGCGACTTTGAACTTTTAACATTTTGATTGATGACTGAGATGTCATTTATTTCGCTTGGAGTATTGTGTCTTTAGTCTTTCTAATGTTATGTCTGCTTTTGTGAACAAACCACAACCTTGCTTGCTTAGTCTTTTTTGTTTGCACAAGCTGATGTGTGGTCACAGTCATTTACTCATCAGTTGCTGTCATAACTTTTATGTCCTTTCGCATTTAAAAAAAGACGTGTGCAGGTGTGTGCACACTCTTTGCTTCCTCTTTTATGCTGAGCTACTAACGTCTACTTATTTGTTTTTTAAAGTGAAAGTTAAATAACCTGTTGGTGCCCTTAGACTAAATACTGTACTGGCAAAGTGTGCACTAGATAGTGACTAATATAATGATAGTACGGTCTGATATTCCCCACGGGTCTAATAATATCACTCAAGTCAGCATATTCTCATGCCCTGCAGCGGTCGTTGCTTCAATTTCTTTGTGTATGACTCATTAATATTGTTTATTTGGCCACCATGCTTGTCACTGATGCCGACAGTTTTGTTATCACAATATCTTTGTAGTTCCATTACCCGTGTTATCTGTAAAGAGTGTTTCCAAGATCTTCCTGTGCTATACACACATGAAGCTAACCATCTATGATTTAATACACCGTTAGATGTGCATTCTTAAGAAACTCATTAAAGATGGTTTTGGGACAACTTCATAGGTTGTAGTCTCTGAAAGGAATGCTAAATGTTGGAGGCGCCTTTGATATGTTTTCATTCCTTGAAGATTGTGGCCTGTTGTGTCTTGGGTGGTGTTCTGGAGGAAATGTGATAGCATTCAAGCTAAGATCTCTATTGCAAAGACGGGAAAATGTAACGAACACATGAAGGAAGTTCAATGCTGAAACCTTTCCGCCGACTGCTTCTTGTTTCTGCAGGTGGCTGCTTAGTTGATTTAAGGAAACGCAGGAGGCAGACCCAAATGGTTGCTTTGTTTACATAGACATGCCGAGTTTGTTTACATAGACACAGGACATGCCGAGTTCTGGTTGATTTTTGGAAGCGTGTTTACACCAATTCTTTGAACAGTTGGAACAATAGATCATCAAACGTTGTATTATTCGCTTCAGTCAGAATTGAGAGTAGCTTTTGACACGTCAACCTCAGACCCTGTCTGACAGGATTTGTTTATGTGGAGATTCCACTTCATTCAGAGTGTATTTATAGCAGATCTTTCCTCTTCAGCAGTTAAAGGTGAGCTTGAGTGCTGCGTTTGGTGCATATGATGCTCTCTTAGGAAAGACCTTGCCTCTTTGAAGCAAACCCCTGAGGAGATCTGAAGATGGAGCTGTGCGGATGTTATTAACCGTGGCTTGCCCCAAAGAGACTGCAAATGTTTGATGTGCAAGTGTGCCTTTACTTTCCCATCTTTAATTTTTCTTTCGTCTGTATCATTTTTTGATCATTTTTGAGATGTAGAACATCTATATGCAGTGTTTCTTTCTTTTTATTTTTAAATCATTTATTTTTGATATTTTTGTTAGGAGAGTATAGCTATGATGGGACCTGGACCAAATTCAAACTGATATCACCCACACATAAACACCACTGCAACACATGTTTGAGCATGTGCACTACCCACCATGCCGTAGCGCTAGCACAATTTCCACAAAAAAGTTGAGGGTACTGAAGGTTCGCACACGCATTTTGCACACGGTCTCCTGAAAAGCTTTTATCTTCTGCGTATTCTTGAGGTGATTTATGCTGTTTTACCTCAGTTTCCAAAGACATCTCATTACCATGGCCATCAAGTCTCTATAGCGCTCTAATAGTTTTTAATATTACTAAGATTTAAACCCAGCAGTGGGTCTCTCGTCTTGTTCATGCTGTGTATGAGTACTTAGACATCTTATGCTGGTATCGTAGTGTGAGCTAGCTGCGGCTGTCTGAATAAGACTGCAAAGGATGTTTTCAGGTGTCTGGGCAGTATATGAGTGCATCATAAACAGAAGCTGTTGGCTTCAGGGAATCTGGCGTGCAAGTTTCCTGCCAGACGTTTAGTTTCTTTGCTTAATCATGAATGAGTGGCTTTTAGTGCGGTTGCCTCTAATCCACATTTGGCACTCTTTGACCTAGACACTTTTTTCTCTTGTATATCCTTGTTGACAACTAGTACTAAAATGCATAAAAATGCACAATAACTATCTTTATGATACCAACTAGACTACAGAATATTCTGGTTTGTAATTTGTGTTTGACTAATGATGAAAAGCGTGGTAACGTAGCGCGGTATCGATCAAACTGTTAACTGTTATATTGTCAGTATGCATGACAAAAAATCAGATGTGTGTCAAAATGTCAGGTTTGTGCATTAGGCCTTTTAGACCTGCTGCTGCCTTTTATGTCATCTCTTTTTGTTTTAATATAAAAGAAGCATTATTCAAACAACAGTGCTGTTGTCAGAAAAAAGGGAGAAGACCACTCACTGTTTTTGTCTGGAAAACTTTAACGGCTTTAATTATCCCTCTACAATTGAACATGGGTTGGGTTGTTTCACACATCTGGCAGCAGCAGAACTGCAACAGCAGGCGCACATTAAACTTTTACACTGAATGCTTTTCTGCTGCGTAATAGCAGCGGCTTTATATAGAACTTACAGGGATTTCTGGGTTACCACATGAGTATTCCCTTTGGAAATGGTCATAAATGATGAAATCGTTATTGTGAGTGGGCAGTAGAGAACTGTTCATAGACTGGATTGCGAATTAAATTAAATTGATATGAGAAAAGAGATCACATTTACATCCAAATGATAATTAAACTTCACAGAATCCACAACACAAAGTGCAGAATTATAAATGGCTTAAAGGAATAATTTATCCAGAAATTAACTTTGTCATCATTTACTCCATCCCAGATGTCAGCTGAACACAAACAAGGGTTTTTATATTAAAGTGGCATCGCAATATTGAAAATTATTAAAATATTAAAAAATAAAATTATTAATATTTTCAACTTCCTCTACAAACTGAAACCAAAACAAACGCATTAGTAGGGAACTCTAACTTTAAATTTTGATAAAATGTCATGAGAAAAATTTGATTTGAAATTATCGATATGTCACCATATTTTGTGTTTTATTGACTATCAGTGCCAAAGCATAAAACAGCACTAAATTCTGACATATGAATACAACTTTCCTTTGTTTTTAAAGAAACTGCGCTGTGCCGGGATGCAGGAATCAAGTCTTAGACTAAAACAATGTTAATCCAGCCCATCCATATATTACGATGGGAAGTATTTGAGCAGTTATTTGTGTTTATATCCTTTCACAACATGGCTTATGCTTTAAAAAACAGTTCATTGTCTTGTCAAAACAGATCAGCAGCACCAGCCTTGTTCCTGGTAGATCATTGTAAGCTGTTCTTTCTGAACGCCACACACCTTCTGTGGGAGTCTGATCTCTGCTCCTATCAGAGACTTGCTTTTGTTTTGCAGCCTTATGACTAACTTGAAATTCTCCTCAGCTGGAATGTTGTAGCTCAGGTTTCCCACCTGACCATCAGGAACAGCCCTTAATGGTCACCAGCCACCTGTTGTGAAGGGTAGTTACACAGATGATCACCACGTTGATAGCGAGATGGACTTTTGGAGGCGATTGTCATGGGATGAAGGGCTTGCGGTAGCCTGCCTGGGCCTGTGATTTATTGGCCTTGTTTCATCAGTAGAGCCACGTATTGATTAGACTCCTGCTTCATTTTGCTGCCATTTGTCTTGTCCCTCCCGAACCGGCTGGCAGACAGAAATGCTTATGCTGACGACTACTTCTCATCCCTCTCTCTTTCTCGTGCTGTCTTTCTCTTTCACTGCACACCGGCTGCCCGTAATGAAAACACAAACAGCTGCGCACGGCTGGGCTGCACGTCCCATCATAGTCAGTGGGGAAAGAGGAAGCAGAAGCCAGGCAAGGAAATGGAAGTGCGTGCGATTATCTACCTGTTGTATCCCTCCATTACCTACCCTGTGTAATAGACAGGCTTTCAGAGCCACAGTGAGGAGGGGCTTGGAGAGCTAGAAGGATCTAGTCTGTCTCTAAAAGCAAGGCTGAATTCTCAGTTTGTCATTTTAAATAATTTAGCCGTCTGGTTTTTAAAAAAAATTCTTTTCATAGCGCACCTCCTTTCCTAGCTGTGTGTTGTCGCCAGGCTTATGGACTTTAAATGCATTCCTGTCATCCATATATTTATAAAGCCCCATCCTGAGAGTGTTGTGCCGGAGTTATCGGCAGTACCCTTATAGCCTCTGTGCCGGTGTGAAGAGATTAATGAAAAGTGTGGGTGTGTGAAAGCAAGAGAAAAAGAGGGTGAGTTCATGTTTCTTCAACACTCAAAATAGGCAGTTGCCACCTGTACTAGTAAAAGCACATTAAGTTATTTTTCAACCTTAATGTGCACTCACATAGACCATTTTTTTAGTCTAATCTTATTTGTGTTTTTGGTTTTTAACAATTTAACTTTGTTTTAATGGCTGGTTGTTAATAAAAGATAAACAAGTGTGCTGCAGAAAATTCTGGAAAAATGCAATATATGAGAACTTGGTAAGGAATGCAGTATACAATATATAATAATTTAATGCTATATATATATATATATATATATAGCCATAGTTCACATTTGTTTCAGTTTGACTGAATTCTATACAAATATACATTTTCATTTTAATTCTTAACAATTGCAGTTTTTTTCTTCATAACAATTGTATCAGCATTAATATCCAGAAAGCCCACACACAGATATGCAGCTCGCTGTTAAATAATACGCTGGGATGAGCTCATGCTGGATCTCTCCCATCGGTCCACCGCAGGAGGAGAGATGAATCTTTACTCAGCTCACCGGTGACGGCAAGCGAAGTCACAGCCCTGCAGCTCAAACCGTGTGCCGCCTCAGCAACCTGGATGAGCCATAGAGGGTTGTTTTCTTTTGTTTTTAAGCTCTTTTCACAATGCTAGCTTTTTCTCGTTCCCTTCAACTGCAATTGTGATAATTAATTGAACGGTAATTACAGTCAGTGATGCTCAATGCATAGTTAAAGATAATGGCATCAGAGCCACAGGAGCTGAGATGCAGCTTTTTTAGGCATGTCAGCATTTAGATGCAAATATCCGACGTCGAACGCTAGCTAGTACGGCTCGCGCTTCCCCGGCACCTCTTCCTCTGCACCCTCCCCCTCTTTTCCTCTCGCTGGGATGAAAGCCACAGTGCAGTCAAACAGATTAGGTTATCCAAAGACGCACTGTGAAAAGGAGGAGACGTGATACTACCTGAGTTGGAGGCTGGTGGAAATCTGCCTTAGTCACGCTTGCTGCGGTTGACCAGCTGAGATTTCCCTGTGCATGTTTTCGAAATCTCATCTTGAGCTCTTTATTGCGCCATAGATTACAGAGTAATCGTTCTGTGGGGTTATATCACTTTTTCCTAAATGGTTTTTGTAGACAGCAGCTTTAGAGTTTGTGCCTCTGTGTGCGATCACAAAGATCAAAATCAGGTTTGATCAGTTTGGACTGAAAAACAACATGGAGCAACATTCTTAATGCATTTATTATTCTTATTTATTCTTATTATTCCTGTGTGTAGAAGTACTTTCTCACGGCACAGATTCAAGATCCGGTTAGTTGTTCAATATTTATTATTTACTTTTACGAATATCAAAACAAACTACAATACACTGCTGAATAGTTTACTGTAAGCAGGAAAGTAAACAGGATATTCATTTTTTTGTGTTATAAAATGACGAATGTGTGAAGGAGGACTTCACAAATAATGTTCAGCAAAACAAGAATAAAGTCCTAGCCTCAGTTAAGCTGACAGTTATCACTCGTGCTGGCTTGATATCTCACTGTGGTAAACAAAACCCAGCAGCTTCCTGTTGTTCTGTCTCGGTCAGCTTTTCCTCAAATTTACTTATCTCACATCACTTTCTAATCTCACGCTGAATCTGAGTACTGGGCACAAGCCAAACAAAAACCAGTTGCATTTTGACACAAAGTAAAGAGCAAGAACCAGCGCGTCTTAAGTGAATATTTTGGAACGCATCTTTATTTAATTTTGTTGTGACAGCATGAAGAGAAACGCTCTAGGCGAACAGCAAACGTCAGCATTGACACCGGTGAAAATTTGTCTTGTGCACGTCCCCCAAATGTACTTCCTGTCTTTTACTTCCTGTGTTCTCTGTCAATGAGGTCATGCGAATATAGGCCGGGCCGCAGTACAGAGTGTGTCCGCTTATGCTGCGCTGCTGTTCAGACTTCTTTCACTACCAGTCTTTAGACTCTTCACCTGTCCTGGTGCTATTAATATCCTCTCGGTGCCACCCTGTACTCTCTGCATATGATGGAGAATAAAAGACTTCAGTCTGCATCACAAGGCATTGTGGGAACTGCTGTACTGAGTAGGGGCTATGGGTGTATTGTATAAAATACAATGAATAAAATGGTTAAAGGAATAGTTCACCCTGAAATAAGCGTTCTTTTTAATTCACGATTATGGTACTATTTCTTGATTTAAAACATTTTTGTCCGTAAAAGATTGATTTCCCCAAACAAGTTAATATTGTTCTGTACCGACATTTAGGATCAAATGTGATGCATTTATGCTTTAAGTAAGCATGGGGTGATGTTTGTTTCAACACCAACATGTTGTTTGGTTTTGGTTTGTTGAATGCTTCCCTAGCATTGTAGTGCACAAAAGAGCTTATTATTTTCATTGTATTCAAGGTAATGCCTCAGAGATACAGTCATCATATACTGAACATAAGTATCTGGTTGCATTTTTATTTTTTATTTACAGCAACATCTTGACATAGTGACCAAAGACAGATATAACAACAAAAACACCAAAAACAAACAGGGGATATAAAACCCCCAAAACAAAACAAACAAACAAAGAAAACACAAGCTATAAAGGTATTGATGTGGTAGTTTAAACAGGTGCAGAGATAAATTGAATCCATAGTTTCATGAGTTATAATAGTAATTCCTATTATTATTAATTCAATGTTGTTTAGTGGAAGGCAGTTTGTGTTTATACTTAATTGGGACATCAGCTCACCAGCCACATTTATTCAATATTTAATGATATAAGCAGAGGGCTGAAAATTGTATTAAAACTGGTTTTGTGTTTTGATGTATGTTTCTCTTGAACAATATGTTCTCTTAATAGATGAAGCCAATGTGTAATTGATATTTGATTTTTATTTTTCCAGTTAAGTAATATTGTTTTCTTGGCGCTTTCTTGCATTTTTATACCCTCTTACTGCGAGTTAACCACTGTCGCCTTTGGTTTGCTTGCTAAGGGAGAAAATATGTTTTCTGTAAAACCACTTTAAAACTTCGTGTCTATGCTGTATATTACACCATGTATATTAAACTAACTTGACTTTTTGGAATTGTGATCCTTGACTTATTGATCCTTGTCGTGTGATTTGGTTGCTTTTGGGAATAGATAGGATCTCTAAAAACGTGTCCTTTTGGACTTAACTTTGCAACTCATGTTGTTTGCTGTAATTTTTAGTGTAGTTAGTCAGTGTTGTGTGCCTTTAAAAAAGACTCATACGGTTTACTCTAGGTATATAAATCTCAGAAGTTATTTCAAGCATTCACTACTTTCATTTTTTCCCTTCAGTGCACTTAATTACTAGGTGCTTTTTCAGTGTAGCAATAGTCTTTGGTTCCTGTGGCAACCGGTATCTCCCTCTGTCAGGGTTTAGACGTTCAGATGAAGCCTCCTTGCATATTCAAAGTATGCAAACTAATATGCAAAATCAGTAGTAGACCATTTGTTTTGGCATTAGCTTGTGGTTGTAACTACAGGAATGATCGGGTCATTTACAGCATTAGTGCTGGATCAGGAGATCGCCGCTGATATGCACTTTCAGATGTATTTAGAAGCTTATTGTTTAGTCATTTACATTTGACTGAGTCTGTTCGTCACTGTCACTTTGATGCCCTGACCTCCTGCCCTATTTTCTTAGTATAGATTGTCTGCTGTGAGAAAAGTCAATGATATTGAGAGTAGGATATCACTGTTTCTAAAGCACTCATCATCGTTGAGGACCGAGGGGACCCGGTGGACGTGTAGAAGGGTGTGTAGCTTTTTATATGTGATGGAGGCAGATCATCAGATTCGAATGAATGTTCAGGAAAGGTGAAGATCTTGTTGGATAATTGGTAAATCTTCCTAGCCAGTGGAAACATTTGACATGCAAAAGCGTGTGGCCTGACATCAGGAAGTGCGCTGTATGAAAATCCCCCGTTTAGTAAATCAAAGTCTGCCCCAGGACACAAAATTAGATCTTTGTATGATGTAACTATCAAATTAGTAATGTTTTACTTGGATAATAATAACATTTTGTGGTTTCTCAGTGTTTTCAAGTACTTGTTAGGTAATAGCACACCTTTCTTCAAGTATTATTATTTAAAGTATGCTTCATATCTAATGCTTGTCTAGGGGTTTGTTTATCACCATAATTATGAGCAGTCGAAATATCCATGCCTCAGCAGACACCACTAACTATAACACGACTTGTAAATTTCTCGTCAGGCAAACATGCAGAGAAATTGACGTATAGGACAGACACGAATCAATTGTTAATTCAGCTGTTATTGCATGCACAGCAGGATAGAGGTCACAGTCTTTCTTCTTTTCAATGCGCTCTTTATTTACTGTTGAGAAACACGGCGTGCAAGATGCAACAGCTCAGGGGTTCAAGAAGTACATTTCTAAGTGACATATCACAAACCATTTCCTGTCCCATTGCTCCCCACCAGTGCAGTCAGTCACTCGGTGAGAGCGTTAATGTGTCACGAGCTGACCGTGTGTTTTTCTGCAACTTAACACATTTCATCATAATATTCATTACAGTTTCAGGTGCCTTGGAGTCAGGAGTGACTCAGCTAGGCAATTTTGTCAGAAGGCCTCATTTATTTTACCTAAAAACAAACTGCGAACTGTGCAAAGTCTATAAAGCAAAAATAGGCACAGAAATGACAAGCAATGACTGTGCAATCTGCGGTTTGTCCATTTATTAAAACAGTAAAAACAGTATTGTTCTAATCTTGTCAAGTTTCATTGTGACAAAGAGGTTAAAAACCTGTACACACAAATGCTATTAAATGAATCAATTGTTAAACAAATTCATACATGTTGAATGTTTTCTTAAAGTTTGTTGTTACTAAAGTTAATAAGTATTTAATCACTGGTTCTTTTAACATGAATAGTTTTGACTCTGTCTGATGTTCAGAAAGCGGGCTGCTGTCGTATGCTTCTCTTCAGATGTGAGTGCTGCTGTCTGACACACGTTGAACCGTCTGCATGAGTAAGTGTTCGACAGCTGGGACGCTGGCACGGGCTGAATGCTGCTTTAGACTTTCATCGAAATCACAGCACTGTCTGGCCCGAAATCCTTGATGTTTCTGTGAATTTCTTTGAAATGTTATTGGTCTTTTTGCTCTATTAGATGTATAAGTTAGTGATTCCCCAGCAGGGGTATGTGTATTCCTGGCGGCACTAAAATAGGTACTAAAGATTTCACTGCAGAGATTTATAAAATAACATATTTCTGAAAGTAAGCTTTAGTTTGAATGGAAGCTTTTTCACCCACAATGATTGGTGGAGTTGTAATGAAAATGGACTAAAGTTTGTACTTTTTTGTATGTAAAAATTACATTATAATGTAGGATAAATAAATAATGTTTGGGTCAGTATGATAAACACTTGGTACTTGATGGGTCTCTTAGATGGTGCCTGGAAAACACTGATATATATAGATTTTTCTGTTTCTGGAAGTGGAAGTTTGGTGAACCTGTGCATGTGCTTTCTTCTCATTTTTATTGGACTGCCACAAAAAAGATGGTACATTTATTTCAGTACCATGGTTTTACCATCTTACACCATCACAGTACTTTATTTGTAAGTGAAGGCAGTAGCCACTTGACACAACTTGTAAAGATTGTACCATCATTGCTTTTTTTCTCGATGTTAGCGCCTTCATTGTTTGGCGTTGAATAAGTGGTCATGAATAGAGTATTGTTGCATGCAACGGCGCAAAAATAAAATGGGCCTTATATTCTGACCCTCATTATGTTTAACACTGAACTTTCAAAATCGATGCCCATTCAATGGCATTATTCTTATCTCTCCTGTCCCCCGGCTTTTTTCTCACTTACGCTGCTCTTCCTGGTGCAACGTCATGTTACTTTGCCTGTGATTTATATTCTTTTTAACTATCTAAAGCTGTTCTGGAAAATGTTCCAGAATGATGCTGCTGTAACAGTCTGTTGTTGAGTAACTACGCTTTATTCTGTAGCCTTGCCAGTGTTTACTTAACGGTTAACCTTGAGGCTGTTCAGTAACGTTGATCTTGTGGTTAATGACTCTGTGTAAGAGGCAGGCAGAAGAAAAGGAAGGTTAGATGGGAAAAGGTACAAAAAACAAGTTCACTGACCTGCACTGTTTAACCCCACACAGTGTTTGTTTGCTCAGAATTGAACTTTAACATGGATTTCTTGCATTATACATCATTTTTAAACTTTATGCACCCATGTTAGACTCTGTATTTATTTTACTGATTTACAAATTTGTTTATATTGTTAGTCCTGTATCATACTTGATTGTTATATTTGTGTCACAGACATTTCTGTCACAATAACTCATGTGGCATGAAAAGTGGCATCAGAATCTAAACCAAAATTGTTAAAATTGTTTGTCTCTATATCACGTACTTATCTTTATGTTGGTATAAACTTTTATTATAAGCTTACCATTGCAAATCTGGGTTAGAAAGGGAGATTGTTTTGAACACTTTAACTTTAATGGGCTTGCACACTAACTGGCTTATGTTTATTTTTAACCAAAAAAGTTACAGATTGATATTTTTAATATGCACAATTTACTTTGCATTTTCTAGTAATCATAGCAGAAGTTATTTAACTTTAAGGTAAGATCTGCTCTGTAAATATTCCTGCTTTTAATGCCTTTTATCCAACACTAAAAACTGTGATCAGCATTAATTTTGTTGACATGTTTGTACTATTACCTGATTTGTATAATTCCTATGGGTGTTAAAACAACACGAACTGCATGAAAATATGCAACGCTGTTAATGGGCTTGATTCCCTCTTCAACAGAACTCATTTTGTCGTTTTATTTTGCTTTGACTTTGGTTGATATGTAACTAATCACATGATGAGCCTGTAAAGCAAATGCTTCACTGATGCATATAAAATGAAGTGTCTGCATTCATTCTCCTTAGTAAAAATAAGAAAATACACTTGAATTGATTTTTAGCTATATTGTTGGTTTCGCAGTGCATATATTTAAATGAAGATTACTGCAGTAGAAATCATAATTTTAAAGTCGATACTAACTAATCAAATGAAATGTCTTTATCTAAAGCGGTTTACTCAGTCAGTCACTTTTACACAGACTTTTGACCTTTCTGTGAAATGATTGCCTTGTGCTTCTGTGTGGTTTGAGTTTATTTTTCAGTTCTCATTTGAAAGCTCTAGCCTGTGTTCTTTAACACACTGTGGCATTTGGATGTGGATTTGTTCCCCTGAGCTCTGGAACCTGTTCCATTTCCTCTCCTCTCACACCTGCCCCTCCCCGCCTCGCTCAGACCGGCCTGTTTCATCCGGGGCCGGGGGAACACACCGCATGCCACGCTGATGTGTGAAAAGCCATCACGCTTCTCAGAACCTTATGTAATCCAGGCATTTTCCTATCTGGAGAACCGGAATATTGCGATTAGATCGGCACGCTTGTTTTGTAAAGAAATAGAATTGAGGGCAGATCCAGTGGGAGACGAGAAGATGAGGCAGAAACAGTCGTTGACTGTTTTAAATAGCAGTCTCCTCTGACTCAGAGTTGGGGATGTGTATGAGGACAACTTGTATGTTGCAGCGGATAGGCACAAGCGTCTTGTTTCTTCGTGTCTGATTGGGTTGATTGAGTTATCTCTCAGCACGGACGCATACTGATGTTCTGTGATTGAGATCTCAGGCGCTGATGTGAACGATTCGGACAGATACGCGAGAGCACAGGATCAGCGTGTTATCTGATACACGACGTGAGTGTGTTCTACCTGCGTGAGCTTGTCGGCCGGTGGTTGAATGTGTCCAGACAGGTTGTGACAGCACTTAGCCTGTGGTTTGATGTCTACCACACCGGACCTGATGGGCGGAGGTGTGGAACAGCTGACCTGACCACCCTGATGATTTAGAGATGCTGGAGGTTGCACATACACATGCCCAATAAAAATGTTATTTTTTAAAACTTGAACAAAAAGATCAAATGAAAAGATAATATAATAAGAAAGTAATAATAAGTCTTGCATCACTGCGAAAACATTACGTAACACTAGTTTGATATCAAATTTTTTAAATCACACCACACATTTTTTCATTTATTCATTTAGCAGACGCTTTAATCCAAAAAGAGCATTTCTAACATGGAGCATGGAGATTATTTTGTCTAAAATAACAGCAGTATTAAAGTTTATAGCAAAATCTGTACCACTTTGGCACACTAGTTCTATTTGCACATTCGTCAGAAACACTGGGAGGAGAGGTGAGAAAAAGTGGGTGGGTGGCCGGGGAAGAAAACGGGTGTTATGAACATGCTGAGGCACGATGACAGCTTGTTTCATCTTCATCGACGTCCTCAGAGAGATAAAGAGAGGAGTCATTTTGACTGCCACTGGTGGCATCTCTCGAGAAAGTAGGAAAACACATGCAAACCAAAATCCAGCCAATCCGATGTTCACCATAGGCCGCAAAAGGAAAAGCTTGCAGAGATCTGGCTTCCTGGCTGTCCATCACAGTGTGCGTTTGGAGCCAAAAGGTTTCCTCAGGCAATCCTGCCCTCACACAGCTTCACAAGCGCTTGCCCTTTTCACGCTTCAGAACCCGTGTTATAGGTCATGCTAAGAGGAAATTTGTAGACCTGCTCCAGGGTTTCCTACTGAATTTTTGCCAGTGGAGTCCAATCCATGTGGTCAACCGGTGTAAAGATATTTCCAACCAATGTTGAAATTATTGTATGCACTATTTCTTATCATGTATTGATATTAAATAATCGAACAATCAGTTTTTGGCATTGCTACAAATCTGCTAATTGCAATATCTTTATTGATATTGAATATTTCATACACAATGACAATTCAGTAGGCGTAAAAAAGAAATGTAAAAAAGACATGTAAAAGTCCATTTTAAATCATTGAAGTGAAAATGTCTAAGGAGCAAACGTACTGGGCTCTTCTGTAGCTTATGAATATTAATTAAAAGACGTGACCTTCTAGAAAGACTACCATGCAACGTCATGGCAAGCTAATTAATAATCATGAGCTCAATCTTTTCTTTCTAGTGACATTACTACCTCACTAGGCTAGAAACACTGCATTCAGTCTGTATTTGCTCTAAAAAAAGTTTTATTCATGAGTTGTGTTAACAGCGGCCTGTGGAGAATATAGCTGCAATGGGTCTGTTTATTGCTTTTGTATTAGTTAATATGTAAATAAAACTTGTTTCGCTCTGGCAAATATAGAGTGCAGCGCTTCTGCATGAAAAGTTGCGCAGGAAGCATTGTGGTCCGTTCTGGGGCAATATAACTGACAACCGAATTTACCCCAGTCACTGTCTCACATAACAGCTTTCTGACAGTGGGCTTACCTCATGTGCATGAAAAAAACAAATCATTTAATTGCATTCAGCTCTTTAAGTGAGGCATACAGCTGGCAAATAACTGCACTTGTCTAGTCTCAGGAGCTTGATCAGATTTCAGCTTGCGGGATTGACCCACCTGACATTTTGTTATGCTTGGCTGGGTCTCAGAAAACCTAGAGCTGTGTCGAAACACTTGGAGCTTTGTATTTCTCCGGCTTTTCTTTTGTTATTAGTCAAGGTCGTTGTCTCCTAATATTTGTAAGTTGTTTTGGATAAAAGCGTCAGCTAAATGTAAAAGTAAGTTATTTTTTATGTTTTAACATCTCAGTCTGAATGTTTTACATATTGTTTTAGCACAACTTTCTGTCTTGATTTAGTTGTAATGTGGATATGTTATCTTCATTAGTATCTCTTTTTTTTCCCTTCCTTTTCCCATGTTTTTCTGTAGTGTGGAGGAGACGAGAAGAGAGTGGACAGCAGGACAATCTATGTAGGACATCGGCCGTGTCCAGGCACCGAGGCCTTCATTCCCCCCAAATTCTGTGACAACCGGATCGTGTCCTCCAAGGTACCACGTGTTATTTGTTATTCATTGCAAATCCAAAGGCGTGAGCTGGGCTGTTGCTTAACCTCGCTGCAGGCTAATCAGATTTTTACAGGATAACAGCATTAGGGGTTTGCTAGTTCCCTACGAGAGCCTGCTTGTAATTTTCCTTACCTTGTAATTAGCAAGTATTGTTTAATGCCATGGCAACTGCGCCTCGGCACTCACACGTAGGACAGGCGTGTTAGCAGCAGCATGTGGAGAGTATGGCTGCAGCACGCTTCTAGCAAGCCCTGGTGTTCAGCCACCTGTTCCTGCAGGTGTGAAGAAACCCCGGCCGCTTCTGGGCCCAGACATTCCTCTGTGTTCTCTCGTTTTGGTCTAATCTTTCTGTCTTTACAAAACACACACAATCCTGTCTCTCCTACGCATTTTACAGAGCCCCTCCCACCTGACAGAACACCCTAATTTGCCTGTCAGAGTGGTGCGTGAGATCCGGCTGATAAATACAGAGTTGCAATTAACGTGTTCAGGGGGTTGACTCCACACCCTCCTTTAATGTTTGGGGCTTCCTGAATCTTTTCGTTTAGAAAAAGAAATGAGAGAATAAGAAGTGGTAGATTTATAGAGCTGCCTGTGGTTTCCGGTGATCAATTGCTCTCTGGCATAGAACTCCAAGCACACTTTAATTACCTGCATGTTTATACATCTGCTTTGCATTTTCTTATCCACACCTCTCATATCCTCCAATTTCTCCGGGCCATCCCTTGGATCCAGTTTTTCAGAAATTCCTCTGATAAATCTAGAGGTCCTGAGGTAGCAGAGCACCTGGTGTATGCACCTTTTCTGTATGTGAGTGTGGAAGCCTGTGTGTGCTCCAGATATTGGATACAGCTTGTATAAAAGGGGAAATCGATGGGAAATGACCTGATACTCTTCAGAACAGTTTTATTTAATTAGCAAAAGCTATTTTTTTCTCATAATATCACTGTGTATTCCCAGGTCTGTCATCTTAGTTGGCTGGCTCTGTGTGGTACCCTTGGCCCCTATTGAAGATTTGATGTTGTACTGTTAGAAATGATGATATATTACTTGTATCCTGTTGCTGTTGCTCCAATCTGCCCTCTCTTGCTTTTCTCACCCTTGGTGATCTATTATTTAGTTGTGATGGTCATTTCAGGTGGCAAGAGCAGTCCATAGTTTCTCTCCTTTTTTCTCTCTCTCAGTTGTATCGTGGAGTATTGTGCTAATGGGTTTTAGACTGGAAATGTCATTGAGAGCAGTGATCTGCAGTGTGAAAAGATCCATCTAAAACGACATGTAATAATCCAAATTAAAGAACATTTTTCGTATAGTTATTGTGCATGCCGTTTTCGTATGACATCATCAGGGAGGTAACTGAGGGACTGTGTTGAATATCTGTGTATTCTTGTTCTTTTTCTTTTTTATGTGGAACACAAAAGAATGGATTGAATCTTTGTGATACAATGAAAGTTCATGAAGATTGAGCTGTCAAGTTAAAAAAAATGACAAAAATTGGTCTTCATGGAAAGTCTTCGAAAGTTATTTGTGTAAACATCTCCTATTAACTTCAAATGGTTTTAGTGACTGATTTGCACTTTGTTTTTTCTCTTGTTACTGTTTAACAGACATATTTCCTTTTTTCACTTCTCTAGTACACCGTGTGGAACTTCCTGCCAAAGAACCTGTTCGAGCAGTTTAGAAGAATCGCAAATTTTTACTTCCTCATCATATTCTTGGTACAGGTAAGTGAGTGCATTCGCTCAGGCTTTACCCATCACCATCCCTAGAAACACAAGCTGTGTGTGTGGATGAGATGATGTTTATGTGTGACTCATAGCTTGGCTGATTTTGCCCATGCTGATCTGGTGCCATTGGACTCGTGATGGAGGCAGAGAGAGAAACAGCAGATGAGAAAGCCTCCGCTTCGCTCCATAAAAGCACATGGAAACGAACTCCGTTAAACTAGAGAGTGGAACCGTGTAAACAACTGATTCTCTTTAATGACGTGTGTATTTTATAGTAGGTAAAGGTGGATTGATGATGAGCACTTGATGTGGTTGCTGTCAGATGCATGAGGAGTGAAATTGTAATGTAATTGTGTTATTATTTGATTCCTAAAAAAATAAGAATTGTAGTAAATTAATATTCACTTTATTTCACTTTATTGATTTTTTTTTTTTTAGATGAATGTTTTTCCTCTCTGGTAGATTTATATTTCCCTTTAATAACACCAGATCAATGTGTATTTACTTACTAATATTGCACTTCACTTTGTAATACTTTTTCATGATATCAAGTTATTGACTGGATGTCTGGGTAGCAGCCGATGATGATTTTACACAGCCATGTGTATGCCTAAATTGCCACCCACCATCCATGATGTGACGTGATCTGTGTGTGTGAGCGTGTGAGAGAGAGATCCTCAGGTGCTTGCCCGGATCTGGTATGCGTCTGGCATGCCTCTACTAATCCTGCTTTTCTCCGGAGGGTCTCCTCATCCTCCCTGACTAGCTGTCCCCACGCAATCTGCTATTATAACAGCACGGAGACACACACACACGACCGCCTGTCACACGAGACTCACGCTTAAATCGCCAGCCTCCAAAAAGAGCTGCACATTTCCCCTGAGACCCATTGCAAATGCACACCTTCACTTTCTCCCCTTCATCCCTCCATTTTTTCATTGCTTTGTTCCTTCCTTACCCTTCTCTTTCTCTCTCCCTCTCTCTCTCTCTCCCCGTGCACGCCTCTGCAGCACAGCACTGCTCACGTCAGCAGCCAGGAAGCCCTCTGTAGTTCTTTTGAGCTACAAATAGACACAGTGTGATAAAAAAACACCAGTGTGCTAAAAATAGCACTGCGTGCGTTTGCCCGGGCCCTGATGGGAAAAGAGATGGGAGAGGAGGGGGATCTCTGTCTCTCACATACACATTTTGACACACATTCTGCCGGAACGTTCTGAATACCTGCGTGTGGGTTAATACGGATGAAGGGTTGCGCTAACAAGCGGTTTAGCCGAGTGGAAGAGTGTGTAACCGTAAAGAGGATGTTGGCACATAAACTTGAGTAAATGCTATAGAGAAACAAAAGAAGATGGCAGTTTGTGTTGTTGCATTTGTGTTTAATTTGGTGGGAATGAAGTTTGGGTTGTTCAATGTGCTGCATTGCCGTGTTACCTGGGTGTCAAACTTTTAACAGATTTGTTTAAAGTTCTGTGTCTTAAAGACTTGAAAGTCTTAAAGCTGTAGTGTGTCAGTTCTATGCCAATATTGTCACCAAATGGAAATGCAAAAATGCCAGGTTTTGTGTGATGTGTGGCATTATGTTATGCTTTATTTGCCATTTGCATTCATTTTATGGAAAAAAATAAAATGACAAAAAATACAATTACAAATTTCTTCATGTGCTCCACAGAGGCAACGAAAGTCATACGCGTTTGGAAAGACGATAACATTTTTATTTTTGTAAATGATTAAGTGTTAATAGGAGAAAGACTTTTAACATTGACAAAAATGATGCACTTAGGCTTAAGTGTTTTTATATTAACTACTGCCTTAACCATCAAACGTCAATGTCATCTCTCTGAAACCCTGCCTTTCTAAGGCATCTACTCTGCAGCCTGTGTTGGTATTCAGTAACACACATGCAGCACGTTTGCCACCATAAGGAGCTTGGGCGGTAACTGATGTGTTCATCATTAGCTTTGGGAATTGGCTCCCTCGAGGTGGCGGTTAAATGAATGTGTTTTGAAGCAGTTAAACTGGTGCGGTGGGTCTTGCAGTGATGTGTGGGGTGTTTTGCGTGACTGTATAGAAACGACTGCAGAGCTGCACTTCATCAAAGAAGTCGCTGTATTTCATTACAGTCGCTGATGAACTGTATCAGTAGCGCTGTTTGTTACAGAGTGATCCAGGTGAATAGACTCCCGCTGTGTGCGTGTAAGAAACTAAGCACAGGACAGTCTGTCCTCAGCAGTTTGGGCAGCCTCTTCCTTAATATTTTTAATCGAACGGGATGCCGCAGTCGGCTCCATCCAGATGGGCCTTTATCAATTTATTAAATACAAAAAAATGTGCGGGACCGCTGGCCTCTACAACATCCATCACCCACAGGAGGCACGGGTGCATTAGAGCTCTTTCTGCTGACCAGATCTCAGACTCAGCCCTGGTTCCTGCCGAGAGAGTCAGTTTTAGATGGAGAAAAAGAGCTTTAGAAAGAAAGAAACACCAGCCTCAGGAGACACCAGGAGCTGTTTTTGCTAGGGTGGAGTGCGTCTTTCTAGTTTCACTTTTGCTTATACTTAGGCATGTAAAATAGTGAACATCATAAATACCAGGGGATGGTTCTTTTTATGTAAGCATATTTTGCATGAGCAAACAATGTTGTGAATGTTCTGCTGCAGGTGTGGTGAGTTATCAGGAAATCTTCTTTCTTTCTACTGTTTTATTCTGATGGTGGTGTTACTAAACAGCTGTCAGGAGACATGTGGCAACTAGGAGACGTGTTTAACGCTAGACTGACCACTGTGGAAAGATCGGCAACCATGTGAACGTGCACGAACCTATTTCTCACGGTGTTGCGTAATTACGTCAGCAAAGCCTGCGGGGCACAATTGGAAAAATTCTTGGGTGTATTTGTTTTTCTCTGCGAGCTGTAACCTGTGCGACTTGTGTAACTTGTGCGTTAGAGACCCCGTGAAATGAGCTGCAGGTTTCTCCCTGTTGATGTGTTGAGAGTAAAAGGTAGTTTGGGGTTTATTTAGCAAGAGGGATGTGCTCATTCTAGAGAGCATTTTATTGGTTCAAAATTGCAGTGTGCAAGATGCGTCATTAGTGTTATTGGTTGGTTTCCCTGCAAGAGAAAGATGGTGAATTTCAAATGCTAGAATTCATTTATTAATAGACATGGACTATAAGCCACCAAACTCCTGTTTTGTTTTCATAGAAACTTTACCAACAGCTTGCAGTATGGAGAAGGAGGATGTGGTTTTGTTAGATGCAAGATCTGTATAAAACAGCTAAAATTATGTCTTGTGATAGTTTGTGAGTTCAGCTTGCACATTTGGATATTGCAGAAGTGTTATTTATAGGTATAATGATATATTGTGCCACAATAGATCACAAGACAAAAAATAACAATATTTTTATGTTATGTTATGTCTTTTTTAATTTTTAAGATGTTCTCTTATAATGTCTGGCCTCCTTAACTTCTTTCTCAATTATGCTAAAATTCATTTTTAATGATGTTTAATTTTAATTGAATATTTTTGAATACTGTTACTGAATATTGTTAATGTTTTGGAAATAAATCTGTTATTTGTTATTATTTTTTTATTTTAATTTAGTTCAGATTACCATTATACTTTTTATATGGTGAACCCTCTATTGTGTATTGTATCGAATCTCATAACAGCTCTATTTAGGATTAGACATAAAATGAGTAAGGGCTGGTGTATGTGTGTAGGGGGATGATGAGGATTATTAACTCTGAGCTGAGGAACTGCTGGACTGAGCTTGGCTTTCACCTTCTGAAGTCCTGCCGGCTTTACACGGTCTTCCTACAGGAATTTTAGCACCGACACGACACACAGTGTCTTTGTGTGTGTGTTTAAGCGGTTTTCTGCAGTGGAGATGCTGCGCTCTGGTTGGCTAAACTGACGGTGGCTTGCAGTCTTTGCTGGTTTTTGCTGGCTCTTTCAGCCTGACCCTGCAGGGTTCCTGCTTGTGTTAGGAGATACAATGTGTTTTGTGTTGGCCGTAGCACAGTTTAGGACGGACAGAATGTTCACACCCTCATGATCTTGAGTTCACACCTATCCTTCACCCACACACAAAACACACACAGGAACCCATATCCAATGACTGATCATGACTTTGTTTCCTAATAAGTTGTGGGTTGCCCTTTTCACAAAATTCACATGTGGGAAAACACATATGTTAAAGATAGACCGGTGTTTACTGTTGTCTCACGCTATCAGAATAAATGTCACGTTATACATGTTTTTAAAATGCCATTTTTAAAAATGTATTATGAATATATACATGCATGACATGTAGTACCCTGTTAATTGTAAATAATATTTGTTTGTTTTAAATGTATTAAAATATTTATTTTTAAAATCAAAAGTATTGAATGAGAGAACCTACATGAAAACACATGTATTAATTTATTTGACAAATATAACCAAATATTTTTGTTTCATCAAACATCACACAAACAGTCCCAAAGTCACCATTTCTTTATTAAAAATATATTCTCTGTGTTTTCCCTCCTTACAGGTGATTGTTGATACCCCGACCAGCCCTGTGACCAGTGGCTTACCTCTGTTTTTTGTCATCACAGTGACCGCCATTAAACAGGTTAGTTACAATAATATTATAAGCTCTGTCACCCTCTCTCTATCATTTACCCATGGTCTGCATCTCTCTGCCCGTCACTATAGCACTCATGTTTTATAGCTAGATGTCAGTGTTTAAATAATGTCGACCCTGGACTTGGGTTCATCTGAACTGGGGTCAATCTCTCACACACAAAACAAATGATCCAGGGGCTTGTCACAACCCAGTGGTCCTCGCACAGCTTCAGATGTGTTGTTTTAAGATCTACTCCTCCACGGGTCTGCTGCAGTCTTTTTGGACATGCACAATGGAAGGTGGACTTCCTTCCAAAAGTCTGTGGGGCTTCACACTGAGAATGGATCAGGCTTTAAATGGGCTTTGAAATGGATGCCCAGGGGGTCACGGAGGACTTATGACTCCCTCCTCCAGTCATTCACATAAACGCTTGTTTGTTTCCTTTATTATTGTAAGCGAATTGAAAACCAGATGTGTCAATTTGTTATGTTGTTACATATGAAAAATGTTAGAAAGTGCAGTTGTCACGTCTTCTGCTGTTTTTACACACACTGTTATACTGTTATAACAAGCATAAGGACAACATTCTTACATCTCTCTCTCTCTCTCTCTCTCTCTCTCTCTCTCTCTCTCTCTCTCTCTCTCTCTCTCTCTCTCTCTCTCTCTCTCTCTCTCTCTCTCTCTCTCTCTCTCTCTCTCTCTCTCTCTCTCTCTCTCTCTCTCTCTCTCTCTCTCTCTCTCTCTCCAGGGTTATGAGGACTGGCTGCGGCATAAGGCAGACTATGAGGTGAATAAGTACTCGGTTACTGTGTTAGAGGATGGCCAGTCAGTAAAGAAGGAGAGCGAGAAGATCAAGGTATCGTTCTGTTGTTGCTCAGTAGCTGCTGTGGGATCAGGGTTGGGCAGACTGCCATACTTCATGTGTGTGTGAGAGTGAAGTATGCCCACTAGGGCCATTCCCAGCAGGGAGTATATCATTGCCATGTATGGAGTGGAACAAATGCCCCGTGCACTGTTAAACACTGAGAGTCACAATAATTGGGACCATTTTTACAGCTGAGGAATCATATCTTTTGTGTTATAAACATATTTCTGTCATATTTTATCATGATTTAAGTATTTCAGTATAATACTATACTGAATTATCTTTAGATATGTTCTCCTTAACAATTACATAACCAAATACTGTCAGTCCCACCTGTTTTAGTCTGTCCCATCATAACATAAATAAGTGCTACAGATGGGCCAGTACAAATATGCTAATCATTTTATTAAAAGCAAATTTCAAAGCAAACACATATGTGTGGATACAACAAAAATAAGCGGTATAGGAAAACCTTTCAATATCACCCTAATTATCAGAAGAATCACTAAGTGTTTCTCGTCTGGTTTTGCTTTAAGACCTATATTTTAAACTAGACATGGTGTCCCAACATATTAACATGTTAATTTTTTATACAAAAATTGTTTTTAAAGAAATGAACAAAACATTTCCAATAACTGCATAGGCATAGCAATATGCAAAGTTAATAACAGCTTAATAGTAAACTGGACATTTTTGGTATCACCCTGGGCAAATAAAAAGAGGTGCAGGTGAATGTGGCTTTATTTTTCTTTATTGTGCTTTAATTTGCTGTATGTCAATGTTTTATTATTTGCTTTTAACTTTTTTATTTCCTGCTATCTTTGATCATGTTTAAACAGTCCTGCAATCCGACCCCTTATAAAGTTATATGGTCACAAATTATGTATGAAAAGACATGTATGAGATTGTAAAGGTGACTTTATGTTTGTGCTCAGGTGGGTGATGTGGTGGAGGTGGTGGAGGACGAGACCTTTCCCTGTGACCTGATTCTGTTACAGTCCACTCGAGACGACGGCACTTGTTTTGTCACCACGGCGAGCCTGGATGGAGAATCTAACCATAAAGTGAGCTTATCCAGCACTGGCTCATCTTATCACCTGTCAACCGCTGTTCAGTTATGCTTGCTAAGTCTAAAAGATCATACAGTACAGACCTAATAAGAGGACTAACATTGAAATAGGGTCTATATCTAGTGACCAAAATATCATAAAAACACAGTTAAAAACCACCCAGAACATGTTTTGTGTATAACGATTGTCTTTTCTTCCATGCTTTTTTAAACTAAACCAAATCACAGTGTGGTTTCAAATGAAATATATTCTAATACAGTTTCCATTTCTCTCATTCAGACAATTTTTTTAAATAGGTGGCCCAGATCTCATCGTTATCTTTCTTCTGTCTCACCTCTCTTCTACCACAACCATCTCTTAGTGACATGTCTGTTTGTGTTCTTTTACCCGCAGACACACTACACAGTGCCAGACATCGAGAGGGACCTGCAGGCTCTCACTGCCACCATCGAGTGTGAACAGCCCCAGCCTGACCTCTACAAGTATGCAATCCATGCGCTGCATGTTCTACATATAAAATCACACCCCTACCCACAATCCCTTACACTGCCACCTGTGTTTAACTCATTTCCATATGGCACACTGTTAAAAAGGTCATTTTAATTTAAAATTTAACAAGGAAAAATGTAAATGCTAAATTTGTGTTTTTGTAGGTTATCATACCATGTGAAGTGGAAATATGATAATAGATTTAACTGGCCAATACATATTATTTTACTGCGATTTTTGGTAGTTTTTGTAAGGAGAAGGTGTGGACATTTCTGTGCAAATGTCAGCTTTACCATACTGATAGCTCTGATGTCAATATTTGGTAGTTTGTGAGTTCTCTCTCAAAGATTTTAAAGCATATCTTTTGTTTAAAGCAACAAAAAAGTTAGTCAGGTAAAGTGCTGTTTTCAGAACTGTCACATGCATAATAGTCCATATTTCTCATATTGAAAATTTAAATAAAATAACTACTTTATGTACTTTAAAGAGACATTTCTTCTCCAATTTTTGGGGTATTATTGCTTTTGGTTTGTGCATTTTAATTCATAGAAATCCTTCAAAATATGTTGCCTTTCTTTTTTTCGTCTCCATTTTTTAAATAGATAACTCATAGTATAGACTGCTATTTTTGGTGATGTCTGAACTCTAACAGCAGGCATTTAGTAAAATACATACAGATGGTTCATTATATTAGTAATAAATACATTTTGTGAGAATTTATATTTCAAGTTTTGTCAAAAAAAATGCCAGGTCCATAACTGGAATTGCTTGTGTGATTTACCATTTAATTTATCATCTTCCTAAGGTATTATTTATAAAACATTCTCAAAGCAAATTTTAGTTCGAGCAGTTGGTATAATATTATTTTAGTTTCGCTTCCTGTAAAATATGCAGGGAACAAATGCCATAGAACTGCTGAAAACCATTTACATTTTTACAGTGTAGTGCTGTCAGCCACAAGTGGCGCGTGTACACTAAAAAATGATCTTGCATAATTTGCTGGTAACAGTTTAAGCTGTTGACCTTAGTTCAGCTTATCTCTGGTTAGAAAGTGGTTTTGTGCATCTAAATTACTGCAAGCGTGTTGAACACATCCCAGATCAGCTGCTAACAGTTTGCTTCCGTGTACGAGTCAGACACTCTCCGACTTCATCCACTCGGGTACACAGCTACAACCATAATATTGTTTAGGGAGGCAGTCCTTTTTTCTCCAAACTTTGATGGCCTGTTAACTCTTCTTTGCCCCCTATTGGCAGTCATGTTTCATTACAGCTGATACCTTTTTTTAGGTTAGGGCACATTTGCATTTCTGATTAGCTGGAGCACCAGATGTCGCCTGCTAAAATTTTCTACCTAAAAAAACTTCAAAAGGCTGTTGCCAATATGCCAGACTGTTAGGTCATCACCAGTGAGCATCTTCCTTGTAACTGGTTCATATCCTACAAGGCTCATTTGCATAGTGTACTGTACTGGAATACAGATATTATAATCAAGCGTCTCTGATGGCACAGAGAACATGAAACTACACGTTAACGCATGTGCATAATGACATCAATACTTAGGCTTTGTGGTTAGTGTTTCTGTTCTGGCTGATGAAAACGTTCGGTTTGACAGCATCAATTACAATGATTAAATTAATGGACCAACTGTGCACTCATTTAACCTCCTTTTTGTGTGTGTGAATGTGGTTACGTAAAGCACTGATCGATCTAAAACTTCTAATCGCACATTACTTGAGTCTAAAAAAAGAACATTCAGTACATACTGTAGCTGTACGTGACTGAACACTTGACTGAAGCTTGTTTGCTCTTGCGCAGGTTTGTGGGACGCATGCACATTTACAAGCCAGAACAGGAGCCAGCAGTAAGGTGAGACTGTCTTTGGTCCGATCCCATGAGCCCAATACATTCCCCGGAGCTGCCCGGTCACTTTAGCTCTGTCTTTTTCCTTTGCATTACTCTGATCATTATTTCATCGACCCGTAACGCCGCAGCAGCATTAAAGTAAAGCCGGCCTGGCAGCTTCTCAAGCCTTGCTCGCATATCCATTTGTCACCCTGTAGTTTGAAATGTTTTTATGAGTCTGTGCTCCGTGTCCTTCATGAGAGCAGACCAGGCCAAACCAGCCGACATGCTTTCAGCTGTGCTGCTTATTAAGAATTACTTTAACATGGGTTGGCATGCCAGAATTTGTCCGTGTTTAGATAACTGTTTATTTTATGGTGTGATTTAGATCTTTGGGCCCAGAGAACCTTCTCCTGAAAGGTGCTACGTTGAAAAACACCAAGAAGATTTATGGTAGGTCCTGGCACCTTTTAATTGGAGTCATTGGGGTTTGGGAGAGAGATTACATTTACCAGGCTCGCTTTGCCGGGTCTTTTCCTTTAAAGGTGTTGCAGTATACACAGGAATGGAGACAAAGATGGCACTAAACTATCAAGGCAAATCTCAGAAACGCTCCGCTGTGGAAAAGTAAGTAAGAGTGACAAGATAAATATCAAATACTAGTTTGCAATAATGACAGGTAAAATATTGATTTGAAGATTGAGTATTTGTGTTTATTAATTCTTTTTTTGTGCATATATTTATGTATGAATTTTTTCAATTTGCCTCCCGTCTTTTAATAGAAATATATTTGAGTTGAAATTGAATTGAGAAATATTATAGTATTCTTTGACATGTTTATTGTCTGTCTTTCAGATCCATCAATGCCTTTCTGCTGGTGTATCTATGTATCCTCATCAGTAAAGCGGTAGTGTGCACTACATTAAAGTACGTATGGCAGAGCAAGGAAGGTCAGGATGAGCCCTGGTACAACCAGAAAACACAAAAGGAAAAAGATACTTATGTGGTGAGCACTGTGTATATTTCATATTTGACCAATTTACACAAAAGTGCATAAATCGTTCAGTACCTCCCTCTATATCATCAGTCATTCTTGAAGTAATTAATATAAATTACATATTAATCTGGTCTCCAGGGGCTGTGGTCAGTACTCACAAAAGATCATACATCATAAATCATCATTAGGATTTAGCTGTGTATTTAACCTCTTAGTTTCTCTTCTAATGATCTCTCATGAAATTGTTTTTGATGTGGATGTTTTGTCTTTGTTTCAGTATTTGAAGATGTTTACAGACTTCCTCTCCTTCATGGTCTTATTTAACTTCATAATCCCCGTGTCCATGTACGTTACTGTGGAGATGCAGAAGTTCCTGGGCTCTTTCTTCATCACCTGGGATAAAGATTTCTTTGACCCAGAGATCCAGGAGGGCGCGCTTGTTAACACGTCAGACCTCAATGAGGAGCTTGGTCAGGTTAGACAAACAAACCTTTCTTTTGGCACATGTAGTCTGAATATTTATCTTGACTTGAAATCTTTCCAGGTTGCTCCACTTTGTATAGAGCCTTTTGACTGGAGAATCATTGGTGATGATTGGCTCTTTTAACTAAAAGGCTGGCTTTTTTATTAGTAATAATGAGCATTGCACTTTCTCCCATTCACAGAAATACCAGTGCAGCGTTTTGTTAATATCTATAGTCTTTGGTGGCATTAACTCTGTAGTTAAGTCCCTAATGCTATCTTTGTGCATGATGGCTTCAGCACCGTAGCGGTATGTCACGATCAACACGGGCAGAGGCATTATGCTAATGCTACGTTGTTACCATGGCAACCAATGTAGATAGCTATTGGCTGCGCTGTCTGAACAAACAAGTCTGAAATAACTAAATAACAGAATTTGAAGGAATTTGTGAATTGAATTATCTGTATTAGATTCAGATTTCCAAGGGTAGGATATAGATCACTAACGTAGCCTTTTGTTCTTTTATGTACCTTGGGAAGAAGAATGACTGTTTGTGTGACGTCAGATAGCACAGATCTCACAGTGTGAGCTTCCGTGGGCCGGGAGGTCATAGATCACGCTGGGATGGTTATGCAGATGATTACTCTAAATTACAAGACATGCTTCATTAAACTGATTTATGCAAGCAGACTAAATTTGTCACTAATTAATTGTCCGTCCTTATTGTCAAGCCGCGCTAGATTAGGGTTCGAGTGCTTTATGGCCTGAGATTGTACAGGGTAAAATGATCACTGTCTGTGCCCTGCAGGTGGAATATGTATTCACAGACAAAACAGGCACGCTGACCCAAAATAACATGGAGTTCATCGAATGCTGTATAGATGGTTTTCAGTACAGACACAAAGACACCCGGTGTGAGGTAGATGGCTTTACTGTGACAGACGGGCCTGTGAATAAACTACAGCAGAAAGCAGGACTGGTGAGTTAACTTTAATTTCAAAACCCCTTGGACTTTAAATAGAGTATTGATTTTACTTTTATGTATTGTGTTGTTGGTTTTGTGCACCTCTATATGTAAACCAACTACAACCTTTTGAATTATAAATTGTTTGAGATGGAGATAAACATAAAGCCTGTAAAGATTTAATGTTTGTGTTGGCAGGCTTTGAGAACTCAAGTTATGTGCATTAACTTTTTTATGACACATGTGCAGCATATACTGTGAAGCAGTTAATGTTTTGTGTCTGCCCTGGTCAGTGTCTGGTGCACTTGATGTGTTTCTGTTAGAGTTGTCACAAGGGCAAAATATTAGTAGTTGATACCAATTCCAAATTTTAATACTAACCCCATAAACTAAAAATATCTTGAACATACTTTCTGTATTTTAAAACGGTAAATATATTTTAAAACTGTATTATATTTAAATATAATTTATGTAAAAAAATAATATATGAATATGTACAAGTATCTACATTAACTTGATAATTGTCACTGCACATATTGAGCATACACATGAAATTTTCAATATCTAAAACATTTTTTTTATTTTAGGTGTTTTTATAAATAGTTTTATGGCATTATTTTTTAATATTATTTATTCTCCATCATCCTTTTATCCTCATCTAGGAGAATGAGGAGTTGTTCCTGCGGGCTCTGTGTCTGTGTCACACAGTGCAGGTGAAGGAGGCGGGGCCTGAGGAAACTCTTCTGGACCAGGTGGATGGCATCGATGGGGTGCTGCACCAGCAGGAGGAGGAACGAGGATTCATTGCTTCCTCTCCTGATGAGGTCGCCCTGGTAAAAGGAGCTATGAGGTACATAACACATGATCTGTGTTTCTTCCTTTGATAATAATGGGAACCCTGACACTTACTGGGATATTTCTCCTGGTCAGATATGGCTTCACCTTTCTTGGTTTGGAGAGTAAGAGCATGAAGATAAGGAACAGGCAGAATGATATAGAGGAGTAAGTTAAGACCAGTTTTACTCAAGCCTGGGCATTTTCTTATATGAGATCTTTAATTAGTTGCAGGGCAGAGAATTGTCTATTTAATAATTAACACGTTCATCAAACCTTTTAGGTATGAGTTGCTTCATGTTCTCAACTTTGACCCTGTTCGACGGAGAATGAGCGTCATTGTAAAGACCAAATCAGGTGAGCCGGAGGATTTATAGTGATGCTTGATAACATTATTACTATTACTTAGACCCAGATCATCAAACTTCAGTTCATTATTCACACGGTTTGTGCTGTCACTTGAGATTTTAACTTGGAAGATGATAAAATAGGTAAAAAAAAGATCAAGTAAATTTACTTTAACTTGATAACTGTCAATGCACATTTTGAGCATATACATGAAAATGCACTATCCAAACTACAATTAAAAAAATATTTATTTTTTTAATTGTAGTTTGGATAGTGCATAGTAATTGTTGTAATGAAAATCTGTCAAATACAAATTCTTGAGTCTTAAATCTTTCCATCAATATGTTGATGGTCTTTTGCTGTTCATATAGGGGAAACACTCCTGTTCTGTAAAGGAGCAGATTCCTCAATGTTCCCAAGAGTCAAACCAGAGGAGGTGGACAGGATTCGCCAGCATGTTGAGAGAAATGCTACAGTACTATAAACGGCCTATTACATTTCAGCTTCTTGAATATCTGGTCACAACTTTTATTGCTGTTGATACTATCTAGACTTTTATGACAGAATTAATCACAAGCTTCATTCGTTACATCCTTGTGTTTTAAAATAATTAGTAAATTCAGCTCCAAGATGTGTGTGTGTTTGCTCACCAGGAGGGTTACCGAACACTGTGTGTGGCTTATAAGCAGCTGAGCGCTGAAGAATACGCTGAGGCAGATTCTGGACTAAAGGAGGCGAGACTGGCTCTTCAGGACAGAGAGGAGAGACTCATGGCCATGTATAACCAAGTGGAGACGGGCATGAGTCTGATTGGAGCAACTGCTGTGGAAGATCGGTTGGTGACCCCAACAGCCTTTGGAAGTACTTTAAAGTCCATTGTTGCTGTTGTTTTGTTGAAGAAGAGGTCTTAATATCTCACGTCTTGTCTCCCAGGTTGCAGGAGGAGGCAGCCGAGACCATGGAGGCCTTGCAGGGTGCAGGGATGAAGGTCTGGGTGCTCACTGGGGACAAAATGGAGACAGCGAAGTCCACCTGCTACGCCTGCCGATTGTTCCAGCGGAGTACGGAGCTGTTGGAGTTGACTGTGCGGACGCTGGAGGACGGGAGGTCAAAGCGGGAGGACAAACTTATTGAGTTGCTACGGGACTACCATCGAAGAGCGGTGCAGGACGCCCCACCTGTCAAAGCAGGAGTTACTCGGTGTGGCACCTTTGACCTTTTTCTGTAATTTTTTATTCTGTGCAATTGTGAATGTGACCTAAAGTGTGAACGTTGTCTTTATGGCACAGGAGTTGGTCTACAGCCAATCAAGAGTACGGCTTTATCATTGATGGAGCCACGCTGTCATTGGTGATGAACCCGCCTCGTGATGCGGATGCCAGTCTCTACAAGAGCCTCTTTCTGCAGATCTGCCAGAACTGCACCGCTGTGCTCTGTTGTCGCATGGCACCTCTGCAGAAAGCTCAGGTCACACCTGCATGACTGCACTTTGGTTTTGTGCATTGCTTTTATTAAACTATATTAGTTTTTGTAGATTTTAGGCAGCTAAATATTTCTTCTATCCACTTTAGATTGTGAAGATGGTGAAGAATTCCAAAGGTTCCCCCATCACCCTCTCTATTGGTGATGGTGCCAATGATGTTAGTATGATCCTCGAGGCACACGTCGGCATTGGTATGACTGGTATCATACATCTTCACGTGTAAGATTAAAGACAGCATGCTCTGCATTTCTGAGATGGGTGACAGTGTTGTTACTTTTGATGTTGTGTGTTCAGGTATTAAGGGTAAAGAGGGCCGTCAAGCTGTGAGGAACAGCGACTATGCCATTCCCAAGCTCAAGCACTTAAAGAAACTTCTGCTAGCTCATGGACATCTCTACTATGTTAGGATTGCCCATCTTGTTCAGTACTTCTTTTATAAAGTAAGCCTGACAGCAAGTGGACTATGTTTTGATATCACATGTACATAGAAATGTATTTATTTATTATTTCTTTCCTTCAGAATCTTTGCTTCATCTTACCTCAGTTCCTGTACCAGTTTTTCTGTGGATACTCTCAGCAGGTAGGTACAAATAAAGGACCTGATAGAAGACTTTACCTCTGCTCAATCCTTTGGATCTTTCCTCTGAATTTATCTCTCCGTCCTTCGTTGAACTGATATATATATCAAACAAATACAAAATTTCGCTTGGTGCCAAATGCAACTCTCCGCACAATATCACCCAAAAATATTAAAAAACTATTCGAAATGCCTCTTACCCTTCTAGATTTAAAGGGATAGTTCACCCCCCAAAATTGTGCTTTTAATTTACTCACCTTCAGCCTGTCTGATATGTAGGTGACTTTTCTTTGGTAAAGGAGATTTTTAGCTTAAACTGTAGTCCTTCATTGATTTATATAATGCAAGTCAATGGCTACCGGGTTTTAAGATTAAAAACATATACAAACAAGGCCAAATCAATACCCGAATGATCGGTTTGTACAATAAAATTAATAATACTGTAAATAATGTTAAATTTCAAGGGATAGTTATCGAAAATAAAAATTATGTTATAATTTTTTCACCTTTATTTCATTCAAACCCTGTATATAATTATTTCTTTCGTAGAACACAAAAGAGATATTTTGCAAAATGCTTGTTACCGGCACCCATTGACTTCTATTGTACCTTGTGTCTATAGTATGAAAGTGAATGGGTGCCAGTAACCCACGTTTCGCAAAATATCCTCTGTGTTCTACTGAAGCAAGAAAGTCATACAGGTTTTACATGACATGAGAGTGAGTAAATAATAAAATATTTTTTTCTTTGAGTGAACTATCCCTTTAATCCACAACCTCGGCAAACCAAATCTCAGTGTTTTGTGTATATATATCTAAAAAGTAACCATTGCATGTGGCCACACAGTCAGAGTTTCTCTCTTGCTGTGTAGTCTCTGTTTTGTATGTAAGTGTTGACATGAGTGTTATCTCCTCAATGTGGTATTAACCCTTCCCGGTGCCCTATTCCTCCCCTCAAACCCACTTTCCCAGCCCCTGTATGACGCAGCCTATCTGACGATGTACAACATCTGCTTCACCTCCATGCCCATTCTGGCCTTCAGTCTTCTGGAACAACACATAGCCATTGAGATTTTGCTGGACAACGCCGCCCTCTATAGGTGCCAGACTGCACAGCAATGCTACGTTTGTCAGTTTGAATTGCACAGTTGCTTATGTGTTGTTTTGTGTCTTTCTAATAGAGAAATAGCAAAAAATGCAATGTTAAGATGGCGTCCCTTCCTCTACTGGACAGTGTTAGGAATTTTTCAGGGTCTTCTGTTCTTTTTTGGTGTCCGTTTCTTGTTCAGCAATCCAGCACTGCAGGACAACGGGCAGGTTAGAGCAGGATGTGCATTTTTTTTTTTAATTAATGACTGTGAAATAGTTTGAAATATGGATCTAATTCTGGCTTTACTCTTTTCAGGTCTTCGGAAATTGGTCTTATGGGACCATTGTATTCACAGTCCTTGTTTTTACTGTTACTTTAAAGGTTGATAATGCATTTTGCTTTTGTTTTCCCTTACACAATTTCCTCAGCCTTTTTAATTGTATACCTTGTGTCAGTTGTCAAAGACTGACCGGTGTCTTTCTTTCAGTTGGCCCTAGACACGCGCCACTGGACGTGGATCAACCATTTTGTCATCTGGGGCTCATTGGCATTCTATGTGTTCTTCAGTTTCTTCTGGGGAGGCATCATATGGTGAGGGCATGTGTCAAAATAAAAAGACAATTTTCTAAAATTCCCTATAAGGATTTATTATAAGGTAAAATATTATTTTATTTTTCTCTATATTTGCCAGGCCGTTTTTGAAGCAACAGAGATTGTACTTTGTGTTTGCTAACATGCTGAGCTCCGTGTCTGCCTGGCTGGTTATCATCATCCTCATACTTCTCAGTCTGCTGCCAGAAATACTTTTGGTGGTTCTTCGCAAACCCAGAGGCCCTTATTCACGACAGGTATACTCCTCTTTAATCCCTTCCTCTGTTTTCTGTCTCTCTTAAGTTGTACAATAAGTTTGACAATATTGTTTTTCTATTTTGCTATACAGTCTATCTACACTACAGTCTTTCTTCATCGTTTATTTTACTATGAACCCAGTAGTTTAGCCTTCTATTGGATATATTTATCAATTTATCTTTTGGATATATATACATATCCATAACCCCTATGTATTGTGTCTCAACCAGATTCATTGTAATAAAAATGTATTTCTTTTATGCTAATCTGACATTTGTCCAAACCAGCAGGAGGTTGGTAACTTGGTTTCTTTTGGGGTGACGTTGCACCATGTAGTCCCGCCCACACCGAAATCTCATTGGACCTTGAAAAAAAAAGTTGCTTCGCCTTTTATTTATTTAAAATGAATGAAGAGAAAGTGAAGTTTAAAAGTGCATATTATATGATAATTATATCAAATTTGCTAAGCATGTCTTCTGGTGAAGCATCACAGAAATATCAAATACATCATTATTTTTGTTTCACACTCTTGGTAGAAATTAAGCTATCAAAAAACACATCCACACACTTTTCAGATTGGCTGTGATTTGTGATCGTCACATAACCTTTTTTTGCTTATATTGTGGACAGGTTTTCATAAACCTTACATCATAGCTGGTTTGGACACAGTGTTCCCATTTCTCCATGTTCACACAGGCCACATTTCCATCTAATTTCCCTCTTATACCTTTAGGTTTCTACTCCTCCATTTTTATTCTGACACATGTCACTTTTCCAGTGTCTGTTTCCTTATTGACTGTCATGAATTACACCATTGACTTTTTTCCTAACAGGACTCTTCTAAAGGCTTTAAAAGTTTTCCATTGTGTTGTGAGTGGTCAAACAGACAGGAAGTCAATCAGTCTAATAGTTACAATGACTCTACTCATGTGCCCTGTAGTTTCTTGTCCCATGTATTGCTGTGATTAGGTAACCTTTATTTCATTAGTCAAGCGTGAAGACAGCAGTCTCTTTCCATCAGCTAGTGCAGTTGTCACTACTGTAGCTCTCCTACCAGTTAACGTACCACTGCTGCAATCAGTACATAATAATTAGACTCCTTCAATCATTTAA
Source organism: Beaufortia kweichowensis (assembly GCA_019155185.1). NCBI lineage: Eukaryota > Metazoa > Chordata > Actinopteri > Cypriniformes > Gastromyzontidae > Beaufortia > Beaufortia kweichowensis. The sequence goes on along the minus strand of CM032803.1, from coordinate 8,530,577 downwards.
GTGAGCACACACTCCAGGTAGACTCTATTTTAGGTGACATTACCTAAGCAGACTCAGTCCCTGTGTTCATTAGGCCAGAGAGAAACATACGGTGCTCATCTGCCCCCTCCCTCCTCACAGTTAGACATCCTATCCCTTCCAAGAATATACAGCATGTCAATTAAAACAACCAATGGGGAGGACATGTGATGCGTGGACATATCTTAATTACTTTATATAATGATGTCGTAACCTGTCAAACCTAAATGTATCTCATGTGCATGATTTCAAGCTTTTTTTGGTTGTTAGTAGACTGATGCGTTTCAGAAGACATTTACATTACAATACAATAGAAATGAGGGTGCATGTAACATTTTCCTTAAAAAGAGAAGAGACACGAACTCTTTATTGTATAATGTTTTGTTTTTTATTTTCCATACATTTAAAAAAAAATAGCTTACTTATAATTGTAATGATAGTTAACTAATCTTATTCATCAGCTTATAAAGTAATTTTTAACGTAAAAAAACGATTTTAGCTAAATCAAACATCATGAATAGAGTTCACGTTACTACAACATATTATCTGGGTATTTACTTCTACGTAACTCTTATCTCAAACTTCTTCCCCTTAATCATATCTCCACTCTTTCTTACTCTTTCTGATCTTCTGCTAATTTTCCCACCATCTTTTCTGGTCTCTTGCCTCCTTTGTGTTGTGCCGTAGATGAAACGACGGCTTCCTTCCTCTGGGACGTCCACTATCTTCATGCTGTCGCAGACCGCTAGCACACACAGCTTTTCCTGGAGCGACTGAGGTCTCTCTGCCTGCTCCTTTTTCTTCTTTTTGTCTCGCTGTCTCTCCTTTGGGTTGCCTGTCTGTATCTTTTGTGTCCTGCTTGCTGTCTCTTCACCCATCCTGTCTTTGTATCCTCCCTGTGAGGTGGCGTTCTCCGTTAACTCTTGGGTTGCTGGTGTTAAAGGGCAAGTTTTTCTCTGGTACAGATGTGTTTGTTTAAAGGACCTAGGGTTGTACTTTGAGTGGATGTTTGTTCAGAGGTTTTATGCAAGAGATGTCTCCAAGAGTGATCGCCTAGCTGTGGTGGTGGGTGGTGCTGAGTTTGTTACTGCGGGGTTTGATGGGAATCCCTTCTGCGATTCCCGATGCCTGCTGTCTCTGCATGCCCTGCCAGAAGAATGTGGCACGCAAGCACATGAGGTTTCCTGCATGCGTGCTCGGCCAAGCCTTCACTGCTCTCCACCGAGACCACTGTCTCTATCTCTGGGTGTATTAATGCTGATTGATTCAGTGTGAGAAATTGTTTGTGCGTGTGTGAATGTTTGTCTTTGTGCGTTTGTACAGAACGTGATTTCTCCTTTTGTGCATATTATAATTGTAGTCAAACAGGTAGGGATTAAAGGAATAGTTCACCCTAAAACAAAAATCTCTCATACTTTTCTTACTCTAATGCTGTGACAAATGTACTGTATATAACTTCCTTTCTTTAGCTAAACAATGATTCAAGTTGGTTAATAAATGTCTCCTGAAGTGAAACAATACATATGTGTGTGAGGAAACAATTAATACTTTGTTTCTATTAAGTGAAACTGAAACCAAAACAGGAAGATCTGAGCACTAAATTTATGTAATATAGATAATTATGAAATGAAAATATGCCAATATCTTCAAATCTCATTGTTTCCTGCATTTTGTAGACAAGAGTCACACATAAACAATGACATTTGAAGATATCAACATGCCGCTATGTTTGAATTTAATTTTAATGTTTATACTTGTTGGAGGTTTTTTAGACATTAAACATTTTGGGACCAAAATATGGACATAAAGCGGTGGTTATTTTTTTAAAACATGTTTGAAAAGTCATATACTGAACATCTGGGAAGTAAATTATGAGAGAATTTTTATTTTTGGATGAACTATTTCTTTAAGTTAAGGGAGGGCCAGTATCTTTTCAACCAGAACAGATAATATGCTACTTGTAATAAATTCATTATTGTGCCTTTAAATATGAAATCTCAGAAACTTATAATTGTACAGATTGTCATACATATTATGCTTACAATGTTCACAACATTCCCTTTTAGTGAATACCAAAAATAGTGCTGGGAAAGTATATGCTCATGTATGTAAAGTTGTATAAAATTAAACATCAACCCTGTTATTGGAGATCAGCCAAGATAAATATTTGCTAAAAACGAATGGTGCATTCTAACTCGTCTCTATAAACATCCTTCACACTTCGCTCGAGTCATTTTTCTTTGTTTTTAACTCCGTTGTACTGTACAGCAGTTGTGTTTGTGTGTGTGAGTGTCTGATCCATCATGTCCTAAGTGTCTTTCACCCCCCCTTTCAGAAAAAGCCGGGTCAATCGAGTTTGGGGGTTGGCCAATCCTCCCAGTCTTCAGCCAGACCCCTGCTCATGAGAACCTTTTCAGATGAGTCCAATACTGTCATATGAACAGGTACAAGACCCCAGACCCTCCAATCAGAGCCCACATTGAGTGTCTGACCCTAGTCAATGGATTTTTCTCTAGTCGAGTGTAGTCGTCCCCTTGGGTTTTAATCGGCCCTTTCTGGGGGATGTTTTTTATTTCCTTAACATTATACTGTGGAAATTCTCCCTACCCTCAGGATGAACTCATGTTGGTTGGCTGAAAAGACATTTCATCTTTTAACGTGTTTTAATAGGAAATCACAATATAGCTCTTCAGCGGCTGCCCATTTTTCAGCAGCTTATTTTCCTGAAGTACCCTCATTCATTTTCTCATCATTTCTCAAGAGCCTTAATCAAGACATTTATCTACAAGATTAAACACAGACATTTGCTTTTAAAGCAAAAAAAAATGTTTTTATGTATATTTCTAGATATTATTATGTGTTGAATAGTATGCAGAATAACAATTCACTAGTAACTCTAGTTAAATCTCACTGGCCTTCTAAAAATACAGTTCATGGTACAATACACATTCATACGCAGCGCTTGGGATTACTTGATTCTGATTGGATAAATAGTAAATGCATTTATTATATCATTAATTATAACTGTATCATATGATCCTTTCAGCCTTCCAGGGGAAACCCAGACCTCCATAACGCCTTGCATGTGTGATTGGGTCTTTTTAACCGACTAAACCTTCTAACTAAGTGGTCTGTCATGTTGTGGGTAATCTCATTGTGTGGGTTTTATCTGTGTGTGGATGACAACATGAGTGGGGTTGTTTTGTGTAATACACTGAAATGAAACCGCATGTCATGTTGGTCATATTGTGTCTTTTGTTGTGGTGGGTATTGTGTGTGCTGTGGTAGTTGTTGTGATTGTAATTGGGAATATTTTTGTTTATTTTAGTTTTTGTGACGGTGAAAGTTGTTCAACCCCTCCAACGGCTACCTAACCTTGTTTATTTTGGTGTCAGTGATTGTTCCTCTGCATTAACTAAAGCTTTGCATTCTGCATGCTTGTTTTGCATCCTTGCCTGCGCTTAATGCTTTTACTTCGGTCAGTTTGTGATGGTTGTAATAAGGTATGTGTGAGGCTGGACAGGAAGTTTTTACCAGTATATTAAACCTGATTCTCCTGTTCTTCTCAGCTGTCAGAGGATTCCACAACTCAAAATAGCAGGTAAAGTGCTTGGCCTGATTTTAAAGCAATGTTCTGGGCTCAATACAAGTTAAGCTTTTACATGTTAAAATAGAATTGAATCTGATAGGGAATGTTGTCTGTGTAAATTGACAGAATGATTTGAATCGAGCTAAAACTTGTTTTGAGCCAGAGACATTTCTTTTTACCAGGATTACTCCAGACATCCAGATCCTCCTATGATAATGATGGTTATTTGGTGCAGATGATTCTGATTTGATTTGGGCTTGATGTGGCATACAGAGTTTTTGTGATGTGCTTTGGATTTTTAGCATTTGGGATTTTATTTCTGATTAATCAATCAAATAACCGATGCACCTCTGCAGATTTACATCACTGATGCTGTTCAGACTTCAATCAAACTCTCCTATACTCTTAAAAATAAAGGTTTTCAATTACTCCTAATCAGGGTCTGTCAAATAATACTTTTTAGGATTAGTTTAAAGGGGTCCTATTATGTTTTTTCACACATGTACAAAAGTTACAAAGCTTTTGTTTGAATTTTTTTTTTTTTTTTTTTTGAGAAGAAACAAGCATGAAACATTTTCTAGTAGCTAAATATAATTTTGTCCCATTCCCATATACAAAAAACAGACTTGAACAGGAACAATAGGACCCCCTTTAGGGAACCAAAAATGATATTGCCTTTATTTTTAAGAGCGCCTTTAAAAACTTCCGTAAACATAACTAATTTATCTGTAACATCTGTGCTAAAGAGGTTTGAGTATGGATGTGTTTTTTGGTCTGTCACAGATGGCTGCTGTAACACCACTGTCCTACAAACATCTGAAGGAGCGATACTGATGGACATCAGCCTTGGGTTCAGACTGCTGATGGGTCCAGAACATCTTCAGGGGCCGCTGCTCTTCCTTCTGCCCGAATCAAACATGAAAACAGAACCATCTTAAACTGCTCATACCATCTGTTCTGCCTTTCTCAGTCCCTCACAAAGCCCACATCCCAGCATGATTCCACAAGATTTATCCTGGTTATTTAAATGACCGAGTTCACACTGTTGAAGTGTGATACCTTTTCCTACTGCCATGCTCACATTCAGCTCTACTGGCGACGTCATCAGTAGCACTCGACTGCTACAAGACATTTCCACATTCATGCTTTTGCATATTGGCATGAGAGTTACTCTTCATCAACATTCAGGTTTTTTGTTACTTTACGCACAGTTGGCCGCTTGCGATTAGCTGTCAGGTCTGATCACTAATCCCAAATCCGTAGATTAGAGTTTTGTGATATGTAGCTGTTTGAGATCCCTAAATGTGAGCTCTCTCTAAGATGCTGCACTGAGGGCCCTGACCCTATGGGTATAAAAGCTGCCTTTTAACATCCTGCTGTGCGTAAAAGCGCACGGCGTTCTGGAATATCTCGCGGTGCCATCGACTGTGTGTACGTGTGCGTGTGTGAGAAAGAATTAGAGAATTAGTTACAGATTTTCATACTGTCGTTTAATGTTACTCTCTGTTGAAACAGGGATCAGTTTACAGTTGGATTACAAATTGTAGATGTGTAAATTATGGGTATTGTTGCTTGAAGCCAAAAAGATTTTATGAAAGCAGTCTGCTTGCTCTCTGCTCAAGTTTGTCCTTGAAGACATCAAGACGTGTGTATGCGTGTTGTTTGGACAGTAACAGCATGCAGTGAGATCGATATGCAAGGCAAAACTGATTGCATATTGCTGAGTGAGTCAGAATTACGTTTCTGTTCACTGGCTATTTTGCACTGTCCTTAGTGACATTTACGTTGACGTGTCAGCTTTGTACGCCAGTCCAGTGGTCGATGTTGAGATACGGAATGCGCATCACACCTACGCATACACACACTTTACATCACATCACCTTTATAAATGAATGACTTTAATTGGGTCCATGTAAGGAGTGGAGCTTAGGGTTTGATATTCAAATATTGAAACTCAAGTCATGTTTGCACCCACTACTGTAAACTAGTTGAGCGGGCAAACAATCATCATTGAACTTTCGTCTTGCTTCTAAATACATTCCATTTCTGTGTGCCATGTTTTCAATTACTTTTTAGATTATAAGTGAATTTTGTTCTTGAATTTGTGATTCTATTTGACATATTTATTATATCTTGTAATTATTCTCACAAATGTTATATTTTTGTCAAAGATATTTCTTTCTCTTCTTAAATTAAACATTGTCAGCTTGTGCCAATTGATTTTTGCCTGTGCAATCCGCTGTTGAACAGATTGGGTTTCTATATCTTTTTAGCCTAAGAAGTCCCTGTAGACCAGCAGCTCTGGGCTCTCGTTCTCTGATCAGAGATCAGTCAGATCTTCCACTAATTTTGAGAGTCTTACATGTTGTATGAATGAAATTGATACTCTGATGTCTATTGTCCCTTTAATATGAATGATGCATTCGGTTCTTTTTTGCCTGTGGCCCAAAATGGGCGCAAAGAGTTGATATCTGGCATGTTCTGTTATTGAGCAATTTTTTTAATCTTGTTTCTCTTTTTAAAAAATAATGCCATATGATAAATGCCCCATTCCAGCCGTCCGAAGTGTGTAAGTGTGTGTGAATTATCCAAGGGAAGGTGGTGTGTGTAAGACCTTTGACTGTGTCGTGATGCTAAGCATCTTAAGTTCAGTTCAGGTCTGGCTTAATCCAGCTGTATCGCAGCCCCGCGTAACCACCAGGCCTTCTATTCATTTCTGATTATACCATAAATCAGCTTTCCAGAGAAAATATATGAGATCTCTATTTAACTTTGCTTTTGAATTAGCCATATGCGTGCCAATTTAGGCTGGTTGGGTGGATGTTCCCATGCAAACATAAATCCGATGTAAATCCATTTGTCTTTTTCTTGTGCATGGGTGACCACTGATGCCACCACTCTACCCGAACCTCTGGTGAGCACATACACACTCACACCAACATGAATCGACACATCGCTGTGTTTGTTCAGATCGAGAGGGGTAAATGGTTCTTGCCTGCAATGTTTGAAATTTCCAAACAGACCTTTAAAATACTTCAGAGATGCTATTTTCAAAGCTTATATTGTAAATCTTGGATTCTAATGTTGCCTGAATATGAAAAAAAATATTTGATTGTATTTTTAATGAACTTTTTGAGCCACTTTTTTTGTAAGAAAATGAAAACATCTAAAAAAAAGCAGGGAAAGGCTGCCTGGTTGTGGAGAGTGAGGCAGAGCTGAGGTGTTTTGCTGTAGAAAACACTCGGGCAGTAACACGGTCAGCCCTGCTCCCTCCATCATGTCCCTCAGGCACCAGCTGATCTGAATGTACCTCTTAAGACCAGTCTGTTTCAAACTTTAATAAAATGCTGTTTTGAAAGAAGGAACTTGTCTCTCGGGGTTTTTTTTTAGATCATCCTTTTAATGGCAAGTCTAGATTTTTTGTTAGTGTTAGTGTTGGTGTATACACTGCTATTCAAACATTTTGAGTTAAATGTGTTTGTAGACAAAATGTAACTGTGCTAATGTTTCTAAACTAAAATTTAATTTAGTTAAATGTTTTTGACCAATGGGAACTCCAATAATTAGTAGGCAAGAGACCTCAAGCTAGCTGATAAAATGCCAGCCATTTTTACAAAATCCAGACAAAGTTGGAAGATGCTAAAATATTTCTTAATCTACAACATAATTTCCACGTTTCCCTTTGTGTTTCTTCATAGGTTTACTACTATTTAAAAATGGAAACAAAAAAAGTATAGTAGAGGCCTAAAGTGATGTCTGGAGTTTTTTATTTCTATAATATTTTCTTTTAATAGGTTAGATTAATAACCATGAAAATATGAGTATGGTAAAAAATGGATGAAACGCTAAACCTTTTAGGGGATTTATTAGTCAAAAATATTTGGCAAAAATGCAAACTTCAGCATACAGTATCAGGGATTATCAATGTGAATGAAAGGAATATTTTGATATACAAAAATGCATAGAAAAAACAAAAAGCTTGAGGAAAATAAACATATTCACTACAGTATCATCAGTTATGAATAGATCTTGAATTATCCTCTCGTGTAGTAATATTTTCTAATCATTATCCCGGGCAATGATTTGGGCCTAGCTTTCAACATGCTGTATTTTTTGCCAAGTCTGTTTAAATTTTTAATACATCTTTAATAATATATTTTAATAAAGTGACAATGTCAGCTTTCCAAAACTGAACATCACTTTTGGCCAGGACTGTAAGTGACCCTGAACTTTTGAACAGTAGTGTATCTAATTTATATAAAATTTTTATACACTGTATATAAGTAAATTTTAAGCAATGCCCTGCAGTGACATAATAAACACCTCAACAACATTTTATAACGTCCAGTCAATTGAAAACATTGTTTTTGAAAAATCATTTGTTAAACTGTAAAAAGTTTAACGGTCTACTCTATGATGCACAATTTCTCTTAAACATTTATGTGTATTTTAACCAAAAATGTATGTATTTCCCATGTTTAAAATGTTAAAGTTTGTCTGGTTTATTTGTCAAACAGTTGCATCTAAAGTGTGCATAAATTGTGGCTGTAGTGTGTTCTTTGATAACAATGCCTCATATTCATGTAACTGTCTTTGTGCATTTTTCCCACATGTCATACTTTTCTATATTCTGAACAATGAAACTCCTTTATGCTGGGAAGAAAAAATAGTTTTGTTTTGAATAGTGATGTTCAGAACTGCCTGTGTGTGTGTGTGAGAGAGAGAGAGAGAGAGAGAGAGAGAGAGAGAGGGAGACAGAGTGAGTAATAAGGAGCAATAAGGGTGAGAATGAGTGTAATATCGCATGCAGAACAGTGAGAGAAGTGTCAGTATTAAAGCCACTGCGTGTGGGAAAACTGACCAATGAGGAGAGCGGAGACGAGCAGGGGGCGGAGTCTAAACTCTACAGTGGAGAAAGTCAATGGGGAGGGAGTTGGCAGTGTGTCAATAGTCTGAGCCTTACACTGATGCAGAACTGACGCACTTTAACTCGCCAGAGTCAGGACTTTACAGCCAGAGGGAGTGTGCTGTGTGTTTAAAGGGTGCAGATCTTCAGCAACAGCAGAAAAGCTGATTCGGTTTGGGACAGGACACCACCTCATTCAATCACCTCATCCTCTCTGCCCCTCCCTTACGTGTGTGTTGTTTTTGTAAGATGAGATGTGCTATTGCAGCGTTACTATCGGCTGCACCAGGCTCTTTGCCATAGATATTTCCGGATACTGTTTCCACTAGTGGGAGTGTCTGGACTTTGCGGATGCACTTGCTTCTTCTCAAGGTGATTTGGAGATTTCACAGACGTGAGTGGCGACACTGAAGCCTCACAGCGGACTAAACCGTCAGCTGGGATCCGTTCTGTGGAGGTGGTGAGATGGAGCCTGTGTGGTGAGGGATCTGAAGGGCCTGAGAGGCCCAGACTGAAGTCACTCATCTCCGGGATAAGCCAGGGCATGGGCTCAGCCTCTCCTCAGGAGCCCCAGAAAGACATGGAGGGCTATTACAACCTTCTGCAGGCAGGCTCCGAGCTGGAGTGCACACTGCAACGTGAGTACAGCCTTTTATTCATTGATTTAACACACACACACTGTGCACCACTTGAGGGGCTTCTTAGAAAGCAACACCTTTCTAGGTTGCCAGGATGCTCATATTGATAGTTAAATAGGTTGGAATTTTGGGAATTGTTTACATTTTGTGCAGAAGTATTGCAATGATTATGCATGTGATTTTGACTTAATGGAGTTTTTATTTATTATCATATTTTATCTAGATATGATTATCCACTTTGGTGTACAGAATGAACATTTAATGAACGAATAATGAACATTATTTGAACGTTTAATGAAACGTGCAAGATTCCAGAGTATTTTAATGGAATTCTACAGGGATAAATATTTTTGCATTGTAAATACTAAGCCGTGCATAAGTGACGAAACACCATTTTCCTAAAACCTGAATATTGAGAGATTGTGGTCTGCAGATGCTATAAAACTACTGGACAAGTTTTTAATCATGTCATCTGGTATTTGGGCCAGTTGTGAGGTTAAAGGATAAAATTAGACATTGTACTGTACATACATGTACAGTATGATAAAACAGGAAGGAGAGCAGCAGTATTAATCCTCTGCCCTGCTCTCTACCTCTGTTGGTCAAATCAGAACAGCCCTAAAGCCACAGCATTTTCTTTCAACCATGACTCAGCATCTTCATTTATAGCCACTGCTCTGTTTCCTGAGCATTTACTCTAGTCTATTAGATAAAAAAAAGTCTAGCTTCAAACCACTGGATTCTGTGTGCTGTAAAATATTTACTTTGTCATCTGTTTGTCAAGGTGTTTCCTGAAAAGGATTAGAGTTGGCGATGTGGCTCAGGTTCTTGGCAGCTGTCCCCATATTATGGTTGTGTGTTTGTGTGTGTGTATGTGTCTGTGTTTTAAAATAATACAGTGGAAAGGTGTTTGTACATTATTTTGTAATGACGCAAGTGTAACTGGAGACAGCAGATCCTCTCAGGTTCAGTCATGTCCTGTGTACAGAGAACAACCTTTTGTGAACAACAGTCTTGTCCTAGACATCCCTGCTGCAGTATGACAGTTTCTGCTGTAATAATGTGGAATGTTAGTATTCATCAGTATAATTTACACAGAGAAATCTAACTCTTATCTAAAATAATGTGATGTGAAGATAAATATATTGCAAGATTAACGTGTAAGGTAAAATGTCTGTTTGAATATGAACCTGCTGCTTCAGAGTTTTTCAGCAAAGCAAAGCTGTTTGTGTGTTAAGCTGCTGAAAAAATGTTCTGCAGCAGAGGTTATTGAATCAGTGAAGGTAATCCTTTAATGCTTTTATTCCTCTCACATCATACTAATAATTACATGTTTGTCTGTACACATGTGATGTGAGATAAAATAGTTTAAACTAAATACAAGTTTTATTTTGTCTAAACACAGTACACTTATAAGGTTAAGAATTTGAACTTGGTTGAAGAATACTGTAGATAACATAACTTTAACACAAGTGACATCCACAAACAATGCGAGACTTCTCACAACTAATCTCACTCTTCCTAGCAGAGTAACCACAGCTATGGTTTTTCAAGTTATCTATGAATTTAAAGTTTCTTAATTTATTCCTGTTTTGTGCAATGTTTTATTTGAAAAGTGTGTTAAGTGAGCTATCTTACTTTCTTTAATAAACCTGTGTGGCATAAGTTAACACTGAAGAAACATTAACTCAAATACAGTGTATTTAACAGAAGTACGGGCTTTAAGAATACAACTACAAAAACATGTTCAGTAGTTATTAACCTGATAATTGTCACAGCAGAAATTGAGATATTAGATATTTTTAGATATTAGATATTTTTTCAAACATTTTTAAGTCTTTAAATTTACATTTTAGGTATTTTTATAAATTACTGTAACGTTAACATAATCTTTTTATGTTTATTGTTATGAAAATTTGTCAAATATTTCATCTTGAGTCTTATACCTTTCCATTCATCTTTAGTTTGTCTTGATTAGATTAAAATTGAACTATGAAATATTAAAAAAAGTGAATAGGGAAATAACATGGGTGTTCCTCCTAAGGACAGTTAACAGGTTAATTATTAACAGTGCACTACAGATTTATTTTGGAAGACACTCTTTGAACAAAGATGTGCTTACAATTGCCACCACGGAGATATGTTGTTTTAAAAAGACATATATGGCTGTTATCTTTAAACACTTCCTGTAAGAAGTGTTAGAAGATAGAGCTTCTTCCAAAGCTAACAGTGTTAGGGAGTGATGTAGGTTTTTTATTTAATGTGCCTGAAGTGCAAAACAAACAGAGAACCCTTGAGCAAATATTATCAAACTCTTAGGTACATAATAAAGTCAATGCCAATAAATGAAATAAGTGTTTGATTATCTGCACCAATATTGATTGTATAGACCCTAAACTTTACTTGTATTTATTTGATTATATAATTACATACAGTTTATTATTCAGTAGTTTACATTTGACACAATATGGCCAGCCTTTGGGCTCCATCACCATACAATAATAAAAAAAACTAAAAAAACCTAAAACCTAAAAAAAACCCTAATGTAACTACTGGGAATCGAGTCATTGGGATGTGTTTTTTTATAAAAATCCCAAGTTTTTATCTTTGAATATTTCTTGTAAAATTAATAATTAATTGACAGCATTTCTTCTGGTTACATGGCTATATAGTTATATTATCATAATAACTGTATGTTTTCTCAATGACTTTAACTAAACATTGAGAATATTTTGTTTCACATTGTGAGAAATAACAGCTTTTCATTAATTTCACAAGGTCTACAATAATCATTATTCTGTATACAACAACAACAAGCAATAACATTTAACTTTTCTGAATGTATGTTTTTTAATGTCACAGACATATTAAGTTGATTGTAAAGTCACTGGAGACGGAACCAATTTTGGTCCATTATGTAATTTGAACACATCCTCTATTGTCAGGCTCCTCTTTCAGTGTATTGTTGTGGCATAACACAAAGGAAACTGAACTGCTGTCTGTGATGCTGTAGACTATAGTCTCTGGTTGTGGTCCATTGTGAAGGCTATGCAGACAGGAATGCATTAGTGCACTTGTCTCACTCGTCTTGTCAACTTGTGTGAGGAGTCAATAAACAAATCGTATGTACGTACAGTAGGTCTGTAAATGACTGGTCTTTGTTGTTTGCACATATGAACAGTAGGCGGCGGTGTTTCATAAATTGCTCGACATCACAGTCGCATTGTTTGGACACATGAACTTACAGCAACATGACCTACACCTGGTGTTATTTATTTATAATACATTTTCATTATTTTTTAGAGGTTACAGTTCCTGTGAGTATGCAGGAGGTGGCTGGCTTCATTGAGAAACAAGTGGCTTATTTATCAGGTGGGAGTTCAGTTTCAAACTTCATCTGCTCATTTATCTTTATCATAAAAAATATTTATTGTCTCGAAGCAATGTGTGGCATTGAAGTATGTGTGGCATTGCCATACTGTCTTTAAGAGACCATTTATTTATGAATTTGATGTGTTTATTTGATTTGCAGGGGGTCGTGGTGAGGATTCTAGTGTCATCATCACTCTCCCAGAATGCTCTGCTTTCAGTGACATTCCTGAAGAAGCTCTGGCCAAAGTTCTCTCATACCTCACATTAATCCCAAGGTCTGTGTTTAATATACAACTCCGTCCATCTCACTGCAATGCAGTAAAGCAATAGTCCCTTATGTATTCAGTTCACTTGCAACCTGCTTGTACCTAAACTGAGTCATCCAAATAAATATTTTCGATATCTATAATGCACTACAAGCACAAACATTTTGGCAAGGTCTTACTTACAGTGACACAATATTACACTGAAAGGACATTTAAGGAGTAGCAAACTGTAACCACTGTCCAATGCACTAGTCATTTTGGTAACAGAATTAACCACAGGGAAAACATTTAGGTTATTGCAGTATTCACTTTAATAATTCATAGTTGAATTCCAATTTAATTATGACAAACTATATACTAATGGAAAGGTCTAAGACTTAAGAATAAATATTTGATCAATTTTCATAACAATAAAAAAAACTAAAAAATAATACAAATTGTAATTGTTATTTATTATTTATAATAAATTTAAATATAAATTAAAATAATAAAAAAGTAAAAAATACCTAATATTTAAAATGAAAATTGATCAGTTAAAGACAACTTGTGTTACTTTCAACTCAACATGTATTGTCCTTTTTATGTATTTAACACAAAATTAAACAGCATAACACAAGAAATAACACATTCTTTAGAGTGTTGGATAGTGCATTTATCTTTATGCTCAATATGTGCAGTGATCAGGGTTAAACAGTTACTGTGGTGCATTTCACATGTTTGTAGAGCTCGACAACCTGGTGTCAAATTTATCATCATTTTAGACAGAAGATTGGATACTTGGACCTCCATCAAAACAGCACTCGCGAGAATTGCGGTGAGAGACATTACTGGTTAACATTTGCTTTGTATGTTTTCTTTTTTCTAATAATAAAAACAATGTGTGTGTTTAATTCTTAATTTTAATTTATTTATATAATATTATTTATTTTATACAGTTTATACAATTATTTATTTATATATTTAAAAGCATCTTTCTTTCGGTGATCTTTTTGTTTCACTGTGCTGAACTTGAGCTGTCGGCCTGGTAGCTGTCCACGGTGCTGAAGTTAATATTCCTTCATATGGCCCCAATTCTCTAAATGCGGCATCTCTACGAAAACTTTGCAAATATATTATACATAAATCCGAGCTCACGGAAGGGAATGCATGAGTTAGCACAAACTATGCGCAGGTTTTTACATGATGACGCTCTGGGGGCGAGGGAGAGGTGAGAGAAGGAGAGAGACAATGCAGATGGTGCTGCCACCCTCCAGTGGCGCTGCGGCGATGAGTCTTGCAGACCGCTCACTGCACCGGGCACCGGCTCTCCGAGACACGATGGGCGAGGTTAGGACCGCCGCTCGGTCCTTTAAAACACCCGTAGCTATGAGTGAGCGGAACTACAGGCGAGGATGTCCTAGGATGCGCCGGAGCACGGTAATGTGTCTGGGGTTGCTTTCTGAAAGAGTTGGACTTAAGTTTAGTGAGACAGACAGAATGCGGCAGCTGCGATCGGTATACTGCGGCGAGACGGAGGGATTTAGCTTAGTCATTCGACTTATGTCTGCAACTGAGAGGATTATTCTGTCATGTAACATATTAAAGAGGTATTAAAATGAATTAAACGGCATCCGATGTAATGTTGTCGCAGATGTCGCTTGTGTTTACACATACATTACAGTACGTGCTATAAGGACGACTCAATGTCAAGAGTGATGTCTTTAACTACGGTGAAATGCTTTGGTTAACTATCATCAAATGTGAGATTTTAGAGCCCACAGTTTCGAATTATTTTTAGTAACAAGCCTAGTCCTATAGTTTAATTCCCAATAGACTTCTCAAGTATTCTCCTGTCTGCTCTGTTCCTGATGGATCAATAACACGTGCACACGTGATCTGAAGCCAAGTACATTTACAGTAGCTGTCAGTGAAAGTTTATACAGTATCAGGATGGTTATCTTAACATATTTGCCAATCTATCTTAACCTGCTGGTTTAACTAGTTTTACGTTTCTGATCAATTAAGGTTCGTTTGATTGACAGGTTCTTTACAAGAACTACTGAGCACTTAAACACATGCCTCTGTCTGCTGTGTATATGCCAGGCTGCTAATCTGATCTCGTTCTCTCTCATAGGCTTCATTCCCTGGAAACCTGCATCTGGTGTTGGTGCTGAGACCGACCAGTTTCTTCCAGCGCACCGTCACCGATCTCGGCTTCCGCTTTAGTCAGGAGGACTTCATGCTCAAAATGCCTGTATGACTCCATGCAACTTCAAACTTCTTTTAATTCTAGTCCAAACTGCTGTACCATCCTGATCTGTGTGTACTGTACAGTATGTGCTCTTGTGACTGTTTTGTAGGTGGTGATGCTCAGCTCTGTCACAGATCTGCTGCGATACATTGATGAAAACCAGCTGACCTCAGAGTTTGGAGGCACTCTTGACTACTGCCACAGCAACTGGATTGTCCTCAGAACAGTAATGCTGGCAATGCAGTACCTATACAATAAAGTACAGTAAATACGCAGAAATATAGCTTCAACTAAAATGCTCTTTACACAGGCCATTGAGAGTTTTGCGGTTATGGTTAAGGACATCGCTCAGATGTTGCAGGCCTTTGGCACAGAGCTGGCTGAAACACAGTTATCAGAAGAGTGCAATGCTATTGAGCTCTTACTGCTGTCTCACATTGAGAAATACAGGAGACTGAAGGTACATGACATAAGAAGCCTTTGTTTCACTATTATTGGGTTTCCTGTAACTTTCAATTCATTTAAACTATTATTATTGTTTATTAGTAATAGCTGTGGTAGTCAACCAGTAAGACCAGTAAAAGCAATATCTCGTTGGGCTGTGATATAAGAATAGTCAGTGTTGATGAATTTAATTGTGGATATATTGTACTGTATATAATATTGGATATATTGTCATTATATTAAATATAAGCCATATTCTTATCAGCGATATAACTCTTCCCCCTCAGTTCCTAATGGTTCAGTCTGTTGTCTCTATGTTTTGGTTCTTGTGTGTTTGTTGTTCATGGGTTCAGGATGCCATCAGATCAGTGATGAGGGAGGGCCGACAGCTACTCTCTAACCTGGAGACTTCAAGGAAAGAGGGAAACTCAGACACTAACTGGGATATAACCCAAGACTGGGATACCATGCAGAGGTATGAAGTCTCATACTTGTTATTTTCCTTTAAGAAATTGTCTGCATGGAAATACACAGGTTTTATCTCCAGCTTCTTGAGGTGTCTTATCATGGCTGTGTTTGTCCCTGTAGGCTGCTGGCTCAGCTCTCTGACATGGAGATGGCTTTTGATGGTTTCTTTGACAAGCACCACCTCAAACTACAGCAATATTTACAACTGTTGAGATATGAGAATAGCTTTCAGGAGGTTTGCTGCTTTTCTGTCCCTTGGCAATACTTTTCTGATTATCAAGATGAAGAAAATTAGGATAAATACAACCTTGCTTTGCAAGTGTCAAGATTAATCGAAAAGATTAACTCTGGAAAGTAAAGAAAATACAGAAAAACATGTTAACAAGCATCGTTCATGCATTTTTTTCACATTCTCTTTCTGACAGATGGAGAACTCTTTAGAGAAGTTACGAGCTCAGGAGAGAAAAGTGTGCGTTACAGGAGAATCTTTGGTTCAGACAGAGCAGGTCTCCAAAGAGCTGGAAAACCTGGAAAGGCGTGCGCAGGTAGCTGCATCATGTCTCGCTGTCTGTTTTGCACGTGCGGACTCTCACTGCAGCGATCTTTCTGACAGATGTGTGTGTGTTAAAGGAGGAGATGAGCCGGGCTCAGGTTCTTATCCTGCATGGCCATCAGCTGGCTGCTGGGCATCATTATGCCATGGCTCTGATTATCCAGCGCTGTAATGAACTCAGACATCAGTGTGACAATCTGACCTCTGCCCTCCGTACTAAACGCAGCACGCTCATGCAAGCACAGACTTTACTGCGACGCCTGGAAGAGGTGAAGTAATATTATTATTCTTATTATTTTTAGTAGTAATATTTATTTCACCATTGTGTTTTACATTATAGATGTAGATGAAAGATGTTAAAGGTAGAGCGTGTATTTTTTCTGTTAAAATGCTTTCTTCTACCTTAATATGTATAGAAAAATTAAAGTAAAGCATTTGTATATTAATTGCACCAAAAGTGTAAACACTCTGGCACTATTAAAACATTGATATCTTTGAGCCTCAAAAATCTTAACCTTGACTTTGGACCAGGACAATCAGGTCTGAGTATATTGTGTTACATTTGAAATTCATAGTTATTTTAGAGTCTTTGAATATAATTTTGTTTATATATTAAAAAGTTACCAGGTTTCTTTTAATATTAAATGCTAATATACAATATACTGTTATATATAGTTTTATTTTATTATTTAATATTTTAATATATAATATGTATCTGTGGTTTGTCTTGCAGGCCCAGCGCTGGTGTGATGATGGAGCTTATCTCTTGGCCAATCAGCAGGTGGACAAGTTTCAGTCTAAAGAGGGTTCTCAGACAGCTCTTCGAGATATTGAAAAGTTCCAGGAGGGGGCGCCACATCTCCTCATAGCAGGCGCTGATGTGCTCTTTCTGGAATACGAGTCTGTGCTCACTCCTTATCTACAGGTAAATACTGACAGTGTATGACTATATCTTTAAAAAAGTGTAACATTCTAGGGGAAGTCATTATTTTTTGCTGTAAGTAAAGTAATTTGTAATTTATAACTTGCTGAATGCCATTATAAATGTCATATTTGCTGTGTTCCAGGCTCATATAGAGAAGACATTTGCAAAGCATAGCTCCGTGCAGGCTTTGATTCAATGCCGACAGAACTGCTTAAAGAAACTGGCAGACAAACTTGTACGGCCAGTCCAGCTGGTGACCCCTCGACCAGAGAACCCACCACGCTCAAAATCTCCCCTCTTCTCCCCTAAACATGGTATGTGCCAGTACAAGACCTAAGAATTTTAATTTCCATTTTACTTCACCCAGAAGGACTCTTGATCTTTTAAATAGTTGCAGTAATTATTCTTTATCTGTGAATCTAAACAATATTATTCTAATGTGCACATCATTTGCCACAGTAATAAAGGCCTTTAAAATCTGACACTTTTATGAAGCTGTCAATACGTGATCAAAGCTTTATAGTGGATTACATTGTGAAAACTCTTTACCTTTACAAATGCACAGCAGTCTCTCCTAATCCATAGTTTTGAGGTACTTGAGAGTTGAAATACTCTGATAAGAGATCAAAGGAAAGAGTGATAGAGACGTGCAGAGCTCAGCCTGACATACTAAGATCTTCAGTAAAGCTCGGTAACAGACCATCAAAATGATCTGACAGGCATGCAGTGTAAAATCAGTAATAAACTTTTTTTTTTAATTTGTAATGACTACAGAAGACATATCAAACTGGTATTAAATGCATTTACTGTCTTTTTAAAACAGATTTTAATTCCAGTTTAAAGTTCACCTTTGACCTCCCATTGCCAGGCAAAAAAACAAGAAAAAGCCCAAACTCTAGAAAGGTAAACACGACATTTTTCTTTGTATGTACAGCTTGTATTTCAGAGGTTTTACTACCTCTGATTCACAGCAGTCATACTGTATATTTTATCTCATTGTGCAGATTAGAAAAGATGTAAAAAGTTTAGAAAATATTTAAAATAAGAATGACAAATACAAGATATGATGTGTTTAAAAGTGATTCAGTGAGATTTTTTGTCTGTGTGTGTCAGATTGAGGTGATTCATGACTATCAGACCCCCAGCTCTCCTCCCTACTGTATCGATGGAGAGGACGGCACTGAGCTACTGAAACGGTGTGTCTGCTGTCAGATTCTTTAACATTATTCAGACTATCTCTGCTTTAGCTTGAAATAATAAACACCCCTGTCTGATTGTCCTGTATGTGATTTCAGGCATGTAATGAATGAGCTGATCGAGACAGAGAGGATCTATGTGGAGGAGCTGCTGGCAGTTCTGCTGGTAGGATGACCTCCAGTATTTTTTACAGATCTTTGTTGAGTTTTAGGAATGTGGCATTAAGCATAGACTAGATTTCCTCTGTTGATTTCCACCACCTGCCTTTTTTATTGAAACAGTTTTGTAAACACGCAACTCCTTTGCCTGTTTTATACTTCCTTTCATATCATCTGCCATTTGTCTGATTGCCCATTAACAAATCTTTACCAGCTTGAGACTGGGATTGTCACTTTTTATATTAATAATATAATCAAGTCAGTAAAATAGCAAATCCAAATTGGCCCATAATCCATCTTTACTTTGTCTGGATTCACAGGGCTACAGGGCTGAGATGGACAACCCGACACTCGCTTCGCTTCTGCCAACAAATCTTCGTGACAAGAGAGACATTTTGTTTGGAAACCTGCCTGATATCTGCAACTTTCATAGCAGGCAAGACCGCACTAAGATCAACACAGAACTTCATCAGGAGGAGCCATGTGTAAACAATAGCTGGAGAAAATGTGATTCTGTTTCCTGTGAGATAAAGCGGCAAATCCTCTGACTGGAAATCAGACATGATTTCACACTAGCAGTTTTGACTTCAAGACATCTTCATAACCCCCAATTTTAAAGAAAACTTATCAGTTTTTGCAGCTGTGTTTGTCAGGGGCTTTGAAACCTGTCTTGCCCGCTGGGTTTTCTTCCCAACTGAGGCAAATTGCCAAATTGGTTAACTGCAGGAGGCCGCTGTGCCAATTAAAGCGCTTTAATTACAGCTAAATGGCTGTTGGTCAAATAGGGATTTGATTAAGCCAATGAGAGCTCAGCTGGAGGAGAGTGCATCAACAGAGAAGAGGGCTCTGACAGACAGCTGTGTGACCTCTTACTGTGTGTCTGTCAATCTTATCAATATATCACAGACACAGAGAAATGCTAGTGTGACTGGAAAAGCAAAGAAAGTTTTTAAAAACTTTTAGAAACTAAAGAAACTATACTAGATATTTTTCATACAACATTTGTAATGTATTCTAGATGTAGTGTATACTATGTTGTATATTATTAATTTCAGATATATTGTATAATACACATTACAGTAACTTAGTGTTGTTTTGTACATTATAAAATTACATAAATTGCAATTGCAATTAATTGCAGAATTAACATTATATACAAACAAGCGTGTACATATTTATAATATGCAGTGTAAAGATATTGGGATGACAATTTAGACAGGCAGAAGGAAGAAACTGTCCACTGCTCAATAGTGTACAATGCACACGAGTTGATTATCATTTGGCAAGCTGCACTTCAAGGAAGTTTCCAAAACATCGATGTGTCTGACATCTGTTGTTTCTGTTCTACAGTGTCTTTCTACAGGATTTGGAAGGCTGTTTGGAGACCCCTGAGGCAGTCGGTGCATGTTTTCTGGAGCGGGTAAGAAATTGAGTAAATTCATAGTGAGACGAGTGATGAAGTTATTTCAACTCAGACAAACTATCTGTATGTTTTTTCAGAAAGAGCATTTCCATTTATATGAATGTTACTGTCAGAACAAGCCTCGGTCTGATTCCTTATGGAGACAGTTCTCAGACTGTCCATTCATCCAGGTATTAAAAACTCCAAAAACTTGACTACTAGACCTGCCCAAGATTAAAAAACGGATGTGTGCTGTTTGTCACAGGAATGCCAGAGGAAGCTGGAACACAAACTTGCTCTTGACTCATACCTGCTGAAGCCAGTCCAGCGCCTTACGAAGTACCAGCTTTTACTGAAGGTGTGAGTTTAAAATCACAAATTCGATCAACTTTAAAATGAACAACTATAAAGCAAACTCACCCCAAAATCTTGTCTTTGTTGTACACTGTAAAAAAGTCTTAATTTTAAGTACAATCAACTTGGCTTTAAAAGTCATTTCAACTTAAATTTAGGCCTGTGGTGAGTTGCTATAACTTATAATAAGATAAGATACAAGAGTAATTGTATGTATATTTGTTTGACAATAGGAACTCTTGAAGTACAGTTCAGGCTGTGAGAGGATTTCTGAGCTGCAGGGTGCGCTTGAAGCCATGCTGGACCTGCTTAAATCAGTCAATGATTCAATGCACCAGATCGCCATCACTGGATATGAGGTGAAATTTTTACAATCTACTTACAAGTATGTGAATTTAATGGCGTGTTGGTATGTAGTTAACATGCTAACATGTTGCAGGGAGATCTCGGTGATCTGGGCCGAGTGTTAATGCAAGGCTCTTTTAGTGTGTGGATCAGTCATAAGAAGGGTCCGACCCGTGTGAAGGAGCTGGCCCGCTTTAAACCCATGCAGCGACACTTATTCCTGCACGAGCACGCTCTGCTTTTCTGCAAACGACGAGAGGAGCATGGGGAAAATGCTGACAAGACTCCCTCCTACAGCTTCAAGCATTGTCTTAAGGTAGCATCACCCGCTGTGAATATATACAGTATATCATCTCTGGATGTGTCAGAAACAGCCCTGTGAGCATCATATGCGCATACGTCTCTGTATGTAAGGCTGTTTGACAACTGCTGCCATAGCCCCATCTGTTCACACCTTGATAAAAAAATTGTGTTAAATCACAGGAGCCTTTAGATATGTTGGTGTGCAACTGTGTAATGTAAATGTAAACTGTTACTGCAGTTCGGTTGACGATTGTATGTTGCTTTGGATGAAAGCATCTGCCAAACGCACAAATGTAGATGTAAAATCTGTGCAATGAACCGATGAAAATTATGGTAATGAGTTGTGTGTTTTCAGAATTGCATGTGTTTTTGTTGATTTAAACTACTTGCTATTTTTAACGTTGGCAGATGAGTGCAGTAGGCATTACGGAAAATGTCAAAGGAGACGTGAAGAAGTTTGAGATCTGGTACAGTGGGAGAGAAGAGGTCTATGTGATACAAGTAAACACATTTAAAGTCGTTGTCACCCAAAAATGACCTTCTTGTCATCACCTTTATGTCATTCCAAACACTTTTGACTAACTTTCCTCCACAGAGATATTTACCATAATGTCCTGGTTGTTTTTTTTTTGCAAACAATGTAAGCGAATGGGGATGGGTGCTATGCAAAAAGATTATTATTTATTTCTGGGTGAACTGTTCCTTTAAGGGCATTGACTGTGATTGCTATTACAGTACATACTGTACCTTTGCTATACAAACACTTCAGACAAGACTTATCCTTCTCACAGGCACCAACAGTAGAAGTGAAGATTGCCTGGCTGAATGAAATCAGAAGGATCCTGACCAACCAGCAAAAACAACTCAAAGGTCTTAGCACATTTTCCATTTAATGCATTTTTTTTCCCCAACCATTTGCACTTTGAGTAATCTGTGTCATGTTCTCTCATTGGTCTAGAGGAGTTGTATCATTCCGCTGCAGTCTCAGAGCAGATGCAGCTGTCTCCGCCTCTATCAGTAAGGTACGAATCCAAACTCAGCAAAACATTACCATGAGGTCCCCCTATAATCCCTGATCGAACCTTTTTTACACTGGCTTAGACATGCTTTCAGCTTCTTTTTAGCTACAGTATATTAAATCTGTATTACTGGTTACTACCTCTCCAGAATCTGCCCACAGCTTCAGATCCCTCCCTGCTTATATAGCCCCTGCTTTAGCAATGTGTGTGTATTATGTGTAGGCAGGGTCCAAAATTACCCAATCATTCACATCATCTACTTGACATCTGTGGGAGACAAAATTTAATTCTTAAAATTCTTAAAATTCTTACAATTTTAATTATGCCCCGTTCACACCTCCAGCGACTTGCAGCGGCAGAATCTCATTCATTTCAATGGAAACATGACTACTTTAGGCAACACAAGCGTGTCTGGCAACATGACAAAGTTGAGAAATGTTTAATTCTATGCAGATGAGGAGCGACTTTCTGTAGTCAAGTTAGTAGTTAGTAGTAGTCAAGTTAGAAGAAGTTACAATTACAACCAGAACTAGGAATGCTTCCAAACAACATCATCGAGAGACAAATATCCTGATTGGATATTAGATATTAAATTAGCTTTTATTTTTCCATGTTTGCACTATATAGTTTTTGCTGTAAAGCCGCTTTGAAACAGTGCTATATTGTTAAAGTGCTACACAAATAAACTTGAATTTAAACAGGCGGCACAAAGCGCCAAAGCTGCTGGCGGTGTGAACGCAGTTCACGTTCCTGTTACCACTTTAACTTACTCACCGAACTCATTTTACTCTCATTTGTGACTTGCTAGTTTTGGACCCTGACTGTTAATTTTGTATGACATACAGTATCATTTGTATTTTTATGTATGGAACTTAAACAAATAGGTGAAAGTATAAGGTGTAAGAAGTTTGTAATGATGATGATAGAGCCGCTATGTATGGTTGCCTGTCCTCCTGCAGGGCCGTGCGGCCTCCCCGTGGCGTCCTTAAGGGCTGCCTGCCCCGTCTGGACCTTGTGTCCCTGTCGGGGGGTGTGTGTGTGTGCCTTCGTGCTCGGAGCCCACGGCTCACTCGCCCCTCTCAGCGACAGTGACGCTCAGTGGTAAAGCAGGCGGGAGAGGGGTCTCTCCGATCTGTGCTCCGTCACATACCGGGCTGCCGCAGCCTCACCCTAACCACCATCACATACCCCACCCCTCCGATCACAAACAGGGAGAGGCTTTGCAACCCCATTTCTGCATCTGTTTTGCATGAAATGCAAACAAAATTAAGCACCGGATGAGTTTGGTTAGACTCCATTTTTTTGGCTGTTGAAGAAATGTTTTTGGAAAAAAATCTATCACTTCATTTTTTATCAGCATGTGTTCATGCTGAAATGCAGGGGCATAGGAACGGTCTGAAAAGAGGGAGGGGCACATTATAAACCTTATGAGTTTCATATTAGTTGTCATGGTTTCTACGCCCCTGCTAAAGTTATACTGCCATCTCTCCATATCTGCCAGCTTCTTACATGGTTTATGCTGAGCTGATGGTCTCTTGTATCACGTACAGTATAAGATATTTTGTGTATGTATGTGTGTATGTTTATCGACTCTTATGTTCTTGGCCCACAGCAAGCAGCCAAGAGCGTCCGTCAGCTCAGAGGGGAGTGAGTCGGGTCACAGCAGTCCAGACCCGTTCAGTTGCTCTAACCAGCACCAGCGCAACAGACGCAGTGAGTATTAACAAAGATAATTAATATTAAATCAACATAAAAGAGTTTACATTGAAATATGTGTGTGATAGGCTGGCCGGGAGCGCCTTATTCTGTAGATATCTGTGAAGGTCTGGAGGACTGGAGTGGAGCAAACAGCCTCTCTAACCCGTCTGACACTGAGGAAGAAGATGCCGCCCATCTGGTAAGAGACGCACATCTAAATCTAAATTTTATAGTAACGACACAACATTGACTTTTTATATCTGTTTGCTTTAGGTACCCGGCAGATACAGAGCGTTCGTCGACTGGCGGAAAAACGGGCCAGATAACTTGATTATTAAATGCGGCGATGTCATACAATTGGAGCGTGAGGAGAATGATGGACAGTGGTGAGTGGGAAAGGCTTTCAGAAAACTACCAGAGAGTACTGTACAGTATATACGGGTTTAGTGTATTTGTTTGGCATGAATCAGTTTAGTTGTGTACTGTATATTCACAGGCTGGTAAAGAATCTGAGTCGCAGACAGGAAGGCCGAATCCCTACTGCAAACCTCCAGGGCATCTTGGGTAACGGCATTAAAAATCACTCCAGCAGGCTAGGAGGTGAGAAACTACCTGTATATTTCGCAAAGATAGATTACGTGTACCAGAACGCCCCAGTGCACTTGGAAATCTCACATTCTGAAAATGAAATGAAACCAAATGCTCCCCTGACTCTTGGATTAACAAACATAAAGAAAACTAGTCAAACCCCAACCACTAACTAACAGTTAGCAAAGCAATTGATTTTCATTCATATGTTATGTTTCATAACATTTTTAATTTATTTATTATTGACACACAATCAAAGCACTTTTAATCTATCTAAATCCATTTTAATCTGATAACTGAGATATTTCAAACATTTTTAAGTATTAAAGGTATTTAGGTATTTTTATAAATTACAGTAACATTAACATTTTTTAAATAAAAAATTTGTCAAATATTTCATCTTGAGTCTTTATACCTTTCCATCAATATATAGTTTGTCATGATTAGATTAAAATTAAACTTTGAAATATTAAAGTGAATAGGGAAATAACATAGTTAACAGGTTAAATTTGTAGTTCCTTGCTACTGATTTTTTGGTCTACCATCGTTGTATCTTGTAATGATCTTTCTGACTTATTCTCTGCAGACCCAGGGAATCAAAAAACACGGAAGCTCAGCTCACCATAATGGAATCATTCAGCGCTATCTTGAACCTCCACATACACATACTGTGGCTTAGATTGTACCTGACAACATCCTTTTAAACTTGATGGATTTAAATCTGAGCAGCAGGATATTCTGAATATTCCAGTGTTCTTCCAACATCCTTGTACTGATCCTCACCGACAGATGCTAATCAAATGCATCACAGCTGTTTTTAAACCATAAATGTGAGGATGGTCATCTTACAAGTGATCTCCAGCCCCTCCAGAATTTCTAGAGAGCGCTCTTAAAGATCTTTCCTCTTGCCTGAACACTTCAGTCCTCCTGACTTGATGACATTTTAACATCCTTGGGATTGTCCTAATGGACCTGTTTTTAATGAATCATCACTCCATACGTGACACTGTTGCTGTGGTCACAGTTAACTCTACGGGCCTATGGAAACATCTTGTTTGTATAGGACCTGGATTTTTTAATTCACTCATGTACGTTTGTGCTGTTATTTATCATGTACTGTTGTCGTATTTATCCTCTTGAACAGAAAGAGCTCTCCCTGTGAGCTTCAATGCCAAACCATGCAGTGCCATAATGCCTCTTTTTCCCAGTACTTGAGCTTTTCGATTTATTTCATGCAGATTTTGCTCAGCAGTATTTGTACACTAGCTTGTATTACCTCAAAATATTCTTCATAAGCACTTTATCCAGGGCACATGAATTTACTTTGTGGCCTTTTGCATCTTTCTACAGCTTTAAACCAGATGAATTTTGCATGCCGTCAAATCTTACCTCTCGTCGGTTTGGTAAACTGTTTCTTTTTGAGCACTTTATTGTAAATGCAGAATCAGCTCAAATACCCGGAGGCCAGTAAATGTTGACTTTGGGGCCACAAATGTAAATGAACACTTACGGAGTCATTTGAGCAGAAACTGTTTTTAAATGGAGAAGTGTGTTCACATTATGTGTCACGGCTGCAAAAATCAAAGCCATGTTGATGGAGCTTTCTTATTAAGAAAGATCATAAAGAAAGCATTAAATACAACCACTGTTTTGAATACTTAATTGAATATTGATTGCAGACTTATATAAATTTATTACATAAAATTGGGCTCCCGGTTGGAGTCCTGACTTTGATATGCCAGCGTTTGAAGTGGAAATGAGCTGCGAGCAGCAGCAGGAAATGCTCTGGAGTACATATCTCTTATTCTATTCATTTATTTATTTCGCTATCAAGTTGTTCCCTTCCGAGCGTGAAGACACCAACCCTAAATCATGACTTCAAATGGAACTTACTAGAACTTAATGTGTTCTTCAGTTGAACAATATGTACATACAGTACTTCTCAGCTTTGCATACTGTATGTTTATGCTTAATAATGTAAATATGTCTAAAAGCATTTAATTGTTTTTCCCAGGGGAAGTTGTCTGGCTTTTAAATTATTCTTTTTGAAGGAATGTAAATTTATTGACAGTATTATAATTCTAACAGCATTCCATGTTTGAATTTGTACAGCCTGTTGAAAATGTAAAAATACATTTTTATTCAATATAGAAATCTTTCTCTACGACATGCCGTACAAGAGTTTTAGAATACGTTTAAACCAAATTTAAGGAAGATCTGGGATATTTGTCACTTGGGGAACTTACCAGGGCTGAAAGATTTTAAGTCCAATCATAAAAACTGTGTTTTTAGCAGTTGTTTTGTTGGTTTCAACCCAGTTCAAAATCTTATTACATTAGAATAATTGTGTGAATTTCGCCCCGTGTGATAAAAAGCAGTTGTTTTGGTACATCCCAGAAATTCATCCTAAATGATAAAAAGATCAGTCCTTTCACTAGCAAGATGTAAGTGATGTGATGCCTCCAGTACTCTTGTGGAAGCTCCATTGATTTTTAGAACTGGGGCACAAGACTTTTTAAAAATGCTGTTGAAATCTTGAGTAGGTTTCTAGCATCAGTTTTCTCCCCACAAATCCCCACTTTTCCCTTTGAAGGCAGTGGCAGTTCAAAGCTAGACGGCTGTGTTTTTGTTCTTGCTGTCAGAATGAGAGATTGAGTTATCCTTATGCACGTCAAGATTCATGTTCTAATCATGTAGCAAGATAGCAGAGAGTTCTACTAATCCTTCTTTCAATAGAAAACAGAAGGTTTCTGTCCACAGAGGACAATTATTGATTAGGAAGATTTCCTTATGTTACAGTGAAGAGAGAAAGTCATGCATAATTGACAAATTTGCTGTACAGATTGTAATGATGGAATTTTATTGGCTAGCCAGGCCTTAAAGGGATATTTTACCAAAATAAAATCAAGTCATTGTCTGTTTGCAAAAAAATCAATAGGGTGCATAAATAAAATTGACATTAAAATATATAAAATTGACATTTTTAAGTAAACCAACCCTTTATCTTGGTCATCTGTTTAAATGAGGATGAGGAATAATTAAATTTTTATTTATTCAATTTGACTTTGGCATAACCAACTCAAACAACATTACAGTATAAAAATGTTCTCTTTCATTATTTAACTGTTACCTTTTGGATGTGTGTCTAAGATTTCTCAATTTAAACTTTTTTTATGCAGTTTAAACAGACAATCTTTCTTGGGCTAAAAACAAACACAAATCAAGTAATTGAACAAGTACATAAAATAAAAGTTTAAAACTTTTTTACAACAGTAAGCTTGCAATAATGATTTATAATTTGAGCTGTTGGGTCCGAAAACCTGCAATTTTATGGTTTATGATAATGATAGAGAGTGTCTCTATGATAGAGAGGCTCAACTTAGTGCATCTTTAATATACATTAGGATATCATCATAAATTTAAGATCAAGGATCTTGATATCACTGGTCTACATTAACAAGTAGTGCTCCCTTAGTAACACCCATCACATACTGTATCCATCGGTAATAATTACCAACCTGCGTGTACACACCATACTTCCCTTTCTTGGCACATTCATCTCCCCAACTCACAATACCTGTTAGGAACCAGGTGTCATGGTAACGCATGGCATGTGGTCCCCCACTGTCCCCCTGACACGCATCCTTCGGCGTGTCAGAGTATCCAGAACAGAACATTAAGTGTGTTATAGAATCACCACTGCTTTCTTTGCACACTGTTCTGTCCACATAGGGCAGCTCGACCTTTTGTAAGGTCGTTGCACTTCGTCCTTGGAAGCGCAGCCGACCCCAGCCGCTAACAACAGCTAAAGATCCAGACTGGAGCAGGGAGTTGGAGAAGCTCATGGGCCCCAGGCATATGGGTCGCACCATTTTAGTAAACTGGATAGGGGTGCGCAGGCGCAACAGGGCAACGTCATGATTGTAGAGGCTTAATTTGGGGACGTAACGTGGATGTGAGATAGAACGAGTCACTTCTAGATTCTGCTCTGTGTCTTCGATCTTGTTGATGTCGTGCTCCCCTGTGAAACACATCTGTTTACTTGTGTCTTGTATCAATCAAAATACCCAATTAAGGTTTTATAATAAATGATAAAATACAGTCATTTTATTGGCTAGTTGCACGCTTTGCAATGCATGCTGAATTAATGTTGGTTTAAAATGTGTTTAAAGGAATAGTTTTGGGGTCATACCAACTCTGATGAAGAATGACCCGTTGTGGTTCCCCAGCAGACAGTGAGCAGCAGTAACAATCCATAACTCGCTCAGTATCGAGCCTCCACAGAACACTTGCTGTGTTGCGCGGGACACCAGCGCCACCTAGAGATCAATATCAACACACAACTGGAATAGATTAGTGATTTGGAGATACATCAGTAACACCTGTGTTACGGTTATAAAATCTTGCATGCACCGAATATTCACATTGCTGTTACCTGCCAAGGGATTTCTCCAGGTAAAGCTGGATTGCCACCAACAATTCTGCTTTTCGATTGACTTTCTGTTGGTATGGGAGACATTAGATTGTCTTCCAAAAACCATTTGGGGAGTTTAATGAGAGAGGGCAAGACTTTGCTTTGCTGTTGTTTAGAAGCTGTAGAACTGATCAGATTGTCTGTTTTGGGTAGATGGCTGGATGTGGATGTAACTGTCCTATTTGAAGACTGTGCAGTTGTGTTTGTTGGTGATCTGAAGCTATTGTCAAATAATCTCAAAGCTGTTTTGATGGTTCTGCCGCAGGGAAAGTTCACTGGGAACATATGCAAACACAGAAACAGGATAATATTATACCTTGAAAACATTTTACCCGAGAAAACATATTTGAACACACTAAAACGTATATATTTTACGTATTTTATATTTTACTACATTACATAACTTCACATAACTTATGGACATCTCAACATTTGACAATCAGAAAATTTTGGACAAAAGTAAAACAATACATTCTTATTGGTTAATAGTATGTCAATTGTTTGAAAAACAAACCCTTTCTACATTTACATTTTTTATATATATATATATATATATATATATATATATATATAATGTTTATTTATGACAATAAATAAATTCTGTTTAATAATATGACACCACAACTTTTGAAACACTTAGACATTACACGTTTAAAGTTTTAAAGAGAAGTTAAATACATCACCTATGGGCTCACAGGTGAAACTGTCTTTCATGAGTTTGTAACCTGTTGCACACTGACATTCTGCCTTGTGAGACTCCAAAAGAACACAGAAATGATCACAGCCACCATTATTAACATCACACTGTCTGGTAGTCACTGAGAAACAGCACACAACATCAATTTGTTTATCTTTGGGAATTTAACTGGATCTGAACTATGCAAAATACTGTATTTTCTAACCTATTTCACAATTTTGGCCAACAAAGCCCGGCAGGCAATTACAGGTGTATGTTCCCATCAGGTCCTTACATGTGCCTTGGTTCTGACAGGGTGTTGACTTACAACTGTTCCCATCTAACAGACAGCATCATTTGGTTAAAAAAAGGAAAAAAATATTTTTTATCTATTTGAGAGACTGTTAAGGACTGTGTTCTTGCAAGTTTTTTTTTATTAAATTATGAATTTAATATGAAATTATGAATTAAATTAAGAACTTTATGAATTAAGGTTTCATTTATGAATTAAACATTGCATACATTGATTCTCCTTTATAAAAAAATAGCTGAATATAATGCATTGAAACCCATGTTAAGTGTTATTTATTTCATTTGTTTGTCCAAGTTAAAGATTAAGTGTTTTACCTGTTTGCATTTAGAAAAAGCAGATTCAGGCTCATACCTCCACATTGAGTTTAAGCAAATATATAACAGTAAATGATTAAACAAAAACTTACCCACATAACTTGCCCAAAACTCCATCTGGAAAAAAAAACATGAACCAAACACACATTTATACTGAGTCCTTTAGGAGACATAGTATTGGAGAAACAGGAATTGAATAAATACTTTTGTAAAAACGTCAAAGATCTCATGAAAACACTCTCAAATCATTTTTCTAACCTAAGGGACTCTTACAGTATAGAGCAGGATGACAAATGGCAAACATTAACTTGTCTACTCACTGTCTTTTCATCATTTTCAAACGCTTCTCTGGCCTCCTCCAGGACACATTTCTCCTCTATACACTCTCTCTCCACATTTCCCTGTAGGAACTCCTCTAACCATCCCGTGTTTGCTCGCCTGCTCCTCCACAAAATGCTGTCTGCTTTCTCCTCGTCTATAAACACTGAACCTGGGGCTTCAGGTAAAATAACTTAAAATAATAACTTTAAATAATATTGCATTTTTTAAAACTAGGCAAGAAACACAAGAGTTTGATTATTAACCCGGCGGAATCAGAAATGTCAAGTACATCTGTATAATGTTATTTGTTAGTGTTTAGAAATTTGATTTACAGATGTGTTCGTAGGTCTTACCTGCTAAGGCCAGTAGCAAAGTGTGTGAAAAGAAAACAAGAATGAATGAAGCCATAGATCAAATTAAATTTTGTCCTTTTGTAAACCACAGTGAGCCAACAAGAGGTAAAGATCCAACCAACCAGAGGCAAAGATCCAAAGTACATCAGGGTACAGCGCAGACACTTGCTGCAGGACATTCTGCCTGAATAAGATAAATAAAAGTCATAAAACAAATTCTTTATTATTTGTTGACAATTACAACTGAGGCCTTTCTTCTATAATATTGTATATTTTTATTATTAGTTTAAATTGATAACAATTGAAAGCACCTATTTTCATTCATTCTTATTCCTTTGCACATAATGCCAAGCTCTTGTATTAAAATAACACCATTAACCGTACAAAGTCTTGTTTATCCTAAAATGTGAATCAAAGTAACTATCAAATCTTGTTGCTTTCACATTATAATATCATAAATTGCTTTTAAAACATCGCCAGATGAACATGTTGAGTCGCCGCCAGATGGCGCCACCGCTTTAACGCGTAGATTAAATGACACACTGTAGTTAAATGTCTTCCATATTTAAACAGTTTAAGCCTAATGTACTAACTTTCTTCTTTAGTAATGGCACTGTAGCTTAAAAAAGATATGATAACTGTACTTTAAGCTCTGGTATGTGCAAATATGTTCTGTGTTTTAATACCATCTGTATATTCTTCTATAGACGAGGACTGCACTGGCAGCGGCGAGGACAGATTAAATCAGACCATTGTATGATCCAATTCCACTGTAAGAGGTTTTGCTCTCTTCTGTCCCTCTGGAATCGGCTATTTTCTCAAATGGCGCTTTCTTATTGACTGTGGCCTTATCGTTTTCATCCACCCATTACAGGGCTAAATTATTCATTCGTAAGTAATTAACACTGGCCATCAATCCCACTGTATGAGTGCAAATCTATGTGATGTGGGTTTTCATTGCCGAGATGGGATTTGGATGAAAAAATCTCATGGTGCAATCAACAAACTGTTATTTCAACTGTGCACAAATAAAATGACTAAATCACTCAAAACTCTTGTATTGCACGTAATGTTTTAAAAAGCTTGACCTCCACTCTCCAGTCTGCGTAGCTAAAATCTTCAATAATATTTTTTGCTTAGATTTAGATTTTTACTGGTGGCCAAACCAACAAAACAACTCATTTTAGGTTGTAGGAGACATTGCTGTAAACTGCCTGATACACAGCAGGTATTGTCTGATAATACCAGAGCAGGTTTGGTTGGCAGAAACAGAACTTGATATATAACACAGCACCATTGATTTCAGCAGTGATGTGCGTCTCTCCATCTGCCCTGCGTGCTGCTGGGAATTGACGCCGTCTCCAATTAGATTAGAGGCTGCGGTGAAGGATATGCCCACTGCTGTAGATAATAAAAATGTGACGCCTGTTCAGTGTAATTGATTATGGAGAGAATTTTCACCCAAGAGGTCTCAGCCTTGTGAACTCTGCACAGGGCCCGTGTAGCTCATTAGAGTCCCTGAGCCATTTGTACAAGCTTATTTTTGGCCTCAGAAAGCACCTGACTGGCTGTAACTTACTGTGCAGACAGAGAGGATGAACAGAGGATAAGGAACTGTGAATGTTAACTTTATCAAGTGATGGGAGCAAGAAGCGTACTCCACTGTGTGCTAGATCTATACATCTATATTTCTAAGTCTAGGACAGTACTAATTCTTTCATTTTCAGTAAATGACTTTGAAAAGCTGATCATAGTGGATACAGTATGTCATCCAGATATTGTTCGCCTGCATGATGCATAGTAAATACTTCATTAGTATCTTCGACATGTTTTTATATTATATACAGTAAACAGTACAGTAGATAAGAAGTATGCATACTTGGGTAGTGACAGTAGTAATAAACTTTCAATTTGTTTTCGAAGTTGCTCATACACTTCTTAATCCTGAGCTGCTGTAAGTGAGGTTTTATTCTTCCTGCTCTTTCATAAACTTTTGTTAAACAGATGTATTTGTATAAGTCCATTTACAGTAGCATCCCGTTCAGTTAGTATCGCTAACATTTAAACAATATCCGTATATTGAGTTTGATGTAGCTGGAACACTTAATAACACCACTGACTGTGATTCAGTCTCTCATGAGTTCAGTTCTTCCTTCAGTGAGATTGATTATTCTCCAAAGACAGTAAGACAGCGGCCCGACTGCACATTTATAACACTGAAGATCACAGAGAACAGTGAGAAACATCACGGCAAGAAAGGTTGTAATTACTTCACTTTGTACATTTTCGGAGGAAAGAGAGAAAAATAAACTTTGCACCATGTAAGACGAATACAGGGGGCCTAAGAATAGCAGCCTTCACATCACGCGTGCACCAGAATCTGTGCCTGTTTCTTCAGTTTGAGAGATTAGCAGTGACTCACCCTGTAAATCCTTACTGTTTTCTTCTCCATCTGAGAACAGACATCCATCACTCCATGTTCTGTGTGTTTGGGGGGACTGCAGGTCCCGCTGGAACCTGGAAGTGTGTGGGAGTGTTTTTTAATCACTGTGGCAAAATGTACCAAAGCTATTATTTCTGCAAATTACATAGCATATTATAATAAAAAACACTTGCAAAACTAGGGTTATGTGATGAGGCTAAAAGTCTTCTCTTACTCTTCTGTTTTCATTTACCAGGGAATCTCAGTTGTTCTTTTGAAATAATTTCTTCTGGATATCCTTGTAAGATTTTAAGGCTATACACTTATTTATTAAATATTTGTCTTTGATGAGGTAAAATGATGTCACCGATATGTTAACATATGTGTGTCCTTTGTGCTGGTGTATTAAATTAATTTAGACCATGCGTTTCATCTCCCTCATGTTAGACATGTCATGACAAGAAACCTCCCATTTATTTTCGAAAGGTGAACACTGCCTTTGGCTCTGAAGTCTGTCTCCCTTACGCTATTTAATCACACAGAATGCTTTCGTTCTTCCTGTGGGCACAGTTATAAATGGAAGGACTGCAGGCTTGAAAGATCTCCCTATGCCTAAGTCCCCCGGACGTAGCTATTGACATTAATCTGGTATTTGTGAGAGTGCACATCTGTTAATTGGCACAGTCGTTCTGTGAGCCCGAAAGGGTAATGTTTCACACCCACTGCCCCTCTGTGCCACTCCAGCCTGGCCCAAGCTAAGCAGCTGACATTTAAACAATCTGCTTGATATTTAGTAAGAGGTTGAAAAGAAATACTCACTTGATGTATGCTCAAAAAAGTAAACGCATTTCTTTTAGTTTCTTCCTTTCACTATTCTCATCTAATTGGATGGTTCTTGACTGAGATGTGAGGTTTGGAGAGCAGGTGCATTGGAGATGTCCTTTGCCCTAAAGGTGTCGGTCTGAGAACAGTAACGGAGGAGGTGTCATGCAGTGACACAGAAGAGATATTATTTTGTGGATTGATGTTTTCTCCGGATGGCCTTTCTGTACTGTACAGTGTAGTATTGCTTTATCAGATTATAACTGAAGTCAGTGAACAGATACAGAATAGGCACATTGATGACGGTGATAATGAAAGTACAGTGTGAGTAGGGTTAGGATTTCAGTTTGGTTTGGTTGTAGGATTACATTAGGGTTATGTTTAAGTATTGGTGAGAATTATATTTTTGATTAGGATTGCATAATTGTAAACTGTTACAACTGGTTACTTGAAATGTAGGCGTTTGTTCAGAGTAATTTACAGTACGCTGACCACAGGGACAGTCCCTTAGGAGTAACCTGGAGTAAATGCACCATACTCAAGGGAACGATAACAAGATCTTAATTCTTTCAGTTCAGTTCTTCAGTGGACCACAGAGAACAGCCATACAGTTTTCGGATGACATGATGTTTTTGGTGAACTAGTCCTTTAACATTTCAGTAGTACAGAACGTTCTCAGGCCTTAGGATTCATCTAATGTAAACATAAATGATTGGTTCATTCATTATTATAAAGGAAAGTTCACATTGTGCCTGGTAAAATATCACAATACTAAACACTGTGACAGTAGCAGTTTCTTTGCTCGTCATTTGTTCAAGCACGCTATAGCTTAATGTTTGGCTGGTCTTCTGGGGATCAGTGAGGGCAGAGCTCCTCAGTTACTCTTAACTAATCACAGCTCTAAACACTTCAGGACAGAGCTGCTATGAAGCTAATGTTTACCCACAGAAGCTTAAACTGAACTCTGTTCAGGGCAGAGATTGAGAGAGTTGTGTATCTACAGACACTATATATAGTGTCACCTATAAATGACACCTATTGCGCTGACTGTCACTGTCACTGTTTATTCTTATGAAAATGTGTCAAATATTATCCTTTCCATTAATATTTAGTTTGTCATGATTAGATTAGAGTTTCACATTAAAATTTTAAAGTAAATTGTGAATTAACTACCTTTGGAACAGTAAACGTTAAAACATTCATTAAAATGTGTCATAATCATGTCAGATCTTCAGTTATGTGAGTGTTGGCACTTTGTGTTGAATATACAGCCATAAACCCAATGGACTCAACTGTGCCAGTTTTAGGTTAAGAATGTGACAGAATTGTGGTGTCAGGTCAAGGACCTTTGACCTCAGTTCTAACAGTTAGCTGACACTATTGTATTGCTACCATAAGTTCACCATGCAGCACTTTGTGCTGATGCAGCAAATACTGTGAAGAATTTAGTTATCCAGTCTCTGATATTGTAAAATACATTTGTGGATGTTAGACAATTAATTACACTGCAAAGTCAACCACAAAACAATCTAGCCCAGAATATGTATGCATTCAATGATGTCATATCAGCAGAAACTGAGTCTAATAAAAAATGAATTACTCTCTTATCAGTCTCGGCCAGAGCATCACATATCAATATTTACCAAAAAAGGCCTTCTAACTAAAACCTCAGCATGAGAATGGTCCATAAATCACTTCTATGCTCTTTATTCCTAAAACACTTTCTCTCTGTCCTAGAAAATTATTTTAAGAACAATCCCTCAAGGTCCTAACAACTTCTCACAACTAGCACTTTTTCAGATGGCATGTCTCTTGATCTATATTTACTTTTTTTTAAAGATTTCTATTTGAGAAGCCACTTAAATAAGCTTTGTGATTTGAGATCAAATGTTGATAGGTTGTATTTAAAGCTGCGTACTCTATAAATACTGCGATTAAAAAAGTAGACCAAAAGTATTATGCTTTCTTTGATCAAGTGAACAACTTTAATCTTTTAATTATTTTAAAGTATCAACTGGCATGGCTAATGAGTGACACCTAAATGGCACAATGGACACTTTGAGACTGAATGGTCATATCAGAACTAAAAGAACTTTGGTAAAATTTGTAGTAAATGTTATGTAAAATATGTGATAGCATTTCTCTGTGTATCTTATTTGTTGTCACTAAATCACTTTAGACATAAACATCAGTCACTAAAAAGCCATTTCGGTAGATCACTAATCAATACAGCCCTACCAGATCGTTTAGGACATTTAACATACTGTAACACCAAACATTTCTTTATCAACCAATATTTGTCATGTAGTTTGTTGAATAAAAGCACAATGTTTAATTTTAATTCATATGATCGAACTAGAAATTCAAAGACAACAATGTAAAAGTAATGGCCGTGAATTAAGTGAAAGCACTTTACTTGTACTCTCGATTTATAATAGAACTAGAAATACCATATTTTAACACACTTTTTATGACATTATTAGACAATATATCTTAAATAACGAAAATGGCAATAACAACCAAGAGTGCAAGAAGTTAGTTGCCAAATAGTGAGATCATTTTACAGAAAGTCCTTTGGTGACCTCATTCTACATTGATTAGGAGCATACTGACCTACATGACCTTTCTACTGATTGGACCTAGCAAATATTGACTGCATATTTGAAAATCAGTATTTTTAATGCTAACAGATCCAGAACATAATTTTTTGCATGAATCTGAGATCTGCAATTTATTACTGTTGCTCATGTATAACTTTTTTGTCTACTATAAAAGATACTATAGAGTTTTCCACTAAATATTTACTCAAAAATTAGCTACCAATTAGAGTCCAGCATAACTACACTGAATTAAAGAGAGATGTTTTGGATCTAGACAGACTCTATGTGCACTTTAGCAGTGAAATTTGTGCATTACGGCAACAAGAACAGTGAAGGGCATAGAGAGGTTAGATTTGCCTCCAGCCTCTCTCATGCTGGGATGTGAGTTTTTGTCTGACAAGCTGCAAACCCAAAAGACAAGCTGTACTCAGATAAACCACTTTAACCTGTACACTTTGGATGGCCTCATTATTTGTCTTTCATCTTCTTGAATTCACCAAGGTGACTTTGTTGATTGCAACCTAAAAATGCCATAATTATTTGTGGAAACAAACACCATATTTCCAACGCTTTCCCTCAGAAGTGTAGGCCCTACTTTAAATTTTCCAAATTGAAAGATTTATGGACCAGTCTGAGAGAGGCCAAAGGTTTGTAATTCAAAGCTGTAGACAGTATCTTAAGAAAGACTTAGGCTGGTCAATGAAACTTTGAAGGCCATCCAGCTATACCTAAAAATAGCAAGTATGGATTCAATTTTTCTCACTCACTGCCGCAGTCTGCCAGATGATAAATGCTGATTCTGCTGTCATTTTTTCTGTAAATTCCTTATTAATATTGGCAAAGAGAAACAGTATTTCAAAGTGAAATATATGTGGTTCGATAGGTGTCAAAAGCTGACAGAGTAATCATCAGTGTTTGCTGTATGTAATTGAGTTTGACAGGAGAGTCCTTGCAATATTGGTCTTATGCTACACTTTCTACAAGAGGGCAAGACATTTTGACTAGATCAAGACTAGTAAAGACAAAACAATCTCTTAATAATTGGATAATATTTTCAATGTCTTTATTTGCTTAAAATATAAAATATGTGGATGCTTCTGTAAAAGTAAAATTTAGAAACATGCTTTACAAAGTTTATTAGCAAAATTCTGCATCAACCCCTTAATACTTGCATAAATAATATCTTAGTAAAACATGGTAATGTTTAAAATCATTTGTATCATCGATGTTTTAATGCCACTAAAATACTTTAAATTTTAACATTATTTCTGGGTTTGAGGTGGGAAATATCAGGTGGGAAATATAACAGTTTCAGCAACAATGGGTAAGATATATACACTTTGATAGACTTAGTCAAGACTATATTTAATAAAGACTAAGCAAAATCCCTGCAGACTTCTGCCGTTATGACACTCATGTATTATTTTAATGACATTAAACTCTTTGTTGAGCATTTCCTCAAATGGATTGCCTTAATAATCGGATCATATATTTATGCCTGCGTAAAATATAAAATACAGTCATGATTTTTGTAAAAATAAAATTTAGGAGCGTGTTATAAAAAGTTTATTAGCGAAATTACAAACCTATTTCTATCCGTAACAGCAATCTTTTAGGAAATCAAAGCTTCTAGAGGCAGACTGGCTTTGATTTATATGCCCTGTTGAATGGTTTGCAGTCACACTACCGTGCGTTTTCTTCGTTTGCCAATAGACTACAGGTGGTGCATTGGTGAATATCAGCCTTCCAGAAGGTGGTTCCTCGGGTTCTGTGCGCGTTGGCTTGCGGTGTGTCACAGCTGACGTCGACTGACACTCGGTGGAAGCCCCTCTCCTCTACCTCGCGCTTTTTCTTCTGTCGCTTGCTTCGTTCGTCAGGGTTATTTTCATCAGAGCACCTCGAGCTTCACGCTGGGGCCGTTTCTCTATATCAATGTGCATTAATGTGGGAGGCAACGTGGAAGAGATAAGGTGAGATATATAAGATCCACTAACGCGAAGGTCTTTCCTTGCGGCTGCGTTTAATTCTGGCGTTGGACTTGTTACTGCCACGCGCTTTGTAAACTCGACTACTGTTGCCTTTAACTGGATCGGCGTGTGTTATGCTAAATGTTGATAGAAGGTACTGGATTTTTCACTTTACCCCTCACGTTATAAATGCACTTTTGTTTATTTACATTTTGTTTCTTGCAGAGCTCTTATCTCATCACCTGACACCTTTGTTTTGGATTTGCCGAGGGTTTCGTAAACGAGAGTGGCTACACGACTGAAGGATTTCGGGTTTTAGTCTCAATCGGGATCTATACATCCAAACTGGGATCTATGAGCGGAAAAGTGGCGAAGTCAAAAGAAGATAAGGATGCTTCAAAGGGTAAGAAGCAAGTCTTGAACGCCTGGATTGCTCACCGTACATCACAGGTTTAAAGCGACCGTCAGCTCATTCATCTCCCACTCGTTGCTTTGTTCTCCCACTATTGTGGGCAAATAAAAGCAGTTATTGGAAATTGGACAAATGTCCTGCAAAAACGTTTATAGGAAGAAAAGACTAAAATCACTAATGTGCATTATTATGGGTGATTATCAAGTGTGCCAAAATTTTACCACATGATAAACGACCTAATAAAGAAAATAGGCACATTGCATTCAGTCGCAGAGATGAATTACTGTGCTGTCGCTTTAACGGCTTGATGATGGCAATACGAATGCCCTTTTTATTTTATTTTTGCATATTACGCTAGGTCTGCGTAACCAGCTAGATCATGAAATATTTATACGATTTGCAATGATCTGCGCTGTGTGATGACGCTTAATCGTTTGTTTGGGTAGCTACTGCGCAAATGACCTATTGCGTAAAACTGAGCTGCTGCATGTCTCTGGAACAACCGCACTTCAGCGGGATGTAAACTGGCCAGCCATTGCCATGGAGACAAAGGGATACAGGGTTGCCAAAGAAACCTCCGTGCGATTAATTGATGTGCATGCTGTCTGTTGACGTGTTTTCATTGCAGTTTACAACGACATGAATGTGGCTCTTTGTTCCGACTAGTTTACAAAATAATTGAAAGAATCCTCCTAATTTACCAAATAATGTGGATTATATTATATTTATATTAGACATATCTCATTATGCTTTAATAAAAATGGCTTATTAATTATATGATTAGAGTGACTTTTTGTTGCTACTTATATAAAAGGACAATTTACTGTATGAGCAAATATAAGTGATTACATTTGGTTTTCATACTCTGCTTTGAACAAACAGTTGAAAGTATAAAAGCTCACAAAAAATGTATAGACAGACGACTATCATATTGTTAAAATTCAACATCACCATCTTGAGTTTTTTTGTTTGTTTTTATTTATTTTAAAACAAACGTTTTGTGCAAGAGTCCTTTTGTTTCCACTTAACACATTGTATGTGACTCATTCACTCAGCGTGGCTTTGATCTTGTTATTTGTTTTGAATTATTAGAGAACACATTGCAGCGAACCCCCTGCATCATTAAAACTGTCAGGATTTCATTTACTGATTTTCGTTTTTCCTACAGTAAATACCAGATTGTCACCAGTGATTTATTTTGCTTAGTGTTGGATAATTGTAAACCTAAAACAAGGAAAAACTTTTATTAATGTGATCCTCTAGAATACATGAACAAATCACTTCATTAACATCATTCTTGCTGAGTATTGAAGTAATAGTCTTAAATGATTACATCAAACAGAAATGATACTCTTTTATTTAACACTGTCAGACACAATACAACAAAATGTAAAAAGCAAATAATGCATCTATTGGTCTTTCATCTGGGCAAAATACTTTAAAATAGAGTCAGTAGTGATGGTAATGCAGTGACACAGCAGTAGCATGAACACTCTTGACTTGTTGAAGATGTGGTGCTTATAAGGGTGATGCAAGTTTGACAACATGTCCCTATCTGAGGCAAAAGTGAAAATGCAAGTTACACTTTCTGAGACATTGAGCTAGGATCTCAGCTGTGTCTAATTTAAGGGATTGATAAATGCCTCTCTGTGTGAATAGCTTACATCACACAGTTATTTAGACTGATGGCACTGAATGCTCAAGGGCATATGACTCCATCACAGGCTAATTAGTCAGAGGATGAATGCCACAGGCCTTGGACTGGCTGGGCAGGGCCTGCAAGTCTTTTATATTTTCTTGCAGACAAATTCAACTCCAGGCCAGATGCAGTGCCAAACCAATAGAGCATAATTTAGAGAAGCTCCATTAATCACAAAGCAGCCACTTTATTTGTGCCCTACGCTGACACCTGCTCTAATCTTGCACCAGCATCCAAATCCTCTGATGCGACTGAAGGTGAAAAATAAACACGTTCCCTTGATCTGCTGGACCCGGAGTCAATTAAATGGCTGAGTATGACCTGTGTGTAATGGAATGTTCAGATTGTGTTTATACTTCCATTGCCATTTTCAGTAAACAGTTGTAGGCTAAATGATGCCAGTAGCATAAAAGACCTCTGAACGTGGTGTTTTGATGTTGCCACCCACATTTCACACACAAGGTGAGGCGAGCCATATAATTTGACACTGTGCACTGTAACACTTCCCTTATGTTTCTGTAAGATGAGCAGGGACATTGAGAAACACAAACATTTCATATTTGAAATAAAGCAATATTGAAAGTGCAGCAGTTCTGAATGTAAGCATGTATGTCACAGCTATTCTGCGTATCGGTGTGATACTTGTAAATGTATGATTGAATAACTTTTATTTTACACACATAATGAACAAGTATTTTGTCTAGAAATGATAATGCCAAAGTTGAACCAACCATTATGTGTTGCCGTGCAACATACCAGCATCCCACTGCTGTTATTTTACTATTATATATATTAGCATTAATTGAGCACTGTACAGTATGTCCAATCAGATTGAAGCTCTGAAAGTACCTGATGTAGAATAAAGTATATTATTTTAGTGACATAATTCACTTGTTTAACTTCACCAGAATCGTTTTTGTGACATCTGCATAGCGTGGATAGTTGTATATTTTATATGTAAGTGCTTTGTGAAGGCTGTCTAAGAACAGTGTGATATGGGACAGCGCTACATGTTCTCGTCTGCAGCTTCCTCAGCACTGACAAAAATCTCAGCATGCAGCCCTAGAGGAAAACTTCATCTGCATTAGAGATCTGTCACTCCGCATTGCTGCCCTGCTCTCTGAAATGGTTGGGAATGTTGCAGGCCTGTCTTTATAGCTCTTTCCTCCACCTCATCAGTGATAGCTTGGCTGGTGATAGCAGCATGATTAGCACGTCCTGATTGGCTGGTCATGTCTCGGTCTAGCCAGTTCCCCATTTCCTCATAAGACCCCGCTCCTCGTCACAATAGCAGCCTTTAAATCTGCCTGATAAGAAAGAGGGAAATAATGCAAATCTTGCTTTTGCTTGAGTTGGAGAGCAGTAATGAAATTTCAAGTGCCTCTCCTCACTTTGGCAGTTTGCCTACGGTGAGTGTAATTGTTGACATAACTGTTTTTGTTGAGTTATAGTAGGATAAATATTCATTGTGGAATCAATATTCAAGCAGTCACAGTTATGTCAAACAGAGAAAAGAACAAAGTAGCATAATGATTTGTCTTTAATTAAATTCTGTGACCTTAAAATCTCAATACTTTAGATTATTTGCGTGTTGCAATAATTCAGAAATCTTTTCTGAAGGGACTGGTGGTGTAAGACATCTGTGGAGATGAGCTTTACAATAGATGTCAGTTTATAAATAAGTGCCCTTATCAGGTGGTTACATCCATTGTTTCTAATACTTTCCTATTTTTTCTTTCTCCCTCACTTTATATGTGAGTCTACAACACAGTATGTCTCTTTCATTATTTTTTTGCAGCCAGTTTCCAAAGCTTTGATGTCTGTCTTGTATTGTTAATTTTAAACGATTTCAAAGAATTAAAAATTCATTGGAATAATTCTGCTGTTTTATTGGGATATGTTACATAAAGGATACATTTACAAAAAAGTTTAATTACGATAGAAAACAATTTATTAGAAAGAAATGGCAGAGAGAGAGCGTGTAAGTGACCCTTTAAATGAGCCATTGTGCAGAAATTCCAGCATTTTGACTGATGACAGTAGTCGTCTGGCGATGGCTGTAATGGGATTTATGCAGCAATGCATTTACGGGGATTAAAACCCAATCAGTCTTCTGGTATTGTGCGTGTTGGCCCTACTACACTCCAAATTAGGAATTTTCAGCCTGTCAGCATTTCCAGACATTTCCCACTTTTTTCGATTTGTATGTTTACAGTATTGTACAGTAGATTGAATGTTTTAGAAAATGGTGCAGTCAAGCAGTATTAATGGATGAGACTAATTTCCGAAATAAGAAATTAGTCTTTTTTTATAACCAGTCTCGGTCACATTCATAACCAAATCAATTAGACCTCATCTGGTTATCTTTATTGTTGGCTTCTTTCATCACACTAATGGCTTGATTCAGAGAACATATCTTGTGTAGGTGTGGGATTACGTGGCTGTTCAGGCTTTTGGATTACAGGTCTGAATGGAATTGTTTGTGATTTAGAAATGCATTTCTGTGCCATTTGATAACATAAAGATATCATTTATATAAAACGAGAATAGGGAAAGATTGATCGTAAATTAAAAAATATTGTTTGTTATATGAAAGGACAACACAAAAAAATTCATGTTGGTAGGTCATTATTATCATAGAAATTAAGAGTATGTGTTAACATTTTACATGGATTAGCTGTGCAGTGTATGTAAGAAATTAAGAATGTAAACAAACTACTAATCTCTTTTTGATCATTTTTAAGTTAATCAAATTACAATCGGTCTATACACTGTCATACCCATTCTTTTGCTTTTTCTTTGGTTTCTCAACCCCTAAATGCCTTTCAGGTCACAAACAATTTGCATGAAATTGCTTCTGATATTTTACATTTACATTTACATTTAGGCATTTAGCTGACGCTTTTCTCCAAAGCGACTTACAAATATTAGGAGACAAATATGAGACAAATATCTGATATGAGACTCTTAGCGAGTAAAACCGTCAGAAGGTGTGGTAATCGTTGTTAGTAGAAAACACACACATGTTCTCAAACATCCAACCTGCAGCCTGCAATCTCTTATAAGCAGGTCATGCACATCTCAAGGGAAGCGGGTTAAAGAGAGTCCAGCTTTCTAGATACAACCTCCTACTCCTCAGACTGAGTATGAACCTCACCGTTACTGTAGGCAGTACAGTTACAAAAACAGTAAGTGCATAATTACTGTAATGCTTGCAGTTTGCTACAGTACATAGTGTCCAGTGATCCATATCAACCGCACTGACTGATATTCTGCCTCAGTGATCACAACAGCACGTGACATTTTGATCCGAAGTACAGCAGCGGCGGTTCAGTCTTGAAATCATCTCGGCACCCTGTTGATTTATGAGTTAGTTGTTCAGTCCCACAGGCTGCTGTGGAGATTGTGTTGTGTTTAATTACACTTCCCCCGGGCCTGAACGTTGCACCGCTTAATGGGATTTAATTTTCTGCGCCAAAGACAGCAATGACAAGTTGTTTACGAATTGGTGGTCAAGTTTCTCAATTGCCGATTGACAAGTGCTGTATTCCCCTACTTTGCGTATAGAGGCAGGTGAGCACAGAAGAATGATCAACATTGCAAACCCACCTGTCGCTTTCAGAACCTGATTATCAGACCACAAGCTTAACTGGAAGTACATGACGGTGCATTTTGAGCACACTTTTTGTAAGGGGGGAAGTGCATGTCATTTACAGATCTGCTACGCCGAAATGAAACTAATTAAAGCCGCTTGGTGTTGATGTGATATATGTGACAAGATGCCATTTGAGACAACATGCCATTTGGACATCAGGTGGCTGGAACTCTAAAGCCTTTTCTTCATACTGTCAATTCCCATGGGTGTCTTTTCACCTGCTCTGTCATAGTGCTACATCGGGGTCAATAATTAAAATCCATGCTTTAATTAGTAAATCCAAGCAGTATTGAGGTCTAGAAAGGCATGTTTGTCATTGACAGCATAAGAGATAACTGGAAGTT
This sequence comes from Beaufortia kweichowensis, assembly GCA_019155185.1. Classification (NCBI taxonomy): domain Eukaryota; kingdom Metazoa; phylum Chordata; class Actinopteri; order Cypriniformes; family Gastromyzontidae; genus Beaufortia; species Beaufortia kweichowensis. The sequence goes on along the minus strand of CM032803.1, from coordinate 8,485,732 downwards.
TGTAGCGCAGGGTTAGTGCAAACTGAGGTCACATTCTCGTCTTTATCAGCGGAAATGCCCTTTTTAAGTGTGAACCAAAGAATGAAAATTCCAGCCATCAAGTCTGTGTAATCCTACTACTTGATACTTTGGTAAGATGGTAGTTAAAGCAAATAGCTGTGATTTTGAGTGTGTGTGCATGTGTGTGTCACATTTAATAGCCTCTTTCCTGATAGACTGTGTTACTGTGCTGAGGATTACTCATTAGTCTGATCATGAGCAAATTAGAGATGGACAACTTGGCTAAATAAGAAAGACAGATAATAAAGTCTAACAGTGCTTGAGAAGATAAATATTGCTTCATGAGAGGTAAGTTATTGACAAGTGGATGGAGAATGATGGTCCATCACTGCATTTGGTTTACTAGAGAATGCCTTGTAGGTAGGGCTGTCAAACGATTAATCACGATTCATTGCATCCAGAATAAAAGTGTGTGTTTACATAATATATGTCTGTGTACTGTGCATATACATTTTGTATATATATATTCAGGAAATGATTAGATGTATTTATTTATATTTACCACTAATTGAAATTATATTTAAATATATGCATATATGTATATGTCTTTATAAATACAAAATTAATATGTACAGTACACAGATGTATAGGCTTATTATGTAAACACAAACTTTTAATTGCGATTAATTGTTCAACAGCCCTACTTGTAGGTTCAGTATGGTTAAGGTTCTATCTAGGAAATCTGAGTCGTCTGACTGTATATTGTTCAGAAAAAAGGTGGAAATCTCAATGGGCCATTTAGACACAAAGCGGGGCTCTTTTCAACAATGGCAAGGTTACTCATTGTAGTATGCGGGGTATAATGTCACTTCTAATAATCAATTAAACAACAGTCAGTCTACAAAGCCTGTTGAATCTCTCAGTTTTTGTCTTTGCAAATGTTTCAGAAGCGATGATTGGAGAGGCCCGTGTGCTTCCACAAAGTATCCATTAGTCCACAGTTTGACACCGTTCTGGCCAAAGCAAACATCACCTAAATTTACACTGTTAGTGTCTGGCACTACTTCAAGTAACTCTAAGACGAGCTTAATTAAGCACTTCTGTAGAGGTAAATGTGCTGCATTTGCTGCCAGGATTTCTAACATGAAGTCCTAAAGTAGTAGCTTCAAGGAGTTGGTCAGTTAAAAACAGCAAACACAGAAAACATTAGAAGAAATGTAGACTTTGTGACCAAAATTATTGACCTTTAAAAAAATAATACAGATTATTTGAGACATACTGAGAGCAGATGATACAATTTAGATGATACAAAATAATACAACTTTTGGCATCCTTCTCTACAATATGCACATTGTGTTTTTTTTTTGGCTTGATGATGTCATCTGTCACTGAATTAATGCATGTCCTGTTCTCGTTGTAGCTCTGACTTTAACACTATTGACCACATTGATCCCTAGGGTCACCCGGTCAGCATAGCTTTTCAATCGGGGGCGTGTTTATTGTGTAGAGGAATAGACACATCAGCATCATCACATGGATTAGATTAATACAGATATGATACAGATATACAACAGGGTCAAAGATCCTTTTGTAGGACGAATGTCATGTCAGCGTTTCTTTTACCAACTATTTGATTTTAGAAGTTTATTTCAGGTTTAACCAGGGAATTTCACCCATGTGGATACTTTCAATTTTAGTTCCTCTCTGAGTAATTTAGATCCAACCAGATTTGCAGAAAACACAATGAATCTCCATCTGCCTCATTATTGTGCAGTAATGATGTTTAGATGAGTGATGAGAACTCACAGGCTCAGGGGTTGTTGTTTACATCATTTTTCAAACGTTTGAATAATAACTTTGTTCTCAGGCTTTAGGATATATATGTGCCATATGTGCATGTTTGTGCTTTGTGTACGCTGCCATGTGTTTTTATGTCTCCAAGCACAATTTTTTCTGTGAGAGGACCTCCAGTTTGCCTGTAAGAATTGAGGTAAAACATTGTGAAAGTGATGACAGCTGAAAATAGCACTGCCGTTGTTCCCTGAAGCGGCTTTCACACTCGCTGCAGTGATGGATATGAGGAATGTATGCTTTAGTGTCAGGAGCAAGCACGCACAGGGAAGGGAAGCATTTCCATTAAAAGACAGCCAAGGCAACAAACCAGAAATAAGTAGAGAGCAAACGGTCACAGACTCTCTCCCGGCTGTCTTGAGCTGTAGCTTGAGGACAGCCAAGATTGTTGTTAAAATGACAGCCTTGACATTGGATAACATACATTTTCTGTTTAAAAATATTTTTAGTACAAACATGGTACATACAAACTGGGCACTACAGTATGTTATGTTTAGTCTTTTGATCCCATTTTGCGAGAAAAGTCTTTTCTCTATACCATGAGTATCAAATCTTAAATGCATACATTCAAATACAATGCGTCAAGCATCAGGCTTCAGATTTATCAGATATTAGTGATGTCAAACATTATACTATCCGAACATTAATCTGATAACTATCACTGCACATATTGAGCATACACATGAAAATGCACGCAAAATACAATTTTAAAAATTATTTTAAAATATTTTAAATAATTTTGAAATATTGTAAATAATTTTGAAATAATTTAAATAATTTTGAAATAATGTAAATAATTATGAAATATTTTAAATAATTTTTTATTTTATAAATAACATTAACGTTACCATTTTTAATAATTTTATAATTTTAATAATTCTGTAAGTTTATGTTTATTGTTCTAAAAATTGGTCAAATATTTAGTTCTTAAGTCTTATACATTTCCATTAATATATAGTTTGTCATGATTAGATGAGAATTTAACTATGAAATAATAAAGTGAATAGTGAAATAGTGTTCCACCTGTGGAATTGTGACAGTAAACAGGATAACTGTGTTTATAAAAAAATGTCAGCTCAGCATTGCAAAGGTTATTTCTTCTACCATCCAGGATTTATAGATTAAAACTTTGAATTTTAGTTAAGCTATGCTTTTATGATAGCGTAGGAAATGACTTCTGTAAGACAGTAAAGACGGTCTCTGCTTCTCCAATGCAATAGTGCAGTTTTACTGGATCAAAGGCTCATCAGAAGAGAACTGCCACTGCACTAAGCATGCCATCTATAAAGCTTTCTTACTGCTCTGACTCAACTGCACCAGCAACTAACCATGTCCCCAAATGTAAATTTCACACAGTAAATTTATCAGGTACACAACAAAACTGTTATTTTCTCTGTAAAAGAAGCGTTTGTAAGGGGTCAGATGGTGCTGAGGATGCACACAGAGCTGTGACCATCCTCAGCAGTTAGATGCATGTCACTAAACACCCAGTGACAGGGAAAGCTGATGTCATTAAGTCAAGCCCATTTGTTCGTAATGAAGTGCAGTATTTGAAATGCTGTCGGGCTTGCGTTCTAATGAGCGCATGTAAGCATGATGAAGTTGGATGGACAGAAACCACTGGAGTCTATGGCACGATTCGCTTGTGTCTGTTGCAATTCAGCAAAATAACTTGTGACTTTTGTGAAATAAACTTAATTTATTATGTGGATGTTTTCTAGCGATCACATATTCATCCGTTGATGATCAAATAATGAAGAGAGTTATGACCAGCCATATATCCAGACGTGTAGCGTAGACAGACGCATTTTCAGCATTTTCACCAGCCGATGCAAATATGACTGGGTTTTATTGATGGAGTGATGCCAACAAAGTATTGTGTGCCAGAACCTAGAGCTTAGAACCGGTTACACTCCAAAGTGCGCAGACTTTTTTTTTTGCCGCAACCCGAATTGCATATTAAATATGATGCAAATAAGTGACTTTTTTGAACCTCAGAAAAGTAACAACTTTGCAACATCAGTAGTATGTCCTGTAAAGTGGATCTTATAGTTTAGGAGAATGTATGTCCACATTTTTCATCATTTACTTTAGATCTTGTCTTTTTTTTTATGAAATCCATTACCTTCATCATTCTGGGATATCAGCTAAACGTGGCAGATGTCTAAAAGCAGTTCCTCTTTGCGAGAAGAGTGTTTAAATAAGTGTTGGTGTAGTATGTGTGATATAAAGTGGTTGGGTTCACGTACAGTGTGTATACGCTTTAGTACTAGTAGACTGAGCCAGCTGATGTCACAGAAGCAATGAAGCCTCTCAAAGCAATGTGTTAACCTTCCAGGCATCCACATTATTGAGCATTTGCCATGTTCACACAATCTCGCTCTCACTCTGTTTTCATTCCTGTTTCCCCATCCCGGATGATTCCAGCTAAGATTTTGCATTTCCACTGTAGATTGGGGGCTCTGATTCATTGTTTTATTACATATCCAATTATGTCAAATTAAGTTAACAGTCCATGTGACATTAATCTAAAACAAGAACCTCTAGTTCTCACGCGCTGCCTTGTGTTTCACTCTCTGTGCCTTTTTTTAGTAGAACACCTTTTTGCTTTCAACACATTTTAGCACATATTGTACTGTATACAGATAATGAACTGGCACAAAATGCTGTTAAGCGAGTGTTATTTATATCAGCGCATCGTGTTGTGAAATGGCAGTGTTGGTGTATGTCTGGTTAGAGTTTAATGACTGGAGACGCCATGTGGAGTAAAAGCAGTGAGGGTCCAAACCACAGGACACCACCTAACTAACAACTCTGAATCTCCTTATTAACTTCCCACCAGCTCAACACACACAGACCTACACGTGCTCATATTAATATCCACTGCCATAACAACAATATCATTCTCAAAGGGACCATATTTATCAAATTTCTGTAGACATTTTATTTTTGGTATTTTGTCCTTTCAATTAATCAATTAATAATCTTAGTATCTCTTATCTTTAGTGGAAACCCAGCCCTAAGTCATTTGTTGTGATTTACAGTTTTCTACAAAAAATAGTTTTGTATAATGTAATGTACATTCTGTGAAAATATAACCTAGGTATTTTTAATATACTGACTGACCTATCAAAGAGCGTAATCTGAGGTTAGGAAGTCAACTTCTGGTATTATTTTGTGCTAAATAATAAAAAGTACTGTCAGCACATTTATTAATTTCAGTGTTTTAAATAATAAATCTCTTTTTTTGGCTATGATTTCTAAATTTATCTAAACTCATAATTAGACTTTGAGACTTCCATCTGTTTTTTTCTCAGGGCAGGCTGAAGATTGTGTTTTTTATGTTGTAAAAATGTATATCTCGTGTAATCGCTTAAAACTACTGTTGAACTATTACTAAACATCCTAAGGGGACAATCTGTGAATCTAGTTTTGCCTGTATGTCATCTCATGACTGTTACCTCTTGGTCTGCTCGAGGGACAGATGGACCTTTAGCTGTCCTGCTGCTTTGTTGCACCCCATGTGTATGTTCTCATCCTGTCCTGGAACACAGAAAGTGTCGTTCTCTTTGGCCCCGATGCTCCCCTTTTTTTATCACTGATTTAGGCTCTCATTTCGCCTGTGGCTTTTTACGCTGCCTACACAACAGTTCCTGCGCTCCAGGTGACCTGGCCTATATTAGCAGACCGGATGCTATGATAATCGCTCTGACAGGCCAATGTTCTAGCACATTCCTGATTTAATTGTATCTCCCTTGTACAGCTTTACGTGTACGTCAGCCTGTGACATGTAGATGTAGTGAGGCAATACAGGATCACTTATGCAGAGACCAGCGGCTTATGATTTATTGAGGGGCTGGGGTGCGGGACAGGATTGAGCAGGAAAGGTTATTTTTTCAGCCTGCGGAGAAATTGATGGCTTTCCACATGTGCTCGCTGCACACTGCAGTCAATGAAACCTCGGGCACTGGCAGAGCGAGAGAGAGAGAGATGGTATGCAGCTCACAGGTCTTTCATAACATGTACTGTACGTGATTGTGCATGTAACCATGTAACATGTAATACATATTTATACCATCAGACACTGATGTTTACATTGTCAATAATAGCTGAGAACCCCATTAGGTCTCCTATAAAATGATAACCCCCAAGATTCCTTTACTCTATGCATTAGGTAATGTTATGTCATATGCCACCCTGTAATTTATTCTCCTTTTAAATGACTCGTTTCCCTATAGACAGTCCTGGTAATCCATCCAATGATGGCCTTACACTACTGACCAAAAGCCTTGCAACCATTTGTAATGGTGATAGCCGTTAGGTGTTTCATAGAGGTGGTTTAATTATTTCTCCCCAAAGAAGAAGTGAGAGCCGAAAACTGAGCAGGCCGTAATTACACGATTGCTGCTATTATGCACTAAGCGACGTTTTCTCCACCATTCAGAGATGAAGTTAAAGGCTGCACTGAAGTTAATTAAGTTGTTTGTCTTTTCAAATGCATTATCTCCACCCGCTTCCACGTTCTAATGAGCTGTTGCGCCTTTTCATTGCCTCCCCGGAAGATCACTGGAGAACCTCAGCGTCAGAGGTCTCGCTGAGGTCACCTTGCCATACTATAACTCTTTGAGGCCTTTGTGAGAGTGCACCAGAAATGTAAAGCTTTCTGGGGGAGGAATGGATGTATGAATGAGTAAAGTGTGATTGAATGATTCACTGTATGAGGCTGTGAGCAGAAAAGAACAGCACATTGCTGCATCAGACCACAGAGAATTTGTACTGGATACAAATTGGTTCACCAGATTTGACTTTTGTTTTTTCTTTATGCAAAACCACGTACTGTAGTGTTTAGAATTAAAGGAATATTTAATTAATTTCTTTAATACATGCAGATTAAAGAAATTTATGTGAGCACTAACTTACTAAAACCTCATCCTGAATTTCCAATGTCATAAATTACATTGAAAACGCACATTTCTGAGAGGCAACACACTTTGTAGGATTTCTGTCAATGAAAATGCACAAACCGGAATCAATAATACTCAACAACAAAAATACTTTAAAAAACCTCACAAGAGTATTTAAACCACCAAAGACTGATGTTTTGGTCATCAGCATGAAAACCTTTGGTCAAATATTTTTTTATGGTAAGATTAACATTTGCATGGAATTGCCCGTATAGGTGACTTACTACTTTTACTTTATGATTTTGTTGGTATACAACAGAGGAAAGAAAATCAAAGGAAAGATGAGAAAGAAAAGCAACATAAGAGCAAGCAGATCATGGCGTAATATTTTGGGAGTTGAGCTGTTCTTTTAAGTAAGCAGTAAATTTCTTGTTTTTTTTCTTTTGAAGCTTAAATATTAAAGGAACCTAATTTTATAGATGAACTTCAACTAAGCACTGTCCTGTGATGATAATAGAGACGACTTCTGATGGATTATATGGAGAGTGTGTCGTGTTAAATGTAGAAGAGCTTAGTGAAGACGTATCTTCAAGAGCTGACCTTAAGCCTCTTCTGCTGCTCCTCAGCATTCCTCAAGTCATCATCTTTCAGCTGACTAGCGAGTTCTTCTAATTCTATTCGAGACACTGACACTTCACCAGCAAATGCTACAAGTCACTGAACAGCCACCACAACTGGGACACATCCCACCAATTTCTGTCTCATTTTCTGTCTGTTAGCCTGTTGCTTATTGGATGCTGAGGAAAGTGCTGACTGTGTATCTCGCCGGTACTTTGCATAACTGCTTGTGTAAACGTGGTTGTTTTGTGGACTCTTAATCGTTGCGTGTGTGTGTGTGTTACAGACAGAATAAGGGAGAGTATCAGCTAAAGTGCGTGCATCTAACTGATGTGTGCCAACCATTTAAACCTATTCAGAGGGGTTAAGCATGGTTAAGTCCATGAAATGCAAACAAAATATGCAGAATGAATATACTCCTTTCACCTGACACATCAGTCAGCACCACTATTTGCATTGAAGACTATAAAGTGTAATGACATGAGAACAGAGTATATGAGGTAACATTGAGGTCACCATTAAAGCGCCATGTCAGTTTATGAGGCAGCACACAGTTGATGGGCCTTAATACAGCGGCAAGCCAAAGCCTTGAGGTGGCAGACATCACACCTACTCACAGAAACAGATAGAGACAGAGAACAAACTTTGGGACATAGAAAGCGATAGACTTTAAAACCTGCCCTGTACTGAGGTTGTTGACCTGGGATTTGGAGTAACTGTTTTTATTATATTTTCATCTATAAAACACATTTCCATTTTTTTTTATAGAAAACTCATGCATAAACTGATATTTCGTTTTAATAAAAAATAATAATTTGAATTTAACATTCATAATGCTGGAGTTGCCCTCATGTCTAAACGACATTTTGTTAAAAAAAGGACGTTTGTCTAATTCTTTCCATAATTATTACAGCAGTAGTAATTCATCAATTGATGACCAAATTAAGCATTATAACTTTTTGTAAAGTACAGTATGCTTGATCGTGATCCTCCACAACCTAGCACTCCAAACCAGCCTTCAAGATGGAAAATTGCCCTGTAAAAATTGCATTTATCACTAATTTTAAACAGCGCCTTTTCACCATTACCTAATTTGCATAATTCATTTCATGCTAAAACAACACTGCACAGGCAATAACGGCGCTATCATCGAGGGTAAATTTATTCTCTGTGAATGCTCCCATCAGTCTATATCAAATACACCATCTTGCAGCACATGTACTCTTATTGATCTCCAGAGGTTCACAGACACACCACGGTGCTCTGCTGCACACAGAGGCATTTGCTGTTCTTTTGAGCTTGTGCTCATTGTTGTATGCTGACGACATATCTTATTTAATCTCAGAGGAGACCTACGTTGATTGATTGTTACATTTACAAGGTTGTCATGACTGCTTGCTCTAAGAATACCACAGACCCTGTGGGTGTTTTAGCAGATGGCTGGAAATTTCTCCACTTCTGTATCACCAGTTTGGTGCTGTGCTTGACCAGATCTGTGTGGAAGGAATGGCTTGACCTGCATTTTAAAGCTGATTGATTTTTGTACTACGATATTTTGTCCCTGATATGCTAGAAATTTGGACTTGATGTAAATAGATATTTATGTGTGTGTGTGTGTCTCAGGTCAATCATACTGTAACAATATAGTAAATCATAATATGAATTGATTTTACTTGGTATTAATTTTTAGTGCCATGAAGAGCCACTCGGTCCATTATTTGCACATATCTTTTTAGAAACATTCTCTGTCAGTCCGTAAAAAAGTTCATTGTGAATGACATGTATTGTGTCATGTCTGATCTGAACTCACTGATGAATAACCATCTGTATGACAGATGTTCAGGGGTCAGAGGTTGCAGTCAGCATAACTTACAGTTCACTTTAATGTAGATGACTTTTTGTTAATCGCACCTATAATCTTGCTGCTGCATTATTCATGAGCCGAGATCTAAAACTTGGAGCTACCATTACAGGAGCCATTTCAAGAAAATTTCAATAATGGTTTAAAAAAACTGACGATCTGAGGTTTGTGATCCTCTAAGCATCCCATCTGCATGTTACATCATCTCCATTTGTCCCTGAGCTGGAATTTGGGAGCAAAGTGACAAGCATTACTGAAGCTAATTTAGATAGATGCTTACTTCCAAAATGCAGGATAATTATGCTGGCTAAAAGCAAAAACATTTATCAAAAAAAGATTATTATTATTATTATTATGTGTTATACTGTCTTACTTTAGATATACAGTAGATGATATACCTGTATATATCATTTGACAGTATTTGGCTGGTATTTTAAAAATCTCTACATTGCATGCTGCATTTATATATTTACTTTTTATATAATATTTATATTAATATTTTTAATATTTGATTTATGTATTATTCACATCTTTCTTCACTAAGTTTCATTTTTTCAAATCATTCAAAATTAAATCATTCAAAGTAATCACAAAGCTTAAAAATTAATTTAAATTCTTCAGTTAGTAAAGGTCCCTACTAAAAATCTCAGAAGGCATTGACTTTAATGTTATTTTGTTATTGTTATATGCATTGGGCATACAGGGTGGTGGTTCTACTGAACATCCAGTAAAGGACACAAATCCTCCATTGAAGATACATTAAACATGTCTGCCTAAAAATCAAAGCCACAGCAGCCTGATAGTAGACAAAACTGTTAAAGCTGCATGTCATCGGCTGAGATGTACCACTCACTGGCATCTTCATTTCAATTCCTCTTTTTCCCTCTCGCCATGCTGGGCAATTTGCATTTCTCATTTTTCCGTTACATCTTTAACTCTAAGCGGGAAGATCAAGGACAGAGAAAACTGTCATTCCACTTGCCATTCTATTTGCGTCTTGTGGTGAAGTGTATGTCACAAGCTACACGCATATGGTATCTACAAGTTGTTATATATATAAGGTTGCACATGTTGAGGTCATGTTATGTGACTCAAGGTTGGGCAGGTCAATGTGTGAAGTGATTTAAGAAGGTGTGAACATCAGATCAGATAGTAAACAGCTGTTGACTGCGAGCTTTGGGCCATTGGGTCTCAGATACCGCAGCACACTTACAGTATGCATGTTTACCATGGGGGTCAGAGGTCAGGGTGTGAGAGTTATGGCAGAAATGAAGATGCAGCATTTTTGAAAGGGTGCTAATGCTTTTTCTCTTTGACGCCTGTTTTTGGCTGGGCTGCTTCTCGCTGACAGCTGAGAAATGATGAGACAAACTGAGGTGCCTTATAGGCTGGTACTGAAGTGATGTGCTCGAAGCCGTACAACCTCAGTTCTTATCCAGCCATCACTCTCTTTAAGGGCCTGTCTGGCCAGTGACCATTGATCAATAACGGCTCAAGATTAGGCCCGGGTGGACTTTTTTCACATTTTCAGAGTGCTATTTTTGGGGTAGATCTGTGACAGGTTAAAATGTATAAATATAAATAAATATGAACTTTGAACTGTTTGGATTTCCGGCTTATTTTTTATAAGCAAATGTATGTCATGGTTTTCCGTCATAAAATTTAGTGTGATATTAAAGTGTAACAGATAATAACCAATACAATGACTGTTTTGTTTTTTGTCTGTTTACACTGTTTAATGTTAAACCACTAGAAAAACTATGTTTACACCATATTTCAAAATTAGGCTTTCAAGTCACCACGAAAATAAAATGTGCATCCGTATTCATAATCTCATTACATAACTTCCATGCATTCATTTAATATCAAAAGCAATTTTGCTTACAGAAACCAATTAAGTGAGTTAAAATCCCTCAGCAGTTGTTTGGGTAATGTGTAGTATTTGTGTTTAAACAGTAATCTCTACCGCTCGCTCTCTTTCTCGCTCTTACTGTGTGTGTCCTCCTCAGGTGACCTCAGGTTCAGAGCACTGACATTAATAAGGGTAGTGATGTAAAACCTTGACATACATCTGGAGGGAGAGGCGGGGAAACAACTAGCTGAAAAACAATTTAATGCCTCCCTGCGCCGTCTGTGCCAGAGGCTGCAGTCTCATCAAAAGAACTCGCCTTTGCATTCTCAGTTCTCAAGTGTGAGAGACCAGCCATGTGTATCATACACAACAGCGACTGTGGGGATTTGAGTAATGGGACGATTGCCTGCTGACCCATCCGTTCTAATATTTCATCTAGTTTGTTGTTTGAGACCAGCGTTTAGAATTTAGGGTATATCCACAATATGCGATTGTTTATCTGAAGGCAGATAAAAAGTGCACTGACTGAGTGTGTTTTTGGTCAAATTGTGCCCTCATGGTCATTCGAGTCAACGCTTTCTTTGTATGCTGGGTAATATGTTGGGTAATAGTTAAAGGGGTGCTTGTGAGCACCAGTCTGAATCATAAAATGACAAATGGAGCCTCTATGGTCTTATGGACTTTATTGATGTGCAAGGGCACAAGTCCACATAGAGAGCAGCACTGGGCTTTGGTTTATGTTTCGCTGGATTTAATCCCTCTCAGTGATCTTTGGACTGTGCCATTTAGTCTATTGTTATGGTATCTTTTTAATTCTTATTGTGTTGTAATGTGCTCTGATCACTGGAAAGTACTCAGAGTTAATTGTAGTATTAACTACCAGACAGATCTTGTCATGTGATGTTGACCCAAGCAATGTAAAATAAAAATAAAACCTTTTTCTAGGCTACTGATCTGACTGATATTCATGTCATGTGTAGGCATCTTTTAATCACTTTCATTAATCATTTTTATCTGCTTCAGGCTGATTAGATTTTTTTAAAATGTCACTGTGTTTTAGAGTTTAAGTTTATAATTTGTCAATGTTAAAATATGTGTTGCTCTGCTGGTTTAACATGAAAACTGTCACTGCACATATTGAGCATACACATGAAAATGCACATGAAAAAGTATTTTAATTTTTTTTAGTTTTTCACATTTTAGATATTTAAAAAAATAACATTAACATTTGTTATACATTTTTTTTTTGTAGTTTATATTTATAGTTATCGAAATTTGTCAAAAATATTTCGTCTTAAAACTTTTCGATTAATAAATAGTTTGTCATGATTAGATTAGAATTGATATTTTATATATAAAATATAAAAGTAAATGGTGAAATAGTCCAAGGGTTTCACCCTTGGTTAATGTGGGACATATATACTGTACATAAAAATAAGTCATGTATACAGGATTTTGACTTAAAAAGAGCACAATGGCTCTGTGGCACTTTGCTTTATTAGTTTTTGCTGTAAATTTCGTTAGGAGAAACATGTTTGCTATTCTGCTTTGTGTTACAGTGATGCAGAAATGACACACTTCTTCTTTAAAAACAGCTAATGATCTGTAAGCATTGTCAGTGTAACATGTTGTTTGCATTGACGTTTGATGTAGCATGAGATAGAGTGTGTTGGCATTCACCTAACATGTCTTTTGATGCTTGATAAACAAAAGGGCAGGGATATTATTACAGGCACACTGATGATGATGCTTAACCATTTTAGTACTCAAAACAATGCTGTGAAATGTAGGATGTGACTAAAGCTGAATCCCCTGGCATGTGATTTCCCAGGTCTTGGTGTGTAACGCGGGGGTGGCTGCATGAAAGATGAGCTATGTGCTTTCCTCTTGATTCAGTTTTCTCCCTGTGCAATGAGTCATTACTTTGTATCAGTCTGAAATGACAATAGATGTATCCTCACAGGGGGGTGGTAATATAGCCCACCGCAGCCCTTCGATTCAGGAACAATGGGATACTCCCAGGGAATTTAGTGGTGCAGCACTTAGACTTGTGGGCAGGATGTGGTCACAGAATTGATCATACTGAGACTCGGTTTCAGTGTCTTATATGAGCTTTACCTATTGTAACCATGCTTGTTTGTGTATAAACTTGTTGAGTTTTTCTAGGTTTTAGATCAGAGCTGCAGAGATGTTGCTATAACTTATAATAAATCTAGTGATTTAGTAAAACACATCTTATCTTCTGACTTAAAAAAAGCTATTTATTTGTTGTTGTTGTTTTTTAAAAGGCAAACAATCAGTACTATAAAATTATTCTAATTGGATTAAATATTTATAGATATAGTTTTATAATTCAGAAAGCAGATTTATTTTCCTGAGCCCAACCTCCCACAATCTTGTACCATCATTATTCCCTAGTCAGCATTCACCAGTAATGTAAATATAAGATACTCTTTAGAGTCATATGCCGGAAACATGGCCAAATAACTGTAATGTAGCAATTTAATTGATCTAATTGTTCCCTATTAAATGGGTATTGATCGCTTCAGTGAGGCAGACCGACGAGTAGCTGCTGTCTGTGAAATCATCATAACAGATTCCTCTCAGTGATCTGTATTTATGATGTCATTTCCTTCACAACACCTACTAGACAAACATCTTCAGTACATCAACAGCAGCCTTAAGCATGTGAACAGCAGAACGGTAATAACTTGTTCTTGTCATTTTGAAATAAGATTTAGAGCTAAAGATTTTACATTCATGCAAAAAAAAGGCATGAATGTAAAACTAGATCCCTGAAGGAAATATTTCACCCCAAAATAAAAGCTTTACTGGGTTTGGAACAGTGCAGATGAAGTTTACCCAAAAATTTTGCTTTTAAGTTTGAGGATAATATGTTTTTTAAAACAAAAACTTTAAAATGGGACAGTTTTGACTCTGTTTTAATGTAAAGTTACTTTCCTTATAATATCTCCCTGGCTTTGGTGTTGGGTATCCATTTGTTCTAGAGACTTCTGAAGAGGTGTCAGTTGCTACTTTCTCTCATTCATCCCAGACGTTTAGCTCTCAGGGTTTGTGCCAGCAGGAGTTCACTTTCACACAGTTATTTAGTCACTTGACCTCTGATATCCCTGACGTAAAAGCTGACGACCACTCGTCTTTTTTTGGGGTGAAATGCAATCTGTTCACCTTACACATAACTTGGCTTTAGATCAGTATGACTGGATTATGTAAAAGGCAGCTGGTTGTCTTTGTACAAAATGTGAGAAACGGTTCTTTGCTAAGCTTATTGAGTTAGAGCTTTATATTCCTGTTAAATATGTCTTGCCAACAGTTCCCATGGTAATGCTTTGAGCTCCCAAGGTCATAAAGTGCAATATAAGATGTGTACGGTGCCATTTATCAAATAGAAAGAAGCCACTGTTGTATAGGATTTAGGAGATAGCAAGTAATGGCAAAAAACACAATAGTGGACTTTTAGGTATCTTTATACACTTGATTTTAATTGTCACACACTTGAATATGAGTGAGCAGGTCTGTTTACTGTACCAAACCAATCTTATAACTACTACTAAAAACTAAATAGATGTATCGTAAAGATAAAATCGCACAATTTTTATATTAACGAATATTTGAATAGTAAATAAAAGTGGTGCTTCATAAGGTAAGCATTTCTTTTGCTTATTCTTGACTATTTCTGTGCTAAAATGTAAGCAGACAAAATGGCAAATTTTATTGTTGATAGTTTAAACATTAACATTAAAGAAGGCACTCAAAACGTATCAGTAGTAATTTAATTTGACACATTATGCTGTGGGCCCTTTTGGACACTTTTGACCTCTTTTTGACCTTCTGTGGAAAAAAATTAATCACAAGGCAACCACCCCCTAAAAAACACTTTCAATAAGTATTGCACAGACACCAACAAGCTTCCTTTCGCTGACTTAAGATCCAGTTATGATTATTTCAGTATCCTTGTATGGAACAGCAGTAGCATCTAGCAATCTGTGCTGTGCTGAGCCGAGGCTGTGCTCTTCTCTCAGGCCACCTTCTCTGTCAACACGAATTATTCATGAAGCTATTCCAGCCGTCAGCCCCCACTGTACCAGAACACAAACTGATGCTGGACCTGAAGGTCACATCTAAAGGAGGACATCCGTGGAGAAACGTATCTTTGTTCCTCTATCGGTACCTCTGCAAATAGCACTGCAGCTTTTATTATCATACAACACAATACAAATCATTATATACAAGGTATGCATGAGTTATATATTATATACTGTACAGACAGTTCTGATTTTTTTGGTGAACAAAATGTCCTTCAAGTATGAAAACTCATTCTGGAGGAAAATTGTGTTGTAATTTGTCTGCCAAGGGCACTATTAGTTCATTTTTATTAGTTTTGTAGGATGAAGGTGTTTATCAATGTAAAGTGCAAATCATTGCTGACAAAATGAGTATGTATGTGTTTGTCCGGCCATATCTTACATAGTCATATTTAAAGAAAGTAGTGTCTGACAGAATGGGGTTGCCATGATAAGTACAAAGTTTGTAGATTTATTTTTGGACTTTTTTGGTGTCTTCAAATTACTGACAAATATAGCTAATTTTGCTCTTTCATCTCCAATCTTAAACTATAATTGGTATTACTTATCTTTCAAATAGGTGAAAGGTTTATGTGATGAAATGGAAGAATTTAAATTTGGATGTTGTTGCTTAACACTTCAGACAGAGGTTGTGAAAGTCAGATGATGTAGAAAAGGAATCATTATCTCCTACTTTCTAATGGGGGTTGTTTAACTCAAGAGATGTACACAGAATACAGCCTTATGTTTCATTTATATTCCTGTTGTCCCAGATTAATGCCACCCAGACAGTTAATCAATAGCTGCCCCAAAACCCATTAACAAAACCTGCAAATGAAACAAACTAAAAAGTTAGAAGTTTGCCCTAATGTGATTTAAAGGCTTTGAACCCATTTGTCTGTCGCAGGTTGGGCTGTACCGAAGTCTTTCTAGACCAGCTGAGTTGTAATGTTTATACTTTATTGCATTGGACTGGCAGATGTGTTTGGAACAATATCCAGCCTTCGATACATCGGACACTATTATGCAAAGCTCAATCTGGCCAGCAGGAAGTCTCTGGGCGATGCCTGTCACACTGATAAACCCAGTGGGCGATATGAGCATATTCTGTTGACACCAGAGGCATTCCCAGCCAAGAAATCTATAATACCTCAGGAAAGCTACAGTGTCTGTATCTGACTTTCCATTCATCTCTGTGCCATTTTCTCTACAATTGCAACTCTCCTGATCTGTGATGTTAAAGGCAGCAGAATAAAATGAAAGACCTGTTCGACAAATCTGGTAATTAAAACATCTGCTTCACAAGAATTAAATATTTGTGATTTGATATATTTGTATTTTCTTCAGAATACATAGTTACCTCTGAAATGCTTCCAGTGATGCAAAATTCAGATTATTCCGTGCTGTTATTGTAATTTTTTGTTAGAAATATTACTAATTCAATTACACGTTGTAATTCCAGTATGCACAGATGATTTGCATTATTGGTAGAGAGGAAGAATAATTGAATAACTGTTTCAAGGAGGCAATAACACAAGACTATATCTAAGATAACTATGCCCTGCCGTGTTTTGTTTTTCAGTGCTTGCCTTTTACTACAGCCTTTATGACACAGTGTGACTGCAGGGAAGCTCTGTTGTCCTCTGGCTGATTTCATTTTGTGGGTCTAGCACAGAGAATGAAACACACACTGTCTAGAAAACACCAGCTTCACATTTACAGAGATTTATGTCGTTGCTACTGTTTGTGTGCTTTGTGTCAGACTCCCACATAGCTTTGTTATCATATGACGTAAATTATTATTGTATGACATGTTTCTGGTCTTGGAACAACGTTAATCATAGGCCCATGACAATTGTGCTACATACACAATGTTCTACATTGAACAGATTAATATATCAAGCCCCAGAAACTGTGACTTGAACATGACTTAATCTCTTACTACAATAAGCCAAACTTTAAGTTAAGAAGATGTCATGGCCTCTGGGAAGCAAAAACCACCTTGCGAAGCACCGCTGTGGCTTTATGCATGCGGACAGCACCGCTAGACCGAGCCAACGCTGTTGTGTAATAACTCGATTGCTTTCGGTCCAGCAGTTACAATCAGGATCAGGAGATTTGTGAGCCCATGTTTTTGGAGAACTTTGCTGAACGTGGATCTGAGGTGACAATGGGAGAAGTTAACTTCACCATCTCCTCTGTGGCAAGAAATCAATTTCCTCCTAACCTTCACTTTGTACATTTCAATATCCATTTACCCTCTGTTACCTCCGCGTTGACACAAGGGAGATGTCTTTTCAGCTCGGTCTCTCTCGTCCTGCTTCACAGACACACAGAAAGATGGATAAGCAAACAGAACTGGCATCATGAAGCACAAACACATATTCTTTTGTTAAAAACCTTGTACAGCAGGAGTGAGAGCTGATACTGTACTTTATAGTGACTCTGTTATTCTTTATTAATAGAAGCTTTCTCACTAAAGCTAACATGAGATACTGGTGTTTTAAGAGCAGTGGACATGCCCCCTGTGGAAGCAACATATTGAGTTTCATCCAGAAATAGCAAAAAAGGATGTGAGCATGTAAATGTATACATATAAAACTTATGCCGGAAGTAGCTTATGTCTCCCGGGGCTATACAATTTCATGGGATATAAATCCTTCTGTAATAATCTAATCTCTTAAGAGTCGTGTTTCAACAGCAACTCCCAACTCAGCAAAACGCTAAATAAATAAAATGGATTTATGCTTCCTTATATGCTTTTAAATATAGCATAAATATGGATTTATGCTTTTTAACTTCCTTTTATTCAGGTTACAAGATAAATATCCACCATGTTACTGTACACGTGTGTGTGATACAGTAGTTGGCTTTGGCATGTACTGTAAGTCAGATTTAATTACTAGCTGGTCCAGTTTCAGATCAGTTTTTCTCGGTTGCATTGAGCAGTTGAGAAAAGGTTAAATAAAGATCCAGATTTTGTGCCATTAAATCAGTTCATTTACTTTTCAGAAAGTGAATTCAAATCTAATCTGCAAAACCCTGAAGCTTTGTGTGAAGAGAACCAGGGCCAAATGATGACAGTTGAGGTTCATTTTACGTGCCATTCATAATGACTTGAATGGATGGATGTCGCAGAAATGACTGCAGTGCATTATGATATTGAAACACATTTCCACACACTTTCTCTTGAATTCTGTTGTACCGGCAGCTTTTTAAAACTTAATTCATGTATGAATGGAGGTTTCCTCCACAGGGACATGTGGGGAGATAGTGTCTGACCGTGAGTGGAGGATGTGTGAAATCCCACTCTTTAAGCATTGAACCGCACACGCTATTGAGGAATTCCTCTTTAGTGTAGGAGGAAGCAGTCGGCAGATGGATGGAGGGGGAGAGAAGGGTAGCGAGAGGTACTGAATAACATAAGAATGCTAAATGTTCTGTGTGGAGCCACAAGCATGTGTTCTACTGAAGGACAGTCAATTTCAGTGATTGATAACCCCAATTCATTATGGGAACGGCTAAGTTTAGAGAGTGACAACCACATTTATTTGTGGGAGTGAATCCTCTTGTGTAGGGAATGAAACTCTCATACTCTCAGAGGAAACCATCTGACTGTGGGCTCTGGAGAATAAAAAACTTTAAAGTCAGCTCAGGAGACTTGATGGAGATCTCTTTTATGTTTCATTGAAGTATTATTTTTGTCTTTAGTGTTTGGTGTCTATTCTAAACTTTCTCAGAAAGAAAATAGAATAATAATCGAACCAGTTGTTCAGACAAAGTGAAAAAATTATTGTGGTTAGCATTATTTTTAAAACTTTTAAAGCACATTTTAGGTTACCTGGCCAATTAGAGAGTTGAATAATATTTCTAAACCACAATTTATTCATCCGTATCTTGCATGATGTCATGTTTTAATCTCTTTAATTGGCATAATAAAAACAGATTAATCAGACTGGCCCAATATTGTGCAGAATCCCATTAGCTCCCATCAGCTGTTGACTGCAGTAAATATAGTCGAAAACATTAATCCCACTTAATTCTTACATCTGTTTGCTCTCAGTTTTAGTGCCAAGTTCTGCAATGTGTGTGAGAAAGAGAAATAGGCAGTCTCTCATTCACCTGAGAGGAAAAATTCGATCGCAGTCTCAAAATATGTAGTGTGGTGCATTTAGAAACAGTCTAGAGCTGTTCTGTCAATGGCACAGTTGTAAGGGCCTGTCGGAGTGCCGTGTCAAAACCGTCTGGAGGGCCCTTGTGATTTACGGCTTATCTTTTGAGTCTTTCCTCTCAGGTTGTTAAAGGAGGGTGCGCTGAAGTTTCATTAATGCGTATGACTCAGCTCTGACTGTGAGAAGCTCATCAGCTCCGTGTATGCTAGAGTGCACACACAGAGAAAACAAAGTCTTTATGGATCAAAGACAGACTCATTACAATTGCAAGCTGTGTTTACTTGCAGCGTAATGTTTGATGTTACTAAAATTTAGGCAAGAATAAAATGAATTGAAGCAATGACTTCTGTAGGGTCTACAGCATCTTAAGTCCATTCTTTGCTTTAATTTGATACATATGCATTCCTGAACATTTAGTTGGTTAGTCGGGAACCAAAAATGGGTCACATTTTCTGACAGTGGGAATACACAATGCATGCAATGATACAATGCAACTAATAAATTTATTGTTGGGATTTCAAAAGAAAAAGGAAAAAAACATTTCTAAATGAGTGTCCAACAGACACTGCAAGACATTGTTAAACAGTTAACCATTTTGTTTTTGTGCTGCAAAGACTTCCTGCTTTTTACATGAATGTAAAATGCAGGTAAATGGAAATGGTTTGCTGGATCTGCATTGGCTTCACTCACATTTTTAAGCCATTGCTATCACATATTCACCAAAATGCTGTGATTCTTTTACCATAATTTTAGTATATTTTGTTCAGTTAAAGAACTGTATTATCTATTGAAAACTGTACTGACACTGAGATTGTATTTAGATTAGTAACCTCTCCACCTGTGATTAGACAGATGTGTGAGGTTGCTTACGAAGTCCTTGCATCAAAGTGTCTTTTGATTTCAGCAGAATAATATGTTTTTTACTGGTAAATATTTTAAGTGCAGTGAAATGAGCACACTTGTTAACTTTGACTTCTGTACACTGTTAGGTAGAAACTTGATCTTTTACCAAATTCAGATTCTGATACAGTACCCATATTTTAATCTCAGTAGAATCTCTCTGATATTTCAACCTCTACATAACAGCAATGTTTGCTTATGTTGTCGTCTTACTGATGTGTATTGGGTGGACAGAAGCACAGCTGTGTCAGTCTGTACCATTAAACGTGTGCACCCATGCGCAAAGAGCCGTGTGTTGATGTTGTTACCTCAAATCTGGGAGCAGGTCGGCAGGTTTTCAGCCAGAGGGGAATATGTTTTGTGCTAGACACATTCTCACAAACACAGTTCAGCAGAGAGCGAGAGTGATGGACTGTACTGTATGAGCTCCATAGTGAAGAGCGGTCTGGCTGAATGACATGTTAAGGTGGAGAGCAGTCAGTCAGCTCGGTGGTTTCTCTATACGCTGCCATCTCTAAATGCAGCCCATCTATATTCCCCTTCACAGCGGGTGCAGCAGACACCACTGCAGCATCCAGTGTCTCAGCGTGTTTGATTTTAAACTCTGCAGTGCATAAATGAAGGATGGTTATCATTTGTTGCTCTGCTGGACTCCATGATTTGTGAGGACATTAGACATGTTTAATAGCCTTTTAAGGCATTGGCTGTAAGCTAATAATAACCAATGACATATTGCTCAGACGTAATGTAATTAGAGGTCATTGTCTGAACAAAGTGAAGGAAAAGGTAATGTCAGTCTTTCCAGTCTTTTCCTACTTTTTAAACTGGTAACTGTGACCGTTCCACAGGAGGAACACTTATGTTATTTCTTTATTCACTTTAATATTTCATGGTTGAATCTCTAACATGACAAACTGTTAAGGGAAAGGTCTAAAACTCAAGAATAAATATTTGACAAATTTTTTATAACGATAAACATAAACTAAAAAATACACAAAATGTTAATTTTATTGATAAAATATCTAAAATAAAAAAGGTTTTAAAATAATTTAATAATAATTAATAAATTAAACACTTCTCCTTTGCAACAGCTTCATCTTTTCCTTAGCAACAG
Source organism: Beaufortia kweichowensis (assembly GCA_019155185.1). Classification (NCBI taxonomy): domain Eukaryota; kingdom Metazoa; phylum Chordata; class Actinopteri; order Cypriniformes; family Gastromyzontidae; genus Beaufortia; species Beaufortia kweichowensis. The sequence continues at coordinate 8,464,375 of CM032803.1, read as the reverse complement.
CTTCCATATCACATTCAGGTTCATTTTAAGCATGGCACATCAAGATTACATTAGATATGAATGAGTGATGAGCGATAGGTGAGGGAAAAATGTTCAGTAAAAAAAATTGTATTTCTCACACAAGCAATATGGGTTCATAAGGTTTAGAGTCTATTTTTATGGTGCTTTTTGTCATTTCGGTCACATTTTTTTGTGTTCTACACAGAGGAAAGAATATCAGATGTGTTTGGAATGACATGACTTGTTTCAACCAGCTTTATCAGAATATTGTTTCATGTTCACCAGCTACAAAGCAGTATTTAAAGCTAGACTTTTTTGATACGTGTAAAGTCGTGTACTTTTAGTTTGTGCAGTGTTAGGACAGTGATGATTCACTGTCAGATGTCATGTCACACAGCCTCCGAGCAAAGATTTGGTCCATCTCAGCATTTGAACCTTCCATCCTTTTCTGAGTTGTGTGTGACTAAGTAAACTGAATTAGTATAACTAGACATTACATCTCTTCATCAATTTTTATAATTAATTATTATTATTAAAAAAACATATGTGACCTGTCAGTTTAAGTGTTAATAACCAGATTTTGTTTATTTTATAAAACAATATTTCTTGATTAAACTCTCTAAGTATACATGTATGCAACCCTGCCCCCTCATATTCATTAAAGCCTAAGGGAGTGTGTTTATATAAAAGCTGTACGCCAAGGTGACTTATGATGATAAATTAATGCGGGCAGACATAGGTCACCCTTTGAAGGCATGCCTGCACCTTTACACTTCCTTTTAAATTAGGAGTATCTCTAAATCTAAATTAATTTTCAAGCCTTGGAGGAAAAATGGGCAGATCCAGACAACCAACACTAGACCCTTATTAAGTCACAAATTGGATGCCTCTGATGTTTTCATGTTCTGCTTACTGAGTATGTGTCGTGTTTAGTGGTGTTCAAGAAACCACATCAATTACAGCGAGTTAACTGCATGGACTGCAGGTGGAGAATTGGCATTAGAAACTGTCCATTTATTAGTGTCCCTGAACAGATGGATCTTCAGTAACTAAGCTGTCTCAGGTTGTGTTATAGTGAGAGCTTGACTGCTGGTGCCCTTGTTGTGGACTGCCTTGTACATCTTCATGCTTGTTTCCGTTTTAAATTGAAGCCGGAGGTGAAACATGAGTCATGTAGGTTTGTCAGACCTACACTGCATTGTAAAACAACTTCAACATATGCTCCATTTCGTTTTAATCAACTTGGATTCAATTTTGATGTAATAGTATGGGAATCTGTGATTTATATGAATTTCTGAACGTAGGTTCGGGAGGGAACCTGATCATTCTGTCAGTCATTCCCCAAGCGTATATAAGCAGCCGCCTACCTTTCCCCACAACAATTCTTTCAACATTTCTCCTCCACTCCGACTCCTTTCACGATCACATTTACTTCATTTCTATCCACTTTTGTAGTCCGGGGGCTAACTCGGAGCACGAGCTGAGTCTGGTGACTTGGAGACTAATTGAAATTAGCAGAAGATTTTTCTTTCTTTTTTTTCTGTCTGTTTTCATCATCCGCATCTAACATTCTTTCCTTCATATGTTCAGCACTCTTACTACATGCATGCATGTGACATTGGCTTACATTTCCAGGCATTTCCAGCAAATTTTCCAGAGGAGATGGTAGGGGTCATAAAAGCCTCTATTCAGGGAGCTGTGATTACCATGAGTCACTGGTTGAATAGGGGACGAGCTGTGTGTGAGGCACAGGGATTCAGGCACGGTCCATGCGTCATCTGTGTGTTTTCCTGTGGGAGGGAGATATCAGGTGGTCTGTGTTTTAAATGGCCTGTTGTGAGAGGGAGGTGGGGGTTTAAATAGAGGGGTGTGAGATGACTCTGCTCCATACATTGTGTTCCTGTGTTAGAGGGTGTTGCTTGGATGAGAAAGTGTGAGAGGGAAGTGTTTTGTGAGGCCTACTTAGGAGCTTTTTTACTATTATTAAAAGCAAATAAATTCACTGACAGATTGCTAAATTAGAAATGTGGATAGATTCAATATTGTCATAATTACATAAAATTGCATTTAGTATGAAGTAAAATACTATTTACAATAGCTGGTTATATACTGTATTATTAAATATAATTCGTTCACTATTAAAAAATGTATAGGAAGTGACTAAATAGATGAGTAAAAAATGACATTTTTTACTGTTCATTTTGATGTTAGTTTTAAATAAATCAGATTTGGCAAACCTTTAGAAATGACTCGTATGTAACTCTTTTTCTCCCATAAAGTTCACCAGCATGATGTCTTTTATGTCTAAGTAGATAATAAAAGAGTTTTGAAGCTTCAGAGTGACACAGCAAAAAATTAAATCCATTTCCACAAGCCCATGGAACTCCTGAGAGACGGAAAAGTAGTCTTGACTTAGATACACATGATATTTAAAGTGCTAATATTTTAAGCACACGCTCCCTCAGGGCTGCAGGACCGGCTGATGGCCACATTCCTCTGTTCATTCTCATCACACATTTAACCATTTCTTTAAAATGAGAGTGATGGAAATTGGTTCTGACTTCCTTTCATTGGAACAGTAGAAACTGAGACAGTCCACCTCTAAATCTGTCTTCCAGTTTAAACTTTGTGACCTTAATCTCTTGCAAGCTCTCGACCCTAATGTGTTAACTGCATCAAGGTCATAATTTAGAGCTGACATTGTTGCCGTTGATAGCATCACTTCTGTCCTTGAAGTCTTTGTGGATTGAGGCTGTTGTAAATTAACTGTTCTGATCTTTGACATCCAGTATATCCGTAACCCATGTACAGTTCTGGGGAATTATGGATTACGCCATCGCCAATCATTTGCTTTTGACGTTTATTGCTTTTCTTGATTAAGGGTCGTTTTGCATCAGACTTGTGGCCCTTGACACCCTCAGCTCAGGGACTGAGGAGGTGAGGTGATGTAAACGGAGAAAGGTTGTGTCCCTCTGTGTCATTAAACCCTCACACTCATCTCGCTCCTCTCTGGAGTGTCAGAGATTGGCTTTCAGCACCACGGACAGCGACATTTATCAGCACAGAGCTGATGTGGTGGCAGCACTATGAGCTGTAGATCATATCCCATCAGGCCACAGGGCTGACAGCTCATTTTGAAGCCACGGTTGATGGGGAAGGTGGAGCTCCGGCAGGTTGCGTATCCATCAGGCTTCCCGCGACCCGACCGTGCACTTTCCATCACGCTTTGGCACGCTGTGCAGGACCGTGTCGTAAAAAAACTCTACTGGCACTAAATATGCTCCTCATTTTAATTGAGGTTTATGAGGCAGCAGTTAACGTGACCATTAATAACCATGGATGGACTAAGACCTTCAAAACACATTGGAGACAAAAAGATTTTTTTATTTAAAAAAAAAAAATTAGTTTTTTCCTCATATACTTTATAAGTGAGCCAAAGGAGTAGAGTTTTGTCAGCCACTGTACCACCAGTATCTTGAGGACAGGGTTTGCTTGAGAAAATTTGCTAATAAGCTGTTAGCTACATTATGTTACAGTTGTCTGGTTACAGGAAACAAATTGCCACTTTGATGACACAAGCTCATGCTGATTTTTTTTTTTAGAATTTGTAGAAACTAAACGTTTATTAGCAATAGGGCTGCTTTAATTATTAAACTATTACTCAACAGCACGTAATCAATTATTTAGCATGCATTGAGTAACATTCACTCCAGTGTGAAACATGTCATGGTTTAAAATAAAAGGTGGCAGTCAAAGCAAGTGTTTCTGTGTGGGCTTAAACCAACCTTAGACTGTACCAGGGTCAGAAGACGGGTCTTTCCATTTAGGTTTTTGTCTTTAATAACATGTCTTGGAAAGAGAGAGACAAAGACGAGAACGAGAATTGTAACATCATCATACAATTCCTTGTACCTTTCTAGTATTTGCACTATTAGTACGCCGCTTAGCTGCAAATCCTTTGGCATTACACATGTACAGTTTTGTTTATGCCAATGAACCACTTACATTGAAATTGTGACTAATAGAGATAAAAGAAGAGAGAAAGTGAGACAGAGAAAGTAGCTGAGAGAGAGAGATTGGAGGAAAAGAAGAGCATAAGAGTTGGCCTGAAATCATGACAAAGGCATAAAGAGATCAAAACAGAAGTTAAAACCTTTATTAAACCATTAAATCTCAGGGAAAAGTATACTGCCCCTTTTAACTGCTCAAAATTCAGTATGATCTTGAATACTAATAGTAATGAAATAAGTTAAGATAAATGATAACTGCAGAAGCCATCAGCTCATTATCAGTAAATAAAAAATGACAGCTGCTCATACTGTACATGCATGTTGTTTGTAAATATACTATTGAGATACAGTTTCAGATGCTTCCTCTGTGCATGTGAGATGCAAAGATGCCTGTGCTGGAAATGATGCATGACTTGTTAGAAATGACTTTCTCTAATACAACAATGAAAACACTTTAGAAATGTTCTCTTGATACAGTTTGCATGTAGGCTTTGTCAATACACATACAGTACTGTTGACCCTGGTCATCACCCTCTGAAATAATGGATTTCAGTTGATGAGAGCCAGAATACCCCACATGTTCCCAATGCTTAACTGCTGTCATATAGTTTAAATCAAGTCGTGTGTGATGGTGATGTGTATTAGGGTTGGGCGATATAAATTACAAAACAATTTATTTCTTTATATTTGTCAGCCTTTATGTATTTGCTCTGTAATGGTTTCAAATGACTTTTACTTTCATTGGTATCTGTCTTACCTTCAAGACGAGCTAAAAATTGTAGTAAATCTAACGCCATACTCTTGCCAGATGAAAGTCGCATTACAATTACTGCAATACTCAATATTTTATCATTTTATGGTGAAGCAAAATGATTGTGAATGTAACATGAGTAATCAGTACATCATATCGCCCAGCCCCCATCTCCTTTCTTTTTCTCTTTCAGCTTTTATCTGTAAGTTATTAAATGTGCTCTGCTAATCTTATTACTGTTTTGCTTATTATGACCTTGTTGTTGTCATTTATGCTCAGTTTCTTTACTTTGCTTATTTCTCTCATTGTGTGAATTATTTCTGTTGCTTTGAGCGCTCTCTCCCTTTCTAACCCTGCGTTCGTTTTGTTGTGGCCCGACCGCAGTCCAGGATGACGCTGCCCCAGGTACCCAGGAGTACATTATGTTGCGGCAGGATTCCATCCATTCTGCGGATATAAGGGGTAAAGGCTCCCCGTTTCGTGCTAAGTGTCACGAAATCTTCTGCTGTCCACTGAAGCAAGTCGTCCACAAAGAGAGCTCAGAGCCCGAAGGTTTGTGTGCAACACATCCATGTTTTTCTTTTCTTTGCTAATGCAATTTTTTTCTTATTTTTAAGTTTCATTTCAACTTCTTTTAATTTTTGCTTTTTGTGTTTGTAAGCTTGTGTGTGTAGAAACAATGTTGAATGCTCTACGGACACACTATATCCTTCTGTTGTGTGTGTATGTCTCTAAAAATGTGTTTTCTGTGTTAATTGCAGAGGTGTATGTTTCTTTAGATTTGTATTGACCAGTCATTACCTGGATGATACCAGATATTTTCTTTTCATTAGGTCATTATTTCTATTGAGTGAAATGGGAAACTATTGTCATTTTAAAATGAAAGCTAACATACTAAAATAAAAATAATCTGAATGGAAATGATCTCTATCAATATATAAGATCATTCAGCGCACCCCATTGTGTTATGCCTTGTACATTGTATCTTTGCTAATAACCCTTTCTGTTTGAGTTAGTGAGTGAGTTAGTGAGTGGTGATCATAATTCACAAGCATGCTCTACTTCCTGTATATCATTCCACACCCTTCTCATAAGCCCTGTAATACAGTCTGCATTTCCACCATTGCCCCTCCCCCCATGTCTCAAACACGTTTAAGACATCTATTTTTCCCCACCATCCACAACAGACACGCACACCATGCCTAGATGCTTTAACATTTAGATAAATATCTATTAAACGTCTGCCCATCTGTTTCCCAACACATAAAATGCTTGTATCAGTTTCCCCTATATATTTCTGTGTTCATTTCATAGGTGTTTACCGATGCATGAGTTTTGCTGATGTCTGCTAATAGTCGTTATCACAGGGGGCCAATGTGCTACTGTAGGTCTTTATGGGGTCCTGCATGTTGCTGGATGCTTTATTGTCTTTATGTTGGGGGTGTTTTATATAGAGCGCTAAGGAAAAGTGTAAACATGACTGTAAAAGTGTTTTTTCCAGCCTGTCAGATCGTTGGGTAAGCCATCAGAAGTCACCTCATACAGTACCCAAGTAAATAAATGTGCTCATCAGCCACTGTGCTGGATGACATATGAATTGTTCAAGCATCAGTGAAATGTGGCTCTAGATTGATGGATAATTTAGTTGTCATAGTTACAATGCCACCGCTGCTGACAAACATGTGCCTAATCAATTATTCAGTAATGGTTTATATTCATGGTCATTATGAGCTTATTTCAGGGTGATATAGAGCTGTAGAGAGTCTCTCCAGTCCAGAAAACCTCCTCTATGTTTGATTTTCTGCAGTGTTTGCGCAGAATGTTGGTAAATTTCATGTCTGGATCGTGATGCAAACAACAGGACAAGAGTGGAAAGAGAGAAGGCTGTTAAAAGAGAAACAGAACTACAGATCTATTATTCAGTCTGACTGAAGCTGTGTGTGGACGTGACTGAATTTGCAAAGGAAGACATACGTTTCTTATGAAACATGAGCATGCCATTGGGGTTAAGTGGAATAGTTCACCCCAAAATAAATATTCTGTCATCATTTACTTGCTTTCATGTCATTACAAACTAGTATGACTTTCTTTGCTCCTCGTAGGTGAATAAACGATGTAGGAACATTGAGTTTAACCAGGTTTCAGTGATAGCTGAAATAGCTGCAGGTGTCGTTTCCACAAGCTGAAAATCTGTTGCTGATTCCTAAAAACCACTTCCTCTGATCAGAATCAGCACACACACACCTCAATTCAGCACTGCAGTCTATAATCCAAATCTCTGTTGCTCCACAAGTCCATCAGCACTAAGATCACTCTCTCTCTTTCTTTCTCTCTTACACTATTCACAACTTCTGTTATCCATTCTTTACTGTCACACTATTCGCTCTCAATGTCCTTCTTGTTTTTTAGTTCACATTCATCCCCTGCTCAATATCTGTCTGATTTCTGTCTGTTCTTTGTCTTAACGTCTTGCCCAACTCTGTCTCTCGTTCTCACAGTGTAGAAGATGAATTGCGTCCCAGAGGTTTCTCTTTCATACTTAATCAATAATTGAGAACAAGTTGGACTTTCTTTATTAAAAAAAAACCTTAAACCTCATGCAGACATTTGTTCTTTACAGACAAAACTTTTATGGAACACTTTTTCAATTTTTTACAGTTGTTAAATATCCTTTATCACCATGAATGTGTATTATATTAAACTATAACATATTGATACAGTTTAAAGGTTATAGTTACAGTTTAAAGGTAATTAAAATAATTTGGTTTTGGTTTTCTTTTTTAATAAAACAAAAGAAACCCAAATTGTTTTTTAGAAACTGTGCTTCTCATTGTTCCTATTTCTCCCAGTCCACTGTATGTGATCATAACCAACCACTAACCAGTCATACAAGTCAAGTGATCATTTCCATTGTTGAGCATATTCCCATTAAACACTTCAACATAATGCGGTTACAAACGATAAACATCAGGGCTATGTCCACAACTCTACTTAGCAGAATTTAAAACAAATGGCTTGCTTGTTTATTTCACAAACCATGTGTATCAATAAAGCACTTGGCACCTTCACTCACTCTCCCACCTGTGTAAACAGCATCAGAGAGACTGATGAGCTCTGAAATTACATTACTGCTGACCTCCGCTTCTCATTTCACCCGCTCCACTCAAGCCACTCAACACGGTCATCACTAACCGCACGAACACTATAGCCGGACTCTGATGGTGCTTATTTCTTTGTTATGTCTTTTGATTTGTCATCATGCTCGCAGGATCAGGCTGGAACTATTTATGGAAATAGTTGTGTGAATAGAAAAAGCATGAATAAGTCATGGTTATGATAATGGGTGCAAACCGTGTGGGATTTAGATGGGCGGAGCAGTACACGAGTCAGTAGGAATGTCCTCTCCAGTGCACTGTATTTGATAGATAGTGAGTGTTTTTAGGAGAGCAATACATATTTATAACAGGAGATTTTCTGTGTTAAGCTCCAGCACATAAGTAAATACAGGGGATGGTATGTGGAGGTAAGACAGGTCAGTAGGTATGTGTAAAAAAACGTGCTTTGAGATAGAAGAGAGAGTGATCTGATTGGTCAATTGTAACACTTCATGATAGGGATGCACCGATACCATTTTTTAAAGACCGAGTACGAGTACCGATACTTTTTTCCTGGTACTCGCCGATACCGATACCAGTTTTTTGGGATCTGCCAGTTTTCCAAGTAATGACACGGTGAGACTAATAATTTTAGGACAGCTTATCTGTAATTATGAACAACTGTAACTCAAACCATTTTTTTTCTGCTTGTCACAAGGTTATCAATGTACAAATAATTTTCACAGTATCTAATAATTTCCATAACCAAACCAAGGGCATAATAAAATATTATTTATTATGCCCTTGGTTTGTTAAAATATTTGGTTTGTTAACATTATTAAAATATTATTTATTAATACATTCTGTCGCTGCTGCCGAAGTCTCTGTGCACTGAAAGTTCTATCGATGATGTCACAGTGTATCGGCCTTTAGTATCGGAGTGTTTTCACGAGTACGAGTACATGAGCCCAGTATCGGGCCCGGTGCATCCCTACTTCATGACATGTATTAAGTATATAGTGCAACAAAAATTCTTTTAAATATGGCTTAAGTTAAAACTGTAGATTAGAGGTTTCCCGCCCAGGCTTTTTTTATTTCATTTGTATTTATTTAACAATCACCTGATTCTTTTGCTCAGCACAGCTTTAAATACACTAATAGGGACAGGCAGTCCCTCTGGAGCAGCATAATGTTGACTCAGTTACTTCTGAGACTGAACCTGCAACCTTTTTTTAACAGACAAGGTAATTATCCTGTAATTATTGACCTCACCCACGAAAATATACACACTGAATAGAGGAACTTCCCATTTGGCTTTTCATCCATAATAACTCACAGTAAAGTCATTGGAGAGACAGTCTCCTTGGTGCCATATTACCTGTAGTAAACAAGATTGTGATCTCAGAAACTGCCTTAGTCCTAAATTACAGCACACATTCCTGAGCCATTACACCATCGTCATTTCTCATGGATTTGTTTAAAGTGGCTTTTACTCTGCAGAGCAGGTGCAGCTCTTCTGTTGCATTTCCATCGAGCCTTTTAGACCTCTTGGCTCATGTAAAGATATATCAACCCTCTGCCAACAAGACACTCTCAAGGTACAGATCACACCTGGCTTCACTTTAGGCAGTTCAGTCAAATCCAGTAAGATTCTGTGTTAGATTTTACCTAAACTTTTCAGTTGAACAAGAGCTTTAGATTGGATTTCAAAGCTGTATTTAGTGACAGAGCTCAGAGGTGTGTGTGCTGTACATTATTTGAAGTGTAAACAACTAGGCAGAGGTGTGCAGTCAGCACTTTGATTGTGGTTACATATTGTATTGTGACAGGCTATCACACACGCACACACGTTATAGCCATAGCTGACTAAATAATATTTTGTATATTTTGATGCATTATTTTTATTGTACATAAATGAAACCTGCTTTGGCTGGTTTGAATCCAGTTATTATTTGCATTTTTTTGCACTTTTTACCGTGCACACTAACTATAGATAATGCACCACCACACACACACCGCAGTCTCCTCTCAGGAACTAAACTCTCAAAAGACAAATCATCCATCAAACTTGACGGCCTCAACTAGACACTTTTACTTATAATTCGTATAGACCAACCTGGATTTTTTGTGCTGTTGGAAATTCTGATATGAAGTTCTGATGCATTGAGAAAAAAGGTCCTGTATGGGTGTTTGATAAAGAACAGATAAATGTGTGAATGGGAGAAAAAATGCAGGCCAGGTCTGGCACAGCTCCAGCTTTCGAGCTTGCCTGACTCCCCTGTTTTCCTCGAACGCACACGCGCTCGGTCTTTTCCTCTCGCCCACACTAGTATATTCCAGCTGCCTGTTTAGATGGGTAGTTATGAGTCATCTCCCCACACAATCTCACCTCTTCACATCGTTCATCAACCTGTTTCACACGTTCCCTTTCCCTCCTGCTGAGATGAACTGTGTGCGCTATCCTCCTCTCTCGCCGAACGGCTCCAGGAACTGAAGCTCTGGGATGCTGAAGCTGATGTTTTTTTTCAGTATCAGGTGTAGTGAGTGGAAATATTCAACCTTGTCAATAGCCGAACACTCAGCTCACACTTAAAAGTCATTTATGCTCTTGTCTAAGCTGTGCCACTTTACACTTCCATTGAAATGTTTACGGGGAAATGGCCGGAAAGTTTCATTACCCGTCTAGCGCATTTGTAGAAGTGGGCAGCACATGAATGTAGAGTGCCAATGCAAACAGCGGAGTTGAACTGTGTGCCTTACCGTTTGATGGTTTCGTCCCATGGGCCAACGGGACACAATAGCGTGGGGAAATTACATAAGACTCTAAAGTGTCTTTTCCCGACAGATCCCGCAGGCTGGCAGGCTAAGGTCTTGTCGGCACTGATTTACACAGACACCCAATTTGAAGCATCGTCTCAGCTGCCAGCGCTGGTAAGGGATCTGAGAGTGTTAGACTAGATGGAAAAGGCAGCGGTAATGTCTGCCAACAAGACTCTTTTCTCCTCACTCGCCAACATACCGATATAAAAATAGAGTATAACCCAGAGGTGTTTTGTCTTTAATTGATTTTGTAAGAAAACAACTCTGATAACTGGTGGTGTAATATTCTGTATCTCAGCAGCCGGTATAGTAATCTATGACCAGGTTCAGTGTCATTTGTTTGTGTGTTTGTAATGTGATGTCCACATAGAAGATGAACTTATTCAAAAGACAGAAAGTTAGGCAGAAAGGATCATTTAACAGGCGTTACACAATCACCTATGACATTATCTGAAACTTAAATCTTTTTGTATGTTTTAATTTTTTAATTCTTTTTTTATTTATTTGTCATGATTAGATTAGAATTCAACTACGAAATTGTGAAAATGTCCACCTGTGAAACTGTGACAGTAAACAGGGTGCAAATGTATTTGAAATAGCTGGTCCCACAAGAATATTTTTGTATAAATAATTGTTTTTAATTATGATCAGTTTAATTTTGAGCAGCATGAATTAGGCTAGAAGACCCAACATATTAGTGGAACTGTTTGTACAATTTGTTACTAGTATAATATTGTATGGTAGTGGTGTTTTCATATATTATATCAAGAAAACAAAGTAGAATGTAAAATTATATTGATTAGTTCACATGTGGTTCAGACTGGTATAAACCTGTGCACCCAAAACCCTAAAGTTGCACAAATCAAGCCAAACAGATTATAGAAAGTGCCAGATGGAGAAAGTGCTTGGCAGTTTTGTGTAGTATGCGTCTGAGAGTAAATAGACCACCTAGTTTCTTCGAAAAAAATAAAACCCTAAAATTTGTAACCAAACAGTCTAATGCTAAAGTTGATGTACAACATCTCCACAGCCCTTTGGTATAAATAGGATTGTTAACATATTTTTAGCCTATTATCATTTCACAGACAACACAGCATGAGACTGTGATGTGACAGGAAGTACGTCTTACCAGGTATGAACTTATTTCAAAGTTGTCCTCATTTTCATACAAAGAAACTTTTCACACTACTTTCATCAGTTTCAGATGCACTGTCAGACAGAGAACGTAGGCTATGTTTAGACTAAGAATAAATGTAGTTTCTGAGTAGCAGAGACCTCGAAATAGCCTGAATTTGAACACAATGCCTAGAGACAGGCATCTGTGGTAAAGTGTGTGCACTGCAGCTGTAGCTTTAAGTAATAACCCCTCTCAATGGGCCAGTTATGTCTTTACAGACAGGATGAGATTCAGTGCATTCAACCACTCCAGGCGAGCGGCTATTTATAGCTAATCCTGAAGAAGCTGGGAAGAGGGGTAAGGCTGTGTTCTGGGACACACACCCAGGGTACATGAAGGGAGAAGAGGATAGAAAGAGACCATTCACTAGCATTTCTAATACATGTGTACTAGCAGGATAGTGACCTACTATCCTACACCACATGGCATGACCATGGGTTTTATGAAGGTCGGTAGGTGATACAAGCTGTCTATAATCATTTTGTTGTTGCCTTTAGACAGAAAATGAGCAGCAAAACTATTGCGTTGCAAGTTTATAGAGAATGTGTTGCCTGTGCTTGCACAGAATCAGAATTCAGGACACGGGAGCGACGGAAGTTGTTATCATGGGACAAAATCAGATTTGTGGGTGAAAGATTGAGCAGGAAGCGGAAGAATGAATGAACACTATCAGGATGCAAAGGCCCAACCGGAGCGTGGGAGAGAGAGCGTACACGTGGCTGACAGAAGACCATGAGTGATGACAGCACACTCACATGGGCCTGAGGCTGAGTCTGCAAAACTAAAGTATACACAGCCACCCACACATCATATGCACACAATCATGGAGAGGAACACAGTAGAAAGCACCCAATCATGCGACTGTGATCGGAGCTGTTAACGGGAATTACGTCATCTATAACTGTTGCAGGAGAAATTACATTAACCAGAAATATGTTAATATGCTGTGGGAAAGTAGCTTGCCAAACAATGAGGAAAAAAATGTGGATAAAACACAAAAACTATTTTTTTAGTTTTCGTAATGAATAAAATCTTAGTTATAGTTTTGCACTGTGTTTTCAATGTTGCTTGTTACACTTTTTTAAAAACTGGGTTGCTGTACTGTCACGCTACTGAAAAATGTTCTTAAGTTAATCCTTGCCAGTTTACCAAAAGTAGTTGTAATATTCACACATCATAATTCACACAGATGCTAATGTACATATTATTCTGTTCTCACACCCAATAAGATCTTTTTTAATCTTAGCACACTACATAGTGTCTGTCTGGCAACGCATATGTGCTCTCCTCCCTCTCCCAGCCTTTTTCACTTCTTCCGTCAGATGTGAAAATGTCTGATCAGCTGTCACACCTTTCAGACGCATATTTTGAATGATGTAACACGCAGCAATCGAGCGACATCGTCAACGCAGGACTCGAATGCAAAAAAGCTGGGGTGATGATGGTAGCCTGCGCTAATCTGAGCAGCAACACTGATAAAGGCCTGATGAATGTTATCCTCTGGCAGCGGCCGCACGGTTTATCGGCTGATTAGCGGGGGCCGCTAAATAACTGTGTGGCTTTGTGTGATGATCTGCACTTAAGCCTCGCTGGTTTTATAGCAGTGTGAGTCTGACTCCTGCACTGAGTCCTTGTTATAGCAGATGTTTGTAAATGGGATCAGATGGCTGTTTTCAATCTGAAAGGATGCTCAGTATACTCTGTTTAAAGAAGTATAAATCATGATAATCCAGTGCTTGGTGACATGCATGATGTGATGCTTGATTGTGATTGGTCAAATTTGACATTTTTTACTAAAATCCTTTTTTATAATGTTGCTTAACTTGAAAACATTTTTATTGTTTATTTTGCTAAATAATCTTGTAATAAGAAGAACAGTTCTCTCAAAGTCAAAAACATTTCCGGGCAGACAATACATGCTGTGTGCACAGTCTGAGATAGGTCTAAACCCAGACAGCGTCTTGGAATAGCTTTGTTCTTACCCCTCACTATTCCAGCTTCATTAATGTCAGAATTATTATTATTCCACTGGCTTTCAGAAATGAGAGCGCCTGCAGCTAAAGGACTGCTGTATCTTCATAAGGCAGCAGATGAGAGCACAGAATGGCAGAATCAAAGGAATTTCAATTGCTGTTTACTCTTCGACCTCATACTCAGACGGCTCGCATCGCATGCGCGTCTGCTTGATCACAAACTACGCAGGGTGGAAAAAGGGAAAGAATGTGAAAAGATGAAACGAAAAGGCCATGAAGAAATAAGACGGAGCCAAAAACTTTGTATAATGCATTTGCTGTGGCAGTCCAGAGAGAGATAGAAAATGCATATTTACAGATTTCTTTTAACTGTAAAGCAACAAATTGCATGTCACACTCTGCATCATCCTTTCCATTTTAATAGTGAGATGTGAGTTATAAGACGAAGATGAGGCAACAATTTATTCACGCACTGCGGCGCAGCTCTATAGTCTCCTCCAAACTCCCCTCAAGGGTTCTGAACAGGTGGTGCGTTCTGAGTCGAGGTCTGTGGGAGAGAGCAAAGACAAATCAAATAAAGAAAGTTTTGTGTACATCAGCATGCCAAGCAGGCACCTCAAAGGCTGTGTAGAAGTGTTGCCTTGCCTAAGATCTCTCCTGAATACGAAAAAAAGTGTGTGTTTGAAAAAGAGAAGTCTATCAATAATGCAGAAGGTCAGATCTACTCTGGCTGTACTGCTCAAATCAAAGCCGACCGCAGTTCAGATTCATAAAAGGTTGAAACTGCAAATGGCCATTTGTACTGGGTTGTCCCAACTGCTCGAGGCTGTTTTACCTTAGACCAAGGTAGAGTTTGCTTGCAAATTAAATTGACTAAATTCTTTTAGTTTGTGTGCAGGTTTCTAGTGTTTTATAGGAGTAGGTTGAGGGTTGGGGGATAGAATCTACAGTTTAGACAGAATAAAAATCATATCTATGGAGACCCCACAAAGTATAGAAACATAATGAATAGAAACATTATTTGTAAAATCACTATAAAATATATTAAATTAAATTAATAAAATTTTCTCTTTGGGTTAGAGTGTGAGTTAGGGTTAGGTTATAGTATTAATAAATGATGGTTTATAAAACATTAGATGTCTTTCAAATGTTCTCATTTAGATGTGTGTCGTGAGAGGTTTGTAACCCTGGTGTTTGGTGCAGCAGTGTAAAAGTGTATACCGACTTTCAGCCAACTTTAAAATGTTCTTAATGTTTGTTGGGTGAGTGTGAACCCGATGTGCCTTGTAAAGCACGTACACCTCCGCCTGTTGCTGTGGTGATCAGTAAGCAAGACTTCAGTGCTGGCTCACGTCAGTGCTTCTCTGCAGATGAAGACCGAGCACATGTGATGAAGTCAGTTCCTTCCTGCTGACTCGCAGCCTGCTCCACTGATCCACACTCAGTCATCACAGGAACGCTATGCCAGGCCCTCACGCAATGCTGCCAACAGGGCAAAGAGACATCGGATATATCCTGGAGGAAGCACAGCCTTAGCATGGTAAATAAAAACCACATGCCACGCTTAATGGATTTTGCGTATGATCATCTGCAAAAAATCTAGCAAACTAATCTTAAGACTGCTTGCGCAACCTCAACGTCTGTTTCTCTGTGACGATTAGGGCTGTTTTTTGGGCAAATAGCACTGCAGTTATTAAGCTTAGCATCACACTTTCTAGAAACTGTCATATTGAGTTATGACAGCAAGCTGAGGTGGAAGACATTTTGTTCCTCTCTCTCCTTTATATTGTAACTCATTTCGAGTCCGTTGAATTGGCATTAGCCGGGTCATCTGGCCCTCATTTTCAACCATTTCCATTTATATCCATCTGACTGGGATTCGATATAGGTCAGTGGCCTCTCACACAGCCGTGGTTCAGGCCTGACTGCCAGGATGGAAATAGAAAATGAGTTATTAATATGCTCAGGTAGTGTGTAATTCAGGAGCTCATGATTATTGCAGAGGGAATCCTGGCAGAAACGTGTGTGAGTTTGCAGACATTAAGTGATTTTCATTCTCATCTCGGTGATTAGCTGGACTGGGTTGTGGGCTCAGAGCCATTGAAGAAGTGAAGCCGGGTCATCAGTAATGAGTGGTTTCGTGACTTCTCTTATGCAGTGTCATTATAAGATTTGAAATCTGACTATATACTGTAACAGTATATAAGATGTGCCTTTATAAGGGTTCCATGCTAGTAAGTTTATCAAACCTACCAACGTTTACAAACTCTACACTTTACACACGTCATATTTGATGATTTTTTACTATATCTTTCCAATAAAGTCTTGCCCAGTGTGCCGGGGTTTGGCAGGATATCAGTGTTTAAATAGGCTGTGAATGAGTTTTACAGAGAGCAGGGGTGCTCTATAAACTTTATCGAACTACAATAACTATGGCATTGAATACTTAATCTGTCACATAGTAATCAATTACAGTACTTACAGTAACAGAAAATGTATTTGGTATACACAAATTTATTTTATGTCGATTTGTTGCGCTACAGGTAAATTATAATTTACTCAAACTTAGAATTGGGCCACTCGTATACTGTGTCTTTCTTTTCCTGATCTCCACTCCCTCGTAGGTTGTATAAGTAGGGTACAATCTTTCAGCAACCCAGAAACAAAATATGGGCTAGCTTCACTATCCAGCACATGCATGGCCTCATTCTAAGACGCTATCCAACTGCTGATTTCTGATGCTACGTGATAGCGTCACTTTTCTGGATTGTTATGACTACTTTTATTAATTCTTTATCAATGATGTCAGCTAAAGAGGACACCATATAGTTGCAAATCTGATCTCCGGCTCCATGCCACGGTACTATAACACTTTGGCGGAATGGACTAAACGTTGTGAAATGTGTTTTTCGTGTCGTGTTGAATTACAAACAAGCTCAGGATGGACATTGATTCTAGTTGTTTGATTCTGCTGTGAGAAGTGAAGCAGTATGGCAGAACTTACAGCTGCTGAATCTTTGGCCTGCAGCAGCACTGGAGACCTCTCTCTCTGTCTCTGTCTCTGTCTCTGTCTCTCTCTCTCTCTCTCTCTCTCTCTGTCTCTGTCTCTGTCTCTGTCTCTGTCTCTGTCTCTGTCTCTGTCTCTGTCTGTCTCTGTCTCTGTCTCTGTCTCTGTCTCTCTCTCTCTCTCTCTCTCTCTCTCTCTCTCTCTCTCTCTCTCTCTCTCTCTCTCTCTCTCTCTGTCTCTGTCTCTCTCTCTGTCTCTCTCTCTCTGTCTCTCTCTCTCTCTCTCTCTCTCTCTCTCTCTCTCTCTCTCTCTCTCTCTCTCTCTCTCTCTCTCTGTCTCTGTCTCTGTCTCTGTCTCTGTCTCTGTCTCTCTCTCTCTCTCTCTCTCTCTCTCTCTCTCTCTCTCTCTCTCTCTCTCTCTCTCTCTCTCTCTCTCTCTCTCTCTCTCTCTCTCTCTCTCTCTCTCTCTCTCTCTCTCTCTCTCTCTCTCTCTCTCTCTCTCTCTCTCTCTCTCTCTCTCTCTCAGACTCTGTGGATCTCATACAAATGAAAGCAGCTCTCAGATTACTCATTCAGGTCAGATGGGCCCTAGCGCAGAGCTCCACTGTTGTGTGCGGTTTTACAGCTCATTTGGTCCTGCAGATTGAGGCTTCTCACACTCGTCCATGAGCGCAAGCTCTCACGCTGGGCCAGTGTCTTTATAAACTGATGCTTATTGCAGGAAATGACAGATATGATGCGGTTATGTCTCTGTGATCATCATACCTTCTGTATGGTTGTATGATAATTTGTCAGATTTTACACATTTACATTTTATGCATCTGAAGGAGTTTTAATAATTCAGAATACAGAGTTCATTTATTTATTTCTCAACTTACTTGTGTTTACATCTCTGAGATGGGACCCACAGTAACTGTTCAGAGTATGTTAACAAGGGAATTGGAGACGAGTCTGTAAATTGAATTTTTCTTCAGGGTAAATAGGAATTCCCAGAAGTCCAGAATAAAAATAGACATTATTGTATAATTACTTCCAGAAAAACCAGTCGTCTGGCTAGTGTTGAACTCTTGCTCATGCTACTGATGGCAGAATGAAAGAAAATGTTTTTATTACTTCCTAATCTTAGTCTTTTTTGTTCTAATTTCGTCTTTCTCTTTCCCTTACTGACTTTGTGTTAATCTCTTTAATATAATTTTTCAAAGATCACAAAAATGCCCCCATCTCTTTCATTCAGATGCATTTATTTTTATCTTTTTATAGCACTTAGTACATCAGTGAATCAAACAAGACTGAATGTGACAGGTAACCTGGATGAGGACATCATTTGAAACTCCTATTTTGTTATGAGAGAGAGAAATATGGGGAAATGGGGGGTTGTAGAGGTTTGAGGATAGTAGTCCCCCTCCCCCACTTACTACGTTCACATACGCTCTCTCATATCGACACTGTCGCCATGACAACGCCTGCCATTGCCACGGAGCTAGTGGCCAGCGCTCAACAGAAGGCCCTCCTGTTTTTAGCATCAACACCATGCTGTGAACTCTCACAGGCTCGTAGGCCATATAAATACAACACTTTCTCATTTTACAAAACTTTTTTCCACAGTTTTGATCTTTATCTCTGTTGATTCAACTCTTTGAAGTTTAAAGATGAGAGCTTACACCACACAAATCCCCAGTGATCCCCATTATAATGTGTGATCCTAAAAATTGAAATGTTTTTCAAATATTACATGCCCAACTCTACACCACTGGATTTCACTTAGGCTCTGTCTTAAAGATAAAAGTGAAATATCTTTGATGCAGAGGTCAAAAGGCTCCACAATCTGCATCCATCTCAAAGTCTATTAACAACATCGCCATCTAGTGGTCATTTGTGGAGCTCACAGCCATGATTTCTACACAGCTTTGAGGGATGATGTCATTGGCTGTATGTTGCTGATATCCGAGCGTTTCCAGGCAAAAAGAGATGATCAGTGCGGCCATCTGTGTGCCTGCGTGTGTCAGCGGGATGCTTACAACAAACCTGGCACCATTATCACTTGTAAAAGAGTGCGTATTTGTGTGTGTCAGTCACAGCACAGCTACACACTGTAAGTGAATGCAATATCGCATATGCTTTGTTGTAGTTGTATCCTGTTGTGATGTTCGTCTCCACAGCAATTGGATCCGCCCGTATTACTATGAACTCATGTTTCTGATGTTGCTTTGTATGGGGTATTTCTGCAGTTCAAACATGCAAAACAAACATCAAATACAGCTGGTTCAGAGGTGCACTTTTAATTAGATACACCATTAGTACGTTTTGTACCCTTGAGGATGTAGTTGGTGGCAAAAATCTGGTGGGCAGTTTAGTAAAGTGTAGAGCCGCTCTACTTCCTGTATTTCAGTGTCTTACAGTTTCATCAGAGCTGCTGAGTGATAAATGATTGACCGTCTTGCTTCTGTCTTATTGAACCGTCACTTCCAGGCTGCCATGCATAATCTGATTAGTCTGTCTGATCAGACATCATTTTCAAGATGCCTTTTGTCTGTACTTCATGTTGTTAGATGAAAAGTCTTTCCAGTTTCTATTCCTAAACTTAGACGCATTACCATCTGTAACAGATTCTGTGTATTTTGATAAGGGAAGTGCAATTTCAGAAAACAGCATTACAGTAGGTTTTTAGATGGTCTTCATTATAATTGGGGAAGAACTGTTGATGCCCTAAATGAAGGAATATATAGAAGATTAGGTTTTGTTTGTAATTCTTTTGTTGTCGTGCTGGGTTATATATACTGCTAGATTATGTTTGTATTAATTAACTTAATATAAACTTTTATGAACATGGTTATATATAAGAAGCTGGCAATGTTAGTTGTGCTACATTTTAAGAAGTAACTAACGTATGTTTATTATGTTTATAAAATCTATGTAATTTGTCTTATTTGTTTCTTTGTTTTTAAAGAATTGGAGATATGGAGGACATGCAGAGATTTATTATTATAATTTTATTGCTCCATCTAGTGGTCAAGCTGTAGATAAACACTTTTGAAGCAGTTATTAATGAATCTTTCCTTCTGCGTTTGCACTTACATACGATAAATGCATAATTTGGATGTTCTTGGACACTTTATTTTACTTTATCTGTCAAACTATAGTTTTGACTATTTTATTGTGCTCACAGGTGTAAATATACAGACCTTTGGTTTGGTATAAAACGTCAAGGTTTACTTTTCAAGGTGAATATCAGTGGAATGGATATTGAAATGTATCTTACTCTTGCAAGCAATTCACATTGTTTTCATCAAAAACGTAAAATGTTTGGTAGTACAGTAGTTTTAGTCCTTTTGTTTTTGAATCAGTACTTTAGATGTTTAGATCATTGTTTAAACCACAGAAGTGAAAAGCACTGCTGCTGTTTGCTGTAGTATCTGCAGATGCTCGATGATGCTTCTGAGTGGAAAATGGAAGGTCTGGTATAACTGGTTTACACGACGCATTAAAGGATCACTTTACAGCCGTTTCTTTGTAACGTGAGAGGAACTAAAGCCCTGCTCTAGTAGGAAGTACAGTGTTCGATTTGCTCCCTGCAATTTTGACCCATAGCGCTGCAGTTTAGTGAACACACGCCCAGTGTTTGGCGGATCAACAGCGCTAGCTTCCAAATGAATCTTTAATGAGCGCTTTAGAAGTCGTAATGGCTAGTCACTAATGTCCATTAATGATTTCTGAATGCAGCTGGCCCCGCCTTGATGACCTCTCGTCAGTTCCATTAGAATTTCTTTGGTTAAAACTTTGAAAACATCCTTCTGCTTGTACTGAATCATCACTGGCTTCCAGTTTTAATTCGGCGTTCAGTTCGGCGTTTTAATTGTTAAAGATGACTTTTCCTCTAAGAAAATCAACGTCAGGTAAGGCGTGTCTTTTTTCTGGTTTTATCAAATATACAAAATTGTAAGCATGGAAACAAAGTTGATATTTTTAGCTCACTCGTTTTAAATTAGTTTCGCCTTCTTATTGTGTATTGTACATTGCTCGTTTGTTATATTTTTGTGAACTTTTCTCGGAGTGAATCGTTTTGGCCGGGCGGCGGTCCTGACTGCTGCTGCCGCTGTCCGAGGTGCTGAACCACTGACGCTTATGTCATAGTTGCGCATTGTCTTTACGGTTTCATTACCGTCTTGTTTCTTTATTCCATTTCTGTTTTACAATTTTTAAAATATTTTTTATATATTTTTCTTGGCTTCGTTATTGTTATTGTTTATTTTAATAGTTGTATGGAGTATGTAAACAAGTCATTTACAACAAATTAAATGTAATGTCATTGAAATAAATGCGATTTGATCGCTCATATTATCTACAAGTATTTTGTTATGCGGAATAAATCACAGATCAGCAGTGACTAGAATTTCTACTGATTCTTGAAGAGCAGGTCGTGCTTTTTCCTTTTAGATTTTTTACTAATAAATTTATATCATAAGCATTATTTAACTTAAATGATCTGAAACAACTTGCTTTATAAACATTGGTAGGCAGATCTGTCTGTCGGTTTGAGGTGTTGGTTTTTCTTGTGTTTTGTTATTGAATGTACGGTAGATGGCGCTATTAATGAACATATAATACAACACGAGACGCTTGGGTGGTGAATGAGGAGCGCAGAGCGCAGAAGGGCTGTGATGTTGGACGCATCCTATAGTCAACAGTGATTATCCAACACAGCATCAAACTTACTACTTGGTGCGACCTAACCACATGTGTGTAGATCTAATTCAAATAAATCGTTTACATGGTATATTTCGTATTATGTAGTTTGTCATATTTGCTGCGTAAATCCTTTTAAAATCGCATCAAATATCGCATTAAGATTCGCACTCAGAAACAAAAATATTAATAGCAATGCTCCGTGTGTATTAAAAAATATTTTTGTTGTCAAAACATTATCTTTCAGTCGTGTTGTTTAACATGTAAATTAAAAAGCATAATAGCCTAATAGTAGGCTATAGAAAATAAAAATTCTTTACTTAATTTCACTTAATAATAGTTATTATACTTTATGTACAGTGTATTGTAGAAGTTTTGTAAGTGTTGTTTGCACGTAGTTCATATTAACATGCATATTAATGAATGTTGTTATGACTGCTCCAGAAGAGTCGTGTTTTTGCCACACACGCAGGAAAATCAAAACCATGGCAACCGACATCCGTCCAATCAGGATGTCGCAACGGTGTTGTTTCCACGCGAGCATTTACGTTGTGAGAAAGAAACACAACTGGCACATTTTATTCAGACAATTCTAACACAAGTATCAACCACTTAAACAGCTGTTTGGGATTCAAGACCTCGATCTTAACTCAAATTCACGGTCAGGTCTGCGTCTGTCGTCTCACCGTGACTGTCCAGCGAGGAGATGCAGCGCAATTGATTCGTCACCCTGTAACATATTGATTTGCCGGGCTGATTTCCGCCCTACTGTTTACAGGGAATTAATATTCCATCTAGTTTTACCTACTTAACTACAATATTAAAACTATACGGTTACTGTATTTCATGTACAGGTCTAGTCCAGGCGTTTTTATTGTTTTACGTCAGCTGTCACCCTCCGTCCACCGTCCCCAAATCACTGTGGTACTGTAGTAAGCAATCATGAGGACAACGTGTATCTTTTTTTAAGGGGTATCTTAAATAAACTAAAAAATATATGTTTTATTATTTTATTGTTTATTAATACGGTTGTTAAGTCTTTATCCTATATTAACTATTACTTAATTAATATAAAATATTCTAAACCTCGGAATAGCTCTCGTTTTAGTTGTCAAGATCTACATTACAAATGGATTAAGGAGATTAACTGAAAACACCAACTCTCTCATGCACACTCCCACACACAAAGCGCGCGCACGCTGAAACGCGCTCCTGCATGCGCTCGCTAACAGGTGTTTGACTTACATGGTTCTGTCCTGTGTGCTGTGACCGACTGCTTCGTGGGATGCTGCAAAACGCGTGTTCGCTGTCTGGAGGAGCATTTTCTACGTTGTTAGTGGATATGGAGAGATAGTGATAACCGGGGGACAAACGCGGTTAGACTGAATGTAGACTCGTTTATGGACTTTCTTTCCGAAGAACAACCGCAACGTTCAAGAGATGCGTGTACTATTACCTACATAATTTCATTTTGACTGTTACATCTATATTGTTTTACAACTCTTTGTGTTGGTCTCTGTGATTCTAACTAACGAACAATGGCAGTGAATGTTGTGTGAAGACTCGGATGTGAGTTTTTAAGATTTCCTTAAAGAAATCTGTTGTGGAGAAGGTGAGGAATTGTGTCCGCTGAAAGTTTTGGGTGTCGCACCGTCAAACTGGCCATGGCTGCGGCGATCGCCAGCTCCCTTATTCGGCAGAAGAGGCAGGCGAGGGAGCGTGAGAAATCCAACGCCTGCCGCTGCGTGAGCAGCCCCAATAAAACCAAAGGAACATGCGAGAAACCCAGCCGACTTAGTGTTTTCTCCAGAGTCAAGCTTTTCGGCTCCAAGAAGCGCAGGAGAAGACGTCCAGGTCTGATGTTACCTGATTATCTCATTATACACTATGGCCATAACTGTAACATGATATTTATCATCATCATCATTGAAACAATCATCTTCATACTTCTCTACTTTTCAAAGATGTTGCATTCTTATTGTTTTGCATATTAATTTGCCTTTTGTTTTTATTGCAGTATTTAGAAAAACCCACAATGTGAAGTAACTTGACTCAAATTCATCCAGCACGTGCTTTCTCACTACATTGTGAGATCTTATTCAACAACTTTACAGCACTTTTCAGTTTAACGAAATAGTATTTTAGGAAAAAACTAGGGAAAATAACTTTTTAAAATCAGTCTGGATACATGGTTTTGTATAGATATAGATGATACAGTACAGTATAGATGATACACTAGTGGGGCTGGGCTATTTAGATCAGTCTCTTATGCTCTACTGTTTTTAATCCCTGCAGAGATAGAGGGACAATAGAAAGCAAACTAAGCAGGGTGTTGCTTGATTGCTCAGGTTCTATAGACTGCAGGCCTGAAAGCTTGG
This sequence comes from Beaufortia kweichowensis, assembly GCA_019155185.1. Lineage (NCBI taxonomy): Eukaryota > Metazoa > Chordata > Actinopteri > Cypriniformes > Gastromyzontidae > Beaufortia > Beaufortia kweichowensis. Next base: position 8,440,482 of record CM032803.1, on the reverse strand, counting down.
ATGTGTCCCTAGTGATTTCTTCACACACATTGGGTCATATAGGAACATTCTGCTGTAAAATGTGTTGCATGCATTTTGCTGACTTTTATATGATTTTGAAATGTGGTACATGATGCTTCTACACTTGTCCTTTACAATATGTCTGTCCGTCTGTCTATCTAGTTACCTAGCTATCCAGATATCTAGCTATCTACAGTATCTGTCTGTTTATCTGTCTGTCTGTCTGTCTGTCTGTCTGTCTGTGTATCTGTATATCTGTCTACTAACATACATACACATGTATAAACATGGTACAGTCTCAATCACCCTGCCTCCCTCCCCAAGTATCTTACATAACCCTTAGTTTACACCTGATTGAATAATGTGGAAGTTTGTGTGTGCAGAATAAATACTTGTTCAAATACTACACACGGACAAACACAAGCATAATTTGTCTGGCAGAAAATGTGCATTTGTTAGAACTTTTTAAACCAGGTAAATAAATTAACTGCACATTTACACTCTTTTTCAGCCAAGCCACCTGTACCACCACAGAACCATACAGTAGATTATAGACAAAAATACTTAGAAAAAAGTGGTTTGTTTGGTTTGTTAAATTGATTTATTAGTAAAATATGTAGATGCATTTTTTGTTCTCATGACTTATGACTGTAATTTAAATGAGGTATAACCTAATAGCCTCAAATTTTTTAATCTCCTATGATAAATGAAAGTTAATCAGTGCTAATAGTAGGATCCACCAACTCACTAAGCCTTATTAACCACAGATCTGCTGATGCAATCTGGTATTCTGCACAGGAGAGCTGTTTTATATGCTGTGCATAGATGCACCTCTTAGTTACAGTAATGCAAATCAAACCGGGCATGTAGATCTGTGCATATATTTTGCATGAATTTATATAGGCAGTAGACCGTACTGTAAATTACAGCTGTGACAACATTTTGGTGATTCCTGTGTTTCTGTCTTTGTGATCTGATCTCTTGTTTTGTAATGCAGGCTCAAATCTGTAGACCATGGAAAGCTCTGTGAAACCAAGAGCTTTAAAGCCCCTACCACTGTCTCTGTGGCAATGCCTCTCTTTAACCCTCTCTCTTTCTCTCTCTCCACATTCTGTCTCGCCCTCTGCAGAGCCCCAGCTAAAGGGGATCGTAACGAAGCTGTACAGTCGACAGGGCTTTCATTTGCAGCTCCAAGCAGATGGAACCATTGATGGCACAAAAGAGGAGGACAGTGGTTTCAGTAAGTAAGCCGGAGCCTTGCTTCGTGTTTCTGATTTATGTTTCTAAATTTCCACCTGTGCAGCACATCATGGGTTTTAAAGTTGGAAAAAGAAAATAACAACTATGTCTACTAGTGTTCCAATGACAGCTGTTATTCCTATTGTTTTTTTTCATTACATTTATGAAACACACAAGTTAACAGAATACTGCACAAATCCCATAGCTGGTAATTATTTTTGTTGCATAGCAACATTCTGTTACTGTTAGGGGCTAACATCTATCTTCTAGATGGTATTTAATTTTATTTAAAAAAAATCAAATTAACATTTTATCCTTAATGTTTCTTATTATGTGATGGTGACCACTTTATAAAAGCAATAGGGGACTTAAGACTGTACCATATTGTGAGTTCTACATCCACGTCCCTTCATGTCCAACAATGGTCTTTAGTCATGACAATGTTCACAATGTAGCACAATCTTTACTAACTTAATTGCCACGATCACTTGATTGCATATATATAGACAGCTTAAGTTTAGTTTTCATTTTTCAAATATCAAGAAGTACACAAAGTACAGAAGAAAGTTTAGGCAAATGTGTCAAATAAACAACCTTTTACAGATTATTTTGTGTCATTAGCTTTTGAAGTCATCTTGCTGTGAATTATTTAGAATGTAGGCAAGTGTGGTGTCACCCAGTCAGTGTCTGAGCTTTACTGTGTCTGTGAGTGGGGATAGAGCCGGCTGGCTGGTTGGCAGGGCTCTAATTTAATATGTGCTATATCTCACTGACGCTAAGTGCCTGTGGCATTCTGGGGCCTGTAAATTATCTTGACTTTATTCAATTAGTCATTGGGCGAAGATGATGCTCATATCAAGCAAACGAACAAGGCCCATGAGCTGAACGTGAAGTGTGATCCAAGTCATTTGGAGCTGTAATCACTCAGGTCTCCAAATACTGAACATAAGACAAGCTCATCCAGATTATCACACATTTGTAGCTATACAAAGTTATACATTGTTAAGATGCATGTGTGATAAGTGAAGCCAAATAGTGAGTTTGATTTAGTGTGAATCTGGCAACACAGTGATTGGCCACCCCTTTTAATTGCTTGTTTATTTTTTGTTTTGCAGTCTCGCTGTATATTTTCCTTGTACGATTGACTGCAAGGCAGAATTAGTTATATAGGAGTGAGATTACATAATAGCTGACCTGCTTTTCCCACCTCACTCCCTTATTTTGTGGAGAGAATGAAAAGCTGTTGCTGGAGAGGAGAAGTGGGAAAACAGGGAGCTTCTATCTCTTACACTACAAAAATAGAATTGTTAGGAGCTTGGTGCCCTTGTCTCCATAGCGACGGTAGTGCAGTCCTCTTGGCTCTTCTCTTGGTTTGTGTGTGTGTGTTTGATAGGGATGAGGGTCTGCTTCAATGCACTTTTTACTCTCTAGATGTTTGTGGCTTATCTCATCAGTGTCAGTGCTCTTTAAACTCTACATACTGCTTTTGTGATCGTGTGCCGAGTGATGTTACGTTTCACAAAATTATACTCTTGTTTCCTTTAAATTATGATCATTTTTAGTGTGTTGACAACACAGACCTCAGGCGAAATGTGGCGAGATAAAATAATTACGTTTGTCTGAGTCCAATATTTATTTATGTGATACAATAGCGATACAATACAAATACTTTTAAGTGACTTGGGTATTGATTTCATTTATATTCACTCTTATACTCTTAATGCCAATGACTGAAGATTTAACAGGAAAATCTTTCAATGCATAGATTTATAATGATTGAATTGTATTGTTTTTCTAACTGTGAGAATGACAGCGATAATGAGATGGTCTCATTCCAATTTGAAAGTGATGAAATTTAATGAATTTCCTGGGAGATGGGGGGTGAGCAGCAGGACATTTAAAGATAAAGACCTTATTGAAAATCAGCCTTTCCATCTCTCAAGTCTGACTGTGATGAGCTCTTGCAGGAACAAAACAAAAGCTCATTCTGGCCAGTAAATGTCAGGTGTGGCTGCTCTATTGGATTATGTCTCCTTGTGCAGAGTTTTAAAGCCTAATTCAATTCCTAATCAATGTGTCTTGGCAGGAGACCCAATTTTCTCCATCAAAGTCATGTTTTATCTGTGCTAACTTATCTTCCTAATATAAAAAGGTAGGATGTGTTTTTCAGTCACAATATTCCTTTTTTTATTTCATGTCAAAATAAATAGTAGAACATGCCGTTTTTAGTCTTAATATTTATTTGCCTTTTTCCTGTGGTTAACTGGTAAAGCAAGGCATTAGCAATACTAATGTACTAATAAAATAAAGCCTAAATGCACTGTAAATTGCTTTAAATTAGGGCTGAAACAATTAATCGATAAATTTGATAATAATTATTTGCAACGATAAAAATCGTTGTCAAAGAATCTCATTATCGATTAGTTGTTCTGTGCGCGTGACGTTGACGCACGTTTGATCATAGCGTTTGGCGAAAACGTCGGAATAATGGCGGAGAGTACAAGCACAGCAGAAATAAGCCTGCGACCACAATTCTGTAAGGCATGCAAACATTTCACATTACCTTCCAGGATGTTGTAACTTGTAAACTTTGTCAAGAAGAGCTTTTGTGGCACGAGGCACGACATGAACACACAAAGCGAACGCACACGTGAATCACGGATGACAGCGAATTATCAGAAAGGCAAGTTTAATGAAGATTTGTCATTCATTTGCTGTCTTCACATTAAATGCTGTCTTTGCATGTTTACACGGTGTCTTACACAGTGTCTGCTCTAACTAATCAGCTGTTAAAAATAAATAAATGACCCACTGCACGCGTGAGCATCGCGCACTAGCAGTACATATAGTGGCAGAGCGTGTTATTTTGAATACGTTAATAATAAGCAAAAGCTTCTTAAGAAACTTATTTACTTTTTACGTTATAGACGAATAAAAAGCCATCGCGTTTGGAAAGAGCATCAGCGTAATGCGATCGTTTACTCTCACAACAAACAGTCTGCACATATATAGTTTACTTGTAGTTCAGTCTTTTTAAGAAACACAGTTTGTGGTTTTGTTATAAAAAAACGTTTTGTGTTACAACGTTATGTTTTAGTTTTCTGACGTTTATATTTTTAACACCCAAATTTGTGAATTTAATTTAAAATAAATTTAAAAGGGGTTTTCCAATAAATTGAAAAAATAATTGTCAGATTAATCTTAGTTTGTTGCAGCCCTACTTTGAATAAAAGTGTGAGCTGAATACATTAAGTTGATGTGTGTATTCAATATATATTTACATGTCTGGTATGCAATATTTTAAAGGATTCAAATGCAATAACAGGAAGATTTTTTTCTTCTGTGGGAGAGATTTACTTATATTAGTAAATTCTGAGTTGGGTGTTGCTCTGTCGGATGCTTGTTACTTTATCTCTTTGCGGCAGTGATTATCTTGCCCGCTTGATCTTCCCAAATCTCTCTGATTTTGTGCTCAGGTGCTCTGTTAGGTGTGAGTAATTGAGTTTGCGCTCTGTAAACCCCACCGGCCAAGCCATGGTAATCCCTCTGAAATGAGGTCCAATATAACTGTCTATCAGTCTGTGTTTATGTGTGCCGCCCATGTGTGCATGCCACAAACGAAGAAGAAAAGATGTTAAAAGATATTAGTATTACTTAAAACCCTGTTTCTAGATACCACCTGCATTTGGTATCTAGAAAACCTTAATATCAGCTCTTAGTCTTTTAGTGGCAATAAAGCACAAAGCAGGCGGGGGGCAGATCTCTGCAGGTGGACCAGGCAGGTGTCAGATGGTTTCAGAGGAGAGGAAGTGCCTTGATGTGAGATTAGAGAGCGCTTTTCCACTGCGTGGTACGGCTTACTTTTGGGGGGTTTTCCACTGCATTCAGTAGTACCTGTACTTTTTTGGTACCACCTCAAATAAAATTATTGTGTGACATCAGTGTGCACAATAAAATGCTTTTTCATTTTTGAGTGAACTGAATTTTAAGTGGAAAAATGCAGATCTGAGTCCTGGTCTGTGTTTTAATAATCACATACTATAATGTTATGTAAAGACTCTGTGGGAAAAATAAAGGAAATGCGGGAAGTTTGTTTCCTTGTTTTTATAATCAAGCGAAGTTACATAACCAGTGAAATGTGGCTCACACATTTTTTTCTTTCAACAAGCTTGTTCTTTCTTCAAAGCTTATGTTCCTCAGATACTCTCAGAGTCAGGGCTGGCTGGCTCCTTGACTCTCCTACTGGCAGAAAGAGACTGTGTGGATGGGAGAGATTGTCAGCTTTATGGCTTACGTGGTGACAGGGGGACAAAGGTGTGAGGCGAGTTGGCACTGCCAGTGGTAGCAAGCAGACAGAGCCCCACACAACTCACTAACTCTGTTTAACAGAGAGAGAGAACGTGTGAAAGAGACTGAAAGAAGAGTGTGAAACAGACAGTGAGAGAGAGAGTGTGTGAAAGAAAGAGGAACTATGTTAAAGAGCCGTCGGTCTAGAACATGGCAGTTCATCAGAACCATTCACCAGTGCATGTTATTCGAAATAAAATATTTGTATTTATTTTTCATTTAAGTGTAGTTTTCTCCACTTCTAAAATGCTAATCAAATGCATAAAGTATTCTGTTTTCCTTGAAAATATGTAAATGACTTATGATACATTGTGCAGGTTTATTTTCCATAAATCTCTGGGCAGCTTACATGTGAACACTCCAAATTAATTGGACCAGTTCAGAACCACATTATGACAAGACATACCATAAACCTGTGGAAATTTCACTGTGACTTTTCTTTGTTTCCCACACAGCCATGTTCAACCTCATCCCCGTGGGTCTGCGAGTTGTGGCCATCCAGGGAGTTCAGACCAAACTCTATCTGGCCATGAACAGCGAGGGCTACCTGTATACATCAGTAAGTGACAGCAACTTTCACATTTGTGTATGTGTATTTCATTCTTCCTGCCGTTTTGAATCAGAGGGAGAAAGAAAAAACCTGTAGGAAAAACACCTCAATTCCAAGAGCATCCTACTATCTCATAGACGAAGACAAAAGATTCATCCACATAAACAGATGATGATGCTGTTATGAGCAACTCACTCGCCCTCTCTCCATATGCCGAGCTGTCAGAAAAGTTACAGCTGTGATTGCGTTTCGAGATTTCACAAGATGTTTTCATAACCTCGGCTACACACTCATTGTTTAGATTACGCACAGCTCTGCTGGTTAAGTGGCATGATTATGGGATGGATAGTGGAGAGGTGTTTGTGTACAGGCTGTGGTTGGTCCACCCTTTGCCCTTCTAACCCCCTCACGGCCCTGACCTTCCGCCCGCCTGTACCAAACAGAATGTTGGCACTCTGGCATTTGTCTTGGTTACTATGGTGATGCAGACAAGACGGTACTGTATGTGGGTTGAGCAAATGCACACCAATCCCAATCATTTTGTTCAGCTTCCCTTCAGTGTGTTCGGTTTACCGTCTAACTGTTAGATCAGGCCTTTATATGATTTGGTTGTTGAGCAAAAGTGAGTATTTCTTATTTTTACATGGTGCGTTGGTATACTTGATTCTGATTGGTCATGGGAAAATATTTTGTGTAGTGACCACTGGTGCTCTAAATGTGACCGTTGTCATTGGAAACCAGTCTTCCTACACTTGTGCTAGTTTTATGCCACTTGTGTCACCTTTTGTATTTTTTTTCTTTCATAATAAAATTATTGACTTATTTTGTAAGTTGCCTTGTAATAAGAGATATAATGTATATTCACAAGATAATGTTATTGCAAAATACTTTTCTATAGTGTGATGCAACAGATTTTTGCAATAATGACCATCTGACTGTCTTGTTGTCCCTTGAAGTCTCTCTCAAAAAGAAGGATTAGAAAATGCAAGTTTATGCAACATGCATTCTTCATAAAAATGAGTAATATTGTAACGCTGCAGCATTTCGAAATATAAAATCTGTGAAATGTGCTGAACCAACAGCCTGCTCTTCAACAATGATTGACTGCATACATGAATAATGCAGCAACCTACCTGCCCAAACTCCTGCTGCAACACAAATGTCAGAATTTCATGTGGTTGCCATTACTGGAGCCGGCGGTGTATGACAAGAGAATGTGGGTGCAAACAACACATTCAGTCAATCTAAAATCTGATGGAAAACTCATGAATAACTGCAGAGTGATTGGGAAAAGAGATTGTGACTAATGAAATTTGTATAAGGGAACATTTAATGTGTGGCAGCTAGGCCAGCCCTGCTGCAAGAAACCTGTTGCTATCTAATCTGCTTTTTTCCGAGAGCTTTTCTGGGCTAAACGCAGTCACGGGAGACAGGCGCAAGACAAACCATGCAGCAGGCTACTATAATAAGCAATTTTTATGTAGGACTAGATTACAAGACAGTATTTTCTGCAGAAGGAAATAAATCCATACTATATCACACATCATTTTTGTTCAAAATAAGACTTTTCATAGTAGATTTTTTTTCCTTTTAAATTTCATCATACAAAAATGTGTGATTGTTGATGAATATTAATGACTTTAGATTTTTTTTTTTTAAAGCTCACACTTATTTTACATACATGTCATACAAAATCAATATGTCATACAAAATCAGAGTAAGCAAACAAGGCCCAAAGTCTGGTGCGATGTCCGGCAGTAAGCCACCAATCTGGCCATCACTGTAGCAGTGAAAAACAAACACACACACACTGGCAGTTCTCTGTTCCCGCTCAGTGACTTTAATGATGTGTGCCTCTGCGTCTGTAATTAAAACATATGTGCTGCAGCGCTCATTAAATTAAAGCTCTGTTTTCCACAACAGCAACACAGTGTTACCACGTGGCATCTTATTTGACGGCGGAAAGGAAGAGGCTATATTTAACTGTTACTCTGAGTGACAGCACAGTAAGTTTCCCTCTGTGTTAATATTTTATTCCCAGTGTAACCGTTAGAGCCTGAACTCCCGTTTCACCCTTTATTATCCGTTATGAAAGCTCACTGTAGTTGACTGTATAAAATGATATCCATCTTAATTTTGCCATATACTCAAAATATGTGCACGAGGAATGTTTAAGTTTGGGATTTTTGGATAAATGAAGAGTGTGAGGTTTAGTGTGAGACATTGTAGTTTATGAGGAAACGGTTCATTGGTTACAGTTGTGAAAAGCTTTCAGGCAGCATAAGTGGATGATGATTATGAGTGAAGGATACTGTTTATCTGATTTGGCTTGTGGGAGAGCGTGTTTGTGATGCTTACTGTTGAAGTCTTGTTTTCTCTTATGCATGTGTGAGTTGGAAGGGTATGTATTTTTGTGTGTGTGCACTTCAGGGGTTTCCGAACCCGTTCATTGGCTCTTTTTGTCTCCTGCTATGGACTGAGAGTACAGTATCAGCGCATGCTGCTACCGAACAGCCAGCCAATCATAGAGCAGGGATGTTGGGAATTCCCTAATCAATGAAAAGTAGGCAGGCAGTAAATGATGAATGATGAGTTTGAAGCTGTTGGTTGTGTTTTTGTTTTAATTTCTTAGTTTTGTCTCATTCTGTGGCTACACATCTATAATATTTAGTCTCTAGTTTTTTTTTACTAAGCCACTCAAGGAAAATTATATCAACTTATTTTGTCTTTTTGCTTACTTAAGACTAGACACGTGTGACGTTGAGTGTATTACATGCGTTCTCTCGCAATCCATGTTTGTGATGGGAAATGCACAAGTACACATGCATGAGTAAGTCGGTATGTATCAGTGCAGATGCATTCATCTATCAGTGTCACAGTAAGCGGAAGAATAAAAATAAATTGAATGTATATATTGTAGTGATCCTCACACGGGGCACCAATTAATAGTACGCCTCACACGGGGCACCAATTATGTATGATCCTCACACGGGGGCACCAATTATGTAGTGATCTTCACCGCGGGCACCAATTAATGGTACGCACACAGGGCACTAGAGGTGTTAGTGAGACTTATGACGTCACGCAACTTCAAGTGTGTGTGTGTGTGTGTGTGTGTCAGGTGACCTCTCCCTCCTTTTGCAACTCGGGGCACCAGCTGAGGAATTCCACCTCAACATTTGTTGGAATTATCCAACGTAAATCATAGATAATATGATAAGAAAAATTAGTGGAGGGAGCAAGTCACCTGTAAGGATCGTGATATTCGTGCTAACTTGTAGGACTGTATTATCAACACAAAGGAATTGTAATAAAAGAGGATTTATTACAAAAGACATACAAGAATAACTGTCATACTAAAGAGCTAAAGGATAGTAAGCTAAAGAGAGAATGCAGGTAAAAGGTATAACTGAAATGAACTGATGCCAAGGTCTCTAGAAAGAGGTTTGGTAAAGTGATATTTACGTTCACGCGTGAGCAGTCCGAGGGTGGCTAATGCGTATGAGGCTGGGCCTTGCTGCAGTGGCGAAGAAGTCTGAATCCGTTCAACAGCCTTGAACTTGTGGGATGCTCTCCTGGAGCATAAAGTCCTGGCGATCTGGAACACATAGATGAGGCCTGACAAGGCTGGTGCGGGAAGGTCCCTGACGATCTGGAACAGATGAAGGTACCTGGAAGTAAGGTTGCCCTCCTGGGCTTAACCTTGTTGCACGTTGGGATTGCCTTTCTGGACAGCAGACTCTGAACGTGGTTTCTCTATTTCAGATGAACTGGGTGATCTATTGATGCTTCCTAGCACAACAGCCAGAAAACACATCTGTTATGCTTCCTTCCCCGAAACTCATAGAACGGTTGATCTGTTATGCTTCCTAGCACACAGGCTGGAAACTCAGAACGGGTGTTGCTGTTATGCTTCCCATGGAAACTCAGAACGGGTTCTGTTATGCTTCCTAGCACACAGGCTGGAAACTCAGAATGGGTGATCTGTTATGCTTCCTAGCACACAGGCTGGAAACTCAGAACGGGTGATCTGTTATGCTTCCTTCCTGGAAACTCAGAACGGTTGATCTGTTATGCTTCCTAGCACACAGGCTGGAAACTCAGAACGGGGTGTTGCTGTTATGCTTCCTAGCACAACAGCCAGAAAACTCAGAACGGTGTTCTGTTATGCTTCCTAGCACACAGGCTGGAAACTCAGAACCGTTGATCTGTGCTTCTAGCACACAGGCTGGAAACTCAGAACGGGGTGTTGCTGTTATGCTTCCTAAAACTCAGAACGGGTGTTGCTGTTATACAACAGCCAGAAAACTCAGAACGGTGTTCTGTTATGCTTCCTAGCACAACAGCCAGAAAACTCAGAACGGTGTTCTGTTATGCTTCCTAGCACAACAGCCAGAAAACTCAGAACAGTTGATCTGATCTGCTTCCTAGCACAACAGCCAGAAAACTCAAGCGTTTGTGTGTTGCTGTTATCAACACAGCCTGGAAACTCAGAACGGTGTTCTGTTATGCTTCCTAGCACACAAATGTTTGTGTTGAATACTTTTATCCCCTTCAGATAAGGAGGAGATTGCATTTTGTCTTTTTGTCCGTTGCAGGCTGTGATTGGCTGTTGATGTCAGAGAGGGCTCACTCATCCTTTCGCTTGTGAAGTGAATGCGTTTGCATAGAGTAAAGCACAGCATGTGTGTCTTCACTGCTATGGAATTATCACTTCCCAAACCACTTTCAAAATACCTTTGTTTGTCCTGAATACAAAGAGTATAAACATGACAACAATATATTAAACTATCATGCAAATTCATTCATATGTGAATAGCCTAAAACTTCCGTATTTAACACAAATGACTATTACAAACTATGTTCTCATGAATGAATATGTGATATGTCCAATATGGTATTTTATAAATTAAGGAATGTAGAGATGTGTCCTTTGTTTTAGCCAAAGCTGCCACATCGGTTAATTACCCGCCACATGTGGAGGTCCTGAGAAGTTTTATGGCCAGGCATCTTTGGGTGAGGATTTTAGTTTGATGATAAGGCTGCCCTATAGAGGGGTGTCTGGCAGTTTCTCTGGTATTATCTGAACACTGGTCCTTGTTGGGACACTGCTATATGAAATATTCTGGAGTGCTGTTCACTACAATATATATTTTTTTAATATATTTTCAACTCTCGCTAATATACAGCGTCATGTGCTGCAGTGTTAAATAATAATACTGTACCTGCTGCTTTGATCTGTAAATACATCACATGTTAAAACAACCATGGGGAAATAAATGATTTAATCACGTATTACAAGTGAACAGCAGATCATATAACAGTTGATGCTCATTGGTGCGTGCAGAATGAAGGCGACGTGCAGGCTGTCCTGTGAGCAGCTCTGTGGGTGTATTTGAAGTTGGAAAATCAGTTTAGTGGTGGGTCATTAGGGGAGGCCAGAGACAGGCACATCAATATTAGAACCCCTCGGAGTGCACAGATACTGTAGGTTTTTGCAGAAGTCATAGTCACCACTCTAGGAAAATACATGTAATATTGTTTCTGTACATCTTTTTAGAAATGTGTTGTTTGTGAATGGAAAATCTGTTTAAGATGCTTGTTGTTATAGGTATAGTTCATTTCTATACAAGTACATACCTGAAAGTCTTTAAGCTAAAAGAAGCCATGCGTCACCATGTAAATCAAAACTGACAATTCTTGTTTCATTATGGAACATTGCAGTTTATTATAAATAATTTATCCATCTGGGTCATTATTTTTTTATTTTATGTGCCCTTATAATCTCTCATCAAAATCTGAACATGTATTTCTGTTCTAGAGTTCCAGTTCCATTTTAAATGAAACACCCAAGTTTTTAAATCTAATCAATTTGCAGTAAAAAACAGAAGCCACGCCCTCAATGTTCTCGTTTAATCTTCTATTACTCTCGTGAATACATAGGGACCTTAAAAATATGCCATTTTTCTGGATTAAATATGCCTCTTATATAACTGAGGTACTGTTGTCACGCTTTAACATAAGTTTATTTTATTACTGACGTAGAATAGTGAAGAATCTTAAATATTTCTTCTCCTCCTTTATCTTTACATTTTTATAATTCTCATAAAACATACATTCACACAGTTCTGAGTATATTTTATACTTTTTAACTCCACTGTATATTTTTAAATAGTAAGGTTAATGCAACTATGAAAATTGGACTCTTCTGGTTTTCGTTTCTGATTGTCAGCAGTGTGGTTCACACATCTCAGACATCTTGAGCTTCATAATTAAATTATACACTTGGGTAGTTGAGACAAAGGGAAGGATTAAGTACAGGTAAAGCGACCCGGTTTAGAGCGGCTTCATGCTGTTGTGCTCTAGAGAGCAGGAAGAAGCTTTGAGTGGAATAGATTCTGTCAGCTTTCCCATTTGCTTTTCCATAAATGAAATTGAAGTTGGTGAGTAATGAGATAGATGGAACGAGGAATGATGGGGAAGAGGGCCATGAAGAAGAAACTGGAGGGAGAGAAGAAAATAAATAAGGTCAGTGGTTGAAAAAGATATTAAAAGATGGGAAGATCTGCTGAAGGATGATTTACGAGAGAGAAAAGCAATAAGAGGAAAAGCAAAAAAGTGGAGGGGATCGTCTCTGCTGAAACTACTTTCTTCTTCTCCTAAATAGATATGAGCATGATATGATGCTACCGTATGTATTGCTAGCAACATAAAAACACAAACACAGTGATGCTTCTCCATCAGGGAGGGGAAGTCCTTTGGGAGAGGAGGAGGGTAGGAGGGGCAATGCAGGATTTCCCCTGGAAAAGATATCAGATACGAACCATTGAGCTAGCAACAGCGTGACTGCGATTCCTGATAATTAAACCTGGAGATAGAATCTGTTACAACACAAAGCAGTACAACACCTCAATATCTGCTCTGCACAGTCATTAACTATTTAATCTCTATCTGTTTTACATTACAATCATCTCACCTGATCAGAAGGTTTAATTTGTTTAACAGTGGGGTTTCTACCTCCCTGCAGTTTGCCTGTTTTGCAAAAAATACAGAACGTTGAACAGTGAAAGCAGAGAGTGTGTCATGTACTGTAAATGTAGAGAAGTAGGGAACTGTTGAAGTGGACATTTTGAATCAGTTGCTTATATTTTATATTAATTGCACACATAGTAAAAAGGGTGGTAATATCTGTAGTCTATATCGTTCACATAAAGAACATTGAAGCAACGTTAATGTAAAAGGGCAGAGAGATGCAACTACACCATTTTCTTTTACTGTGGACATAAGTAGTTGTATGATATAATAGACAAGTACATTTTTTGTTTTCATGGTGCTTTGTCTTACCCTGTCCTTTCAGTAAAAGGGTTTTGTAGCACATTGGTACACGTTGCCATCACAAATATTGGGACCTACAGTACAAATCATAGAAAAATTAAAAACGTTGCTTCTGAAATTAAATGATCCTATTCCCACTTAACTAATAATAAATAAATGCACCAAAGGTTCTAACTCTTCATATGATATCATTATTCTTTTACTGGCATATTGTGTATTGCCAAGTAACACTAATTAGATGATTTTTTTGTGAAACTCCTGCGCAACCCATCGAAACATAATCCTTGTTTAATAGGCAGTTATTTAAAGTGGGATTTTAGACAAATGAGATTTTAGATCAGGTGGGTTTGATCAGAGCTGATGTTGTACCGTTTTTGTTTTCATGAGCAGAAGAGGAACATCTTGTCATTTTAGCATACACAAACATGATTCATGATCATTTAGGTCAGTTCTGCCAACTCATTGTTCAGTCATCAACACTGTAAAGCATCACATTACTTTGCTTTATGCATTTAGCAGTTGCCATGTTCTGCCCTCACACTCTTAACACTGCTCTTTTGTTTTTGTTTATGCTATTAACATTGTCATGATTAATTATTTGCAATAAGATAGGCTTTAGTACACTGAGAGCGGCTCTGCGAAATGCTTTTGTGCTGCAGTTGGCTGTAATTATTATGAGTTTTAGTTGAGACATTAAGCTATATAAGTGGCATTAAACTTGATGTTAATCTATTTAAACTGAGTAGATACAGGATGTCTGACAGGAAGTGTTTTCAGACTGGAACAGAATGGACGGGTGGAATGAGATGCTGACTTTCCATGAATTCTCACACTGGTGCAGAGACGTGTTGGGTGCCTCGACCAAATAATCATAGCTGACTGAAGTCACATCTGACCATCTCGTGCAAATCGATTTCAGTGATGTTTATCGCAGCTGAAGTATCGATCGCAGATCTCCCAGTTTAAACTCTTACTCTGATCTGACCGCAGACCCTCAAAGTGTCTACGCTTTCGACACGTCCACTTCCCAACCACTTCTGCTTCCTGAACTCTCTAAGTGTTTACGAGATGTAGCTTGCCGTGTAGCCGACAGCCTGTCCCAGAGGAGGTGCGATGTCACGGTTGCGCTGTGACATCATGAATGTTCCTGTTAGTATGTGTGGGTGCTCGGCATCTGTGTGAGTCACTTGGTCGCTAAGGGATGACTTAGGTCTGTATGTCGAGCATTTGAGCATTTTCATTGGCTGAAGGTCTGGAAACAGAGTGCAATGTGAGGACCCTAAGCACCTTATGGAAACAGTATGATGGGATGTTTTCTGCATCGCTGCTGTATATCTAATCGCTGTGTAAATCATTTTGAGCAAAAGTCTGTGTAATACATCTGTGTAATACACTTTTTGGACAGAAATAAAAACCAAGCGACGAATGTAATGCATTTATTTTTAATGGTTGAGATGGCTTTTATTGTTTAGCGCTTTTTTGCATTGTGCCTGGTTTTGGCATGCTTATAATGCAAATATTGAAAATTTAACTATAATATTCATGTGCAAATATACTTACTAATGCACGCAGGAAGAAGGAATAACATAATTTGCTGCAACTTCATGCACTCTTTTCCCAATAAATCTTGTGCCTTCTGTAGATTTTCCGTTTTAAGTGCATCAGGCTTTCAGAGTTGAAGTAATTTTTCCCTTAGTGATCTGTAACGAGTGACACAAAGATTATTTACAGTTTCTTTCTTGCCTCGGTTCAGATGAAACGCATAATTTGATTTACAGCTCTCTCTGTAATATTTCCACATCATTTGCTACACTCAAAAAGTGAAGATTACAGCCACAGGACCCTGAGGTGCTGTATCCATTTTAACAGAGTCGTTCTGTTACTGCAACAGCAGCCTGAAGGCTCAGTGTGGATATTAATCTAACCTCTTCTAATGACTTTCTATTTGAATTTACTTTACTCCTACATTAAAGACGCGGATACAGTACGAGCATTTGGATTTGAAAAACCAAGTAATAAATCCAATACTGAATGTGTATACGAATTATATAATCAAATTGATTTGCACTTTCATAGTGAAATTTATTAACGGAATCTTCTACAAACGTGCTACTGTGGCTTTGCATAAACATTGATCTATTTTATGTTCTTTATCAGGCTGTCGGATAAGTTAGACACCTCTGAAAAGCAGTTAGTTAGCAAGATAACATGGAGTAACGTTACTTGCCCTTACTCCGTGCACAGTCTCTCATCTTTGCACTCGCTTGCACTGTTTGCAAGATCCTAACGAAGCACATAGTCAATAATGGATCAAGCCTAGTGGGTGGTGAGCTTTTATAATGACTCAATGAAGTGCTCACACATTCAATACTGCTGGATCTATAAACGGAACTGAAGAAAGATCCAAACCTAAACTCCATTAGCATGTTTATGCAACTCCACACTAAAGATTGGCTTGGAAGTGCTAATGAGAGACCCGGCAGTGTGTGCGAAAGACCAAACGGGGAAAAGGGTTATTAGAAAAAGTTATATAGGAAAAGGAAGACTGTGCAAAAATGCCTTTTAGTATGGGACCAATGAATCCCTTTTTAACCACAAATATTCTGTATATCTTTAGATCTAATAAGCACTCTTAATACATGTGTCTGTATTTTTCAATGATTCTTTATCACTGTATTGCTTCTGCTACTTTACACAATCTACAAGTGCACTTAACTATCTGCTGTACATGTGATAAAGCCCTCTTAATTTCTGACCAATCAAGAGTCCTCATCCTGCGTCGTTTCTGTCCTCTCTAGGAACACTTCACGCCGGAGTGCAAGTTTAAAGAGTCGGTGTTTGAGAACTACTACGTGACGTACTCCTCCATGATCTACAGACAACAGCATTCGGGCAGGGGCTGGTACCTGGGCCTGAACAAGGAAGGAGAGATCATGAAGGGCAACCACGTGAAGAAGAACAAGCCTGCTGCACACTTCCTCCCCAAGCCTTTGAAAGGTAAGCCACCACCTTACAGCTGTCCTGTAACCTGGTAACTCTCTCACTGCTGTTTTATAAATTTTAGATTTTATTTTTTTTAACCTGTCAACTGTTAACTGTCGCCATAAGAGAATTCCCTGTTCACTTTAATATTTCATAGTTGAATTTCAATCAAGTCATGACAAACTATATATTGATAGAAAAGGTAAGACTCAAGATTAAATATTTCAGATTTTCATAACAATAAACATAAACAAAAAAAATTAAAAATGTTAATGATACTGTAATTTATAAAATAACTAAAATTATTATTTTTAAAGACTTAAGTGTTTGAAAAAAATCTTAAAATCTTTACAAAAAATTGTAGTTCAGATATTCATATGTATACTTAATTTCTGCTGTGACAGTTATCATGGTAATTAATTATTTTTTATTAATTTCATTAACATTTTTATATTTTTTTATTAGTTTATTGCAATACATTTTTTTTTCTTCAAATTTATTTATTTTTGAGTCTTACACTTTTTTATCAATATACAGTTTGTCATGATTAGAATTCAACTATGAAATATTAAAGTAAAAATAGATGTTCCTCCTGAGGAACGGTGACAGTTAACAGGTTAAAGCTTTTAGGAAAACTGAGTCAAATAGACCTTGATGGCATCTGCAATATTGTAATGCTGATGGTTTTGCTCTTTATGTAGTATTTTACTAGAAAAATTGGAAATTGCACATAAAGTAGAAAAGCGAATGTCCAGCGAATAGTTTCTAGCTTTGCTTAGTTCCTGAACATTTTATGGGCTTGAAATGGCTCTTTGTGAGTGCAATCTCTGTAAAATGATTTTAATGTAAAAACGTAATGGAAATTCATTGGTCAAATATTGTAGGAAGCCTGATGATTAATCCACTGAAAAGGAAATGACAAAACGCCATCTCCTCTTGTTATTGTGTGTTTTTGTTTTTTCATTGCTATAATGAAATTTCATTAGTTGTGCATCACTATTCTTCTGAATACTGTAAATAATGGTCTCTGGATCTGTGAGCACACAATCTGCTCCTACATTGTCTCCAAAAACAGAAATGTGTCTTTCCACCTGTGTTCAGTGCGATACGCTGTTTTCTCCATGTGCCTGTGGGAATAGCTGGTCCCAGACTGTGTCTGAAGTGATGAGGTGTGGATAGAGCTGTAAAGTCCTCGAGGAGCGCTGCAGACGCCATGCAGCACAATCAAGACAGTTTAAGACACTGTCTGTGGCAGGAAGCTTCAGGATAATAAAACAGACTAGCTGTGCTTTTGACAGCTTTCAAAGCAGAAACCTTTTATTCAGACTAATTCAACCATCTCAAAGCAGAAGATAACAAAACTTCATTCAATTGTAAATGTTCCTCATGGCTTACTCTAGGCAACATACGTTACGCATAAATATTACACTTGTACCAAAGATGTGTTAAAGGTAAACAACGTTATTGCTTTAAGATTGACTTTTAATGCCTTTCTCCTCATTTACTAAAGGCATATAATTAGAATTTTTTAATAAAGATGAGACAGTTGTTCAGTCTGTGAGCTACTTTGCTTGTACACAAAGCAGTAGCTCATCAAATTACTTGTGTTATGCAAACAGGCTTTTGAACATAATGTCTCATCGAGTATGTTGTACAATTCAGCTATGTACAAAAATCAATAATAATTTTCATTTCTTAAGAGTTTTCATTTGATTATAATTAGAAATGGGCGTTGAGCATCTAAGAAACATCATGTTCTCTGGAAAAATTTTAAGCCTTAAATGCATTTTCTTTCTCTTAAGATGCTTTGAGAAGATAATGATGAAAGCTTGAATATAATGAGATGACAGTGGGTGTGTTGCATCAGAGTCCAAACTGCATTAGAAATGTACTGTTTAGTTAGGTAATATAAGTGCCATAAACGGTTAGATTCATTCTCTGAGAAACGTTTGTCATGTGAATTTATCTACTGTACAATGTTTATTGGAGCAGAAATTACACTTTTGCAGCTTGAAACAGATGCTTTACTTGGGATTTGGCCAATTATGCGTTCAAATGCATGAAAATCTTTCATGTAGAAGTGTAAGAATTGTATCGGTCATGAGTTTCGCTGTTTGAACTACTGTGGAGAGTTACATAATGTGAAAAGTGAGAGGGAACAAAAGAGTTAGAAATGGAAGTTTTCTCGCAAAGATGTAGTCCAATTAAAGACCTGTCTGCTTACTGTGAACTTCTAGTCCAGAGTGAACACACACACACACACACATTTGAAGTACATACCCATCATTACCCTGTAATCACAAAGCCTGTGTACTAGTTACTGTAATTAAACAAAAAACAGCTTTCTAAAACAGTATATAAAACTGTGGTCAATGCCAATTAACGCTTATAATTGTGATGTAGTCACATTTCAAGCCCTGAATTTGACTTTAATCATGAGTTGGCAGATGACGAGTCCCAGAGAAAAACAAACCGCGTCCAGTCTTTGAGCGTCTCTCTAGCAAGAAGCTCAACACTCGGTTGCACAACCAATATGTCAAGTATTGATTCCCAGAGCTTTCCACTTAAGTGCTGTATCGATTGCCTGTTGCAGGCAGAAGAAGCTTTGTGTGAGGTTAAAGGAAGTCTTTGTGATGCTCCCAGTACAACACATCAATCATTAGGACGATGAGGCGTCACATAGAATTTCAGCACATTGGCTGTGTAGTGGATTTCTGTGATGAAGTAAAAGGTCATTGTCATTCAAAAACAAAGGGTGCCATTTGTGTCTAATGTATATGTGCGCAAAATACCCTTAACATTGAATGAGCAAGGCAACTTTTGTTGTTTAGCTGTTACGTTGTTACCCTGTTATACAGTACCAGACAAATGTTTAGACACAATTCTTAAACTCATGACTTTAGATCTTAAAAATCTTTTATTCTGAAGGTGTATATTTTAATCACTTTTGTAACATATCAATTTCTTTAATTAATTTTTTTTTAATGGATTACTTTTTTACCAAATTATAAATAAAAAGCAGCCAATTAGTGTCCACTATAGATATAAAATTCCTTCAGTGCTGTTTAAAAAGCTTTATAATAAAATATCAGGAGTATGATTTTGCAAATACTAGACAAAGTGTGACTACTTTTGAAGATGCTAAAATATAGTAGTGTATTTTGGATGTTTGAACCTAAACAGCAAGTAAGTTTTTCACACAAATATTCTGCCAGTAGCCTTTGGATTAGAGATGGCAGGCAGTGAACAAGGATTTAAAAAGCACTTTTCCCCTATATTTTATTGTACACAGCAGCTTTACCATGTCTGTGTCCACTAAGCAAATAATGGATTCTAAATAATAATTTTCTGTTTCATTTATAATTTTAACTCTAATTTTACAACAACAACGCATGTAAACTTTTTCTAATTAAATCACCATTGCAAAGTAAAGTAAATAAGCATCTGTTAGTGTCCTTTTGGCAGTTTTTTTTTTTTTTTAAAGTGACATCACATAATTTGAAAGCCAAAGCGGACAAGCAAAGTATACTTTGGGCTTTATACCACCCCTTAATTATTGGCTTCCATTAAGTAGAGAGGCGTATTTGCATCCAATTACAGTTTTCAATTACTGTCTAACATAAAATGTAAGATGCTCTAACTAACCAAACACACTTTCTGTTTTTCAGTGGCCATGTACAGGGAGCCCTCTCTGCACGATCTGACCGAGTTCTCGCGCTCCGGCAGCGGCACGCCCACTAAAAGCCGGAGTGCCTCGGCTATGCTGAACGGAGGCAAAGCTGTGAGTCAGAACGAGTCAACGTAGCCCGGCTGTCCCGGCCCAACCTTACGCCTTCACCAAAACCTCTGAATGCTTGTGACTTCACACAGACTTCTCTCCAAAAGCTCTCAGCGGTGCAGGACGACGTAACATGAAACATAACATAAACCACGCAACACTTTTTAAACTAGAGTAACATTCGATTGGTCTTTACAATCTTGGTTTAGCTTGTTTTTTGGTAGTTTTTTTATATCACCACTATAATAGCCTTTTGCATACGAAACACAAAAATTGTAGCCTTTAATACAACGGGACGTATAGTTTTGGTCCCTCTCAGCTGTTTGCATCAACTCGTGTTTGGGTTTACCTTTAGTCATCTAGGTTCACTGACTGGCATTGTGGGTCCTGATCATTTGTTAAGAGTTCAGGGCAGTAAGTGAGGGTTTAGCTGCTTGGGTGTCCTCCATGCTTCCTGAGTGTGAAGTGATAGAGAAGCCCCTATCTCCGGTGTGTGGAGGGGCTGGCGCTAGCTCTCCTGCATTCTAGTGCACTCGCTAAGAGACCGTCCTCTCTAGCATGGGAATATAAAGCCTGCATTCTGCTCACACGAAGAAAGACGTTGAACCTTTCGTGAATCGAAAGGTCATGGATCAGTCTTGCTTGCTAATTGTTTAAATTAGCTGTGAGCTTTTCTTACTTTTTCTTCCTCTTGTTCTTCCCTCATATCAGTGTTTTCAGAGTGACTGGAGATCCAGCACACCAAAGACTGGGAGAGTTTCCCCTTTGAGATGTCAAACCACACCAGTATATAATATATAAATACACACATGCATGATGGGAGGTGACCAACTGGTTTTTGTGTACATTTTGGACTGGTGAGGTTTTAAATTTTGGGGGTGGGTTAATGGGGGGTGATGGGGTTCAATGCTGTAGCTGGTACGCTTTTGGATGTGTGATTTGAGAGTACTGGTTAATATCTCCCCTTCTATATCTGTTGTGTCTTGTTGTTTCTAAGTTCCTTTAGTCTGTGAGCGTGTTTTTTGCCTTTCCCACCCATGTCTGCTCTCCTTTGGTCAAAGCTGGTCACTGTTACAGGAGATTTCTGAGACATGATGGTGAAGTCCCACATGGACTTTTGTTTTTGTGTATACAGTAAGTAACCTATGGTGGTGACATTTTTTCTATATAAACATAAAAAAACTGTGGAATTTAAGTTGGGTTACATTTTTTTAGGGTATGTCTAATTTGTAAAAGTGAAAAAAATCTCTTATACAGGGCATGTACAAATCAGGTTGTGTACAGTAAGGACCTTTTGTCAGCTGCAGTATATATATATTCTTTTCCTCTTGCAACATAACTTCATACATGCTACAAAGGTCTCTTCTTTTACTTTCTGGGTTATTTTTCATGTTTTAGATGAACATACAGTATCTGTTGCATGGGAGACTGCAGGCAGGTGCAGAATAGAGCTGCATGATGTAGGTTATGTGTATTATCTCCTCGTTGGATCATGTGTTCCAAGCTACCAGGATTAAACTGAAAATTAACATGTATGTACTGACTGCCTGGTACCTTCAAGTTGTTTCTTATTTGTTGTGTACATACAATGCACTGAATAAAATGTTTATATTAAGATATACTTTTAAAAGGCGTCTGCTTGCTTTATTTCTCTTAATCGTATTCTTTAAAACAAATGCTGGGCGTTTTGCACATGAAAATGAATTGCAATTATCTTTAAATTTGAGATGTTATTTTTTAAAATTAAAGCTTACCTTTAACCTTCCATATTCATTTTACCGTTAAGTGGATTAACTGGCTAGTATTAACTGTGTAAAGTGACTATTTTATATTTTTGCTATAAAATATATAGCACAAATATAAAATAGTCACTTTACACAGTTAATACTAGCCAGTTAATCCACTTAACGGTCACAACTGCAGTTGTTTGCTACTTGTGTTTTTTCCAATTTAAACAAAAGTGAAACCTCCAGTGGGAGAAGGAATGTTGTTTTTGACGTTTCACTGGCTAGAGGTAGAGTTGAGCCTGTGATATTAAGGTAAACCCATACCTCTGGACAAAGATGAATCACCCCAAGAAAAATCTGTTTTTTAATTGCCCGCACAACTGAAACTTCTGCATAGCATCTACCTTGTGGAACAATTGAATGCAATGAATCAATATGATGGTAGACAGCCCTGTGACTAAGACCGAGTTTCCTGGGACAATATAATGTGACCGTTGGAGCGCACTGTTAAAAAATGTGTGTTATTGGAAACCTCTCTCAAATTATAAAGTGAACAGAAATCTACAAAATTAAATAGCAGGGCACAGCATGCAGGCTGTTTCTCAAAGCTATAAAAAATGCCTTAAAATTTTTGGAGAATTGGACAATGAAGAGTGACAACAGATCGTTTCAAGTCTCCACATCTAATCACTCCCCTCCAAAATTATTTCAGTCATGTTTCATGTGTACCGTAACTGTTCCCATAACTGACAAGTGTTGTACTAACAATACCAGGACCATAGGTTCAATTCCTAAGAAATACATTGCAAGTTGTTCTTGAGAAGTGTCTGCAATGTGTAAATGAAAATTGAATGTGTTAGATCAAAAAGGGAATATAAGGACATGGAACAATAGATGACACAATAAAAAAAAAAGATTTCATTGTGCTATAACGTACAGTATGCCCAGCAATCAACCAATGGTCAGTATGTTATTATCTCTGTAAGCAGAAATGAACTAATGAGCAGTGTGTTCCACAGCAGCAGGTAAAACACATTTCTACTCTTTGCACAGGCACTATTTCCTCTCTGTGGCTCAGTCTCCCTGTTCATTAGCCGGCACACTCTTATTCATTAACACAGACAGTTCTATAGCTGCAGAGTAAAGCTACTGAACAAGCTCTCATCCTGAACAGACAGGATCCCAAAGACCATCCAGCCTAATGAAGACAAACCCTCAGGAGACCAGAGTAACTTCAGCTTGGGCAGTAATTGGAATATAGACTTTACACATACAAATCTTAAAATGCATTAGCATATGTAAAATATGAATATAAATATAAAACCAAACAATACTTCAATCAGGATTTGAGCTGAAAGATGCACATTAAAATTGTTAAAAGGACAACTAACACAAACCTTTTCATTTTTACAGCCGTTTTGAATTTTGCATTGCATTATGTTTTAGCATTAATGGAAATGTCTGTAAAATGTCCTGGCAAATTTTTTTTTTTACAGTGTAGCAGCTTTGATGCAGCTGGATGGATTCATTACATACTATTAGTAGGCATGTCTCATAATTAAATTCAGCTATGAGGACTTTTATCATAAAGTGTCCCTCTCTCACTCTCTGGTTCTAGAGATAAAGTGCATTATTCCTTTCCTGTGCTAATATGACATGAATAGTGGCTTACCAGACATGCACAACAACCTTTAAACACATTAAAGACCAAATAGTAAAAAGCCCAGCTTGTGCGCATTTATGTTCTACTGTAGCTGCACGTCTTTGGGAATCATGTTTAGGATCTGATAATTGCACTGACCTTAGAAATAACTCCTTTAATCTGTCTAAGAGTGCTTGAACAAATGAGTGTTTACGGGGACATCCGAAGCACAAGAAACATGTAATGCAAGAGCTGTTTATGTACTTGGATAATAGCTATATAGTTGAAATCACACACAGTATATTGTATACTGTATGCATTGCTCTCAAGGTTCGTTGGAGGACATGAACACAAGCACACACAAACACTTTATATGAATAACTAATTCTAAGCCTCTTTCAAATGAAACGGTATCACATATCAAGCATTAGACTATCTTTCCTGTACAGATAAGTATAATGTATGGATATAATTCAGGCCATAAAGCACAATCCACTCTAAACGCATGATCCACCAGTCATTTTAACTCGGACTCTTGTGCTTTATACTGTATGTAATGTACTGTGAACACTGTGGAAAATGGTGCTAATATAATTCGGCAAACTCCAGAATGAAAAAACAGAATGTACTGCACATATAATTTGACCCACAACTCTCTTGCTTATCGTTTTTTTAATATGTTTAAATGCGTTTCAGAATTTTCTAAACCCTTTCCATACAAAATAACTGAATTTACGCCTTTCATTTTTCCTCTCTGTCCTGCTTTCATCTCTTCTCTGGTTGTGTACAGGTGCAGGAGGGAATCCCGGACTGCGTATGTGCTGCGGCAGTGGGAGGGGTTTGATTACATAAGAGAGGCAGACAGATTGAGTTCTGCTCTACTCTCTTACTCTCTTCTCCTGTCATGCACTATTCATGAGGCTCTCTGCATCAAAACTGCATTCACTTTTCCTGCCTTTTTCATAGCAATACTAGGGAAGCCACCACATCATGACCATTAAAGACACGCTGCTGACCATAAAGAATTAACATACCTTGTCCCTTGCTCCAGAGACGCTGCCTCACGGCACCCTGACAGGCTCTTCTTCAGCTCCTTCAGCCATGTAGGATTTTAATACAGAACACCGCATTCACTGGAGACACAGATGATAAAGTACACATTAGTTACTCGTGCATGTCACTAGTGACTGTTTTCTGCAGGATGGAAATTGATTAGATAGTTGGCATGATTAGATATAATATAAATATGTATATATAGTTTATCATGATTTGATTACAATTCAATTAAGTGAACACTGAAATTACCAAAGTATTCCACCTGTGGAACAGTGACAGTTATATACCATAGAAATATTATACATTTCAGATATACATTGTTTTAAGTTTGTATATTATCCTATTTAAAACCAGAAACCCACCAGACTTGTTTTACATGTTTTTTTTTATGCTACCTGCCAGTGTTTTTATACGTGTACAGACATATAAATCAAGCCATTTCCGTCAGCCACTTATTGATGTCTGAATGTTCCAAGTGCAAATCAATTCATCTCATTAACTATGCCTGTGTGAGTAACCTCCAGAGCTTAACACAAACCGAGTGTGGAGGACAACAAGAGAGGATAGATGGATAAGGATAGGTGGGGGTCAGGCGGGTGGGCGAGGGTGTTGTGGGGA
The DNA here is from genome assembly GCA_019155185.1 of Beaufortia kweichowensis. NCBI lineage: Eukaryota > Metazoa > Chordata > Actinopteri > Cypriniformes > Gastromyzontidae > Beaufortia > Beaufortia kweichowensis. Next base: position 8,415,208 of record CM032803.1, on the reverse strand, counting down.
GAGGTACGCGATTACTGGTTGCCATGGTGCCAATGGCACATCAGTGCTTCTGCTGTTTCCATACAGCCAGGAGAGAAATAGCACACTGTCTCTTACAGAGCCAGATGGAGATTTCAAGATTTTCAGTTAAAGAAGACGGGCTCAGCTGATGTATGGAACACTCTCACACTCCCATCAGGAGAATATAATTATATCTTACTTAACAAAGCTAAAGAGCAATAACATTCATGAATTTGTTTTAGATACAACACTGAGAGGCCAAAGTGGAGGAAAGAAAAATGTCACGGTAGAAATAAAAATGATAAAAATGTTTTCAAAAGTAAAGCATCAGGGAACCGATTTAGCCTTAGAACGATGTAAATTCAGCATTCACATTATAGAAGCAATTGAAAGAGAGCAGTCACACAACAAATGGCATCACAGAGTCCTGACATAACTGCTCATAAAAACACCCTCATTTGTTTTTGTAACCAGGTCATATTCTTGGAAAAATACATTCAAACATAAATGCTTTGCCCAATTAAACAGTCTCAGAAGGCTTGAGTCAATGGCTTGAGTCGCTTCATAACACTGTTAATTAAGAACAGAAATGAAGCAGCCAGGGTTATGCAAGAAAACAGAGAAAAGGTGAAGGTACACAGTACTGGATCTCTAATGTGAATGCAAGAAAAGCACACACAAATACAGTAGTGTTTGTCGTGTACAACAGGGCTGGTTTAGTAAGATGTAAAAACATTAGTATTCTGAACAGGGGGAGTCCACCATCATTAGAGACACATCTAACCTCTGTACACGCTTTGGGGCAACAGTGCATTGTGTAATTATTCAAGTGCGAGTCAGAAAATTTTAGGCAAGACAAGCAAGTATACACTATCAGTCAAGGTGAGAGTCATTACCATCAATCCATTCACTTTTCATACCAGTTTTGTAATTCTCAATGCAAATCACACCAAATCTAAAACGCCTTGTTTTATATTTATCTGGTTACACACAAAAGACTGAGAGAAACAGATGATGCTTCTTCCAAACCTATGTTTAGAGCTTCAGTTAAAACTAATCCATGCCATTTTTTCCTCATCTTTATATACACAAACACCTATAGAATAAGAAAGTCATTTATACCGTAGGTTTATGTGACCCTATCTGTAAATTTAATCATGAGATAAGAAGCATAAATGTTTGATTTCAATCATTACTTTCACTATGATGTCAATCTTTGACATGATCTTACTCAATAAATATTAAGGAGATTAATGTTATTTTTCACAGGATGTTCTTTACATTATGTAGGATGATTTTATGAAGAAAACGGTAAATCACAAAAAAATGACTTTAGCTGGGTTTTCACAGACATGGTCACAAATACATACATCAACAGCATGTACATATGACAACATGAGGGACAAGTGTGTATGTGTGAATAAGATAATGATCAGACAGAAAGAAAGAAAGAATGAAATAGCGTGGCTGTTTAAGTGCATGGTGTTTAAGTGCTCGTGAGTACCCGGCTCTTCCTGTAATGAATGGTGCTGTAGGTCTCGTTTAGGAATGCTCCCGTTGTGTGTAAGTGAGTGTTTAGTGTATGCATTAGTGTTTAAGTGGTTAAGATAAGTGCCCGTGTTCACTGTAAAAGAACAGTGATTGGCAAAACAGCAGCGAGCCCCCCGCTGTCTCTCGGCAGGAGGGATTGTAAAGGTGAGATTCTCGGGTGCAGCGGTACAATGCGGGACCCCTGGTGAGGGTAATCACCATGAGGCCAAAGACTTCCACAGTGCAACAAAGACCCCTCGTAACACACACGTGCCCTCCTTTGTGCCGTTAACTGCACACTCGGCCCTCTCCGGGGGTCCAAAGAGCCTCACCAGGGGGGCGATTAAGGAATTAGGCACAGGGGAAAACTAGTGGTGTTGACTAACACTAAGTGGAGGCCCATCTCCAGTCAAAGAGCAGTAACAGAGCACCGAAAGGAGAAAAAGGGGGGTGCAAATAAATTGAGGGCTGCGTACGCATGTGCATTGCGGGTGTATGTGGGTTTTTTCGTGAAGAATTAACCTCTAGGAAACAAGACTCAGAGTTTATTACACTCCTCCGGGAGGTTTGTATGTATTCACACATGCACAAAGGCAACATGATGTCACGACCTAATGAATAAAAATATCTCATCACCGAGCCATGCGCACACAGGGGCTTTAATGCAAAACAGCACATAGCAAATAAACAGCCATTACTGTCTAAAAAAAAATAGCACAAGTATATATGGGTAGTTGACAAATAAATGTGTGACCGTCATATGGTGTTACTGCAAAAATGTTAAATATACAAATAGCATGAGAGACTTATCTTCTTTGCTGGAGTTACAAATAGGATGAGAAGGATTTATCTTACTGTAATTGTTAGGTTTTTTTCTACTTTTTTTGTAGGTCACACCATATGACATAGACTTTTGTCAACCACCCATATACGCAGATACAGAAAAAACTAAAGTCGTCATGAGGTTAGGTTTAGATCTGAACTCAGTTGTAAATATGTAAAAAAATAAATAGGCCTAAATAAATTAGCAAATTATCTGCAAACAGAAACCATAATTGTAAATCAATGGCATAATTGCTCTGTGTATGAAAGCTGTTGCATATAAAAACAGCTAATACTCAGAACTCATGGATTTGATTCTCAGAAATTGCTTGTTATAAGAGCCTGAAAGTCTTTATTGTAAGAACAATATGTTCCCCCACAAACAAGAGAATGTTAGTCTTGACAAACAAATGGCCGTGCGACTGTTATGATAAAAGGCTTGGGAAGGAGAATTGGCATCATAACTGGCATTAATAAAGAGGGCTAAAGAAGATGAAAAGCATTAAGATATAAAAGGTTAATGTTTCATGAATTGAAATCCTAAAGGATTAATTTCACTATGTTGTTCCTAAGCAGAAGAGACGCATATCACACACACAAATGGGGGAAGGTGTGGATTCTTTCCAATATACATATGCTTTAATGTTTACATGAATCCTCCCTCTAATGAATGCTTTCTGTGGCCGGGTCTGACAGGAGCACTAATGGCAGAGAAATTGTTGTGGCGGTACTCTGCTGATAAATAGGCAAAGTGCTTTCTAAAGAAGAGAAAAATAGGGGGCGTGGCCTTAGTGATGAGGTCACGCATATAATCACATAAAGGGACCCCCTTACAAGCCCTGCTCAGGAAAGAGGCGCAGAAGACACTATAAATACAGATATGCACTGCACATACTAAAGACAACACTCTATACCCTATTTAAATGCATGATTATTTGAGCTGCCAACATACTTTAAATGATTATAAATGTTGTTTCTCTTCACAGTTACTGAAAATAAAGGCAGCATTAATATATCTGAGGTTATTTAGGCACGAATCATCTTGTTTACTAGTCGTTAAAAACTTTGAAGTTGGACACTGTAGTCAGTGGATGACACCCACTCTGTTTCTCTTATCTGAACGCACTCCATTCCCGTTATATTACATAAATAGCCCACAGTTTTATATATATATATATATATATATATATATATATATATATATATCTTGTGACAAACATTTCGAAAAACACAATTTGAATTAGTTTATTATAAGTTTTCATTAAGCAAAGTCAGTCCAGCAAGATTTGAACACGCAACCTATTGCACTTATAAACCTGAAAAAACTAAAACTGCCCCAGAAAACAAAGAGAGTAATTAGTAACAAGTCATTAAAAGTCACAAAAAAGTACCATTCCAAAGGATTTAGGTGAAAGGTGCATTTGATTTTAATGCAAACTAAATGCGGAAAGTGTACAAATTAAATGTAAAGTTCAGTGCAGTGCATGATTGAAAGTCTTTATGCATTGTCAGATTATTATTGTAACAGATTGACCTAATTAATTATGGTGCCAAGCAGGTGATTAAAAACAGCAATGCTCAAGGCAAAGAAACTCTTATTTGTTTTTTTAATTAAATACCATTCAGTGATGGCAAAGCATTAAAGATTCACATGCTCAGCAAAAAACAAAAACAAAGAAAGGAAAGAAAGAAAAACAATTCTCAATACAAGCTTGCTTAGCATGACAAATCCTTTCAACAACAAAAAAATAAATAAATTAGATTCAGTTTGTTCAAGTTGTTTTTTCAGTTTCAGAAAAAAAGGATGTGCAGTTCAGATAAACAATTCAACATAGTCCATATGCAACTAAGAATCCTCAAGTCCATTCAATCCAGTTCCCTCTGCAGTTCACAAAAACTTACACAGTCACAGTCTCATCAACATTTAACTGGCAAACCCATCATAGGAATAAAAAAACAATACTTATTTGGTCTTCCTCAGTCAGTCGGAATTGCTCTCCATTGTTGGCTGAACCATTAGTAGTTTTCTCTGTAAATATCCAGTAACTTCCAAATAGGTTCATAAATCCCAAGGCAAATCAATGAACTGTTCATTCTTTGTTCAGTTTCTGTTTACGTTTTTTTCTTTTTCCTTTTTGTGGATGTAGGAATTAACTTCCCACATCTTTTAATTCAAAACTTAAGCCATGTGACTCAAAACGTCATGTGACTCAAAACGTCATGTGACTCAAAACGTCATGTGACTCAAAACGTCATGTGACTCAAAACGTCATGTGACTCAAAACGTCATGTGACTCAAAACGTCATGTGACTCAAAACGTCATGTGACTCAAAACGTCATGTGACTCAAAACGTCAATTAGCATATTTATGACAATTTTACATCATAAACATGACGTGTTAAAAATGTGTGCACTTTTGTCTACTGAACAAAGCTAAGGTTTGTCATCAGACTTCAGTGACTTTTCACACATCTTTTGTAACTTTTTCTAAAACACACTTATTGAAAGATTAAGTGACTTGTGAAAAAAGTCATTCAGTAACGAACATGGGAGAAAACAAGAATATTTATGAGAAAAAGACAGAGACGGACAGAGCGGGTACAGAAAAAGAAAACAAGAGAGGGTAATGGTGCTCTTGCCAGGCATTTGAGAGCCCCAGCTGAGAGACCTGATGGGTTTAGTCAAACACATGAACACTCCACGCCAACCCATCACCACCTCAACCACTGACCTAAGATCAGTTCTCCATAAACCTCTTCAAAAATTCCATTTTTCAATCCATCAAAATAGACTCAGAATAAGATGACTTGGATCCATAATAACACTTCAGAAAAACACATTGCCTCTACAAATCCAAAAAGATTTGTATCTTTGATAATTATGTTGCATGATTTATGTAGCAGGATTTTAACCCAGGCATTTTTATGTGCCAAATGAAACCTGTATTATTAACTAGACATATTCAAATAAGATCTGAAATAACTAATGATGCATTGATCATGCATTGCCAGAAGCTGAATATGTTCCATGTGTGGTGTTGTAATATGACTACATACGTGTATTTAAATCACAGCGGTAGGTTGGAGGAACATGCTCATCCTTTTTCGTGTGCCAAGAGTCTATATGAGCACCAAGAGTGAATAAGCGCCTGCTCTTCTGTCTCTGTCAAACAGCTGCTGTTTTTAGCACTAAAGAACCCTTAATATTAATATCTGTCATCTATTCTGATTTCCTCCTTCCATAGCAAATGAGATCCTCAAATGGGAATAATTTCACTGCCTGAACCATTTCCATCCTCGCTCAGTCAGCAGAAACAGATGAGGCCCTCGAGTCCGTCAAAGGAGGACGTGGATGCCTGGAGACATTTGAGAGACACAGTAGGTGGAGTTTAGATGCAATCGACTAAAATGTGATCAATCACTCTGCACTCAACTATACATCCTTACATGCTATAGGATCACTTCAGATAAATCTATGTTGCTTCTCAGTGTGGGCGGATCTCAATAACTCACCGTAAATGTGTGCACAATAGAACTTCTAAGATCTATAGTAAAAGCCACAACAGTCTGCTTTTAAATGTACATAAGCTTTTTTTCTTTTTTAAAGATGCAAATGTTGAGAGAACAGATTGTGGTTTTAAGGCAGCACACAGTACTCCCACACAGCATGCCTGCCTGCTTAGCAACCGTCTCCTCTTGCCGAGCAGCAGACTCATCACCAAGCGGCATTAGCCTCTAATGAAACCAGGCACGGGCTGCAAAGTCCTTCTAATGCTCAGGGTATGAATAGAGTCCAAATCACGGCCCGCCAATCAGTTCCTATGGTAACCTCACTTGGAGTTCACTTCTTGACATTGCTTTAATGATCACACTAGGGAACGTATTGGAGGAATACAGGATGTACAAGTGTGAAAGAAAACAAAACAGATAGGGAATAGAGAGATGTGTGAATGAGTCACTGTGCCCAAGCTGTTGAACAAATATATTCAAATGAGGTAAACCCAAATTCAGTACTTTCCATGGTTTTGAAAGACAAGCTTTATTAAACTGGAACAATGCTTATAGTGTGATAAGTTTTAAGGTAATGGACCTGTAGGAAATTCTCTATTGAATGAGTGATAGACTGTTGTGTAAATGTCCTGATAAGCAGACAATGGCGATTTGTCGTCTTTTAGCCAGCGTTTCATTATCTGTACACGCGTGGGGCCACAAGAGTATCTTTGCCTGTAATACAGTACAAGTTTCTTTAATCTTTTGTCCTGTGCTCAATATTGTAAGCCTAATGAAAGTGACATGAAGGTCCCTTGTGAGTCACTACATGGGCATGTTCTTCAAGGCTCTGTTACACAATGTGATATTGGGGTGAAATCAGATTCACAACCCAGCCATCTCAGACCCGACTTAGACTCTGCATGGTCTCATATATTTCAGACGCAGTAGAGCATGACCAGGAAATCTATTCCACCACAGTTCTTTCAGATCTTTAGTTTGCAGGGCCTCTCATTCACGTCAACGTTTCAAACAACACATTCTCGAGGCAGTGAATTGTGACCGAGGCGCTGTAGCTCATTTAGGAGCGCACAGGCCTTTTTCAATTAACTCACTTCACGCTTTGTTGGGACACTTGGTGGCAATGGGGAAGCAGGGAGCAATCATTCTTAGACAAGGCTGAGGGGGATTTCTTGACTCTTTGTTTTAAAAGCAATGGAACAGCTATATTGTCACTGTATGTCTTTCAGGATGTAAGAGAATATAAGGCCAACATGACAAAAACTTGCATGGATAGATTGAGGAGGGATAACCTCTCTTATCTTTTTTCCAGCCCTCCTCAAGTTCAGCACTGTTAACTGTCCCCGTCCCTCAGGAGGAACAGCTATGTTATTTTCCTATTCACTTTAAAATTTCATAACACAACAATAAACAAACAAAAAATGCTAATGTTACTGTAATTTATAAAAAAAAATACCTAAAATGATTTCTTTTAAAAGACTTTAAAAAACATTTAAAATCTATTTAATATCTAAAAATAAAAATAAAATTGTACTTCCGATGTGCATTTTCATGTGTATACTTAATTTCTGCTGTGACAGGTATTAGGTTAACGTTAATATATACAGTACAAGACTACAATACAACTTCTATAGGACATTTAAAAATCAAATCAAAGTTGACTAAAGTACTTTTCAGGTAAGCTAATTAAAGATCAATTAAATATAGGGTTAACATGGGTCATTAATTTAGCCAACATTATGATTTCATATTCATTATTCTGGTGTTAAAATATCCATTGTAGCCAGGGGTCTGATATTTAAATGAGGTTTTTTCCAAAGTTCCAAAAGCAGAAAGTATGATCACCTTTAGATTTCAGACAGACAGAAGAATTCGATTCAAAGGTCTGGAGGTGTTTAACATCAACAATTGTGCAGCTAAACTTTGCAATGCTTCAAAAAGTAAACAATATCAGCCAGCTCTTTCAGTCACACTACAGCCAGAATTATCAGCATCATACCTACCATTTCACTAATTACCTCTATGTCTCCTTCTATCCTTCTAAATTTAAGTACTGACACACTGGACACCCATCTGCCCCTATTCTATCATTTTTTCATATCAAGTTACATTCAGGTATGTGAACAACTGAGGTCTAGTGCTGGAGGGCATATTGCCAAGCCAAGAGTCCATTTAGAGTCCATTAAAAGAGATTGATATGACTTATTAACACTAAGTATTTGAGTGTGTCGAAAGTGCAGCTGTCCTTTTCTTGATAGAGATAATAAATAAGGGGAAAACAGGTGACACACATTAAAAATAGTCAATAGACTCTACAGACCTTATATTGTTGACAATTTACAGCATCATGGCCATCAATGAACATAAAAAAAAATATGCAGAAACACAGGGTAGAAAATGTCCTACCACCTACATAATGTATAAACTATGAAAATGTGTCATAATTGCTACATACCGTTTATGAAAGTGGCCAAATAGGTTGAATTTTAAATATATATTAAGAACATGTGTTTTACAGTATTTACATTTACATTTAGGCATTTAGCTGATGCTTTTATCCAAAGCGACTTACAAATATTAGGAGACAATAAAGCTGCAACAATAGTACGAAGAAGTGCTTTCCTAAGTTTACAATGTTTTACAGTGCTAGATAACTACCTGTAGAGGAAAGAAAAAAGTTTATATATATATATATATATATATATATATATATATTCCATATAGACCATTTCACAAGATGTAAACAGCACTGGTCCAGAAGCAGTTCCTGTCTCAGTTTTTTAACACTACACAAATGTCAGAACAAAATACAATCAACAGAACATTTACAACTGACTTGTTTAACAAACATCTTTAAGATTTAATTTAATTTACATATGTGAAATACAAAAAACTGAAACAGGAAGTGCTTCTGGACCAGTGTTGTTTACATCTTGTGAAATGGTCTATATCAAATTTCTGTATGAGTAGCACTGGTTCATTAAGACAAAATTCTGTATGATCATTTGTTGATGATACAGGTCTGTGGTCTCAGCTGATTGATCCGCGTTCAGATCATTTGTTTTGGCTGTCTGGATGGTGTCCCTAAGATATAGTGCTGTAACAGAGCCAGTCATAAATTTGCCGTAAATCTTAAATCCATTTACTACTGCATTTAATCTCACTCTGCACAGACTACAGCTGATGAGAGGAAAATTGGATGATAATGTGACTTTTTTGTATGCAAATTTTAATTACATGTATGCCTTTCACAACTTTAATTTCTTTTAATGTATACACTTAAGTTATTCTCAGTGAATCAAACCCATGATCTTGCCAAGTCCAGCGCCATGTCTACTGTCTGAGCTACATGAACACTTAAGAACCTCTCACAGACACACACAATGTTTTCATAGCAAGATGTCTTCAACAAGTTCCACATCACACATAAACAACATTCCTAGCATAACGCTTCCAAAGTAAGCGGCTTTATCTAGAACACTTGTTTTGTGATGCAGTGTTGACGACATTGCAGCGTGGCTCCAGACGGACAGCTGTCTCTGTGAGTCAGGCTAGGTGCCATAAACCTCGAACAGCTCAGAAGGCAGCTGTCATCACTAATCACCAGAATATTCATATCGGGAAAGTCATTACTAATAACTGTAAGCCTAATTATGATTATCATTCCGCCCTCCCTCTCACCTGGCACATATAAACGGCCATTTAACATTCTGATATCAGACCAGTTTGAACCCACTGATGCTTTCATTTTGCCAGCAGTTTTTTCAGTGGTTTTGGACACAAAAACAATGCTGAAATAAAGTCTTCATTGCAATACTTTTGTGTGCAAAATACATTTTGCGAAAAGGTCCAACGTACAGTTCTCTGTTATGTGAGACTGGAGACTTTATGCTTATGTAATGTCACAGCTTTGATGGCTGCCCTGAAGCTCAGGTCCTTATCACTTATTTATTTTCCCCTGGATGACATCCACAGCACACTGGAAGCACCCCACCACATTATATCGACGAAGGCATGCACAGAACAAAGATCTAAAATGTAGTATTTAGACTAAAAATGCTGACATAAACGAGAAAACATACACTTTGGACCACTGTACATACTTAAATTGCATACTCTAAAATAAGCCATATGCCAATCTTCATATTGATGTTCAATAATCACAATGAAATTTGAAAATAAGAGTCTTTTGCAAAAGAAGCAGCACAGGCCAGACATATAATCCATAAACTATGTTTAAATGTTCAAAAGCATTGACTTCACTTTTTGCTGACCCCAATTCTCTTTGCATCAGACTGGCATTTTAACTCCATTTGTGTGAAAGCTTTTTCACTGTTGCAGCAAGTTTTTTTATCACGTTACTTCTTTTAAACATGACGCGGCTGACATGGGAGAATGGACTAATGTGTCCCACAGCCTAAGAGTCTAAGAACCACCTCTTACCCCATCACTACACACGCGCACACACACACACCTTCTGTGCTGTAGTACATTAGCCAGAAAAATACATTTTTCATCTCCTGCTGGATTTATGGAGCATTCACACAGGACATCCACACTAGCTGTATATGAAAGCAAAAACACATCCTGTGTGGACTATCCCTTAAATGTTGGATTAATGCTTCTAACAAGGCATCTTCTGTCCTGCTTTTCTAAAGGGTTTATACCAATAAATGAAAAAAGTCTGGCACTTTGGAACAGAGGGAAGAAAACTTGCTGTTCATCTTATCAATCAAGTACTGTTCAGTTTGAACCCTTCAGAAAACTGAAGGTTTGTCAATCAATAGTTGCACCACCACCATCACTGCCACAGATCGAAGGAACATTACTGACCTTTTTTAATTGAACTGGCTGTGTCAGGCAAACACGTTCAAGAAGTTTAGTCAAGTCTCAAAGCTCATTCTGATCTTCCCATGAGTACCTGCAAAAAAACATACAAGAAAAATGTAAGTAAGATCAATTTGATCTTTGCCATTCTCTCTATTGTTGTTGGTTTTGTTTGTTGATCACTGAAAATTGCAATACAATACAATCTAATATTACTATACCTAATAAGTGGATTTAATGAATATATAAATTGATTTATTGATAACATCTTGACTGAACGTTGTTCGTGATTATAGCCACGCTTGTGAGCAGTTTACTGCATGGTGGAGTAAGAAAGAAATCTAGCTACATTATCTATCTGTGAATCCCATTATTTTTAATGTATCAAATTTGTGCTGCGCGTTTATGATAGATGGTCTCGACAGATGCATTACAGGGCTCCTGTCTTGTGTCTGGGTCTGAGAGAGAGATTACATAACAGCAGTGTGTCTGGGATAGAGAGAGAGAGAGAGAGAGAGGCGTGATGTTTTAGGCTGCAGATCCTGAGCTCCATTATCAGAGGAACATCTAGTAAGCTCGCAGCCACACAGAACAGACTTTCACTGCTAGTCTGAGCTCCGTTACATACCAGACTGTGTTCTTATCATGCCTTAGATGTTACCTAGGAAGTTCACTAAGAACTCATATTCATATATAATTGGAGAAGTTCATTAAAAATGGTGAGTTCTATCTGTTACATTAGATTAGCATGTTATAACATTAATAAAGTTTTGTTCTCTACTTCCAGTCTGTAAGGCATTCAGAAATGTTGCTTTTAGACCAAAGCTCTAAACAGCAAAGAGTGGTGTGGACACAACCTGCAGTTATTTCTCATCTCTGCCTTTGGCTAAATTGAAAGTGACACAAGTGAAATTAAGACAATTGACTGCAAGGTGAGGCCAGCGGTCCTGTCCACTGCATTTACTTGCATTTACCTGGACAGAAGGATTTATGTGTGCTACCTCTTCAATCAAACATGCAGTCGCACACAAACACCTGCAGACATGCATATTGTGCAGGAAAACCCCAGGCAACAAAAGTCATTTTTGTTTACAGAAACATTCATCTGTCAATGTAATCAGCCCACCGCAGCATAGTAAAAGCTCTTTTCCTGACTAAAAGTTTTTGTTTCCCCTAAATCTAACAGTGGATGACAACCTAAGAGTCAGCGCTGTCGTGCGGACACTGATGGATTTATGCAAATGTCAAGGCTGTCTTTGTGTTGGGGCTCTACCCTTTCGGAAAACATGTCTCCAGGGACCGAGACTGGGACTTGGAATGCAGCTGTTTCATCTTCAAAGGTTCTCCTGAAAATAAGCAGACACACTAAATCACCTGCTGGTTTTATTTATTTATATGGTGATGTGTAGTAGAGGGAACGACAGAACCAGGGGCTCAAAAGAGAAGGGGAAACAATGTGTTTTTATGCTACTAAAGGCAACATGTTAGTGGAAGCTAAACCTATATACTTCAAGTACCAAAACGTTGTATTATCATAGTGTAAGAGAGGATAGGTTTAAGAATAAATTCACCATTCTCTTTTAAAAGAGATGCAAGTTTTGCACACTTAATGCATTTTATTGTTAGAGCATAAAAAGCATAATGTCCTGTTTCTTTTTTATATCTCATATTCTGCATATGCGCCACTGATTTTTACAATATAATACAACTTAAATGAGTCATCAAAACATCTAAACTGAGCATGCAAATAATCACAAAATAACACTGACTTTTAATGTAATATAAATAATAATGAATATGTTACTTTACATTTCCCTTATGTTTATTCTGCAGCGTTACAGCCATGAGCAGGCCAGCAATGTCCATAACTGTTTATAAAAGAAATCTGGACAAAACTGCACACAACCTGCAGCCTGCTACCAGAAAAGACAACTCCACCACAAGTCATCACTCGGCACATTCCCAGTAGAGTTAATGCAGATCCATTATACACGAAGGGGTCAACACTGTAGCACACGAGATACAGCAAAGACCTGCCAGTGTCCTTCAAAACAAGATACCTGGTGCCAGTCCTGTCAAACTTTCTGTTGTAAGATACACAGCCTGCTGTTACTAAAACTGCTAATGTCCATTATATTTGGATGGCAAATGCATTGATATTGTTAATAGCATATTTTTCCATCAGTATCTTGCCCGTCGCAGCACTCCTTATCTTACTTATGTAACAAACACGAATTTCATTGATGTCTTACTGTCTGTACAGTAACCTCACAATCACTGAAAATAGCCTGCTTTGATGTGACTTGCATCAGACAAGTTCTTTTTTAATCTTTGAATAAACATTGACAGGTTCTGTCATGTCCAGATATGGCATTACAGAGAATAAATAAAAATAACTCTAAAAAGCCAAGTTTAATAAAATCATCCTGCCAATCGAACAGCTTAATCTTTATGAGGCGCAAAGGAGAAGATCCTGTAGGTATAAATATCTCAGTCAGTTTTGATTATTCAATAACAACTGATCTGAGGTGATGTTTTACAGTGACACAGATTTGTGCATCTACTGTACGATCCTGAGAGCTACACTGCCACCTTGTGGTTAAACGATGCGTGATCAACAGGATGTAAAGTAAATTTCTGGCCTCCTTTCAAACCAGAAATAATTAACAATTCATGATGTGGTTCTTATTATGAGAGAACCAGCAGTTAGAATAACAGACTATTGCAGATGTTAATTTAAAGATCAATAGGGTGACTGGAAGGATGGAGGTCTTCCAATGTATGACGTGTGTATGTGCATGCTTGTGCTTTCTCTGTCAAAAAAGAGAAATGATCAACTATCTCTATACTGATGGCGGGACATTTTGGAAACTTTTAGATGAGATTCTTGACATCAGCCTAAGCGTGAATACTTGTTTTCCAGCATAAACAGGGTTTTTAATAGGTAGAGGCTCAGGGGAAGCTGGACATTTTTAGGGACAAGAAAGCTGTTGTTTTTACAGTTTTTCATCTTATTTTAAGAGTGTAACATAAGGTGTATATTGATCTTATCCACCTGCTGTGTTACTTAACATATTTACACAATACAATAACTTTAGTAATGTAAAAGGTAGGAAAGAATTGATCATTTAGGTAAAAATGCAGGGATGCATTTCATACAATCAATACAATTATTGCAGCTTTACTTTAGCGCTTTTGTAAGCATATGCACCCAATTGAAGCCCGTTAGATTGCTTTAATGGTTTGAGGTGTTTTTAGTCAAGGAAAATAACATTACTAGGACAGTGCTGCAGAAAGGGCAAACAGCACGAGCACTTTTGCCAGGCAGGACAGCGGGAGAGCAGAAGGATATAAATGGAGGAGTGCGGTCAATGGCAGGATGGCTCAGGGGAGATATTGTACATCAAATGGGTTTGGCAGAGTGGAGATTGAAAAGAATGGGCAGAGACAGTGCTCAGAGGCATGCAGGACACACAACTTCAGAATACCTGAGGACTCTAGACTAGGGCTGCATGATATTGAAAAATAATGCGATATTTAAAAAAAAAAATTCTAAAGCCCATTTAAATATCATCAAAGCACATTTAAAAAAAATTATATAACCAACATACGTTTCATATTTCACAGAAAAGAAAGCATCAGCTGGCTATGAAAGCTTTGCGGCTTGTTGACCGTCTTGCATCAGAGCATGCGCACGGCACACTATTATGCACGCATATCCAAACTAACACCCATATGCCAGATGCTATATTATCCGCTTCAGCTTTTTTTATGAAGTATTTTTTACTTTTTGAAGTATTGAAATTAAATTACTAATTTATTGCAAACCATTGCAGCTCTACTCTAGACTAAAGACATTCCCCAGATGTTACAGTTCCATGGACTGCAGATTTTTTATTAAGCCAAAACATGAGCATTCAAGTGCATCACACCTACTTTGATCACTTATAACCCCTGTGATGACAACAACTGTGCTTCCATTGCAATAATGTAAAATACATTTATAACAATGGCAGCAGTGGTCTTGACCATCAAAAATACACCATGAATAATGTGATCTACTTTTCAGTAAATCCACTATCAAAATACATGAAACAAGATGTAGTTCTAATATGCCAAGACTAGACAAGTCTCAGACAGGCCCAGCTCTCCCCTTAACTCTGATCAGCTTTAATGGTCCTGATTCTATCCCATTAGCTTACATTCAATTAAATCTGAGCAGTGCTCCCTGATTCGTGTGAAAGCCCAAAGGCTTATGCATGGGTAATTAATAAGAGTGCATGAGATTAACCGTCTCCCCTCCTCACTGCTGCCGGTCTGTTAAGCCTCTCAGATCCAAACGATAAACAATGGGGTTAAAGTTACTAAATCAAAAGCAATTTGCTTTGAAATTATTAAAAAAATGTATTAAAGATTTGCAAAAGACAACTTATCAGTTATCATTAAACCTGTTAAAGCTATAGATATGACATATATGTATATGCAGGCTGTCATTCACAAACTACCTCATTCACTTCTAGTAAGATACATGACGTGTCTTAAGTGTCTTGGGACTGACATGTTATCTCATACGACAAATAATAGAAAAACTAAAGCTTGCACAACTATCAGTCAAACAAAATAATCTGGGAATCTGACCTCATGACCTGATAGCCATCCATGCTTGAGGAAGTTATTCAATCCATTAATTTTGTACACTACACAACAATCAACAGCAATAAATGTGATCTAAAATCCAAGTGCATTATAAATGAAATGAAGCAAATTAAAGATGAATCATCTATGGATACAAAACAAATACAACTGAAAACCACACAATTTTTTTAAAGATTTTAGTTCATTTAGAAGACGTGGATGCTTTGTGATTCCTTGGTTGCCAATTATGATAAAAATTCCTTTCAAAAATAAATTAAACAATATTTAACATTCTGCTCTGCATCAATTAATATAACCTCAGGAAAAGATGACCAGCTGTCTCTGTCTTTATGTAAACGATGATGTTACAAAAAATAAGATATTCTAATGCTCAGTTTGTGGCAACAACTTTGGGATAGAAGTGTACCATTGACGCCCTCTAGTGTTCACCAATGATGGGACATTCATAGCAACACTGCATGCTATGAACGTGCATCTACATTCTCTAGGTTCTTTAAGTTCATTCATAAAATTTATAATTTTGTTGTAAACAAACACACTAACCACACGCTATTTTATTTTATTATTTATTTATATCCCCCTCTGTAAATAACTGTTAGCCATTAAACTACATTTAAGCAGGGTATCCCTTACAAAAACCGAGAGACAGAAAAAACAAGATTCGTTTAAGTCAGTAAGTGAGGAGGGGTTAAAAACTGAATCTCGTTATTTTAATGAGTTTAACAATTAAAAAATACTATTTTTGTTGCAAATTTGTCAAGAAGTAGGATATGTAGGATACATTTTCAACTGTAACAAACATGCAGTGAACATTCAATATTTTGCGTAAAACCTTTATACATTTAAATAATAAAATTATGTATTGCCTTTTTGCTTTTATTTGAAGTAAAATTATCTAGGATTTGGCTCCAGTTGCCATAGTTAAACCAATACATTTTTAGTAAATCTAGGGTTAAACAAAATTCAAATACAAAATGCAAAAAACAAATCTGCCTAAAACATGATTACTGTAACACAACCATGGTTCATTTTCCTAAGGGTTTGTAGGCCCGATATGACGCTTCTTTTTATGTATATCAAACTAGGCCTGGATATAAGGAAGTTAATAGTCTGTTATTTTATCACCTTATTGTTGACATTAACGAAATGTGACGTCTTTGAATGAAACTTGGCCAATTTATATGAGCTAAAAGCTCTTAATTACACCAGGTGACCATCTGCTCCCTATGCTCACCGAAGTAAACACACTCCAATGACGCCAAGAGGTTTTATCGTTTTAACTTTTTTAACAAGTTGTGAATATAGAGTGTGTCGTGTCATTTTACCTCACTCTGATGAGAGAGAGAGAGACAGCTAAGGGCCTCGAATGAAGGCTCTCGTTTTAAGCTGGGGTGTCAGAGTCGCCTGAATCCTTTTGCTGGTTTCCACTCCTCTTACATCTCTTCATCCACTCCTCACAGCGCTGCTGTCATGCATGAACACGCACGGAACACAGTAACAAGTTTGTCTCATGTCAGCTTTGAATAAACAGCAAGATGACTTCTTCCTCTCACTCTCTCTCACTCTCTCTTTCTATCTCTTCCTCCTGCTCTCTCGTTTTTTTTCCACTCTACGACCCCATGCTGATTGATAGCAGCTTTAAAACGTTGCACGTTCAAATAGACGGAGCCCGGAAAGCCTCGTGCGCGGAGTGGAAACGGAGAACAAAGCACCTCCACCTCCTCCCTAACCTGTCAGCATTAAAATCAAGCATTAGATTTGAATAATATCTCTGTCTCCGCATTAAACTTTTCTTAAAGTACGGTTACGCGCACGCTTGGAGATTTTGCGTCATATGGCGCAAACTTATAATGATAAATGTTTTGTGTTTTGGCATTTAGATACGAGGAACTTAAACGTAGGAGCACTTAGCATACCTTTATTCTGCGCCGGAAGTGAAATAAAATGTCACCGGAGTTAATGATCTTTAATTTGAGCCGGATGATGATTTATATTTAGATGTTTTACCCCCTGCTAGACAGTTTCGTTTAATGGTGATGCAAACTTTGCGCATGCAGTCGTCGTAAGCTGTTGTTTTCCTGCTGGAGTCTGTATGTTGTAAATAAGCAAGACAGTTTTGGCTTGTTAATATTCGGAAGCGCTAATTTATAGTAATGCTACTGTTGAATTTTATGTTTCAGTCATATGGCAATGATGTGAAATGACATCGGTCCAATTATTTTGACTACAAAACGCCAAAGTTATACACTTTATGAAAGCACTCAGTAGGCCTGACCCAAATTCACATGACTTAAGGGTACGAGAGACATGTCAATCTATTTCATGTCAGTTTGTCACTGCCTACATGATGGATAAAACAGGCTGACAAACATCACAGCGAGAAAACGTAAATCATTCACTGAAACATTAGTTTAATTTTTCTGTAATGAAATTCGACTGCAGTGAAGCAACATTGACAGTCCTTTACCAAGGATGCATAATGACAGAATATTATTGTTTTATGAACACATTTAAAACACAGTATAAAAGCTCTTGTTATATTTTATTGGCATATTTAAATAAGAACAACGTGAAAAACCCACACAAGTGCGCTTCTCTGTAATACCTGTTTCTTCCATAACATGTGTAAACCAAAAGAGGGCGCAGCTGGCCACTTAGAAACACGCTTAGTTAGAAACACTGTAAGCTTCTAGTAATCCACAAGTAAGGCTGTTCTCTGTGCACTACAGCAATGTGTGCCCAAGTAGAATAGACATAGAGGCCACAATCTCTCCCACACACACGTCCTAGGTCATGGGACAATAGCACATGCTTGTTCTCCACAGGGCGCCCTGTGTTGCGAGCACACTTTGACCCCTTACGTCTGTCTGGTGCATTTCCAACACCTGCACAGTGTTCACAACTTTTGGCCATATATCAACAGGTAGCTATTTATCAGTCATATTAGACTCATATGCTCATTGTTTCAAGTGTGTTTAGATATGAGACTACAGTATAATGTTCTATTAGGTGAAGTCATTTAAATCAACAACTACAGTGTTAATTTAGCAAACATTACTATGCAAGAGAAACCACGTGTATGACAATTATACTAAAGCAATGCCTAGTAACACTGTAAATAACAGCAGATAAACAAGCAAACATATTGTTCATATAGTCTATAAATACTGTTTTGTATAAGCACATTGTTATTTTATATCTTAGTTGATACAATGAAACAACACACTGAGTTATTTTAAAGCTAAACCTTTAATTATGAAGTCTATGTTTATCTCACACATGACTAGATTGACAAAGTCATATTCAGTTTTTTAGTCATTTTGCTATTTCGGACCCAAACATTTCTGCTTAAAGGGTATTTGTAATGTATTTTGATTTCACAAACCTTGTAATCTATTTCTTCCTGGTGACTGCACCAGATCAAAGAAGAAGGCAGGCATATCTCAGTGCAGAATCACAGAACGGCACAGTCAATCAGCCAGATTAGCACACATCATTTCCCAAATACATTATAGGATAGTACACAAGGGTGAATATTACAGCACTTACACCACTTACCTGCACGTCTGAGCTTTAGGTAAATGTTATTCTCTCGCATTCACCGTGGGAGGAGCAATTTGTTTGATCGCTTTAATTTGTTGGCAAATTAAAGTGAGGTTGACTTACCTGTGTTTGTTTATATTGATTCAACACAACAAAACCGGTTGTGTTGAATCAATCTCGGCGAGATTACACCGTGTAATTGTCTAATCAATGCAAGAAAGCTGATCACAAGTAAGACTTGCACAGCAGACCTGTAAACAGCATGGTATGCTTGACAAGTGTCACAGAGAGACTCCTCATTGGAAATGTCTTGGGTTTGAGTAACAGAGCACGTTTCTGTGAGCAGACTGGGCCAACGGATGTTGAGACATTAAAGTTTGTTTGAATGATTTACGGCGCCGATAACAGCAGGGATATAATGACGATGAGATTGCACAGATGGATTCAGCACAAGTTTATTCTGACGCCCGAGCGAGGAGCTCTCCACAGGGCCGTATGGCTTCAGCCTGATTTATAGCACGCTCTCAAAGGGAGCGGCATGCCATTTATTTTTGACTCTCGACTTGATCTTTCTGTTTTGATGGGGACTGAAGTTTTTTATGTTGTTGTCCTTCACTACCATGCATGCATAAAAAGTGGTGTCCTATATAAGAAAGCTTAAATAATGCAAATAATCACTCCTGAATAAGTTGCAAATATGTATGCTGTGAATAACTCTTTTATATTACATGAAATGCAATTGCTGGTTTGTGGTCGACTGTAGTCTGATTATACAGTTATATTATAAAATGATACATCTAAGGATTCTGTAATTGAAAGACTCCTCAGTGCACTGCAACCTGTTCATCTTCACATTGTGCATGTCAATGAATTGCTTTTTGAATGTTGTGCAGTGTCTCTCCCTGCAATTTACAATATAATTGATTACGTTTACAAATGCATTAGGCTAGGCATACAAGCTTTATGTATTTTATGCATGCTTTCGTGCTTCTGTTTAAATCAAATGGAGGCTGGCAAACAGTGTGTGAAATTCTCACTCAATGAAAACTAGTGTTGCATAAATATGGATTTTTAATCGCTGGCCAATGTTTATTTTTTAGAGTCTCTCTGTTTGATGTTGCCTTGTGTGCCTCCTTAGACATGCTTAACGTCTTACTCTCCCTCTCTGTTTGAAGGGCCGAAGAGGAGCGGTGAATCAGAACAACTCCTCGCCCCCTCCTCCAGTGATCAAGAGTAATGGCATCCTTTAAGATTTTCACGGTGATGTTAACTAAGCATGGTTGTTGATCTATAATTGACTTTTCTTATGGACTCTAAAGAGAAACAAAGACCCGAAAGGGGGTCCGGGGGACAGCAGCATAAAAAAATGGGCCAGGCGAGCTCTATCCACCCCAATGAATAAGCATTGGAATTTAGAGCTGGAGGCAACGTTCACTGTTTTCTTTTCCCCCCTTTTTTTCTCTTTTCTCCCCCCTTTTTTTAGTTTGGCCCTTTGTGACCACGGCCACATTTATTAATGGTCACTAAGATGTCAGGCATAGTCTTTACAGATCAGTCACAGAGGGCTGTCTTATTTATTTTTACCGTTGTTCAGTCCTCTTCTCTTCTTTGTCTTTCCCTCTTTTCTTGTGTCAGGTATTTAAGCAGGCTGTCAGTTTTATAGGGCCTGTTGAATAGGGTTGATAGGGGAGACTTTCAAAGGACTGCATGTGACCCATCTGCCCACAACACCCTCGCACACACCCTCTCCCTTTTGTGCCCTTGTTTTTGTTTGTCTGGGAGAGCCAAGTGAAAGCTAAACTTCATTAGGTAGGAGGTAACAGATCGCCATCTCTATAACAATGCTAGGTTAGATTACCCTGCCTAAATGATTTAGAATTAGTAAAACAGGCAGACAAGGGTAAAAATCAAGCATATGTGTGTGTTCGAAGCAGACGTGATTGAAAGCTAAAAAGGCTTGTCGCTCTGTCACTCAGACAAGGTATTTTCTGAGGACATCTGTATGCTATAGCCTGTTTTTCACTCCTGACACACTGACATATAGTACAGTAAGCGTTTCTCTGTATGATACTGAGGTGGGTGATGTTGCTGGAGATGTGTGAAAGAGACAAGTGTTGCTGTGAAGTGAGTGAGCGATTGGGCTTTCACGCTTCAAAAGATATATTTGCTTAGAGCTGATTAACTGCACCCTAGAGAGGAAGAGCTGTAGTGCTCTGGCTACTAAGCTTCAGAGGGCTCTTGTGTTACACAACTTAGAATAACAATAGTAATTGTATATAGATAGTAAGTTAAAATGTATTTAGCTTTGATGAGTCATTGCAACTATTTAAACAAGTCATGTAAACTACAAAATACACTATGAACATGACTTAAGAAGAACAGTTGATTCTGAACTCGAAAATTATTTACTCACCTTATGTAGTTTAAAATCAGTATGTAGTATAAATCATTCATTCACAAATCTCAACTCATCAATCCAGTAGTCATGCTTAACTATCTCTGGAAAGTTAGTAAAAAATGACAGAGGTTTCATTTTTTACGAATTATATGCCTTTAGAAGTGTTCATTTCAGTGTTATGGATGAGATATTTTTATTCAAAACTTGAAATATAAATGCTGACAGAATGTATTTAATACCAATATATTGAACCATATGTTTATACGTTTTGCTAAACTACTTTGTTGATAGAGTCCAGACATCAGAAAAATATCAGTCTATGGACAAGTTTATGGACAATCTATTTAAAAAAATGGAAATATACTCGCATTATGGATGTGATGAAAAACACGTTTTTAAGAGGCAATATACTTTCTATATTTCTGTGAATTAAAAAGCACAAACCACAAGCAATAATAATGCCATACAAATGGAGAAGAGATGAGTCTTCAAAGAACATAAAATAGTTATTTTAAATTTTATGTGCTGTTTGTTTTTAGTAGACTGTTATGGCTGTCTGGAAAATTACTTTATCTGATTATGAACAACTATGGTTTAAACATAAGAAAATGCTTTAAAAACTTTAAGAGAGACCTCACATGGGTATTTAAACATAACTTAATTTTTTTTGTCACTTGGACTTCTATTTGGTATTTGTGAGCCCCATTCAGTCATTATATTGAAAAGAGTGGTCAGGATATTCGTTCCAAAAAAGTCATATAGGTTTGTGAGTGAGACAGTGATAACCGAATTTAGATTTTTTGGTAAACTGTCTATTTAGGTAGTATATTACTGTATAAATTTCAAATAAGTAATTATCTAGAAGTCTATTTCCCTGAGCAAATGCGTAGTTATGCATAAACACAATAAGCTTTTAAACTGCCTCACATCCTCACCTGAACGCTTAGAGGCAAGAAAATAATGGGGTTCTCCATCACTAGTTGCAACAGCACCTCTTTGTAATGTCATTAAAGTTATTTAGTCTGCAGTCTTAGCCTCAGTGGCTAAAGTCTTACTGTGTTTGGAACAAAGCACAACTTGTATACGACAGCTTTTGCCAAAAGCGCCTCCCACACAAAGGCCCCTGAGGAGAGACCCCCTGTAGCCAAGACCCCAGTGCCCGGACCACTCAGCTTCTTTTCCCGCAATTTTCCTCTCATGTGGCAGCCTCAGGCCCGTGCGTGACAGTAACTTCATTAGGTGCCTCTTTAACCTGGCCGTAGCTCATTTTCTCGAAAGCACCCTTCAGCAGTTGAGGCGGTAGGGGGTTCGGTTAATCAGGTACTGACTGTTTTGGCCTAGCCCCCCAGGAAGGATGTGCCATGATGAGGTCCAGTATTCAGTACATTACTATGTTCAACACTGTGACTTGAAATGTAACTCTGCTAATTTATAATAATGCAGTCAGACCATAGCGGTGCACATATTCTTATTTAGACTGCATTAAAGCGATACATTAAAATAACCAAACATTCATCTTCCTAATATCTATATGAGATGGGCGCTTTATAGTAACCGTTAATAGTGGAAAATAATGATCAACACTAAATGGCAAAGGACTTATAAAGTAAATACATGACACCTGTATATGTTGCTAAATAAAAACAGCATTCATTTAATTGATGTTTATCCAATAGTTAAACCAAGCTTACTGGCATATTACTCATAAATGGTGGCAGTTACGCCGACTGCCAAATGAGAGATAATAATGTATTTAGTGTCTGACTTTCAAAAATCTAATCTTGTACATGTCTTAAGTGCCATAAAAATGTGTCTTTAAGAAAAAGCTACTGGCTTAAGGCTCTCTTTTGTGCTGGGCAGCCAGCCAAGCCTACGAAGTATTGGATGAAACATGTGTATTTGTAATTCATAGTAAACCTTCGAGTGTGTAGTTTAAAAATTCATGCTGTGATCCTTGTTGCTGACAAGCAGCGCATGTATTATTGCATTTGGCCCTACCACAGAACAGAATGTGTGTCTACTACTGAATAATGGCTGCGAGTCCACTATGACACTGAGACGCTAATGAGCATGTAGCTTGAGGCATAGTTAGATTCGCCGTGTGCCAATGAGAGCGTCGCACAGATCCCAGCAGTAAAAACGAAACAGCTGCATCATATCAGAGCGTTTAGTGTGTTGCATCGCGACGAGCATCTGTTAAATGGCGTTATTAGCAACTGCTTCTCACAGAGCTGTAGACCAATAAAGCACAGTTAGAATAAGTACAAGTCTGCATCTGTTACGAAGCCATCATAGCTATAATGTCTGTTAATTTTTGCAGTTTGTGATATTTTTGATTAATATTACTGTCCACATGCAACACCCTGGGATGAAGAGCTCATGACACACCCAAACGCCCCACCACCATCACTTTAGAATCATCTATCTGTTAAGTTCCCCAAGCACAGACGCTTTGCAGGCCCCTCAATGACGCCAACGTCAAAGGGGGCTTGTCATTACCGCCCCTCATTCACGTTTGCCCGCTCAAACGTGGCAGAGGAAAAAAGGCACAGATGTTAATCTCTCTTATCCCCTCCTTTTTATTAAGGGAGATTAAAAAGAATAGAGTGCAATTTGGATGAAGGCCAAGGCAGACTGGATGTGCAAAGTATTTCTGGATTATTTCCACTTAGTACAGGCGGGGGCTAAAAAGACGGCTGTCTTGTTAGCCGCTGTGTCATTGAAGACTTCACAAGCCAGTTGGTCAACCGGAATCACAATAAACTGGAAGTTATTTAGAGTTAATTCACAAAAATAAAGTCTAAAGTTATTTAAATTGTTGATTTTTTTTGTGACTACTATCTTTGACTTACGATTGTTTTGAAGATCTCAGTCCCACCTTTAATGTTTATGCTTAAACCAGGCCAAAAGAAGGCCAAACCTTCTTTTTTTCCCTTTCACCTCAAAAGAAAGAGAAAAAAGTTAGTCAGTCCCCTGTTTCTTTTGTTGTGGTCTTTCTTCTCTGCACTCTTTATACTTTTATCCTAATCCCAGCCATGCATGAGTGATCAGTTCTGTCCTGTTGTTTCACTGTTCTGCTAGTTTTCAGTCAGTAGGGTTCCGTCTTTGTTTCCTTTCAGTGAGAAACACAGCGTAAAGGTAAGATGAGGGAAGAGTAATGAAACCTCCTCCGCAGACTAACTCCTTTGTCTTCCTGATCAGGTTTATTTTCCTCTTTCTTTTAGATATATAACTGACTGTAATTAAGAGAGATTTGTGCTGTGATGATGCGTTCTCTGCCAGCTTTTGGTCTTTGGAGAACGTTAGAAAGGCTGCATCAAAGCAGAGCAATGAAGTCCAGCAGTCACACGGCCTTGATGTATAAATTCAATATAAAGATCAGCAGATGTCAGGCCTGTCCAAAGACGGTACTCGACAGTTGAAGAAAGCTCTCATGCAACATGAAGCAAACAGGCACCAGACATCTACAATTCTACCTGAAACATAAACAAGCTTTACCACAAGGTCCCGGGGGTTTGTTGGTAGATGTTTGTCTTCTGTTTTTAAAGCATTTAAACATTGGTTTGATGCCCGGACATTTGGGAAGTATATAGAAAAACTGAATTTATAGCTATTTATTTGATGTATCTTAAACCTACGGCAGAGATTATACAGTATATTGTCGTGGTTTGCTTTTTTAGAATAATATAAGAATGACACTAACTAGCAACTTCTGAATCTTAAGTCTTTTCATTTTTTTCTATACATAACCGCAATGAGATGCATAATAATTGTATTCTGTGCCTCTCTATAGAGTAAAGGCTGTGGTCAGTGTGTCCTCTGTTCAAAGGGACAGTCATTGTTGCAGACTGATCCCTTCTCTCTGTGGTTGTCGGGCCCAATTAAAACTATTCCGGGGGCGTGGGGTGAGCCACGGGGAGGGGCCGTCCGGCACTCCACAGGAAATTATGATCGCAAATGTCTTCCTGTCGAGTCCTGCGCTTGGCACTATAAAGTGAGTCGAGCCGGCATTACCTGAAAGGGCTGGAATCCGAGCAGACATCCGCGTCATCCCGGTTCACAGTCCGACGGGGTCGCACACAAGTGGCCTTTGTGGCCGGCGAAAAACGGGATTAGGGAGGGAATTGATTTTCTGTGGAGAACAATGAGCGGGTGAGAGGAGCAGGGGCCAGGGCTCTGAATCACACAGCTTCACTGCTCCATGAAAGACCAAAGCCGCACAACACTGAGATTAAAGCAATCAGGTTCTTTACCCCCTTACTGCCCCCACCCCTCGTCGTCACATTACACACTCTGCTAACAAAAAGCAGAATAGGCCAAAAAGAAGAGGGATAAAATAGACTGTTTGCTTTGGCCTTTTCCTATGGCACTCCAAAAGGCAATAAGAGACAGTGCCGAACAGGTCCGTGGATGTTGTTATAGCACCAGGACAGTGTAAATGTAGCATCTTTGGGACGTGATGAGGATGCATGTATCTATTGAGAGAACAATGTCTGGGTAAAGATGGGATCAAGGGTTACACATGAAAGAGTCGGGTGCAGCTGTGGGTACAATTATTTGCATCCATTTAGTCCAAGCCTGACAATAATGTTGGATAATATGTAGTGCCTAAAATGATAATGTTGACCTGCAATGACACGTTCTGTGGAGTTGCTGGCATTGATCATTCAATAAATCCTGGAAATAGAGATATTTCTGTTTTGACTTATTGTGTTATTAATCTTACAATTTGAATTGCTTTTAACCTTTAAATACTAAACAGACTGCTTTAGGAATGTGCATTGCAATGTAAATTATTGTTTATCAGCGTAAACATCACTGTTTACACTGAACATTGATATTACTTGATTAACACTGATGTTAAAATCTCTTCCAGGAGATACAATTACAAGTAGACAGCAATAAAATATGTTGTAAGCAGGGTGGAAAATGTGATCAGATTGCATTACATATACACCAGAAAGCGGTTTTAATGTGTGGCAATTACATTAAAAACATAATCAACAAAATTTTAAATAATACATATATATTCACTTTAAAGAGCTATTTGATATCAACATGCAATGGCACATTACATAACGTTTGCTTAGGTATAAATGACAGTAATGATAAGGTAAATCTGACAATCTGTCTTTCTGACTGCCAATGAATGGATGGGTAACCAGGGCCAAATGAGTTTAAACTGTGAAATAGAAATTTAAATGCTAAAGATCACAGAAGCAGAGAAGGATAGTCTCTCACTGACAGGCTTAAACATAGATATTTTCATTCTCCAACCACAGGTCCAGATTCGATCGGTCGATGAGCACCAAGCCCTTCTGCCTTTCCAAAATGAAGGTTGTGATCCCCCTTTGTTGCTCACCGGGAAGTCTTGGTGCACTCGCCGGTCCCGTTCCATCATTAAACAGATTGTGCTGCCGAAGGCCGTGGCCATAACGGAGGGAGCAGTAGCCACTTCATTAAGAGCATTACGAGAGAAAGAGGCCGTTCTTCTCCCTCCTATAGTCCAGAACCCTCAGGTTTGTTTAATCACATAATTCTCTTCTACTGCACCGCAGAGGTTGAGGCACAGCAAGAGCCTTTTAGATGCATGACAACTCAGAGATATTAATTATATTCATCTTCTGGAATATGCTCAGAATGAGAGGGAATTTGATATCTGCTGTCCTGCATTATTTTTTCTCTTGTCTTTTTCCAGCTGGCGCTTTGAAGTGTTCCTGTTTTTGTTCTGGGGCGGCTGCGCATCCCACCGCACCCCGGGCTTTGATATCTCCGGTGGGGTGAGGGGTTACCAGGCAGAGGTCTGGAGCTGGGATATCCTAACTTCTCTCTCCAAGAGGGCTGACCTCTGCACCCGAGGGGAGGTGCGAGCGATTCCAAATGCAACGCTTCTTTTGATGTGCCCTCTTTCAGAGCACTTAATTAGCCAGTGGATGAACATTTAGCTCGAGCTAGAATGCTTCCTGAGAGCGTATGTCCTTTAAGTCGGTGACTGCCTTTTTGTTGTAAGTGTGAGTGCGGTAAGGGCTATTGAAACAATGATGCTTTGGAACACTAACTTGTTTGGATTGGGAATTGACTAAAGCCTTCTGTTTACAGAACAGCGCGGGGTGAAAGTAATGAAAACATTGTTCTTTGGGAAGATGAATGATTCATGCTCTCTTGGCTTTGGATTTTCTTTCAGGGCTATAGACATAAAAGTAGCAGGTTGATTTTAGTGCCAGACTGGTTATTAAAATACATTTTCATCTCAGTGCTTTTATGAGCTTGTATGATGTGGCTGCCTAAATCTTTTCAATGATGACAAATCAAATACAGTGATATTAAAGAATAGAGTTTTTTTTAGATTTTATGTGTTTGATGAGCAATTGTTGAGTCCTGAGATTCAATAAAGTAGTTTGTCCACTTTATCTGTGCAAATAAATTAATTACATGTACAAACCACGACCAGACATTAAAATGCATATGTTTGATATATAAAGAAATCCACTATAGGTGGCTGAATTACATTATAAGATAATATCAGGAAATGTTACACAGAATTACAAATTTCACAAAAAGAGCCTTAAGCAAAAATATAGAGTATAATTACACAAAAATGAGTATACAGTATGTTGATAATTTAGACAATACATAATAATAAGCGCATCTAAAAATATTGATGCTAAAAATATATACTTTTTCTAGTGAAAGATATTCTGAAAAATCACACTGTGTTGAAATTAAAACATGAAAGGATGCTAAAATATTATTCCAGAAGACAGTATAATTATGAAGATCATATGCAGGTTTAAAATTTAAACAAGGCTTAACCATTCAGCAGCAGAACAAATCCCATGACGAGAACATTTCCCTTTTCTCTACACCTCAATCCAGATAAACACTCTCACCAGAATGATATCTTCATATCTGCTTTGGAGACAGTTAACATCAATATACGACAATATGAATGCTATGAAGCCCGCAGTGAAAGGTAGAGCTTTTTTAAGGATCCAATTTCCAGTTCCTGTCGTTCTCATTGCCCATAAAGTGGGTCGCCGCTGCCCAGGAGAAGCAGCCTCAGCTGGAACATGCTGAATTCATCAGGCCTGGAAAATCAATTCTTTATTGCAGCACTTTGTGGCTAATAATTTCCCTGTGTCTAGGTAGGAAAGAGCAAATAAAGCCTGTTTGTTTCATTTTGGAGGTCCAGTAAAACTCCCCCATGCTGCTGGTCGGGCTCTGACTCTTTTGCACACCTAACCAATACAGACCTGACCATCTACAACACCTAACTGTGATGCAAAGCACACCGGCAACCTGTGAACGTGGACACTATCGTACACATCACACACGACTTCATGCATAATTGTGTAATATTACCTAAATGTTACACACTTGTGTGTGAATTATGATTATCTCGACTCTATATCTGACAGATTGTTAAGGTCTCAAGGTTTGGGGATGAAGACTAGTCACTCGTGAGGGAACAAAACTCTTCTGACATCACAGGCATGCTGTTCGAATTTAACTAATAAATACCATACGTCTGTAAAGCTAGCAAAAATCGTCTAAACAGAATACTTGAATACGCATACAAAACAGTGGAAAGTCACTGGACTTCAGATTCTTCCATAACAAACTAAAAGATGTGCTCCCATAGCTGGTTCCTTTTGTCTTACAAGCATAAAAGGATTTTAAGAGATTTACTCGCTGCCTCTGATTTAAACATCAAGGACTAACCTATTTCTTTATGAATAAGGAGCTGCAGTACTGCAGAGGAGCTGAAAGCGGAACATGATGATTCAGACTTTCGCTCATTCTGGCATATGAGAGCTGAAGTCTTAATGACTTTGTTCCCAAGCGTTTCAGTCATGCTTTGTGACATCTGATCAAACACAGTTGGCACACGCACAGCAGCAGTTACTGTACATGGCCAGAGACCGACAGAACATGTTGTTTAGCGAGAGGGGGGAAAGCGAATGAAATGGACTGTGGAGCTGAGTCCCACAGATCGACCGTGGCTGGATGCTTGGTGAATGATGGACAGATCTGATGCCATTTTGTAGCCTAATGAGGTAGCAAATGAACTTCCTTATTTTGCAAAAAAAGAGCAGAAAAAGCCTTTTTATTCCCTTTAAAAAATATTAGCATTTCTGTTAAATGCAGAGTGTGCACATGAATATATTTATTTGAGATCAGTGTTAAACATATTTTTACATATTTTTTGCCTTTATATGACAGTACAGCGTAGAAAAACTGTGAATGTGTTCTATGACTCAAACTCGGTCACCTGTAACACTAATCTAAAATGCAGAAGAGCAGCTCACAAAGCTTTGCAGTCAGTTGGTGTTCAGTATTCATGCGGCTACAGTATCTCACAGACCGTCTGCCTATGGCTGGCTGATCGATCAGCTCAGTGGGTTTCCCCGCCAATAGTCAAGGCCTGCTGTCTGTCCATATCGTTCTTTCAAACCCTCTCAATTCCATTCTCAGTCTCAATCAAATTCACTACAGACAGCATATCATGAACATGTTTTTAGTGCTTCTGCTAGACCTGTGTACAACTAAACAGAGATTGACTCAAATGCTTCTCAGCTCTTACCACCCACGAAACACTTTAGTCATTCCAGCACTTTGGCTTTTAGCAGATTTCGCACTTAAATCAGAGTTTTGGACTACGAAAATCTCACTGTGTCTTAGGTCAAAAATGTTCTGAAGAAGCCTTTATTATTGAATTTTTTTTAAAGGAAGTCTGGGGTATGACCCTATTGTAAGTTTCAAGGTGAAATGTCCGAGCACAGTTAAGAATGGTTAATATTAGACAATTATATATTGTCTATATATTATATACAATAAATATGACAGTAATAATAGGAGTGTAACAGTATTTTCATATATTTGTTGCATATCACGATACAAAAAATCTATAGCGATTGTTTTATGATATAACATGTGTTTAATCCTATTGGCTCAGCTGCCAACGTGTGACCTGCATTGACATTTTAATAACATTTTAATATTTTTTGTTTTTTATTTTGTGCTTTTTCTGCTTTAAGAAGTTTTCTATTTCAGTTAAATTTTTAATTTCTTCATTTTATTTTGTGTTAAAATTATTTATTTTAGTGACACATTTTTGTAATAACATTTTGTAAAATAATAAATAAACTTTTATTAATTTACATACAAAATTTTCTATTAAATCCCAAAATAACAAATGTTATTTGCATAAATAATAAATTGTAAACCTAGTATCGTGTACCCTATCGTATTGTGAGCGGAGTATACAGTATCATTACACCCCAAGTATTTTAGATAATAGTATTGATCTGTATGTTTAAATACTGAATGTTCATATGCAAGGGTGTAATCCTGACTAAACATGCAGGTAAATACCGATGCAGACAGATACTTTAGACAGAGGTAATTTAGACCCTCTCTTAGCTTTAGTTTTATTTAGGAGCGCATATCTGCAGTGAAACACCAGTTCCACACTTCCTACAACTCCGAGTTCCCCGAGTGGTGATAAACACTCAACATATGGGAAATTACTGTTGGGCAATAAAAGGTTGTTGGCTTTTGCTGACATGCAATAAATTAAGCTGTTTGCATAGGAGAGCTACAATAGGGGCTCCTATGTGCTGTTTTTTCATGAACGCTGTCTTCCCCTCTCTCTTATTTTAAACAGTAACCCTGTCATATCTCTCGTAGTTGGTGGTAACACAGTGGGGTATATACACACAAATTACACACATAAAACTCCCAAAGCCTGGAAAATATTTTAATAGTTTCCGTCCCCCGCCATAACAGCACAGCGCTGGTGAACTCCGGGCATATTACTGGCGCTATTAAATGTGAAACACTGGGAGGAACATGAGGGAAAAGATGCCCAAAATGGCCGTGAACAAGGGAAATGACACTTGACACGTTGTAATTTATTGACATCGTTTGAAAGGAAAAAGACTCACTGTTTTACGCAGAGAAAAGGGATTCAGGAGGAAGCGGGCGGTAAAGAAAACCATTCATAGAACGTAAATGCATCAAAAGGAACCCAGAACAGACAGAAAAATAAAAAGGGAGAGAGATATAAAGAGACAGAGGGAGAGAGAGAACAGTGAGACTTCAAAGTCCATATGCAATAAGCAGAGCACATAGAGAGCAGTACATGTGATGATAGGAGAGAGAGCGAGAGAAGCCCCCTGGAAGCTTTTGGGGCCTCTGCTTATATCATCTCATCTCACAGAATGCCAGATTTCAATCAGCAGGCTGTTGAAGAGCGGCCATTACACAGAACGAAGGAGAGAGAGAGATTATAGATAAACACACACACACACAAAAATACACTGACCCATCCGTCTGTGTATGTTTTTAAACAGCTGCAATTTTAAGGATGCGTGTAAAAATAAAGACATCAGTCTTTCAACACAAACATAAATGTGTTTATAGTTAAAAGTATAGTTTTATTCTCAATTGCCGCCAATGTAACATCTAGAAATGTAATTGCCAGTCACGTTCCACGAAAACAGGTACAACGTGAGCGAACATAGATAATAAGTCAAATTAGGTGTTATTTTGGCTGGGCGTGAGAGGAGCTGTTTCAGTAATGGGGTAGTATCGTTCCATTTCTGCACATATGTCCATTATGCCTCCGCGTCTTTGTGCTATTAAAAGTGGCAGATTGATGGTCATCCAGCCAGTAAAATAACTCAGATTAGAATGTAAATTGTTCCAGCAAAATGCACTGTCACCAATTTCAGCTAAAAGACAAATAAATAAATAAATAAATATGAATAATAACAAGTGCATCCTTTCAATTTGTGCCTGGCAGATGGGTAATGGAATGATTACGGGTATTGTGTGATAAACTGGACATGTGTTTGTGTGTGTGTGTGCACGTGTCTTCTGTCCATTATCAAGCAGTGATACTTCTACACAAAAATAATGTGTTTTTGGACTATTTACCAGAGAAATCATGCATTGTTTTTTTCAACTAGTATAATAATTAAATGATAGCTATCAAATGCATGTAAAAAGCTTATATGATAGAAAATGAGATTACAAATAGGCTTTAACTTATAATCATTCAGCCGCTAGTATATCAGAGAGTTTAAATACTTTATCTGCCTTCATGGCATTTGACAGAAAACAACTGTGAAAAGATGTCTGATTGTGTTTTGTGCTCGAAATGATTATACTTGGTGATGTTTTTTATAGACACACGGAAATCTTTGGGGAATTTGAGCATAAAGTTTCAATTTATCCTTGGGGGGAAAACAAAACAGCATAAAAAACCAAAACATGTTTTTCGAGCCTCGTTCGCAAGTCAGAGCGTGACACGTTTGGTGTGTAAGTAAAGAGAGCAAATGCAATTGAAAAGCACTGCATTAGAGGTGGGAAATAAATATTCCAATTCCAGCCCAAAGTGTCTTTATTTTGAGTCAAATGTGAGATATGCCGTTGCCATGGTGACGTGGTGCAGGCTGCAGCCCTCTCCCCAGCTGTTGGGAGGTTTTGTGCGTGTGTGTGCGTGTGTGTTTGTGCAAGCCCAAGCGCGCACATTGAAGCCCTGCTCTCGTGCTGTGTTCCCCTTTCAGCCGCCAGAATAGAGTCTCAACTAATCCGTGAAAGTTGTGGTGCTCTGAACTGTCAGCCAAGCCTTTTCCCACTGAATTGAAGGCCGGGGGTCTGCGCCGGGCTTTACACTTGATTGGTCTTCGCCGTGGCAAGACTCCCCTCCCTGCTGGGTGTGGGCCCGTCCCCCTCGCTGCGCCACTCGGGTCTAGGCTAATCGGCTTCTCCCCGCCGTAATTACCAACACCCAGCCTGGGCATGCTGAAGCCACCAGGCGTCTCTCCATCTTCCTTCATCCTGGTCCTTCACCAGCACTGGCACTAAGAACCACAGCCTGGTGCCATTGCAAGTAGAAATACATCTCAAATCTGACCTGTAGCATTGGAGTTCTGTTAGAGGCGGCCCACACGACCCGTCTTCTCCTCTGCGCACACAAACTGAGGATGATGTGTTTATTTAGGCTTGAAATGCAGCAGCATAGCTGGTGAGATAATGGCTTGTCTCACTGCTCAAAACAGATCGGGTCAACGTGCCCTGTAGAAACTGATTCAATTTACTGAACATACAGAGAAAGAGACGTCGATTTTCATAGCACCGATCAATTCAGATGATAATTACAGAGAGGCTAGATCATCCACGCACGTACAGAATGTCAGACTCACCGTCTTTTGGTACAGCAGTAGTAGTAGAACCGGCAAAACCGTGACTGGGAATATTCTTTGTGCCCCAGATTTACAGCAAGATCAAACAGTTCCTCAGAGAAAGTCTTCATTTCCATTCAGCTGGAAAATAAGTGAATCATATCAATATTAAGGTGGCCCCTTAGATGTACTGTCACATTTTCAGAGTTCTAGAACAGCAAAGAACAGACAGCGTTACAGAGGATCTGGAGGCAACAGAAGACATGGAGTGTTTATTGGACCCCTGTTTGCTTCTAACATCTTATTATAGATATTTTTGTCCCTTTAAATCACTTGGCAGAGTCACAGTCACAAATGCTAAAACTCTTTCTCTGTCAGAGCAGATCAAAAGATAACTGGCATTTCAAAATAAGGAGGGGAAAAAATAGAAAGAAGGACAGAGAAAAAAGAAAGCCAGAAGGGGGCATACTGCTCTCTCTTTACATTGGCGAAAAAGGCATGTCATCACTAGTCTCTCCTTCTCTCTCTCCCTGCACTTTCCAAAATTTTCTTTAAATAATCTAAAAATGAAAAACCCTCTTTTTGTGGTTTCGTTTGTTAGATGAGGCTAAATTAATTATCAACAGCTCTATGCCATAACCAACTCCATAAGGAATCAGAAGTTAAACACAAGTTTGAAGCATTCAATAGAGAAGCAAAAAGAAAGATCTGGAATCTGGCTTCCAGGAAGCATTGAGACCCCCTTGAAGTTGGAATGAAAAGTTTAGCCTCTCAGCTGTGTGTCTCAATCCGTAATCCTGCCCAAAAACCCCAGCCGAGAGCAGCCCGACACTCCCATGGCGTTCCTGACCAGTAAAGGCCTGGCCTTTGCAGATTTATGGAGTTCAGCTTGGTGCCTTACTCGTCTATTTGGGCTAAGACTTTGAGCCAGGCTGCCAGAAGTTGCAAGAGATTAAAAGGAAACAGATCTGGTCTCTATTGGTCCATGTAAGATACTGCAAGTTGGAGGCCACGCTTCATTATAAATTGTCAGTTATATCGGAAATGTAAAAACCCACACGGCTTAGGTGAGTGTTTATATACATGTCATTGTGCTATGTTTTCTTAGCGTGTACGGAAGGTGTAAAATGGTCTTTGTGGTCTTGGTTAGCGTTTAGGGAGATTGTCTTTTGAGCTAGTCATTGCATTCTGCTGTGGCTGATAGATCAGCTCGGTTTAATGGGTGTATTTGTGTGTGTGCGTGTAAGACACACATGCATTACCCCAATCATGAGTTACAGCACATTCTGGTGAGTCCAAAATGCATTCAAAATGAACCTTGACTAAATTCAAACAATGATAATGTTCAGATAAACAAATGTAAATCCAATATAAATACTGGAGTCGATTATCAACAATATCAGAAACTCAAACGTATAACTTCACATTACTCACCCTGTTCCAAAGTGATCATTTGTTGCAGATGATTTTCATCTTGCTGCGCTGGCACAAAACCGGTGATCATATGGATCTCATGTTCTCCTAAACCGGCCTGTCAAGAAATGAATTAAAAATGTATTGACTCCCGTTCAAATATTCTTGAGATGTTAAAAATGTGATTTGGAAGATCTATAATTAAGGACATTATACATCTTCAAAGAGTTTTTAAAGTCTTTAATTGCAAAAAAGTATCAAATTAAGTTAAATCAGTATTCAAAACAGTGTGGGCGCTCACACACAACTTCTGTTTGCATCCCACCATCAGACAAGATAAAGAAAATTATCATACTGATACCTGATTAAAGGCCTAATTATGCAATTAAAGATTATTAAACCACGACTGGCTAATATATCAAAATATAGCAACAAAATAAACTATCGCTGCCATTTTGTTTACTCGTTCTATTCTTTGCCTATTCTCGATTTTTTCCTCTTCCTGACTTTGTCAATTTAGGATAAAGTCACCTCTGGACATCAAGCTCAGTGTGAGAGTGAGCACATGTGTGCATGTGTGTATGTGAACATGGTGGGTGGGGGAGCAGGTGTGAGATTGGCTCTTCAATGAGCCTCATCTTGTCCCATGTTGGGCGCTTTAGTGTGTTTTTGTGCGTGTGTATTTGCCTGTGTATGTGTGTGTGAAATCTAAAGAAAGGAAGGAAGGCATGTGGCGTAGCTATTACCCAATAGTGTCTGGAACATTCTGAGCAGAAGATGAGAATAAAGTCGAATCATGTGTGCACAACCTTAAAATGTGCATTTTTTGTCAACAACGGACAAATTGAGAGCCATCAAAGTGACTTAGGCGTTTGTACGGCATTGTGAATTCTGTTTAAAATGAGGGTTTATATTGCTTAGTATGAGAATGGAGAGCATTGAGAGGGAACCAGACAAAATGGCTGACGCTTTATACAGCAGTGAGCGAGTGTTTTAAACGATATGATATTTGTACTTGCAAGTCACATTCACATTAAATGAACAGCGCAGAGATATTTTTTGTACGACAACATAAAACCGAAATTCATTATTTACAGACAGAAGGTTCTTTTTTACAACCGCACGCACACATACATGTGCGTCATATTTTGGTACTTTGTTTTGTTGATGGAAAAAAATTATGTAACCCCTCCCCACTTTTAAGAAGCAAAACCATGCCTCTCACATTAGATAATATAGCATCCTAACGCTGTTTCCACAACTGTTTCCTTCTCATGTTTTCACGTTTCCAGAGATCCATTTTGGTTATCGGCAATGATGTGGTGAAAAATTTTACAACACAACAAAAGCAACTGAAAATATGGGCTGATTTAAGTTGTAAACACAAGCTGTTGCATCAGTTCTCAAAGACAACATGCACACGTGTGTGGGGCTAAAGGCAAATTGTGCAGTAATTCATCTCTTACACTTAACAAAAAATACTTTTCATTAAGAACTATTAGTTTGTAAAATATGACAGATTCATATAAAAGTCTCTTTGAGTCTTTGTTCTCGAAAGCTTTTACAGAATGAAGAGTAAAAAGCCTCTTTATCCTGTTCTCCACCTTCTGTCTTCTTCTCTGTGTATCTAAGGTTAACTTTGGGAAATCACGTGAGAGTTTCTCTTTGTAGTTTAAAATGAGAGAAAAAGAAAGGTAGCTTACTCTTCTTCACTTTCAAACTCTCTCTGGTCTGGAGCACTAGAGGAAAAATGGCAGCACAGTAAGAAATTACTTTTTATTAAAGACTTTTTTATGAGAGAACGGACCATTTCCAAACACTACAAACAGCATGTGGAGTTAGTATGCAAGTGCATAGCTTACAATCTTTATCTATTTGTGCTGAATATATTTATAAAGGCATATTTACTGCAATATACTTCATAAATCAATTGAGATATATATGATAGTATGCCCTGCAAAACATAACTACAAACCCACACAAACACATACAGACAGAACTTGTATACTTTCATACTTCAAATAGCTGAGAATGTATCACATCGATGATTAGTGTAAATGTACCGGCGTGCTGTAAACCAGTGAAACGATATAAATGAACAGATGACTGTAAATATCAATTAAAGGAGATAGATTTCGAGTGCCACTCGGTAAAGAAGTGTAAAATGAGTTGATGACAGAGTCTGATGTCCTCACCACTAAGGAACATGTGAAAAACAGATGGTGTGCTTTCATTCGGCATTCTCCTAGTGTTTCCCCTCTCAAACAGAGGGACCATCTGAATAGGAGAGGAGTTTTGATCAGGCCTGCGTCTGCGTTTAGTCCTCCTGTCATTAAGTCTGATTAGTTATGACTCTATAAACCATTCATGACCAGTCTCCTTGAAGATGTAAAAAGGCTCAGTGGAATAAAAGAAAGTTTGGGCAATTAGATCCTGCTGCAAAATACCTAATGAACCTAGTCAGCTTTTGATGCTGGGCGTAAACTTTTACTAACAAAATAAACAATACAAGGAATGCAAAAAAGTTTACGGAAACAGATGGAGTAATCAAAAACAACAACAAACAAACAAATGTTGTTTGTTTAACGCATTAAAGACTTTGCACAAAAGCTAATAAATCAGCTATTGTTTTAATCAAAACCCTTTTATTCATCTATAGTTTTGACTGTGTTTTATACAAACAAAAAACTTTGCACCAATTAAAACTACACCACTCGCAAGGAAATGTAATGAAATTCTGGCATATAAAATTCTTCAAAACCTCCCTGTATTTAAATATTTGTGTGTAATATTTGGATATAACAATCTGAAATATTACTGTAAAGAAACATGTGCAATATAACCTTATGTGTCGTCTCTTTACAGAACTTAATTATTATTTTTGCAGTTTTAAAATATTTTCTGAACACTGATTAACTCTACACAAAAAGCTACTGCTGCTGCCATACATTTTAATAGCTTTTAAGAATAAGGTCATTTGAATTTTTGTTGTGTGCATCATTCTAAATTAAAACATTCGCTATTTTTACAAATCAATTATTAAATTAAAAAAATGCTGGAGCAATAATTTAATCGAAAACTTCCTAATACTTTCTTACTTGCAATAAATGTATAGCCGATGAAAGTAAAATTCAAACAAAATGTGCAACGCCTGTCCTGCAATTTCTTTTTAAGACAAGAAAGAAAAAAAGAACACTTTTACTTTTTCTTGTTGTTAAAAATGTAATACTGTATATCTGTAAAATTTGGGGTTAAAATGAGGATACATTTTAACACAATAAAATTATTAGCAACATTATTAAAAACAACATTTTTATGACTTAATCGGCATTTTCAATATTTGCATCAGCCAGACAATATTTAACTAATCATCAGACAAGAAATTAATAATCTGTGTTAAGAAATGCCTTTAATATCAACACTTTTGTACCCATAATTTATTGACATAATTGATCTACTTTATAATATTTTTGCAATACTGTATACTGAGGACAAATATGTTTGCAGGTCGAATAACATTAATTTCAGTAATACACTGAGCTAAGCTTGTCTTTATGTAATCTTTACATTTTATTATTTTTAAAACATAAAGACAAATAGAAGCAAAACAAGTTATTGGTATAAACAGGAATTTACTTGTGTGCTATTTTAACCAATATTTAAATGTGTTGATAACAACAAATTACATAATTTAATATGTCAAAAATAGATGCATTTATGATTATATTTTCACTATTAAGTACATCTAAATGGGATAGCAAAAATAGCATAGATTAAGATTCCATTTCTTGTGCACCACAGAAGCCATGTTTTTTATATTTTAAATCTGATAAACGTGATCATTCGAATGTTACTTTATTCCATTTATATTATTTAATTTCAAACACAGAACATGATTAAGAATAAGAACAAGCTATCCTCTCTAAGCTATCCTTTCTAAAAGCCACCATCTATGTAAATGCAAGTCACTTACGCTCAAAACTTAAACCCCTGTAAAAAATAACACAAAAATGTATTTTCTTTACCACTTGAACATGAATATTAGATATAATGTTATTTTATTTTTGCACGCTTAATGTCAAAAGCAAAGCGTGTTGGCAAGACGACAGCCTATGCGGCCATTTTAAATCTATTACCATATTTCCTCGCAGCAGATGCTACGATTTCTTTGTTAAACTTGTCAAAAACGCATCTCCCATGGTTCACTGTTGTCAAGCACTTTGTGTTTAGCAGGTGACAAGTCTAAGTGTAAACTGGCTGAGGGGAAATGTTAAAACCCCCTTGACTTGCAGGTTTATGACTGTAGTACAATGAGACGCTAACAGACGGATGAGTGGTATTTACATGAGGCCAGTGAGGACACGGGTTGACAGAGAACGAACAGCACAAAGCAATCTGAAAGTCTTTAGAGATGCTTTAGAGATCAACATTTAAGGGCAACAATGTGGGTTTAAATGATATATTTTTTACGTTTTTTTATCAGCTTCTAAATTTGTTCACCTCCCCTGAGTCAGGCCTGTGATCTGGCTTTGCGAAAAAGCAGGTTGCATTATACAACCAGGAAGTGGCCTGCCAATGTCCTGCAGCTTGTTTATGGAGACATCTTGTTGCCAGGGTGATAGGGTCCTGTCTGGGAGCGTCTTCATTAGTGGTCACACATGGGGGGAACAGGCATTCTGTTCATTCACCTCATGCTACCAGAAGCTGTGGCCAGGACCTTTAAAGCCATCCGCTCACCTAACACCTCCAGAGTGCCTAAAGCCGACAGCCTCCCACCAAATCCACTGCCCTCATCTGCGGATGCAGCTTTAATGAGAAATGACATGAACAAACTCAAAACCGCCTGGAAAAAATGCAGTCAAACATGCAGGATTTACTTACAGGAAAGTAGATTCCTATCTTAACTCTGAACATTCTTGAGGAAATTCCTTAATATTCCGCAAACCGCCCTACATGCCAAATGAGGAACACTCATGTGTCAGGAGAAAGAGTGCTCCTCAGAAAACAGCAATTTCATGAGACTTCACGAGAAGTTGTGGTGAATTTTATGTCCATAATTTACATTCAATTTGCTTAAATAACAGAATTATGGCATTTTTAAACATGCTGAGACTGTCCATTCTGATTACCTTTTAATCTTGAGGGCTGAAATCCAAATGCGCACAGGTTTCCTCCGGGGGGAGCAGCAGGAGGCGCTGTAAAGCAGTTAGCCTTTTGATAATGAAGTGCCAGCAAAAACAAACATGGCTGATGAGGGGGGAAGGGTTAGCACTACCTTACTGTGGCCTGGCAATTTAATGTGAGATTAACATTAAATGAGCGTTGTGAGGCCGTACCTCTAATATCAAATAGATATGGTCCCTACCCACAAGTCCCCACAACAGAGAGGAGTTGGCTTTGACCTCTGCCCGCTGCGCAAAGTCACATGCGCGCCTTCACTGCGCACAATGCCGGGGAAGACGCCATTACTGTAGAGTGTGAAGCACAATGCAAACTGCCACATCAAGGTGTTTTCTGTAGAGGTGTGAAAACACATCCATAATAAAAAGGTTGTTTTGGCTTATTATCACTTTCCCGTGTTGTGAACATTGCGCCTTAAACTCGCGATTCACGTGGTAGTTTAGCAATGCTGTTATTGTTGCTGTCTTTATTGCTTCGCATTTATGCATTCTATATTTGTTTTGATATTTTTTAGAGAAAATCTGGTGAGCATATTAATGCTTGCTGTTTTGGATCACTCGAATTGCAAAGATTTTTATTTTGTTATTTGTGTGAGATGCTCTTAATGTTTGCTTTTCTTTCATTTTGAAATAAGAAGCTGGATTTTTACCTATTGTTGTTTTTATTACACACTTTGGAATAGATTTTAAGTGGACTTGACAACACAAAGCTGAGCATTTTGATCAATATTACATTATTTTCTTTATAATGACAGTGTGTAAATGACAGTAACGATGATATTAGTGGATCAGAATAAAAAGCTGTTTGAAGTAAACTGCTTTCTTTTGTTAATACACTGCAGTTTTGCTCTATTTGCAAGTATATATCCAATAGCAAACAGGTTAATTTAAGACCATAAAGATTTTTCAATTTATTTACGATTAATGAGTCCACTGATCGATTGGTAGATAAGTCAACAACAGACAATCTTGTGCTCAATGTAAATGTTTTAAAACATTTAAACACTTACACATTTTCCTTTAATTCTTCTTTCATTATTGTTATTCTCTGCATCTCATCAGAGCAATACTTTTAGAATTAAGAATTACTAAGAATAATACTAAGAATAATACTAAGAATAATACTAAGAACAATACTAAGAATTTATACTGTGTATATTATGCCGTGAAAATAAGCAGTAATATGCCATTTACCTTGTTGCAGTATTTTCATTTAAAATTAACAGTAAAGTTGAGGGCCAGAAAGAACACTCACATGAATCAAATGTAAAATTATTATTTGTAGAAAACAGTAAATATCAAGTTTATCTTTTCTCGTTGGGTAAGATGACCTAACTGAAAAGCAGTGCCTTAAAAAAAAAGTCATGTCATACAAAATGTACAGATTATGTCATAATTCTGCGCAACAGGCAAACCAAAGTAACAACTAAACATAATATTGTAGCCTGAATTAAAGCTACAGTGGGCTGGTCCATGTATTAGTTCTGTTAAGGTTAAGGACTGAATCATTACTGTTTTTCTCCGCAATCATTTGTTAATGTGAGGTTAATTAACAGCACAATGCAAAATTAAGACATCATCATGACTTTTAGCCTCAGAGTATAAACCAGCCCTTTGCACAGAGTTAAGGACCCTAATGAATTATTAATTTTTAATCCACATGAGAGACGCAGACCTGTGAAATAAACGTGCAGAGTGGATCTCGTTCTTGGACCACATTCTCCTTCTTGCAAGCTATATTTATGAGACTGGAAACCAAATTGAAAATGACTGCTGGGTCTGATAGACTAGGGGGAGAAAGGCGCTGCCAAACCAAAATTGCAAAAGCAGCCTCTCCTTTCCATTCGATACCGGTCGGCTCTATGAAGACATCTGCTGATGACACACTTTGGGGAGGCCTGCTCAAGCAGGGACTGCTGGAGAATCGCTATAACGAGATTGAACCACATGACTGCTTGCTGAGGGAGTCTGAAGCAGTCTCCCACACAACCTGCTGCCAAGCAGGGTGCCACAAAGCCCAACAACCACCACAATATGCCCCTGCGCCACACTACAGGATGCAGCACGATCAGCCACGGTGGCATGTACCATTATGAAATGAAATCCAGGCAACATGTTATTCTTATTTCCACTCGGACATCTACACAACAGTCAACATAATAGCCACCATGAGCTGTTTTTTTGCTCCACATAACACAGCTTGTACAGTTCAGTGGTTGATGTACAGTAATGTCATGGCTATAACATAGACAACATAATGTTTTGTGCTTGGTCAGAAGCAGAAAAAAACAGAGGTAGGTAGTCAGCAAGACATGTACTAATAAAATGTTACCTTCACACGGTCGGTTTTTGAAAGTAGCATTGATGTATTTTCTTTGCTGCCTATGATATCCATGGCAACTGCAGCTGAAGGTGCAATTGATAGGAGTAAACTTTTTATAAACATCCTTTTACACATTTTTTATTGATTCAATGTCTGCTTGGAATATTTTGGGTCATCATGATGTTATACGAAAGTCTATTCGAAATTCTGCCGAAAAGCAGCTGCTATGAGTTACATTTATACAAAAAGCTGCCTGTAAAATGTTCTGAACGAAACAAAAAGGCACTTGTAATAGGTTTCAAGTGCAGCTATTTTTAAATAAATGAATAACAGGGACACAGACACAATACGGTGTGGTGGTTTAAAACAAGATTTGTTGTAGAGAAATGCGATCATTTTCATAGATTTGAGATATTTTTTTCAAAAGCTTGTTGTGTGGAATAGTACTGCAGAAACAGCATGTATGTAGGTTGTAAGCTGCCTTTGCAGGAAAACTTTAGAGATAGGTAGTCAGCAAGACATGCCTCAATAAAATGCTTAAATAAAATGCAATACTCCAATTTATACACACTTCCATATAAAGTCAGTCAGCAATAACAACAGCTGAGAATTATAACAGTTACCAATGATAACAAATTAAAAGCCACAGTCTTCAATCCTCAGAAATGATTAAAACAATCAACTAAAACATGCTGCTGCTCCATTTATTGTCTTGGTTTTGTACTTAATGATAAACGAAAATGCACATGACCAGATTAAAAGATATTACTAAACAAAGTAGCAATATTGCTGTCTAAAGTAATTTTAGCTGTTTGGTTAACCTAGATAAGTTGCTGAATTAGGTCTTTACTCTACCCCACCTCCAGCAGTTATTATGATGTATGTTATGCAATTAATATCATGAACATCCTACGTTTTTGCAAGCTGTAGTTTGGCTGCGGTTAAAACTAAGCAGCTGAATCAAAAGAAAAACATAACATGGAAAACTGAAGAGGCTGGAAAGAAAGTAGAATGACAAAAAGAATATTGGGAAAACCACTTTTGATGTCAGAAGTAGAAGCAGAAAGTGCCGCAGACATTGTCAAACTGTTTACATCACCATGAGACAACACTGACTTACTACACCTTTGATTTGAATATCATCACTGTATAATACGCCTGAATTGATGGGTAACTGCATAACAGACCTAATAATCTATATTTCATTTTAGGCAAACTAAAAAAAGCAAGATTCTTGCTTGTTTTATTACATTTCAGACATAGTTTGGGCATTCATCTATTAGGGTCTGGCTTAATTAATGTTAAAATAAATTAAAGACTGGTTAAATCAGTGATTTATCAGTTCATCTTCCAGATCAAATCAACAATAGTTGCCTTTGAAATGTTAAAACTCTGTGTTGGTAATGACTGAACTGGATAATTAACCGTCATAGTAAATCAACAAGCAGTCAATCAAAGCGGCAGGTTTTTTTCCTTTAACTGAGGTCAGGAGGGCAAGTACAAAGGCAAAGTGAACATTTCATGTGTTCCTAAAGAGCGATATCAGTTAAAAATGCATGTTACCTTCAGACAGTGTTTGGCAAATGTGCCCCATGTGTGATTCTCTTAAGTTTGCCCTCCTCGGCTGACCTCTCACCTCTGCTCTTCGTCTCTCTGCACCTTTAGGTCGGAGTCACTGCACAAACAGATGAAGGCGCGTCACTTTTCTCCATGCGAGCACAGGTAAGCCTAGCCCCAGCTGAGCGGTTGGCTGAGCTTCGACCCAGCTACGGACCAGGGGTCAGGCTTGTGGCCCAGCATGCATCTGGTCCTGGTCACATCATGTCCGTGCACCCCAGATATGAGTGTTGTCTGAGACCTTTGATGTGTGGCTAAGAGAGGTTCTGTTACTGTGCCTTTAATTAACTCCAGCAGCTGGTCCAAGAAGTCTGCCACACTCCACTGTCTGCCTAATCTCTTACAGGTGTCAGCGTCAGGATGAGCCAGCCTGCCACTTTCAGGTGCGTGATGTCCAGGGAGGAGCCGCTTGCATCATACTTTTCTCTGTTTTGGCACAAACATGTCA
The DNA here is from genome assembly GCA_019155185.1 of Beaufortia kweichowensis. Taxonomy (NCBI): domain Eukaryota; kingdom Metazoa; phylum Chordata; class Actinopteri; order Cypriniformes; family Gastromyzontidae; genus Beaufortia; species Beaufortia kweichowensis. The sequence goes on along the minus strand of CM032803.1, from coordinate 8,370,750 downwards.
GATGCGCAGAGGCTGATCTAACACAGCCCAGTTGCAGTGTGGATGGGAGAGACATAGTTGAGATTCACAGTTCCATCTCTACGACCAACATGTTCCCAGCTTACAGCCAGGCGGGTGTGAAATTATGCAAATATATGCTGTCTGTCTATCATCTTTTGGCGGTCCAATTTGGTAAACATTATCTTTTATATATACATTATATCTTAACTTCACCTGAGACTCTGCTCTGTCCACTGGGTTTATGTGAAATAATGTGGTGTTTATATTATGAGAGTCATCTAAAAAGCACATACTTGCCTTTATCACTCCAATGTTAGTGGATTGCTGGACTGCACACCACCAGAGATAAAAAACGGAGGCTCCTTAAGCATACTAATACCCTGGATTCATTAAATTAATAGGAGCCATATTCCTTACCATGAGTTCGCTGATGCCCTTTGAGTTTGCCGGGGCTAGAGGCTGTGCAGCACTTTAAAAGGCCTTACCGGCTTATTGAGCGCATTTTAATACAGTCTTTTTGAGGCTCCTGGTTGGATGCACAGTAACTCTTTGCCTTTAAGTTCCCGCACCTCTCCATGTGATCTCATCAGATAGCCACGGCTGTGTCAGATCAGGCCCATGCTGCACACACACTGGGGGAATGGGATGGGCCATGCAAGGCAAATTAGACCAGCGGTGTTCGCTTCTAAGTGGAGGCCATTCTTTCCTGAAGACGTGAGTCCTTGAGAAGCGGTTGCTCGGGAACGCTTTGATGTGGAAAGGTACCCAGTTTAAGGCTCGGAATCGGGAAGCTTTAGGAGAGATTCAGTAAGATTCCCTTCAGTGATCAGCGGGGGAGATGCCCTCACGTTGGTCAATTGCGCATACTTTACAGATTTAATTACACTGCTGTCTACGTTCTCCAGAACCAACACTGAGAATGAAGTATCATGTCAAGAAATCCTTGAAGCCGCCTGTTATGACTGTCATATCCTATTCAATGCTAAACTGAATCAAACCACAATAGGCATCGTGATCAGAGACTGAAAATCAAAAGATTCTTTAGAAATCAACAACAAAAGGGAATGTTCTGAATGGAAAAACAAGATTGTTTTCCAGTACGCATGCGACTTTGTTAACCTTTCAAATTTTCAAATAACCAGAATCGACACAAGGACAAATAGCACAGGATTTCAATGACAGAAGTACACATATACTACAGTTTGCGTGGGTATATGAGCTTCAGAAATATGTTTGACTGATATACACACTTTTCACTAACAGTATGATAACCTACTCTTCGGTTACTGTAAACACAGAGCAGGGATTAGCTGTAGGAAGCACTGTGACCTTTCCAAAAGTTCATATACAACATAGATAAATTTATAGAGTTTATAGAAAAATAAATGAAAAGGGAGAAAAATGTCCACCACAGAGACGGTGGACCATTTATGCAATTAATCCTGATCCAGCAGACAAAGCTTATCTATAATAGCTTTTGAAATTATTCCTTCTCCAAGTTTCACTACTTTCATTAAAAAGCGTGTATTAAATTGTGTTGTGTCCCAGCAGGTAACTTTTTCCAAACAGCTCCCTATGGCTGTTGGTCATCCTCTCTCACTTCTGCTGACATCAGACTGCTGGTGTGTCTTAAATTAAGCCAGTGAGTGAAATAAAATCATAGCTCTGCAATTTATTGTTTCTGTGTTTAACTTATTGTAAAAGTTATACATGCTGCCTTTTTAATGTAAAATAAACCGATTTTTAAGACATTTTAAAGTACAGTAAAAGTCACTTTATACAATAATGGATATGCTATATGGGATTAAAAGACAAGGGCTGTGATATGCCAGCATGTCTTTTTCATGATGATTATCTAAAAACACCACTCAGTGTCAGGGATACACAGGGCCTAAGAGACACACATATTATATAAAATATTGCAATTTTACAGTTTCAGCTCAATTGACCAACATGTTTTTACTTTAATTTAACGTAAAGACAGTTTAGGAAAAATAAAAAATAAAAATCATTTATTGTACTTGCCATTATGATCCGTTTGTGTAGCAGGGGATTTTAAAGTGATTGTGTTTCTTTGAAGCAGTGCCGTTTGCAGCTGCAGAGAGATTCTGGCTAACCAGAAACAAACCCCACCCCAACCTCATTTAAAATGGGTTTTTTTCTGGCCTTTGCGCAGTGGTGTGGCAACCATGGATCACAGGTGGGTGTCTGCCTCTACCAAATAAGCTTCCTCACTAAGAACGGGATTTGGCGCTGTTATTTTTCTATTAGGGCGGAATAATGCTAAGCCTTCAGAGGCCATTTTTCTGTTGCTATGGTAGCCCATATTTCCTGCAGGGTTGCGACCCTGATTGACTAGTGCAAAGCCAAAAACCGTACAAACCCTGTGAGGATTAGAAATGCTGGCTTACAGTTATGGAAAAAAGCTTCAATGTTAACGAACTTTTAAAATACTGAATGACAAGTTTATTGAGTCATTTACTTTTTGATTTTATTCTGGAAGTCGCGAAATCAATTGTCACATCTCCAAGTCCACGTTTCAACGCCCATCTGTTGGTTTATTCACCATTTGGATCTGATTTGGGTTTTTTCCAAAATATTAACAGTCTTTTTGTTGAAGAAAAATGACTATTTACAGATAAATAGTCGTTTGCCACAGGTATCATGGTGATATCCTATCCACAGGTCACAGGTGAATAAATACTATTTCCAGAAATCCTTAGACTATAAGGATATATATCCTTAAGACTGGGCTATATCAAGAGAGAAATTAATGTGCAACGAAAATATTGGACTAAAATAAATTAATATATAAAATATTACATTTTTCTTATTTGTTATATGTATTATTATTGCTATTATTTTTCTTTTATTTACTTTTTTATTACGCCTTATACTACAGTTTGCAGACATATGCCCTATTAAATATTTTATTATTAACTATTATTAACTTTTTCAACTTTTGCAACTTGTGTTTATTGTATTGCTTGAATCGATTTTAAACCTAGTGCGTTTTAACTGTTAACCTGTTTTTGAGCCTACGTGCTGGCTTCCTGTCTTTAAAACAAAAATGTTAAGAGTTTAAAAAAATCCATGACACAGTTTGATCTGAAAAAGTATGAGACTGACAGCACCGAGCTCGCATTGCTCAACAGGATCCAAATTTGAAGGAGGCACTATATTTTGGGTAGGCTATCAGATTGCGCCACGGAAAAAATGCTTCAGAGTACTTGATGGAACCTGTTGAACTTTACTCTGGGGGACTATAAGCTATTTCCAAAACTTTAAAGCTGCTTGGATCATTAAGTCTTGGTAGTTTCTTAAACTTTGGATTGAAGATTCACAGTTTGAAAAAATGAGATCAAATGCCTTCATTTCTGACTAAGCATACCGAGATGTCCTGCTGTTAAAGGGGCATTTTTGAGCTAACGCTTAACCAAAATGTTTAGATTTTGCTTTAAACGTGCTAAATCTCTTTTTCCTTAGCGTGCCCCTTTACCCAGTTCAAGTGCGCGAAAGGATGCAGGACTAGCGCTTAATGTAGCAACGTTATTTAAATCCAAGTGACACTGATGTGGTCTGTCACCAGCTGTTCGTCGAGTATACTTCAGACAGTATAAATGCGACAGGATATCACCCCTGTTCTGCCACCCTGCGCTCAGGTGTTTTAAAGTCGCACTTTTCCGTACTCGGTGTGGTTTGACAAAAATGACATTCAGACTTTAAGAGTTACGTTGTCAATGTAGCTCTTAAAGTTCTCTGAGAATGTGATTTCACCCGCTTTGAAGTACAGTCCCCCAGAGAGCAGGTTTCAGCATTCTGCTCCACCTAACCCCACTGCCTACTGAAGAACCCTATTTCTCTGACTGCTAATGAACTCCTTTTTGTGACATCTTGTTTCGATTCTCAGCTTTACGAAAAGTTTTTTAGCTTTTGCAGAGTTTTTATATTTAATAAATTCATTTTTATTTTACACAATATAAACGTATTATCCGTGAATTAGTCAGTGGTTGTTCATCGGACCTATAGCAAGTCAGAGTCAGTTTAAAAAGTTTTATTATTACAACTTAAAAAAATTACTGTTTTGCCAGTGCATCTAAACACTTAAGGCAAGTAGTGCAAATCATTTTGTTAGATGATTATTGTTGTGTCACATCAAAGGAATAAAAATAATCAGTCTTTCATTCTTGGATTCCTGAAACTTTATTAATAATAACTATTGTTTTATTTTTTACTTATTGATGTTTTTGTTGCTGGTCAAATTTGCAAAATTTACGATGCAGCTAGAACTTGTCTTCTGCGTTCTTTGCAATTTTACAATTAATATGATTAATTGTAATTTTATCTGAGATGGACTGATGTAAAAAATATTAAAAATGTGCTTCTGAGCCTTTTTGACATAGTAACATTAACGAAACGAACGAGTTATACATATGCATTGTTAAATGTTGTGAGAACACAGCAAGTTGTTGATTTAGTTCAAATATGCATCTTCTATATAGCAAATGTTTAAAATATATTAAAAAAATTATCTTATTTTGTTATTGTGTCAACAAGAAATAAATACGCTGTCCTATAGCGCAGGTCACGTGTGAGTCTAATGCCTGTCCTGGACATCTGCATTACTGTAAATTACAGGTAAAATAAATGTATGAAATCAGAAAAAAGATTTGAATTCTGTAACATAAAAAACAATTCTTATTCATTTCCTCTCATGTCTTTCTCCCCAATAGTTATAATCAGTTTTATATCCTGTACTGTAAATCATACAAAACTAAAATTATTTTGTTCTTTTTTGCTTTCATTTGTTTGTGTTATTATTATTTTAAAACAATATATGTATGCTGTGTCTGTCCAGGTTATGGTTTGGAGTGAAAACCTAGCCTACTGTATGTTGTTTAATATAGTATGTACAATGTATGCCAATCCAGGAGGTATAATTATTTTAGACAGTTCTAAAAAAGAAACATTTCGTTCGACACTTTCCGTCACTTGACAAGTGGCAGTGACCCTTCATAACTACATTTATATGTTTTAAAAATGCTTTAAACTGTGGAAATAATATTAGATTGTACAAAGATAATTTATGAACGGTGATTTATTTACGGGTGTTTTTCATTGTGTTACAATATTGTGGAATTCACGTATCATCACGTTATAAGTTTGTTTGTTTTTTGGCCTTAAATTGTTTTATCGGCTCTGAAGACATAAACCACATTTCACATAAACGTTGGCACACAGGTAATAGTGCTGATGTTCAACAGGTCAAACTCCAGTAAATGATGCTGCTTAAGATCAAACCAAAGAAGTGCCTTTTAAACGTATAATTGACCGTTTCGATTTAATAAGATGCTCCAATTTGACAAGAGAGAAAAGGCAAGGCCCTCCTCTACACCATGTAAACACAGCCCTATGTATTGTGTAAATTACTTGGATTATCTCGCTTTTGTGTGCAGAACACTGGACTAATATACACACAAGACTTAATTCAAGTCCTCTGCCAAGCCACTTCAGCTGAACTTCTAAAACCAAATTTAAGAAAACGTCACTCCCATTTAATACTCGTACAGCGCTAAATTATACAGACTAATAAAGTTTGCTTTACTTGTTTGTTTGTGTTTTTAGATTTTACGCAGGCATTGCCATTTTTTCTTTTTTTAATTCATTCGTTAAAAGTAAATCTTCCTCAATAATTTATTCTTTAATATATTTATTTGTCTTTATACCAGTTGCATTATTAAGCTACTGAAAAAAAAACAGCAAGGATGTTTAGCTGGCTGACAACAAAAAAATATTTGTTGTAGGAACTGAACAGCCTAAAACATTTATGTTGTTTATTATATTGTATAAGTTCCTCTCCGGCACCGGGTATGAGGATCTCTTCGGATAATCAAATACATCTTTATTGGTTTGTCAAAGACTGCTCACTGTGTTACGCTCCAAGCTGTCATTCGAGAATTCATTTCGATAACTCTGTATCACATATTAGCTGACCGCACAAAAATAACCATAAATACGTGTCATATAAATTCAATCAAAATAAGTACAACATCGAAAGTTTATTCATGTATTTTAATTAAATAATGTACCAAGTGTGTCATTTTCTTGAAAACCGGAAGAAAAAACATTGGAATGGAAGGCCTTTCTTATCTTAGCTCACATGTCAGGCACTTTTAAACACCATCAAGACATTAAATGTCACTTAAAATAAAATACTTATGGCAGCGTATCGAAATCAGGCTATACAAAAGAGGAGGAATATGCTCATTTTTTCATTTCAACTTTTAAATGTTCGTCGCTTAGTCGGATCAATTAACTTTTGCACAATCGTAATATATAAACCAGTAATTCAGTCTATCAGGTGTCGTTCCTGAATAAGAAAGAGCACTAAAGAAAAGATGAAGGGAGCGTGCGGATCTGTCAGGGTCCGCCATAAACACTCGAGTGAAGTCCAAGAAGGTCCGCTAATTAGTAGCCTGTCTCTCTCTGGAGGATTTACACGTTCAGCCCTGCCAAACGTCTGTGTTGTATGTAGTGGGCCTGCATCAATTTCAGGAATATTTGTATTAGACACAAAAAGACTGTCCGATAATGATTTAATGTCTATATTCTCCATTCATGATTAATGTGTCCTAAAAGTCCCAAATTGTATGTAATGTAAAATAAAGTTATAATAGATGACCTGTAAGAGAATATTTTCTTGAAGAAACTAGCTCGACCTTTTCAGTCATCACAGGCTTGTTATCCATAGGTTATTTTGGGTTTGAAAAGTTTGAAATTGGTATTTTTATTAATAAAATGGATAAATGTTTGCTGTTTTTGATAATTATCCTTATAGACTGCCAGTGCCTCCATTTATATAGCAATGACTTTTAGATTTTTGGTAAAAGTCTCTTAAGCTGTCTGGGGGTAAACATTAAAGTTGAGCAGCTATTAAATTTGGTGTATGTTTACTAGATCTTGTGGCCTAGTTTTTGTTGCTTGTAGGTCTGCAAATATACATTTTTAAATAGTGTTAACAAATGTGCTGCTTTGCAAAAGAGTTGTGACAACATGTTTAATCAGGTTATTAGTGTTCAGACCTTAACCCTAAATAATCCCTTAAGTGTTTAAGAAGGTTTATTCTAATATGAACATTAACTTTGGGGTTATTAACTTACTCCAAGATAAATATGAATATAGATTTTGTAGTCCCTTTCACTTTTCATTAGTTTATATTTTTCAACTTTACAGTTTCGTTCAATATGACAAAATGACAATATGTAAGTTGCTTTGGATAAAAGCCTCAGCCAAATGTAATGTAAATGTACCAACACATCTCACTCTTTAATCCCAATGTGTGTTTTCATGTCATGATTGTTTGTGTAATAAAGCACTTGAATAATGTTGTGTTCTTTTTCCAGTCATTCATAAAGTTTAACAGACCTGATGTTAAACACCTGAAAATGTTTTTAAATAATTCAGATATGTGCCACGTGTCACACTTTTTACTCTTCAGTAAATAATTCATAACAGATTTATTTTTGAGTCAGACTTCCACATTTCTGAAATCCTTTGCTATATATAGTTCATTGAATTGCCTACATGTCAGCCTTTATGTGTTTAAAATTTAGCATTTAATAATGCTAATGAAATAGCATTTCAACTTTATTTTTGCCTGTAGATATTACAGTAGATATCTTACTTTACTTACCGTATATAGTATATAGTCTTTACTATTACAAATACAATATCATCATAAAAAACTCCTTTTTTTATTATAACAGTGATAATATGTTTATGATATTAATAATAATCATAAAGGGAATTTCAGCGTTTTCATATTAATTGTAATTTAAATGCATTTTAAAGTAGGTATTTGTAACCAACATACAAAATGCCTTCCTGTAGCTCAACTGATAACAAATGGCGCTAGCAATGCTTAAGTCATGGGTTTGAGGGGATACAGGGGATTCACATAGTGATAAATGTATAAGTTAAATGCACTGCACATCAATACGGATACAAGCATCAGCTGAATACATAAGCTAAATAAAAACTTGTAATTGAACTGTTGACTCAAAACTTTAGTTCTCTGTGTGATATCAAGCCCTGGCTGCCACTATATTATTTAACTTTCTATATGTGTGTGTTGTCTCTGGTCCCATTATTTGGGTTTAAAGATTTAACCTCTGGTTCAGAGAGCCACATCCTCTACTCACACTAGATCTCATTCCTCCTATGGCACGTTAGTGTTTCATTTCCCCTCCCACACATTTGTCCTAAGAGGGCAATTAAGGAAACAAACGTTTTTCCCCAGATTAGGCGGCTGCCAGCTTTGCATACTAATGCAATGCCAAGTGGTAACAAATAGTGAATGCTCTTAATTACAGGCACTATTTTCAATCAGAAAGTGCTCGATTTCCCAAGGTGAGGTAACAGTGAACAAAAAAAATCCACAAGTGATGAGACAGTCATCTTTGCACAGGTGTGGGTGTATGTTTAATAGAGAGGAATAGTGGCAAGATAGATATGGAGAGAGTAAAAACATGAAAGGGGAGGGAGACAGAGAGAAAGGGAAACACAGAGGTGGAAGAGTTAAAGAGAGAGAGTGCAAATAACATATGCATATGCAAACCCTTTTATCAGACCCGGCCTTCACCATATAAATGTGTACCACTACAATTACCTTTTAATCGCTGACCAACTGCTTAATGTATGACTTCTATGCAACATGGCATTCCGCATCCAGCTGGAGATCAAAGACCGGCTCCAGTCGAGTAATTTAACACAATTACAGCTGGTACCATCTATAATGCAAAGGGAATCGGTAAAGTAATACCCTGACCATCATAAACTGTAATAGCTCAAGAAAGCTTACCGCTGCTAACCACATATATCTTCCCCCATTATGAGAAATGAAATAATAATGAGAGATAAAGGGATTTGTGCTGTAGTCTGTGAATATGAGCTGTGATTGATGGACGTGCGGTGGTTTCAGCTGCAGAATCTGGAAAAGATAGCACATAGAGGTTAATATATTGAGAGCAACTGGTTTTTAATGAAGAATATCAACATGCAGATCAGCAAGCTGATCCAGGATTCATGTGACAGATTCTCTGGATATGTGACCTTCCATATGGGACGAAGTGATAATGGCAGCTGGGCCTTTAGATATCACATTCATTTAATAAACATGGACAGTCGTTGTCTAGTGATATCTGGACAGACATAAGATACTGAATGATTTTTATAGTCCTTTGATCTAAATTGAGTCATTTTCGTTACAATGTTTAGCAAATAACCATCAGCACAACAGACGCAACAAGAGGTAAATCCTCTGCTAGTTTTCCCTACATTTTTCTGCATATCTGCCATCCAACAACAGAGGGATGATAAGTAATGACACATAAAACCACACACAGTAGGAAGGAATAAAAATGACTTAAAAGATGGATTTGCACAGATTGTTCTTTTTATTATCATTAACAGTAATACGATACACATGCCTCCGGTGACCTTTTCACAGTATTACATATTCCCAGCTGACTCATTCATTAGTATGGCAGCGCAAACAGAAGGCAGAACTAGATCCATCTAGATAGTGAGCGAGTGAGCAGCGAGCTAGAGAAACAGCCAGAGAAAGAGAGAGAGGAAGAAAGAGTGCGTGTCGCGCGAGAGCTCTTAGCCCTTGAGGTTGGAGGGAGAGGCACTAAAGCGTTTCATTTGTGATTTGGCACATCTGACAAGATTCATCGGAGACTGATCATATGCCTTCAATGAATACATTTTCCAGAATCAATGGGAGAGTACTGTAGAGTGCAATCAAAGGCACATTAATTGTCTGCTATCAAGAGCTCCATTTGGATAAAATCCCATCTGTGCCTTTTGCATCTGGCTGACAGGAGGAACACATGGTCGTTTTATATGTCAACAGCTATTAGCGGTACATTTCAGCTAAATGACATATAAAATATAGCTATAGGTTAAAATAAAGCTTTGTAAGGCACTAAACGGAAAGAGCAGATTTTGCATAATATTCCAATGATTGTTTCAACTAGATTTACTCAATATACTTTTAGAGAAGCTAATAAAAATAAAATAAAAATCGCATGAAACTTCAGTAGCAGAACTGGCAAATGACTTAACGTGGCTTATGCGACTAACTGAAAAGCTCCTTATTTTTTCTGCCGCAAATGGATTGTGCGCACTTTGTTTCCATGCCTTGGCCCCATGTTTACTCAATGAGATTTTACACTTGAATGGCACTTGGTCTCTTTTTCTCTGCTGCAATATTTCCAGTCATGGCCCCATGTTCTCTCTCCCCAGCTCCCAAAGCTTCCTACTTTAACAAGCCAATAAACTCCGGAACGGGTGACATACTAATAAAAATGTAAACTTCTGGATAGGTTATGGGTGGCTGACAGTGTGTGAATGTATGTGTGCGAGCGTGCATGCGTGTGAAAGACAGTGAGAAAGAGCGTGTGGCTCTATCCTGGTCAGATGCTTCGTTTCGAGAGCAGTGGAACATACTCCTGAGCCTCCTGGTTGGATTTGTTGGAATGTGTGAGAGGGAGGATTTTAGCGCCATGCGCCCAACGCCAAAGAGATGCAGACTTCACGCCATCTGTCTCCCCCTTCACTCCTCCACTTGCCAAACTTGCCTTTTTTCTCTCTCGGTCTCTGTATGTCTTTCTCATCGCGGCCCCTTTCGTCCCTCATCACAGAAGTAAAGGGACACAGAAGCATCAAGTCATCGACTGAGGAGCTGCGGAAGTTGAAAACCTTCACAGCGATATTAAAAACCCCTTAGAGTTGTTCATTTTCATTAGTGGGCTGAGAAATTACATTTAATTAGCCTGTATTAGCCTGCTCAGAGTATTGACAGCTGCATGAAAATAATTGCCTGTTCTTTCACCATATGACCAACATTTTGGTGAAGAGAGCCACAGTGTTCATATGGGAAATGTTGTATGAATAAATATATTTTCTACAGTAATTGGCCATCTATTGTCTACTCAAATGAAACATTTTCAAATCTCGAGAAATATAGTCATTTAAAGTAAAGAATTATCTTATTTTACACCACCATACAACATTTGACTTCAGTGGTCTAAATTGCATTTGAGGCAATACAGTATACCTGGAAATGGTTGAGAAGCTCCTTCTGCATCCTGTGATGAGAAAGAAAATTATTGCATTATGTCTAGTACAATCCACACATTAGCTTGACAGAATAACTACGTCTGCTCACGTGTGTGTAAAGAGATGCGGAATCAAGTGTTGCTTCATTAAAACCAGACCAGATCCTCTCATCAGATGAAGCAGAGTGCTCTGATGGGCTTGACCTCTGGCCCTCTCCCCATGTGGGCTGCTGGGCCAACGCTGAGCCAGATCATAGCCTGCCTGGGTCTCACTCAGCTACCCAGCCAGCTGAAGGGAAGAGGAGGCTGCGGTGGTCCGGGCGGCCCGTGACCCTCGCTGAGCTCCAGGTGGCAGCGAGACAAGCGGGGGGCCTTTGATGGTGACCTCTGGTCATTCTGCTCGAATGGATCTTACCATTGATCTGGCCTGCCATGGTAGGGAGGGGTGCCAGGTGCCCCCGGTGTGGTAGAGGATGAAGCACAAGCCGAAGTGGCGTTGGAGGTGTGCTGACCCCACAGTTCAGCGGGGCCGGCACTCATCAGCCAAACTGGAATGCCTACCTCATGACAGATGGGCATGAGTGAGCTGGTGGACCAAGAGGGGCAAAACAATTAATGTCAACAATTAGTGCTGCTCTGCAATAATAACAATATTTTATGCTTTTACAGGTTTTTAGGTTGTGTGTTGTGTTTTTCAAAGAATTAACTATAATGTAATTCCAAACATTTAACTAGACTACAAAGTAATAAATATATTCTTCAATATAAATTTGATATATTTAAATTTTTTCCATTTTGACACATGAATTCTTACTTATTTTACAAGGTGGCGATTTCGTCCAAATTCGTATGATGTCATTCGTATGATTTACCTAATAATGGTATGTTTTGTATGACTCACATAGTACAAATTCAATATTTCGCAACCTCGTAAAATATGTAGAAATTATATTGGGATACTGTATTTTCGATTGTATTTGGCATTTGCCAAAACGCATAAAAATGTGAAAAAATAATATTTTTTAGGTTGTTTATCCAAAGCAACTTATAAAAAGCAGTGCATTATAAGATATTGTATTTGACAAGGCATTACATTTTATCAATACATATTTTTCCAGGGAATCAAACCCATCACCTATTCGCTGCTAACACAATGCTCTATTAATTTGGATAAAGAACATTACAGGAACATAGGAACATAACTCAATTCAACCTGCATGCAAAATGTTTCCCAGCCCATGGCTTTTGTAAATCTTGTAAATCTATGTTTGGACAAACACATCAGTTCATAAACACATACGGCTTATACAGGGTATATAATCCCAACACTACCCCTGCTGCTTCCACAACACTAAAAAGAAAGAGATAAAATAAGAATGTTCCCCCCTGTTTCTAATAGTCTATATGCTGTCTAATCACTAAACCATAAACACAGCCCTGAAGACCTGCATTAAAGACCGAGAGGAGAGTGAAGAAAAACAGCATCCAAAAAGTCAGAGGTAGTCTGTGTGTTGTTATTAATAAGGCATTAAAAAAAAGAGCACTTCAAAGCATACAGGAGCCATGCTATCGCACATGAAAGTAACATAGTATGGCTTAATGTCTCCTAAGGCGTCTTATGGTGATGCAGCTTTGATTTGAAATGCATTGTGTGGCAAATGGATTTTCACTAGTGCAGGGTAAAGATGCGGTGTGGGAACATGCCATAATTTAAAACCTGACCTCACAAGCTCTTCAAAGCTTTCGTGAGAGGATGTTTGAAACTTGATGATGGGGTTTCACTACATAAACAAGACCTGACCATACTTGAAGGTTTCAGTGGAGTTTTTTTGCAACTAAGCATGCTTCACTTTGACTGTATATGCAACAGTCATATAAAAGAAGGTGAGGATAACATAATCATGATTAGAGGGATTGTACCTGTCTCTATCCAGAGAAAAAAATCATTAACCACCCTAAAACAAACCCCAAAACCTCTGTGTTAGCATAATAAAGAGATACTCACAGCACGGTACGCTGCTCTGACGTCTTAATCATTGAGGATAATCAGGCTTAGATAGCTGCTTAAAATTACGAGCAGAATTTTAAAATGATAAGCAGGTTGTTGACAAGCTACAACAGGGAGGCGGTACAGCAGATTACTAGCACATTTTGACATGGCAACACCCCAGAGTAGAAGGTCATTCTTTCAATGGGACTCAACTGCTGGTTGACAATGTTTCATGTTTCCACCTTGTCTCTTGGAAACAACAAGACGCTTACAGACGGATTGGGGGTGGGTATTCTGTCTCACGTTTCCTTCCCCTGGCAAAAGACACACTTCATGGTAAAAATTTGTTGGGTCCCTGAACAGACTTCACAGTTTTATAAATAAAATGTGTGGCATAGGGACAAAAATGGTCATATTTAATCCCACTTTGAACCCCAATTAGGGAATTGATGAAAGCCTTCCCACCCCCATGCCTTCTGTATCGTAATTGTTTTCTTTTTACTATAACGTCACTCTGTCTATAAATGACTAGTTCATAAATTCCAAACACTGTAAAATAGCTAATAGCTTTAATACCATAAATGTGAATACTGTAATATATAAAATATGTAAATCCATTCCAGATCGATAATAAAATGATCATAAATAATTAAACTGATCTTAATTGGTGTGGATGACCTTCAACTTAGCTTTTCATGTTGAAGAGTAGGCCTTTAATCAACAGATGAAGAAAACGAAACACAATACCATTCTTTGAAGAAACAAGACATGTTTACTTACTTGAATGTAATTGGTTTATTGGGTCCATATGCGCTTGTCAAAAACAAAATCTTTTAGTGAGACAATAACATTTTCATAAATCAAAAAGCAGAGGCTCACAGTGTGTCATTTAAGCAAGATAAATGACTATGTCTTTGTCACAAATTGAAATGCAGGTCACAGCACATTATACCATAACAATGAATAATATTTTCCTTGTCCCTTCATCTTGTATATATGTATTATTCTGTTTTTTAATAAAAAAATTCTTTAAACTCAGCACTGTTTGCATAACATTCTCTAGCCTACAGATATTGTTCTTGATATCCTTGCTTTTGTTTACTTATGTTGTCGGAACAGACTATTTATTTTTTTACACCACAGGACATACCGTCAAAGCATTATTTCTCTGCGAGCATTAACTTCAAAAATCTTTTCAATACACGTTTCATTTTATGTAAAATTCTAAGTAAGACAGCTCTGTGGGTGCCCCATGACCCTGAAAATCCACCGCAGCTCCATTATTTGTCTAGTGAGCTGCAGGCGTCCCAAGTTTCTTAGGAGATAAGCAGTCCTGGCTCTATCAAAAAAATACAAAGCTTAATGTGTCAGAGAACGATGGGGGGAAAAGCAAAATGAAGAGACAAATCAAATTAAAACGACTAAGACAGAGAATCAAAGTAACTTAAACAGACTAAAAGAAAACATGTAATGTTGCAAGTATGTCTAATAACACCCATTTTACTCAGAAATGGGTAAAATATATTAAATTCCATCTTGTTTTTTTTGTACTCCACTTACACAAATATTTTCAAACCATATTGTCAAACCTGTCCAAAAACAATATGCTGATTCAATGAAACGCTTGGACATGGGCGATTAAATTGGGCGCTATAGCTTTTTGGGCAGATGAAGATTGGGGTGTTTCGAGGGCTTTGGGAATAGGGTGGGAGATAGGAGGAGGGGGAAATGAAAGGAAAATGCCAGTAGTGCCCACTCAGCTATTTTCCCAGTCAAGATCAAAGACATCGCCGGACTGGCCGCACCGCGGGAAACTTGAAATGTGCCCTGCCTTTGTTTGCTGTTGCTAGGAGACTTCGAGACAGCTAAAAAGTGTTTTCAGAAAGCTACAGGATCAAAAACATTTCAAATATAAATTTTTAAGACTGCCATGGTTTGAGCCAGAGTATTGCAATTTACTTAGGCAATTCAACAAGCACAATAACTGATTCTTTTATATTTTACTATTGAGTCTACACAGAGGCTGCTATTTTTCCATTTAGCAGGAGGGAACCCAAGCTTTTTACTTCCTTTCCAGATGTAAATGAGTTGCCCTGAACTTCAGTATACAGTATTATTTAGCTTTCACTTTGGCTTTAGTTATTTTTATGCACGTTTTTCCTGATAAACACATATGTGGGAGGGTGGGTGAGAGAGAGTGGGAGAGAGAGATTAATCACGAGAGCATGTATATTTCCTCCACTTAAGCAACAATTCCATTAATGGGTGTCTTGAGTGCGTGTTACTGGGAGCTCATTAGCCATTATTAGTCTAACACTCAAATAAATGTCAGAATGTGCTGAGCAAGAGCTGCTGGTAATGGGCCCTGGGTATTATCAAGACTGCTCATTTAGAAATGTGTGTCATATCCGATAAGGAAAGATGAAACGTGAACTGCAGCGTAATGATCATAAACCGCTGTGTATAGCTGTTTACTCTATGTGGAGTAAATAAATAATAGGCGTGCAGGTTAAGTCTGACGCCATCTGGAGTGTGACGCTATGCGTGCTGATGCTGAAGGACAATGGAAATACCCAGAATGCCTTATGAAAAATAAATCGTTACAATCGCTTAACCTCAATATAATATATGACTTCAGAGCCCAGACTTCTGCCTTTGGAGCTCATCAATGCCCTTAAGTCAAGTTATATTCCTGGCACACCAATCCTCTTGCGCAACATCACGCCCCACCCCAGCCAAACACTTTGCTCACTATAAATCGCTGGTGTCAATGACTTGCGTGATGTTAAACGCGCTCATAACACACAACCGATTTATCCCATCAATAAGAATAAACGTACATCAAGCGCAGGTTGAAGTTCACAAGTGCGTAATTGTTATCGCTCGCATGAATCCCGTTGTTATATTAAGGTTGTAGAATATACGCTTTGCTTAATGGAAGAAACAATGTGAGCGCCATGAGAGTCCAGCCGAGAGTGACCTTCATGTCTGGAACGATTAAGATTAGAATCGTGCAGCGTCTGCCTCTTGTTTTCAAGAGCTTGAGCCAACTGGCACAGGCCGAGTGTTCTCTCCCAGCTCTCCGTCTGCCGCAGCGACAATGACAACCAGTTACCGCATGGCGTGCAAAGATGACAAAAATACTTTCACGCCAAGGGATTTTATTCTGTCCAGGCAAACATCACGCGATTACCAAGAGCAGCTCACTATACTGTATAAAATTATTGTATCTTTGATTTTTTTTTTTTTAACACGTGAGTAGGCTATGTTAATTTGAGATCTTTAAAGCTTTCAAAGTCTACGCCCTTCTTGCCTGCGGATTATGTGAAAGTGAACTGTAGAACATGTTTAATATGCTGTAGCTGTTGTCCGTCGTGTATGCAGTTGCCACCGGCGCTTAAGTCTCAGCGGAGAGTTGCCGAAAAGCAAAAGCTACGCTCCGTTTGTTTACGTCTTTTTTCTCAGCATCATTCAGGGCTGTCTCTTTCTACGCGGCGTTTAGTCTCAATAGGATAGAGCCTGTTCTGTTTCACGCACTTCAGTTTGGATCCTCCCAAGTGTGACATCATCTGTTGTACTTCAAGGATTTCTAGTGCCACCACTCAACACCAACATCACTCATCTGGAGTACACACCAAGAGACATTTAGAAATCACCCATACTTTGGCAAAAAATTGCATAAAGGAACAAAATGTAGTAAAACTACGAATGCAGAGTATGGACCTGAATGTAAAAATAGGTTCCCAGTTCTGTCATTTGTATTCATCTTTTTTTTTTTTTACAAAAGTTATATATTTCAGTGAGAATAGGCAATTGTAAATGTGAACAGAATATGATAAAACGTTAAATATAACATAATGAATACAAAAATATTTTAAGTAGATATTAGAAAAAATAATTGAAGGAAATCAAACATAACAAAATAAGAGTTTAAACAAAATAACAAGTTAACAAGTTGTATCCATATCTTTAATTTTTTGGAAAAGGTTGCGCAAAAGACGGACCGAATAATAAAAAGGCAAGTGCATGTAATTTAAAAAAGAAGAATTAAACTTTGGATTGTAAAATATGTATATAGAAACTGAAATAAAACTTTCGTCGTCTTTTTTGCACAGAGCACAACTGGTTTACTTTTTCCAGCAGGTGACCGCTGCCTGAACCCTGAACCCCGTGGTGACAATAAAATGTTTCGGTTCCTCGGAATTCCATAAAAGCTCAAACGTTTATAACGTTGCGAGGCAGAAGGTGGTTGAAGAGAGAAAGATTTAGTAATGGTAATTAAGAGATGGGATTCTTGACTGAAAGGTCAACGAAGCCGGAGTTACTTCACTTAACCCATAGTCGTGGGTTACTTATTAGTGCCTGTGGGCATTTCTGAACACAGAAATATAAACATTGTGTGTTTAAAAGAGTGTTTTATTGAACGATGACATAGTGGTGATAAAGCGGTACAGAGGGCCTGAGTAAAAGTAAATGTCTTGTCCATTTTTGTAACCATTATGAGACCTATAAAACATTCAAATAGATATATAAATATACATTTATTTTTTTAAACCCCCTATTAGTAATGTGTAAAATGTAGTGTGAGATTATTATTTTCTCAATAAAAGGGCATTAAAAGACGTAAAGCCTTCTAGACATTAGAGTACGGCTGACGTCACAGCCCAAGAGTCACCAGCCGTGTGTACGCGTCCCTAAGTAAGGACTTATCTCCAAAAAACTTCTGACTGACAATGTGGGAGGACAGGGCGTGAAACTACTATCATCATCAGTTTTGAATGAAAGAAAGAAAACATATATACAACAAAAAGGGAGGCTCATTCCAATTCAGCTGCGTTGTTAGGACAACGAGAACCATCCCTCAGATGATTAGTTCCACTTCAAAAGAATTTACTTTCCGGCGGTGAAAACGTCCCCCTTTTGTGTCGGTACAGAGAGTTTTTACTTGCAAAAAGAGGACGACTCGTATGTTTAGTCGGTCTGTTTATTTTTTCTTCTGTTCATAGCACAATTGTATTAAATAAATAGAGTCGCCGCCACAATGGCGGAGAAGTTCATAAACATGTATGGAAGATTTACTATTCTTTTGTAGTCAAAGCACAAAGGATTAGTCACATTCAAGCTGGGACGGAGAGTTAATAATTACTGGAGCAACAAGTTTGTTCGATATACAAAAGTTTAGCCTTCACTAATACATAAACAAACATGAAATCGTATATTATGAAACTGCATAGCCTACAAGATAAAACGCAAAAAAAAGGCAAATAAAGGCAAAGGCAAGTTTTGCAGAGCATTATGCTGAAAGAAGCCAGTGGTTGATATCGACATTGAATTGTTGTTATCTTGTTAACTCAATCCTGAGGCAAAAACTTGTATCTCTGTCATGATATTTTTGACATCTTTATTGTACCCTTGGCCTTGACCTACATTAAAGTGTATTTTCTACATTAAATATATCCAGTTAAAGTTTGTCTGTCTCCGTTTCTCTCTGTTGTGTACAGCAGGTTGGGAGGACAGTACGGAGGCATTTGGGGTGCCAACATGGGGCCCGCAACTTTATCAATTAGAATTAACCATATCATTCAACTCTTAATGCTTAATCATTTAATCAGTTTAATTTTAACCCATAACACATGCACATCTCTAATAAAAAATATACTGGTTAAATAAATGCTGGATATTTTACCATTTTGTATCTCTTATTTTTTTTCAACATCTTTTGTATGCCCCCTTCTTCCATTTTGTGAACTCTATACCCAAAATTACAGTGCAATTTTTATAAGTAATTTCATAACTTTATACTATAACTTTATACTATAACTGTAATTTTTGTACTCTTATGATTTATTATGACTGATTCACCATGTTTTCATGTATATACTTATGCATTCAATAGGCCTATAAGTATTATCTACAAACATGCTTCAAGGGAATTATGTCCTATATCATTACTCGCATAATAAACACTACTTTCATTGACATTCACTTGTAAGTACACAACAAAAAATCCAAGATCAAAAGGGAGTGAAGTGCATATAAATAAATATAATTATATTTTTACCAAGTGTAAAAAATCAAAGCATATTAGAGACATACATTTATCATTACCAGCTATTATGAACGGAAGGTTTGACATATTAAAGAGAAAACATACTTGACTTGAGCTTAACTAATTGCTTCTTTCATCCTTCCAATTAAAGACTAAAATGTAATCCAGACAGTATTTTATGTTGCATCAAATGACTTCTAATCAACATAGAATAATATAATTCTTAGCTTGAAGATGAGGGACTTGCTATTTTTAGTTATTGATTCCAATCAGCTTCTTAAGGTATAGAGTTTATCACAGGGTTTATAGGACTAGTTGACATAGACTACATGCAAAGGGTATTAAAGAGATTGTTTTGGGGATGTAAAATACTTCAAAATGCTTATACACCTAAATACATAAATGCACAATGTGCAATCTTCATTCTTACACAAGGATCAGAGGATTTTGTCGTCAGCACTCTGAGAATAACTACTGGGCATGTTTATGATAAAATCGCAGCTCTGTGAGGTAATCGCAAATTTCTCTTAGACTCAAATGAGATGCAAATGTTTTCATTAGGGAAATATACAAACCTCTTTAGTATGTCTAAAAAGAGAGTAAACTTCAAGTAAACTAATAATAGCAGCTACTGTATGTGTTGACTGCCTTAATGCGTATTTAATATTGTTGATCTAATATATGGGTCACTGGAATTTCATAGAGGAAAAAAGAATAAAACTGGAAATAAAAATGAAGTAAAATATGCACTGCTGAGTAAAGATCTAAGGAACCCAGTTGCTATTAAGAAAATTATTTGGGGAAAATAACAGCACTGAAGATTAATTAACAGAGTTAGTTTCAACTGATTGAAAGGGAATATGGTCCTACACAAGCAGGCCTAATTATATCCAGCTTTTACTTGTCTTATTAGGCTATGTAAACAAAAGTGCCAGTGACTTGAAATGTTCAAAAGGCATAATAAAAATTAAAAAATTAACCTTCAAAAAACATTCATAATGACATCCATTATTAATTAATACACCTTTTATTAATATATTTATTTTCTATAGCCTTGAAACTTCTTTCAACCTTTAACGTTAGCAAAATCATGCATGCTTTTTAAAATAGGACTTAAATACTTACATAGGTAAAGGTTAAGCCCACCTTTATTTCATCCAGGCCCCTCCCTCCAGAAACTGTTCCACCAATCCCAAGGAGAGACTGCAGTGACCTGATATCTTTCAAGCCAAAGGGGATTTTCACTGGCTGCACATCACGGCACACATTTTGATGAGCCATTACTGTTTTCTTCTTCTTTTAGCAGATTGAAAATGTTGAACCTCTTCAAATAGATAAATAAGTTACGTAACTAAAACATACATAACAAGAGAAAATAAATTGTCACATTTACAACAGCAGTAATGCAGGTTTATGATAATGCAGGAGATCCAGGGGATAAGCCAGGGATGGATGTGCTAATTACCCCAGCTCTATCCTTCTCTAATATGGAGCTAAAAGGAACTCCATTATTTATATACATTCCATTATATTTCATGTGCATGGATTTTTGTTGCACGGCTCAATCAATACATCTAAAGCGGGATTTATTTAGTCTCAGCCAATGAATGTACTCTACATTTTCCTCCAGTATGTTTTGAAGACATCTATGATTAAGACATAGAATCAAATGACCTTCATACATACTGCACTGACAACTCTGTTATATTAAATAGTAAAAATAAAGCAACATAAGATATTATAACAAGACTAAATACATCAGTGAATCGCACTGTGGACTTACATTTTGGTTAGATCCAACCTGATCTCACAAAATGTGTATGAATTTGATGTGAATTTTACAAAAACATACGATTATTAGAAAAACATCAAGGACAACATCAAGGACCGTATATGTATGAATGAGATTGTACAAATTAGCCACTTGTGACAAATCCTTGTGAGATTGTGTTGTTAAATCGGTGGCATCATGACTGGACTATTGTAAAACCGTTCTGAATGTGTACTTTATTTTGTAGAAGAGGTGGGTTAAAGTAAGCTCTATTTTACTTTCTTATCCTTCCAACTAGCTATACGCCCTAAAGTGGCAGGTCAGCACCAAACCAAATCCGATTTGTCCCAACCATTAATGTCACGGCCTTTAAGCTACATATCATCACAGAGAGCATGCTTGCTCCATCTGTAATTGAAATGGCTTGGGGAGAAATGCTGAGCCCTGGTTGGCCCCCTGAGCCTGTTTTATCCACTCCACCATCCATCACTGTTCGCTCTGGCCCCAAGGAGCTGGTGCAACGCTGTAAGGTTAACAGTAAGATCAACCTGGAAGATGCACACGTGTTCCTTTTCTCTTCACCTGGCCCACAGGCCCGAAGATGCACATATATGACATAAGAAAAAAAAACATACAGTGATGAAAGCTGTCGGTTTCATGTCAGCACAGTTCCTGTGTATTAAAAAGACAGCATGTTCAGAGGATGGCTGAACTTCAGTTGGAGAAGTGATCAGAAACACCATCTCTCCTTTAGATGTCGAGTTCACAGGATTGATTACATAGCCCCGTGCGATGCATCATTCAACAGATAAAATAAAACACCCACAATTACACGCTACTTTGAAACACTCTGGACTCTGATCAGCTTGGGTACCGATTTAGAACACCATTAATCCACTACTTTTCATTAAAGATTCTAATAAAAAGGCATCATTCAATCAAGGTCTCTAGTTCTCTTTTAAAATCCAAAGATTTTAGATCAAAAGCACTTTAACATTATTTTGCAAGCATTCAAAATTAATTCCGTATCATGTACTTCCCTAAGTGAAAGAATAATAAAGTCAAAACGAATTTAAATTTTGATAAATGCGTGGCAGATTAGACACTTTGTTAAGGCTATGGCACTATAACAGTAGATAAATTAGCTCCAATGTGCCTTTTAAAGCATGTTCAGCTGGCCTCACATACATAAAGGCTGCCAAAAGTGCCCTTGCCAAGATGTGGAGGACACAGTACATGCTCTTCTAGTTGATCTTTACTGAATAGGATCTGGAAGGGAGATCAGAGGAGTTGGGTGATGGCCATGGTCACCCATCTGAAAGCATAGTACTGGTGCTCAGATTCAGGGGGCATCCTCAAAGTCGCCCCCATTCAAAAGGGGCAAATCCACAACACTTTGGCAAGTGGTTTAGTGAGGAAGAGAACTGTTCTCTTTCTTTCCACACCTTAGAAGCATGGCTCCTTATGTTGATTGACACTCACAACATACTGTTTCGTACTGCCATAAGAGAACCCTATGTCAACCCCACGCCTGCAAGCTAAGCAACAGAGAATTTCTTATGTAAGGTTGGATAATACATCAACAAAAAAAGATGTGAAAAATAAAGTTTAAAAAAAATGTCCATAGGGGTGAACTGCAATCCTAAAAATGCATCAAAAGACAAAAATGCATCAGATTTGTGGATGGGCGGGGTCGGGTCCCAGTCCCGAAACGCAGCTGTTCTGCATTGAAGAGTCACGACAAACACACTAAAGCCTCATTTCGGTGGACTTGCTGAGGTTTGACAAGCAAGTGGAATGTCCAGCAAGTGAATAGATGAGTATTTAATAAGCTATGGTACCAGCTGAGCTTCACAGGGGGCTGGCACCACCACTTCAACAACCAAAACACTGCAGTGCGGATAAAAAACCAAGACTGCTCAAAATTGCTTTTGCTGGTTTCATAACACACAAACCAAGTTCGAAGTCTGATGTGGTCTGGTTCTTCCCATAAGGAATCTCTAACTGTCTGTGTATATTCCTAACAAGTGATAATTTTCCAAGTTAAGCATCATTTTAATAAAAGCAGGGAAGCATATAAAACAAATTATCTCTCAGATGTTCACAGGAACCATGACAACTGACAAGACAACAGTACATTTGAGGTCCGTTTTTTGTACGACTCTCACGTTTCATGTTGTTGATAGCTTCATTAAGGTCTCACCTCTAAAATCAATTTGCCTGTGTTTGTAACATCACTCTCATTACACACCCTGTAAGCATGAGGTGCGCATATCCACCAATGCTACCAAAGCCTGACACACCCAGTTTGGAAGGTAAATGAAAGCAAGACCAGAAAGAGGACACAGCTGTAAACGATCTAAGGGACAGAAGATCAAATAAGGTAAGTTTTGTGATTGGACATTCATAAAACACTATGGACCGTGGCTTAAAAAACTCCCACCTGCCACAGGACCACACTGCTGCGCAGATTAAGGGGCCAGTACGAGGGAGTCATGAGAGACGAGGGTAGCCAGGAGTAGAGGCAGAGCAGCAGATGAGAGGATGGAAAAGTGGACTGCTATGTAAAGGAGGGGGTTGGGATGAAAAGAAGCCAAAGTCAGGGAGCACCAACACCACTGGCTTGACCTGGGGACGACTGGAAAAGGCAGGAATCCAATTAAAATCACACCCCATCGGCCCGCAGAGCCACCACCCCCTCACCAGGCTGACGCAACTTCACACTGTTCCTGCTAGATGTGTTATTTTAGAGCAGGTGGAAACAGCAGACATTGAGATCATATAGTTCTGGACTGGTTACATTTTGTGTGTAAGCAATGATGTGTTCAACCAAAAAGCCTTTGACGACACTACGTATATAGTAAGTGTGCATAAAAGCAAAAATAAAAGTGCTGAACATACTGTACGTTCTTGTATATCACAGACGAAAATGCAAACTAACCTACACCACACATTCTTGTTGCTAGGCAGAAAACACACTATAAAAAATGGTAGCGAATAAGGGCGATATACTGGCGAGAGGTTGCATCCCATGCACAGTAATGAAAAAATCAGATAAGGGTGTGGTCATCCAGATATTCAGTACCATTGCCTTATCAATAATATAGTGTGCCGAACATCTGAATATTTTCCAGAAATATCAGATTTAAAGGGGTTTAAGAGGAGTTTAACATTTTAAACTGTCACTGTGTTCACTGATTAAACAACTAGGATATATTTTGTATATAATAGAGAGTAAATCTTCTATAGAAAACATACTGGGCAGAAGGACATGCAATAAAGTGCATTTGGTAATCTCACTGAAACAAAAATAATATCTGATATATATACAGATATAAATACACATGGCAACAAAAATATTACCCTAAGTGCTATATCATCCAGTGTTTGCAAATGTGCAGTGTCTTGCAAATAAAATGACCATGGAATTGTTTGATAGTATATAATCAGGCTTTATGCACAATTTTGTCTTTTATTTGCAACTAATGGATCGTTAAAGGGAAAAATTTAACAAACAGCAGTAAATATCTAATTTTTGTTATAAGTAATACTTTCCTAAAACAGGACTGTTCTAACAGAAAGGGTTTCATTTTAGTAATAAATAGAACATTCAGAACAATCAGTCAATTATGATAATTATTTCAGTTCAATTTAGCTAATTTTAAAGCCATTGTTGTTTGTTAATGACAGTATTCAGCTATTTAAAATCATATTAGTTTTGATAGATGATAGATAGCCTTAATAAAGTTAAGTTACAGATATTAGTTTTTACAATACATTTGAGCTCACATCATCGACATTCAACATTTAGTGCAAATATTTGTATAATATGTTAAACATCCACTTTATATACATAGGCTATATAATTATTAAGACAGAGTTTTTGCATCAGTGATCTCTGTAGAACACAAAGTGAAATCGGATACATTTTCTACACTTTACAAATTCCATATAAATTTAGTTTATGAAAAAAACATTTAGACATATCATGCTGGCTTCCTATTTGACCTTTTTATGTTTTTTTACGATATAGCCTATTCTTAAAAACCACATGTTCAAAAGGCTTTGGTAGCCATTTTCCAGTTAAACCTGTGAACCCAAAAAATGGTCACTGATTTTACTGTAGTTTCTCTCTGTAAGAAGTGCCAAAGGCATCATCCTTGATAGTTGAAATAGGGCTCTTAAAGTTTAAATGAGTTATTGTACTAACCAACAAGGGATGAAAGTGATATGCATCCTGATCATTATTGGTAGCATCTTCAAAGCATAGAGTTTGAAAGCCAAGCGAAATAACAAATGGAACCATAAAGTTTTACCCACCACACAAAAACATGCTACACCTCGACTACATTAATACAAATGCTGATATCAAGATCTTTCCAACTGTACATTCATACTGAAACAGTCAAAAACAGGCGCAAAATTGCATTTATCATGCTTTACAATAAATTAGAAAGTGGAAAGTCAAAACAATTACCTATGTAATCAATTTACTATGGGGAATACACATAACTTCTAATATGCAATAAACATTTGGTTATGCAACTGTAATGCTGGTGTACAAAAAAAGTTGTGGATATAGGCTGAGAAAGGTTATTTAAGGGTTCAAATATCACAACCATGTGGCTGGTATTTTCTGTTTAATATTAATGTAATATCTCATTCGTCACCATGTCAATTTGTGCTTTATCCAATTTTACCATTTGGTTCTTAACAGCACAAGTGAGATTACAGACGACTATACTTGACGAAACAGGATTTATGCCCTTTGTCAGCTCTTGTAAAACGCCCTAGCTCACAGAAAATAAGTGAGAAACTTTTGAAATTAAAACCTGCTATTTCGTTAATTAAGCAACTTTATGTTTCCTGTGAAAAAAATGGGGACACTGACGTCTACCAATTGCGACCATAAATCCGAGGCCTATATTCCTGATCACACGTTTGTTTCGTCCATGTCATACTGCACAATCCATTTATATAGTCCATAATGAACAATGGTACCATGGCATTCGCATAAAAGAGCCATATGGGAAATGATAACTACCAGATTAAGGCATCTGGAACCTGTCGGGGTCAGCTTCAGCCATAAAATCTTTTTCACGGAACACATTTTTAAATATGAAGTTAAAGATGAAAATATCCTTTGCACATTGGTAAGAAAAAGTGACAATAAAAACTTAACAATAACCGCTTCTGGTTTATGTAAATTTTATTTCAATAAGCCTAAACTGGCGAAATAAATATATGGAGATGAAATCCAAAAGCTTTGTATTGGACGTGGCACGTTTTTTCTATAAGAATGCACAGCGTTTACATGTCTGATCAAAAAGAATAAAAACACTTTAATGAAATTTCGATTGCATAATTAATTTACAGTATATACAGTACAATAATCTCAATGAAACAATTTAATTAATGTGAAGGGGACTTAAATCTGGGATAGTAGGTTAAATATTTGCTACAGTCTCACCAGGTAAATACATAAAACGAAGAGCAATTGTGGTGTAGAAAATCTTAAAATAATATGATTTTTTAATTACGTGTAAAAACTATCCACTGATGGGTTTACCTACACACACATTCAAATATCAAGTCAAACCATGTTCTTGAATATTCGGCCTATATCTATGACGCAACAGAAAACAGATAAAAATCGCTTAAGCGTTCTTGTAGTTGCTTTACACAAAATGCAGCTTTAGAAGTTAAAAAGGTTCTTTCTAATAAAAGTCACAGAAGTCCATACTTTACCTCATAACCTCGAAATAATGCGCCATTTATTTTGTCATCCTGTGCAAAAAATTTTTTTAGGCCTATTTTCATACAATTGTAATGTATAAGCTGTTTGTAGATATTTCTTTTAATAGTTAAAGAACATTTTGGGATCATATCTATATTTTAATCAATATTTGGCTCACTGCGGGGCCAAGGTTAAACAAGCTATTTACAGGAATAATCACCGATAGAAATTGTCAATACAAGTATGTACAACAGATAAATCTCACAGCACCAAATTGCACTATACTATATAGTCAGCCTGTGGAACAGTGTTATATGAGGAGGTACCCTTTAGCTCCATCAATCGTGATTCGTGCCTTAACATTCTTGAACCACTCACTAGCTTCAGACATTATAAATCACTGTTACAGTGTTTGGGGAAAAAGTGTCCACTGCGCTGTGACATGTGTACCAGCCATTAACAATACTTTTTTGAAAAGGTGAGTTGGACGCAAAGGTCCTATGACTGGGTGCGAACGTGTGGTTCGGTTGATTACATTGGTACTGTACAGATTCGGGTCTGTAAGTTCCCCGTTGGAGCAACAGAGGGTCCAAAAGGGACTGTGGCCTATGTGTCGTGTAGTCCAAACTGTTTTCAAACGTGTGATGGAAACGGGACCTCATAGATGACTCAGGTCGTGTCTCAGGGGACAGAGTCTCTTGGGATGATGCAGTCATCGTTCGCGTCACTGCGACAGAGGCGGGCGTGTCTTGATGTTCAGGCACCTCAGGAGACCTGGCTTCCTCAAGGTGCTCGTCGTCTTCTCCGATTTTGGCAATGTAGGCCTTGCAATGCAGTTTCATGTGTTTGCGCAAGGAGCTGGGGTGAGTGTAACATTTTTCACAGCCTCTGACCTTGCACGTGTAGGGTTTATCGCTGGAGTGAACGTGAGAATGCTTCTTCCGGTCACTGCTGTTTGCAAATCTCCGATTGCAGCCCTCAAATTCACATTTAAACGGTTTCTCACCTAA
Source organism: Beaufortia kweichowensis (assembly GCA_019155185.1). Taxonomy (NCBI): domain Eukaryota; kingdom Metazoa; phylum Chordata; class Actinopteri; order Cypriniformes; family Gastromyzontidae; genus Beaufortia; species Beaufortia kweichowensis. Next base: position 8,343,070 of record CM032803.1, on the reverse strand, counting down.
ACGGGCAGAGGAGGGGGAAACGCGAGTTACGGGTGGGATGTACAGTCAACCGTGGCTCATCAGTTGTGAGTGCACAGTGCCATTAAATGTGTTATACAGGATGTTGTAACAAAATTGTGCTGCTCCACACATTCAACAGGATATTAGGCGAGTTCAAATGAAATTCTTCAAACAGTATCGCAAACTGTGATAAATATATTACTCCTCTTTTTCATAGCCTATTTCTTACAATAGTGAGAATATTTTAATATCGTGTTTTCGATAAATGGCTCATAATCTTCGTTTTAATTAAATAAATGCCTAAAAAACTTGTATCTACACCGTATTTAATAACTCTCAACGTTAATAAATAAATATAAATTCATAAAAATAAAAGTAAAACATTAAGAACGAAACGTTAAATTGTACAACTTCTGTCACAATCTATTTAAATCATTATATGAATTCGGACATTAATTATAGTTTTTTGATTAAACCAAAGAGTAGCCAATAACAGTGAATATTTAGATTTTTTAATTCATAAATAAATGTGCATCTTGAGTTGAAAAATATCATTTAAAGACTAAAATTAACTTAACTATATTTAACAAATTACGTTAATATCGAGAGATTTATACATCTGTTAATAGAAATGTAAAAAAGTTAATTGAAATTATTCATCAGGAATGTGCCAGTGTACAGGATCCGCATACGTATAGATCGTTCTACTCTTATGATTAACGTGACGTCAGTTTCAGGTTTAGCAGATTCAAAGCTTGGCGTGCGTAGACAGCTAGTGAGCAAGTGCACACTATCATAGTAGAGACTTCTGCTGCGCCTTGCGTAAACGCTACGTCACAGCTCTCCGGTACCTCACAATTTATTTATTTATTTTCGCTGCATGAATGAGAGGCACCCAAACAACTGGCCTGTGGATTTATTTTCACCAGCACAAGAGTTTCTGGCAGCACAACGCTGAAAACTAAAAAAGCAGTATTTTACTAATAGCAATACCAAAAGTTGGAACAAACAGTACAGTTGGTACGATTACATTTATTAGAGCCCTCCAGGATTAAGAGAGACGAATTACATTGTAAGAATTCTGAAATTGTGAATACGTTTAATAAATTTCTAACGTGATCAATTCGTGTGTGTGAAGCAAATATTTTATAGAGTTAAAGAAAAATATAATGCAGTACGATTTACAGAGTTATTTTTGGCTGCTCTTGGTTTAACTAATTTTATGCTGCACAAAATGTCAAGCAAACACTCTATAATACACAGAATTTTTAAGGTTGATTTTTGATAATAATATAAAAGATAGTGAAGTTATTCAAATATGGTATTCAACTAACCTGTATGCGTTCTCTTGTGTATTTTGAGGTTTTCCGATCTGGCAAAAACCTTTTCACATCCATGAAAAGGGCAAGGAAAGGGTTTTTCTCCTGTGTGAACTCTGACGTGGTTAACAAGCTTGTATTTGGCTTTGAAAGGCTTTCTGTCTCTTGGGCAATTCTCCCAATGACAAACGTAGTCAGAGTGCTCCGGTCCTCCGACATGCTCAACCGTCACATGGGTGACAAGTTCATACATGGTCCCAAAATTCCTGGAGCATGCTGGTTTGCCTGTCCCTTCTTGGCCGTCATTCCACTTACAGATGAGCTCGTGCTTTAGGTTCTGCCTGGAGCACCTGAGGAAGGCATCACCCCCACCTCGCTGCATGGCCATATTCAGAGGCTTGTAGAACTCCAAAAACTGGGTAACTAACTGCTGGCTGTTGGCCCTGGGGCAGTTGAGCGACTGCCCATATGGGTGCGTTCGTGAGAGGATATCTCCTGGAAGACCCAACATCATCTGGCTGCTGAGATCTCGGGTAGCTTCTGTAGAGCCATGGGCCTGCTCTTGATAGCTGGTGAAGAACGCGTGGCTCCTGCCATCCCTATAGCCGTGAAGGTCACGGTACCTTCCAATAGTGCCATGTTGGTTAGGTCTCGGAGCCAGCTGATCAGTTACTGGTGCCATGCCTGCTCCTGACAGGTTCGTCCCAATGATAATGCCCCTAGGACTGGATTCTAAGCGGTGACTGGTGTATCCAGTGTCTGGAAAATGGGTAACCGAGTGGTCAACATATGCACTAGCCCTCGTCTCGTGGTAGTCTCGCAAATTTTGCGACGGGCAGAGTTTTAAGGAACTGCCAGTGGGGTGCCCCATGTGCTCCTCTGCCAAAGGTGGCAGCACCACGCTGGGTTCAGTATTGCTCTCCCCAGGGTTGACGCAAGAAAGAGGGAAGCCACTAAACCGCGACAGGCTTGTCATGTTTTGTTGCAAGTTTGGCTGAGGGTTTGGCAAATCAACCAAGCTTAACGTTCAAGATTTACCTTCAAACCTCTTCCCCATTTTCTCTGCTGCATCATCTGCATGTGCAGTTATTGCCTGAAAAGCGCTCAGACGCAGGAGTCAGACCCGTTAAAATTGGTGCGAGTCCCATGCCGTTCACTTTGCCCTCTTGATTTGTGGCAATAACCGTGGTAGTAAAATGCTCCGAACCAGGCCATACTGCAATATAAAAGCACAGCAGGCAAACCTGCTTTTAAAAAACGGTGCTTTGGGATTGGTCGGAATGCGCGATGATTGACAGTCGCTGGATTTGTTTTAAAAGGGACACGCAGGCGTTCACCACACGACTCCGTTTTCAAATATCTCAGTGAAAATGCTTTGATATGTGCCGCTCACGAACTGCCAGATATTGGTTGTTCTGAGACTTAAAGACACCGGAGTGATGCAGAATGCAATATCGTTGCCTAAATCATCGAAATATTTACATTTTACCGCGTATATGTAAATGGTTAGAATGTTCGTGTCTTGAATAGCAAGCAACAGATATATTCCACATCGAATAGAACTGAACGTATTAAATATAAAATAGAAATAACGGCAGCCAAATATTCCAAGAATCTTTAAAAAAAATCTTTTTTAAGCCACAAACTTGTAAGCTTGTAATACACCATTTCAGTCATTTTTATAAACTTCGGCGATACGCCCAATATGCATACGTGTTTGTTTATTTTAGACCATTCAATTTCAGCAGAAAAAAACACACAAGCTAGGTGTCTTACACAGAAAGTCAGAGTCAAAGATGACACCTTTATTCAGTCACAAGTACATGTGATATGAAACATAGATAACAATATCGTGCTTGACATTTCCTGTACAAAAGTGTGAAAAATATAATTAGCAAATATTTTGGAATTACATGAACATCTGACAGGCATCGCAGTTGCCTTACAATAAAGATTGTGGTTTGTGATTACTGACAAACGCAGCCCAAATTGATTTATTTGCTTATAATGCATCAGGTTCATCGTTTAAAAATATTGTATGTGGCTAGGTTGGTACTTTTTTCTTTTCCTTGTGTGTGTGTGTTACGTTACGTAGACTGTTGTATGCAATGTGCTATAAATTGTCGGATACTTTTTTTATTTTATTTTAGTTTTAGTTTATAAGTTCCAGATCAATAAATTAAATACATAAATGAGCGCTGACAAAATATACAGGCAAAACATTAACAGGTTTGGGGTCCAATCTGACCACATATTTAACCAATTACACAGTTAACAGTTTCAAACTCCCTACTTCGATTAAGTCTAAATAACTATTTAAAATCTTATTACTGCATTAAAATAAAGAGCACTATTCAAGTGTGATCAAAAGCATTAAGCCAGCGAGACTCTATTTACCTAACTTTAAATTTAAAAAGGATTTAAGAATATGCTTCTTGTAAAAGCTGTCTCCCCTCACTTCAGTGGGCACAATCTAATTTACTGACATTTTTTCCCACACAGTTCTTGAATATAGTGTAAACGCTAGAGAGCAATATTTACTTGGGTTACAGTAACTGTATTCACAAAAGCCCCAATTGAAAAATATAATTATCAGAATTATATCAAAGATAATATAAGAGACAGAAAACAAGAGAGGCCATTGTTATGGCCCTCATGCCATGTCCATATAATAAATGATCCTTGCCATAATAACCATTAACATAACAGGACATATAAAAACAATAAAATATCTAAAAATCAAAACTAATAGTCTTCTGCCACTCCACACAATAATTCTTCCAGATTAGTTGATATTATCTGTCTTCTTTATTTCTTTATTACTGAAAAAGAAAAGGTGAGGTGTGATATAGTGTAGCATTTCCACATATATGTGCAATATTATCATATTTTGTTTCATTTTTTTAGTGCATACAAGAACACTAAATATTGCTTCATTTATGCTATTTTAATCCATTGGTAGGCTAATAGTTAAATTGTTCTAAGGGCACATATATAAAGTTCCCAAGAGTCTCTGCAGATCTTTGCTAAGGAGTTGATTTATCTATCATTGTATAATAAATGTACTACTGTAGTTATCAAGGACTACAATTTCATATGAATTAAATATATCTGCATAAATGATAGCAACGCTGGTTTTACAGGATATCAGTTTAATCATCAATCAGTTTCAATCATTTTATTAAAATCATTCTTTACAAATTATTTTAAATTATATATGATTCACTTACGTGTTCAGCTTACTATACGAAAAGTCAATTAAATAGATTTTGCTATTAAGTCTGTTTGCTATACTCTAAACTTTCTTTTTTTGGCCTATGCTTATGTTGGTAGAAATATCCCCATTTCTATCAAACAGATTATATGAGGTGATTTTTAGGATTTAAAGCTGTAGAAAACACTATTGCAAACAAATTTGGTATTTATTGGGTTAATAGCCACAGAATAAGTTTTACTCTTGCAATGAAGTTAACAGGTCTTCAACAATATGGGCTCAAGGTTTTAAATTTGGAAAAGCAAACAAAGTGGAAAATAGACACAAACCAAAATCAAGTGAAATATCCCCTAAACACCCACAGTGCATAAACATAAGACAAATGTTTTCTTTTTTGTCTGTATTTTTTTTTCTGGGTCCCTCAGTACACCAGTCTATTCTGCTAACAGCAGCTTGCATTTTCTAATAAACTGCACATGCATTAGGGTCTAGACAAATTAAATTTCCAGTCATTTGTGTGTAGGTAATACATTTTGTAGACACGAATGTTGATTGAAGGTGTCACAGTTATCTCATTACTCGATACTGATTAAGTGTTAGAGATAAACAAGGCCTCTCTTCAGCATAGCTGCTGATACAAAACAGGTTTAACATTTAAGAATTTAAGAGCTAGAAAAAAAACAATATAATATAACCAATATAAAACGGCGATAAGGCCACAGGACAGAATACGGAAATTGCCTTGGTATCAGGAGTATAAAACAAAAATCGATAAACATATTATGGTAATGAAGTACGTAATGTAGTGTAGGCCTAATTTGGTAATTCTCTAATTGCCATATTAAAGAGTTCCTTTTTATATTTAGGTAAAGTAAATTAATTTAATATCAGACTGATACAACTGCAGAGAAAATGAATAGTATATTATCTGGACAGTGCTATAATCATTCCATTAATGATACAGTATTACATTTATTAATTGTAGCCTATATTAATAAATGGCCATTTTCAAATTATGCTATACTATAACAAAACATGCAATAATAATATATAGCCTAAAAATAAAAGCTATAGCCTAGGGACAACGCATTATCATCACAAAACATAATTTGAATAACCAGCCGGCAATAATTAGCTTGGTTCAATATAAAACAAAGCATGAAGCTTCTAAAAAAAGTTTCCCTCATTTGTTCTCTGGTGTCATGTACATTTTAGTAAGATAACTAACTGAACATTTCCTAGCATAGAGCAAGCATGGAGCGTATGTTCAAACTTCCCATTTTTTAGCCACGCCTTGACAGTGAATATGTCACATAATATATTAAGCGCGCCCACATTTACATACACAAGGTATACATCTACAAATAATGAAGAAAGCTTAACTGCCTGTGTACCGTGAAAGCTTAAAAATCGGCAATAGAGCATACTCACACATGTTCTTGTGTAAGAAGAAGAGAGTGGGAGAGAAAGCGAAAAAAAAAAAAAAAAAAGGGAGCAGAAAGGTGGGGGAGACGGAGCTTGCAGAAAGATGATGAGAAATGGATATCTATATTTCTAATAGTCCACATTAAAAGCTGTATTTAAAAGACGCACTATGATTTTCTGTACAATGCCGTGGGAGGAGAAAAACATGCTACTCTAAAAACAACAAGAAAACATTAAATGGTTGCTACTAAACATCACCATTAGTTTCTAATTAGTTTTAAAACTATTTAAAAATCTTTTTTTCTATTATTTTAAGTCTCCAATGGTTTGGCTTTACGATTTAATTTATTATCCAAAGCATGCAACTGATTAAAATAACTCTTTTATAATAAATAAACTGAAAGTAATAATAGTAGCCTATAATAAATAAATTAGGAAAAACTCACCTTAAAAAACTATTAGACAATCCCCTCTATGCTCGTGAAAGTGAAAGGACTAGAGCAGAATGAGAGGCTGATTTAAAGATTTTAGTTTTTTAATCTCTAAAATATAAAGGGAGCTCCTTTCGAGAACAGATTGAGGGGGAGAGGGAAACGTGAAATGGCTTGGAGGTATAAAAAGCGCTGCTTGAAACACTCAACGCGTCTCTGAACTTGATCAGATTTTATGTGTCCTGCAGCGAGTCACCAGCAACCCTGAGAAACTTCCTCAAAAGCAAAAATTTTAGCGTGGAAAAAATCCTCGGGATAGTATAATTACCGCCGTCTTTTCTTTTTTCTTTCTTTTTTACTTTCCCCTATAGTGTGCTCTAAATATCACGCACATTCGAGCGGCTTCAAGAAATTCCGAACTATTTAGCCTACTGAAATCCATAGATTAGATAGATAGATAGATAGATAGATAGATAGATAGATAGATAGATAGATAGATAGATAGATAGATAGATAGATAGATAGATAGATAGATAGATAGATAGATCTACATAACCTGAGTGTCTACATAATCTATTAAGACTTAATCTATTAATAATCTATTAATAAAAATAACAGCTTACTTTTAATTAAGTTATATTTCTCATTTTTATCTTTGTTTTAAATATTGAGGACATGCAGAAGTGAGTTTTCTGAAGCTAATCATCAAACAACTCCTGAAAAGTTTATGTAACTTTGGGAACAGTTGACGTGCTAAGCACGGGAAATAAACAAGCCTTTCTTACTGAACCGAAATAAAGTCCCTTTGCTTTACCTGCAAATAGTGCCAACACCAACCAATCAAATCTACTCACTGAAACGAACTGCCATTTTCAATACTAAACCTTGCCAATCAACGAACATGTAGCCAATTGGCGTCCTCCCTGGTTGTCACGTGACAAAAAAGGAGCTGCGTTTTCATTGGCCAGCGTAGAGCTGCCTCCCGAGCTCATTTATGTGCAAGGAGTGAGTGATTGACTTTATCAGTCCAAGGACATCATTCGTCTGGAAAGGGGGGGAAGTTTGATCCTCTTTCTCACGGATCCCAGTTACGGGAGTTTTTCTCCCGTTTACAGAGACCCGGGATTATTATTTCGTTTTTTACATTATTCAGGCTTGAGTGAAATTGTGCTCCGTTTATAATAACCCACGTAACTCCACTAACCTGGGGTTTCGCGTCTTTTCTTTTTTTTCTTTTTCACTTACTTTTTTTGATTGAGTCCAATGACTATGCTTCTTGATAGCGCTCCCCAGTTCCCGTCACTAGGAGTAGGGGGATTCGGAACACCGAGGCACCATGAGTTGGGAAACCGAGACCCCGGACTGGGGCTTAGTCCCTTCGCAGATTCGTCTCACTCGGCAGCTTTCAAGATCAGTCCCGTTACTCACGATATCGCCTCCAGTCAGACATCAGCTTTCACGCCGCAAGCGACTGGATACGCTGCTGCGCTTGGACACCACCACGGAGGACAAGTTAGTTCTTACGCTGGTGGACCATTTAATTCGACCAGGGACTTTCTCTTTAGAAACAGGGGCGCTGGTATCGGAGAGAGCGGAGCCCCGAGTGCCCAACACGGAATCTTTGCCGCCTCTGCTGGGAGTCTACACGGGCCCCCTGGAATTTCGGACAACCCGGGACATCTGTTGTTTCCTGGACTTCACGACCAGACCGTAAGCCACACTTCACCAGGAGGACATGTTGTAAACAGCCAAATGCACCTGGGTTTACGCGGGGACATTTTTGGCCGTCCAGATCCGTACCGACCTGTGGCGAGCCCTCGCACGGATCCTTACGGCACCGCTCAGCTGCATAACTACAACCATCCCATCAATATGAACATGGGGATGAACGTCCCCACGCACCACGGTCCGGGGGCCTTCTTCAGATACATGCGACAGCCTATTAAGCAAGAAATGTCTTGTAAGTGGATAGACGAGAACCAGATGAACAGACCTAAAAAGACTTGTGACAGAACTTTTAGCACAATGCATGAAATGGTAACGCACGTTTCAATGGAACACGTTGGCGGCCCAGAGCAGAGTAACCATATTTGCTTCTGGGAGGATTGTCCGAGAGAGGGGAAATCCTTTAAGGCCAAATACAAACTCGTGAACCACATCCGAGTACACACGGGAGAGAAACCGTTCCCTTGTCCTTTTCCTGGCTGTGGAAAAATATTTGCAAGATCAGAAAATCTGAAAATTCACAAAAGAACTCACACAGGTTAGTCTTTTCCTGTCCCCATATCGCCATACTAAATTAAAACTAAATAATCCGTATATCCTTAATACAATGCAATACATTTAAAATGTAAATTTGCGTTTAAATTATAGGTTGAGTTATACGCTAATTTTAAGTTTAGTGTTAAGAAAAATTATTTATAGGTTTATTTAGTGATCAATTGTATATTGATGTTTATTTGTTTTATACCTGCATGGCCCTCACATTGCGCTTAAAATGTTTTATCCTTTAGAAAAATGATATATAGATTATATATATATATATATATACACACACATTGCAACACTTTAAGAAAATAAAAAGAACAGATGGAAATATCAACATGCATTCTGCATGCCAGGCTGCACAGAGAAATTATGAATGGGCTGTCCTCGTGCATTTGTAAAGCCTGTGGCCTAAAGTTAGTAGTAGCATGCTTTGGATATTATGTATGGAGTAAATGCATGAATAAAATGCTCAACAATTAGTCTGGTGAAGTGGGCAATGTCAATTAGATGATGGATTTGTATCTAAATACCTGACCCCATTTGAGATTCAAATGTAATGTAAAGCAAGCTGTCTAACGGTCTATATGGTTACACCTGGCAGCCAGAAAATGTGCACGAATTGTTTAGTCATTTTAATTTGATTGAGTGGCATATAATTGCACGAAAATAAAATTATAAGTGCACACGGCTACTTGGGAAATAAAATAAATGCTATAACTGCATTGACTGGAGAGCGAGGAGAGTAATGTGCGTGTGTAATGAAACCATTTGACGTGAGTGCAGCATGACCTATATTTTCGAATGCAGTGTTACATAACTGGAAGTTTCCTTAAAAAATGTATTTTTCTAAAATCTCGGTGTTGCTCTCACTTGCAGGTGAGAAGCCGTTCAAATGCGAGTTCGACGGCTGCGACAGACGCTTTGCAAACAGCAGCGACAGGAAAAAGCACATGCACGTGCACACATCTGACAAGCCATATATCTGCAAAGTGTGTGACAAGTCCTACACACATCCCAGCTCTCTCAGGAAACACATGAAGGTAAGGGACAGTTTTTGATTGTTTTTTGCATTTGTATATTTTGCAACATTTGTAGTCTGCTTTAACAATTACCATTACAGACATAATGTTTAAAAAAACGTATTGCATTATGCAAAGTGTAGAGTTAAGTACATTTTGAGCAGGCCTGAGTGTGTTCTTGTGTTTAGATCACAAATGCACGCAGAAAAAAAATCTGCATTCAATTCAAAGCTGTAAAGTGTAAAGTTGTGTTATTGCCTCGCCATTCCTGTATGTCATACCTCTGTAAACGTTACAATTTAAGGTTCACGAATCACAAGGATCAGAGTCGTCCCCGGCTGCGAGCTCTGGATACGAGTCATCAACGCCGCCTGCGCTGATTTCTGCGAACACTGAAGATCCGACAAAAACTCCCACGTCTGCGGTGCAAAATACGTCTGCACACAGCGATGGACTACCACCAAATTTTAATGAATGGTACGTTTGAAGCTCCAAGCAGACTCCAAATGTGGACCAAAAGGTTGATATAACCTTAAAAAAAACTATTTACTCTGTGGCGTACAAAATGGCATTGCAACAACAGGAAAAGATGAGAGATCGCCAACAGGCCTCGTCCATTCTCAGGATTCGAAATTTGACTTTATTCCGAGTTCGAAGAAAACTAGCAAGGCATAAAATAACAAAATAACACTTTCTAAGAATAAATGATTTCCTTTAGTTTTCAGATTTCAGATGATTATTTTATTTTTCATTTTATGTATTTTCAGAAAAAAATATTTAAAAATAACGGATAAAGGAATAATATTTCATGGTGTTTTATATTGAGGTGACACTCACATCACCTTTGATTGATTGTTAAAACTTCAGACAGTCTTAATAAACGTGCCAAAGTCTTTGTCTTGAACTTGAACAAAAAAATAAATCAGAAATACGTATATAGCCTACTCGTGAATGTATTTCCTTGTTTGATGGAGTCAAATATGTTGTCCAAGTCTTTTTCAGGTGGAGAAATGTGGTATTAGGTTACGATTGTTACCTTTGAATATAACGTTGCCTTTGTTGATAACAATGTAAATACATATCCATGATGCCATATTTATCGATTTGTAATTTAATTATCGGCAAAAGAGCCGAATCTTAAATGATATTTATGGAAATGTTTTCTAACAAGACTGTACAGTTTTGAGTCGATAACCAGTTTTAACGATGAAAAAGGGGGTCAGCTCTAAAGTTCCCACGATACGATTGTATCTTTTCTAACCAATATATGTGTCTTACCTGGGTCGTAAAGTATTAATTATATTAATATCATGAGATGACATGGTTCAAGTACACATTTTCTTATAAGAGGACCGGTATAAAAAGAAAAGGAAAAAATCATTGGGGTTATTTTTTTAAAACATTTATGAATCAGCCATATAACGAGTAATGTCAAGATGTTTCTGGTTCTTATCAAAATTACTTCCTTTGTTTTGTTTCCTCTTTTTACTCTCATCATCATAGTATAGACTACACCTCTATGATAAAAAATACAAATTCAAGTGACCCACTGACCAGTGTATTCATCGACACGTCACATTACGATCAGTTACATGCAATAGTATAACCCTGATTCATGAACTTTGGACTCGTGACAGTGTTAAAGACATTATATTCTTGAGTTTAAGGTACCATTTAAATCAGTATGGTATTAAATTTTTGATGGTTCCAGAACTGTCTTTGTGGATGCAAGTCTGTGTTTAATGTGTCAACGAGGAGCAATGATCTGTCACAACAGTAAACTCAAAATAAAACTTTTTGTCTGTCAGTTTGCATTGTTCTAAATGTAGTTCTTCTGTGAATATAGTGTGCTGTTTGTTATGAGTACTGTGGTATAACATATAGAAGACTTTTACACATTTGCTTGTTCTATGTGAATAACTTTCCAAATGTTGAACTGTATGTGTGGATGAAATTCAGTATTAAGAAAACTAGTTTTCATGGGGTAGAGAAAATATGTGTTCAGTGACATCAAGAGTTACAGCAATGCATTGCTACATATTTTTTAAGAATTTAAAATTATGCATATAAATATATTGTGCTTATGAACATGATTTCAAAACACCAGCAGTACTTTTGAAAACAAACGTAAAAATTCAGTACCTCGTACGTAACGGTGATATATCAATACTTTTATTTAAATAGTTTAACGAGTATATGTTTTATAAACTATTTTCTATACATTAAGTTTAAACAAATAAAGATTTATTTCAGCCACCTTCCATGTATCTTCACCCGATCTTACATACGGATCTAATGTACTAGTGAAACTTGAATGTGATTTTGTAACATTTTCTGGAGGAAATGGGTCACGCAAGTTATTCCTGAAAAGCAAATGTTCAACTGATGAACTGTGTCACTGTGCCACTTTTGAGGCCAACGGTGTTTCTTTAAAGTACCTATTCGAAATACAGCAAAATCTTGTACATTTTTTTCGAAATAGGTTTATTGCTTGTTGGTTTGTTTAACAGACTATTTAAGACAAAATGTGAAACGAAGTTTTGAACTGGAATTAAAACAAATTCTGAAATGTCACAAATGAGGACCTCACTTCTTCTTTTTCAGTGCTTTTGTTTGCTATGCTATGTTTCTAACCGTGAACTTACCACGTTCTTCAAACGTAAAAGGCAGCAACACACTTGAACTTGACAGTAAGATGCCGCCATTTTAGCATCCTGTTCCTTTAAGAGACAAAAAGTTCAGGATTGTTTTGCTTTAATGCAGCGTAACACCCGTCTTTATCTACAAGTGATTATCTAGGAACACTTGGAAGTATGCATGGTTGCACTGATGATAAATGTGAAAACTTTGCAGAGATATGCTATTCTGTAGATATGGATGATAGAGGATAGAGACTTGGCAAACATTCATTAAAAGAAGTGCTGAAAAGGACAGGTTTCGCCAAACTTCAGAAGTTGCCGTCTGTTATTTAAAATACATTCGCGTTCAAAAATGATTATTTATTGTTTTATTTATTTATTATTATTTATTTATAAACTTCTTTGTTTTACTAAAACAAAATGATCAAAAAACAGCATGACCCACCGCATTACTTAAGTAGGCCTATTTGATTTAGTCCAAGTTTATTTTATAAAAAATAAAAATATTAAAACGCTATATGGAGACATTGAAAGTGAAAACGAAATTATCCCAGCACAAATTTTATACATTATTTGTAAAGGTTCTATATGCAACCATTTTTTTTGAGGACCTGACAGGCTTTTTCCCCCTTTCTCTCCTGCTATGCAGTATTTAAGCCCAACCCCCATAGACTCCACCCAAACTCACCCCATCTTCAAATACAAGCACTTTTACAAATTCATTTAAACTGTGTGTCTTTTATTTTGTGCGCAAGCGCAGTTTTTTCATTCCTCACAACATTTTTCTTCTCAAGGCTCTCTGACACACATCGTGACGTCACAACATGGCGCAGTCTGTTTTGCTGAGGAACACTGAAGCGCCAGCTGAGTCTTACCCAATGGGCAGGCTTAAGCTTTCGTTCTTTTTTATGATTTAAAACGGCCGCTCAGTAGTAAAAATTATACTATCAGCAATATAAAATAGGTATAGTCCTCGCACTATACCACAAAAAGAAAAGCATAATGTTCTGAAAGCTGTAAAGGATTAGAAAGCACGTCGGCAGTCACGTGGCAGGAGTTTGTAGAGTAGTGGTTGTTAGTTTTGGGAAAAGTTATGATTTAATGATTTGCTCTAAAATACATTCTGTTTTTTGCTACACACAAAACATGAGGTTTGGTTGAATTATGAGGTTTGGATTATTAGCAAAATAACACACGCCACATTTTGTTATTATTAAAAAAATAATAATAACTATTTAACTTGTTCAAAATGTTCTGACCAGATAGGACGAATGCTCTAAGTACTAATTTCGGGTCTTTCTCTAGTCTTTCCTGAAGCCCCACTCCATCTAGCTTTACTGGCTAAGCAGGGTGGCACTAAGAGGATAAACCGACATGAGCAGGTTCCAAACGCTTTTTGTCACGCAACTGAATACGTGATCTTAATAAACTCAGGAGCCAAATTACCTTGACTTGCTATAGTCAGCAGGACATGTATTCATGGGCAATTGCAAGCACTTCTTTTAGCTCTTGCACATTTTTTATACATTACAAATATTAATTGTGACATACGTCTTATTAACACACACTAATGAAGTGTAACGCAGAGGAGAATATCCATGCATCAAACAACTGAAGACTGAGTGATGTTGCGTTTTCCAGTGTTGTACAGCCAGTAAAGTTAAACGGCAGTAAAGTTTAAGTTTAAATCTACTTAAAATAGTATATAAATGCCTATTTGTTTAACAATCCAATAGAAGCCAATCCATAGCCTACATTTAAAATCATACATACAAAGGATTTTTATTTATAGAACAATTTGTATTTGTACAATCTACACATAGCCTACGTGTTGCATTTTCACGTCTACAAAGTTACACACTTTAAAAGTGAATTTGGCTGTATTTGTGTGTAATTTCGCTATTTACCAAACAATACAACGTAACCGTGGAAGTTAGAGACAATTTGCACGTCAATTAGCCCTTTTCAGCGAGCTCTACGACGATTATTCACCTGCAGGAAAGCGATGAATATGCAAAGGTGCTCAATATGACTCTTAATCCAGGATGTGTCCTTTCAAAATCTACTTTGGACGTGTTGCAAGCCTATTGTAATGTTAAAGCAAGGCAAATGGAGCGATCATTTACCTCAATGATTCGTAAAGCATCATTGAAATGAAGCTAAATTGATTTACTCTTCACATCTTATCATTCTAAAAGCAACCGAAAAATGTAAATTCAGTTAAAGTTACTAACCAACAAGTCCAACAAGTGTCACTTGCTTTATTTATTTTATTTGAAATAAACCTTGAATCTTCCTCGTGTTTTTGTTACAAAGTTAGTGGATGTTTAATTGATGTATTTTAGTTAGTTATAGAGCACAGAAAATCTATTTTTGATTTAAAACTTTGGAATAATTACTGAACATTTATTTCATTACTTATGCCAAGCTGCTCTTTGGTCAGCAACACTTTGTGGTATTTCTGAGCAAATAAGCCAGATTAAAATACTATGAGAACTAATTAATTTTTTAATTGCAGTAAGCACAGGCCTAAGGAACCATAAAGAAACCTAATAACCTAATAAAAATATAACGGTTATCAAAGCGCTTATGAAAGTGCTTTTGTTTTATGTTTTTAACACTTTTACTGAATTGCCTACTTATGGAATTATGTTTTAGACCAATGAAGAAGGTCTGTATGTATACCGCATTGCACAGGGGAAATTCTAATGTAACGTTGTATTACATAGAAAACGAGTTATGGGGGCTTGTAGAAGATGATGTCAGAAATTATTACATCGAAGCGTCATATTCTATTTGCTCAGCAACTGTGAGGTAACAGACAGTTGAGAAAAAAAACACATTTACTAATCGCACACTTATGTACATGCTTAAACAAGTACCCTGTAAATCTATTTACACCTTTAAATAAAGAAGAAAAAAAAAGAGTATTCCTTCCTTTTTGCTCTCAAGCATCAAACCTCTTTTTTTCCAATGTCCTGTTTTAAGACAAAAAAGTAAATGTGCACTGAAGTCGGAAATGAAGGAGCACAAAATACATTTTAACATGATTTATTATGTTAAATTATGTTTGTTTATATGCCCTATGCTAAATTATTTAAAACATCCAAAATGTTAATTAATTACTGCAAAATAATTTCTCACACACAACCAGTCTGTAAAGACATGTCAATCAAAATAATCAGTAGGCCAATTTCAATTTTAGAATTGACATAAAAAAATGTAACCAATGATAGATTGCAACTAGTATAACATATTAGGAAGTTGACTCTATATGTTAAAGAGACAGTTTAGTTGCACTGATGTTTAAATATTAACATTAAATCTTTAAAATAATTATCATGCAAAAAGTGATATTTGCCAAGTGTTTTCTGTTTTTTACATTTGGTTTCAGACCAGGGCCATAAAAAAGGTCTAACAAGAAGTCCTCTAACAAGCAAACACAGCACAAAAAAAGTTAAGATACAGTCTTCAGACAGCAACATGAGCTAGTTCAACATGAGTCTGTTTTAAATATAAGAGACCAGTTTAAGCGTGCAAGTCATTTGTAATAAAACAGCGGTTTCTCATGCTGCTGAGTCACTTACATCCTATTAACAGAGGACACAGAGTAAAGGCAGTTCTCTCAGCCTGCCCTGCAAACAAGGGTCAGAGGCTGGCAGGGGGTGAGAGAGCAGGTGCTAGTGGTTGGTGGTGTGGAAGCCTAAATAAATACCGCAACTAAAGCAACAACATACAAAAGGGATAATCATTGGGACAGAAAGTATCACTTCTGCTCCAGCTGACATAACATGACCATCATTTTAAAAATCCTCAAACTTTTTAATCATTGAAAATTAAAACATGGACGATTTTATTTTAACATTTAAATGTTAATAAGAATGGGTACATTTACAGCTTGTATTAATCATGTTGCAGGAAGTAATTGTAAAATATTATTCACTATTGCACTGAACATTAAATCATTGTGCAGCAAACACATTTTTGCAATTCCTGATGTTTAGCATAAACAATACTTAATGTTTGCAGTTCTCAACTAAAGATTCACACTGTAACTCATGCAAGTAGTGATTTATGTCCTAAAGTTATTACCTCCAAATAGTTGAGACATTTGTTTTTTGTTCAATATCAACAAAAACGTTACACACATTTTGGGTGGATGGGGTGCAGGTATAGAAGCTATCAAGGGGGAAGGGCAGCCAGGTGCTGTTGGAAATTGCCTGGCTATTGCCAAAGAGACCTCATGCCAGGATAATGCAAGGTCCAAAGGTGCACCAGAGTCAATCCAACCCCTCATGCTGCTTACCTCTCAGTGCCCAAGGGCCAATCTCTTGTGTAATTGTTTTTTCCCCTTCTTTCCTTTCATCTTTTTCTTAGAGACATACTATAATAGATCACAACCTACACCTTTTTGTGCTCTATTAATGCATTTTTCAAATAAAGATTCTTTGTAATTATACTGGTGAATAGACATTTTACTGTCATCATAGTATTTAACATAACATAGTTTGTTTGTTTTACATGCATGCATTGATGTTTCAGGGGAAACTAAATGAATGCAAATGTGTGTACTTACTTAGATTTTAAATTGCACTTTAAAAAGCTACAATGAGTATTCAAATTTTGCAATCATAACAATCAAAAAATTATATTAATAGGTTGTCAAAATAAAATTAAGCCATCATAAGGGCAACACAATAAATGTACCCTGAAATAATTAGACAAGTCTAGCACCACAATCCTTAAAAATAAAATATTAACTGTATAAACTAACTATTCAATGTGTTTAAAATAATTTGCTACACTGCAAAACAAAATTGGCTTCGTTTATACGTGGAAAACAAACAAACAAACCCTCGACCAATAAGGCATGTTGATCACAGACCATAAAATTAATGCTAAAACAATAACAACAACAACGTATATTTACGCACTACAAATGTAAATGGTAGCGAATGTGTATAAGTGTAATGCAGAAGCATGCATTAAAGGTGTTATTTTCCTCATTGTAAAACAGGTTTAAAGTCTAGCCTAATGCTGTGCAGTGTTTATCACAGATGTCACAGGCATCCTGGCTTTGCCTTGTAATTCCGACGAAAAGTCAGAGCACAGAGTTATTAACAATTCACTTAGCAGACCCTTGAGCAACTCACTCGAAATTAATGTAAAAAAAAAACTTTAATAATGTGGTACAGGTCAGATTGCTGCAATTTCGCTGTCTCAAAAAACTCCTGCTTTTCTAATGAGTGAAACCGTAAGGATGGAGTAAAATACAATCGTTTAAGCCTTCAAACGCGAAGTTTATAGTCAGGTGGTTTTAATGGCAAAACGGAATGCGCATCCACTTGCTGTCGATTTTATTATATGGCCTTTTTAGCATTAGACTATACATATATCGCGTTTATCATGTCTTTAGCTTTATAAAAGCAACACATCGGTAACTAAATATTATTCAAGACAAATCTGAAAATTCTGCAGCAGGACATCACTAAGTTACTTGCACTGTTATTTTTTTCGTTATAAGTAATAGATATCTAATTTGCCATCAAACGTGCATTACAAACATTGCATAATAAATTAACGGAGACGCAAAGTGAAATAAACCGCTAACCACATAAAACTGGTAAAAGACATGTCTTAAGGACTAAGAATGTAGTCCGATACACGACAACACATCGAAAAAAGGAAACTATGATCTAAAAATAATTTCCCAACAACCAGAAGTGCTGAAAGTTTGAGGAGAAAATACAAACATTTTTACGAATTACAACTTGTCCGCGCATTTTTTCTTCTTCTAATGCGTTATCTTCTCATCACGGAACTGATGCCTTTAAAGAATATTGTGTTTAACTTTATCTGTCTGCTGAGTGATTTTGGTACATCCTCTAAATAAGGTGAAATGTGGGCCAGTCAGGCTCAAGTAGACTGGTTGTCGGAGTCGGTGAAGTGTAAAATTGCAACACCAGACAGCCAGCATAATAGCTCAGAAGGGGGCTAATGTTCATGCTACATTCACAGAACATTTCTATAATTGCTAAATTAAATAGGGCTATATGTATACAGACTTACTCTGTGCTCTTTTCATTTATTTTTATGTTATAGCCTATTTTTGTTTGAAATTTCTAATAATGCGGAATTTGTCCCACAGTAAGATCCTGCTCAAGGGTAATAAGCAATGCAAGAAGAGAATGTAAGATTCGTACAACTGGGATTTTTTTGCAGACATGCATTTCTTTCTTTTTTAGTAATATTTTATCTGTGTGCAACAGTACAGTTTTAAAAAGTGACAACACTGCCCTCTACTTTAAAAGAAAGTTGTCACGACTGACATACTGAACTCGTTTCTGTGCCACTATAGCTTTGCAAAATAATGAAAACTTTTAATGAGATCCGGTCTTGTATTGGTCAGCTTAAAAGACAGCTCCTTCCAAAATTCAACTTTGCTGTGTCAGGGTGATATTTTAAATAAAACAGTGTCAATGTATACCATTTAGTGAATTCAACAATACAAATGGCTTTCATATATCTGCCTCTGCATTTTTTACATTTTAAATGTTTTTGCTTTAACAGCATCCTTATTAATTTACTTTAACCCCCTAAATATCAATTTTTAATAATATACATTTAAATAATCATAGGACAAAATACAGCCAGCCAGAAAAGAACCTTGGAACCCCATCTCTAAAATTACACTATATGCTTATAAAAACATCTTACACAACACTGCCTGGATTTGTTTTAATAGCAGAGCAATCCAGCAGACACACTACTGTCTGAGCAGAGCATGTAGACAGACAGACAGACAGAACATGTAGATTGAGAGTTAATCCAAGTCAATTATTGATCCATATTTAATTTCACCCTGAGAGTGGGACCCTAAAAAGGCAGTCAGTCCTATCATGGAAAAACAGCTCATGCATACCCAGGAGTAGACAAATAAATATATTTTTATGAATTTTCAGAACAAATTAAAATATTCACGTCATCTTGCAGTAAAACCACCATATCTAAAAGCAGATACACGCACCTGTTTGTTAAAACCCCACTTCTGACTGATGCACTTTTCATCTGACTATGCAGGAACATTATCTCTCCTGATGTTCCCTTAATACGAACACTAAGAGATAGGCAAACCACCAACCCCCAAATGCAAGACTACAGGAAAAATTACTATACCCTTTAATAACATACATTAACAGCAGCTGCAGTCAGTGTGGCTTCAGTTATCACTGGTCTGCGTGTCACATGCGCTAGGCAACAACCAGACTCCCACAGGGGATCCAAATGTCATCTCATCCAAATCACTGAAGTGAACGGCAGATTATATATCTACATCCAGAATATGGAAGTGATGCTTCTGTATTCATCCCCGGGTTATTTTGAAACCTTACTTCGAAAGGCAAGTAGGATATTCTGAGGTAAAAATCTTCTTCACGTAGTGCGTTAGGATCTGATGGAAACTAACATTAGGTTAAATGTTTTACACACAGAACGGACAAGACTGAAGAGTCTGAAACATTAAACCTACTCTGACATGGCTGCCATTTATTGTGCACATCTCAGTCATTCTGACACGCATTCATATCTCACTATTCCTGCTTGACACATTTTCTTTTCATTTAGCCATTAGACCTGTCATCCCCTTTACAGCATACGCATACTCCTACTATTTGGACAGAAAATTGCACCCCAATTAAGAGTAATCAAAGGCTGATGAGTAAAAAGCGGTAAAAGGCTATTTCCATGCTTTTATTTCTTTTAATATTTTTATGTATTTTTGTATCAAATTTTTATCCATACAGGATGTTTTTTGATGGCCAGTGGAGTGGCAGAACAAAATAAATTGTTGTGCGGAGTCACAAATTATTTAATGAATTTTTTATTTATTTAATGTCAACTTAATGGCAAGTTGTTTCGCCCATAATGGAAGGGTGGGTGGAAAATTAACGCTATCTACACAAGCTCCAGCACTTAATGCCACGCCATTACATGGAAACCGCTGTCAAATTCTCACCCTGCCTAGATTGCAGGTGTTACAATCAACACCTGTTACAGTACAGATCTCATACAACTGAAATTAAACTGCATCTTGCACAATTTTCCCCCATACAGAAAGTTTAAAAATCAAACCAGGAAGAGTGGTTTTATTTATATGAACTGACATGCTCTCCATCCAGACCGCATTGGGACCTGCAGAAGTGGCAGGGACAGCTGTGTAATTACTTCTCTCATGGACAGTAAATAATTCATTGCCTATATCCACCATTAACTGGACAACGCAATAAGCTCTATAAAAAGCTCTATAACCTCATTTGAAGATGGATTATTGATGCATCAAAATTAAACAACAATACAAAATTTGTATCCATTTACAAATCTACCTGAAAAATTAAAGTAAATCTCAGATACATTGTTGTAGAATTACAGTGTATAGCACTGCTCAGATCATTTGGTTTTAAATGAATTTGATGAGAAATGTTAACTATGCTATGCAATCCATCTCAGCACAGTTTGAGACATTGTTGACATTTCTTCTAATCTTCTAAAGGAGACACATGAGATTTCTTTGGTTTCTTACAAGCATAACACTTAAGGAGAAGTAATTTGATCTCCATTTAATCTCATTGCTGTGCGGGAGAAACAATTTATATATTAAAACGCTCATTTGTGATTTGTTTTATTTCCTATAGGGAACACATATTTCACATTATACGGTTTTCTTCAGTAATATACTCTGGATCTGTTTCAGCAAATCTAGCCATTAACAACATTGTGGTGGGAGGAAGACTGCCAAAAAACCTCAACTTGCTGCCAAGATGCTCTGAAAGTGAAATATTTATGACCTCCAAGAATAACATTAAATGTTCTTGTAATAACATTTTGAAAGCAATTTCTTTTTAGTAATTTACAAGGATTTCTGTCTTCTTTTATATGTATCTATAGCTTCTGAAAGATTGCCAATGCCATTATGTCACAGCATAACAAATACCAGCCATACGTGGAATATTCAAAATGTAACCAATTAAGATTATAAAGATTCAGATGCGTAAGTGGCCCAATGTCACTTTTAACCTGGCTTAAATCTAGGGTAGGCAATTTCTTAGAGCTTAGCAATAGCAAGCTAGCTAGCTTTGAAAGAAGAGAAGTCAATGACATCATGCTTATTCACCAGTGACACAACATTACAGTACAAAGCACATAACATAAAACTAATAAATATAAATAAAATTACATTATTGTAATAAATAATAAGTCTATTGTTAGAACTTTTGGTGGTTTTGTAGGTTATGCAAACTAAGTTTATATAGTTTGGCAGGCAGGCGAGGCATCCCATCATCTGGACCAGATGCAATGATTGGACAAATTTTTTACAATATTTATGGTATATATGTGTATAACACCAGTTCACCAATTATTGACTTCTACCACAATGTGAGAAAATTTTCAACCCGTTTACAAAAACCTGCCTTTTTTTACTGAAAATCCCTACAGCATCCCTTTCTTAGAAGTTAGCATCCTGATCTCCCATTAACAGCACCCCATTTTCCACACTAATAGTTCATACTGTAGATCATAATACAGTTCCTCCATTTATTTTAGTCATAGTCTCCTAATATTTGCTTTGGATAAAAGCATCAGCTAAATGCCTAAGTGTAAATGTAGTCACTGTGTAAATGGCAACTTTGAAAAGGTGAAAAAAAGTGTGTAACAGATTTGATTAAGTTTAAATCACAGGAAAAGACCGTTTCATGACAGTGTGATGGCATTTGACCTGTTCTTGCAGGGGTCCTGAGAAAAGTAGAAAGGTACATACAGTCTGAGGCTCACATAATATAATACGTTTTTTTTCAACCTTGCCCTGACCACATGTGGAGTTATTAGATCTCTAGCAAGTGTGAACTCAACAAGTAGGTTGAAATACTACTGTCCATGCTCAGAGAGGTTCTGATGAGCAAGACACAGAGAGAATTGGTGTAGAAACATGCAATCCACGTCACATGCGCATGTGTCGGCTGTATCGTCCAGTGCGAGTTGTGAGGGTTGCCTGACAATTTAGATATATGACCTTATGGGACACGTAACTATTTTACAAAGTGATTTATGAATCATACAGATTTACCTATACTGTATGTATTAATTAGACAATGGTTTAAATGCACATAATTCTGTCCGATATTTGCACCATGTGCACTAGTCTCCAATCCCATGATGACAGCTCTGTCTGTCCTGCCGTCCTTTGTTACAGCCCTTGAGCTGTGTGCCGTGTGTCCTGCATTTGGTCTCCCGGCTTTACAGAGGCCGCAAAGAACTCTCCAAGTTTCCATTCATGCTTCTCATTACTGGGGCATGTTGAGGTTTTATGGAGCCTTGTAAACCCTTGAATTACTGCACTTTAAAATAGATTTTGACACCATTATGTGACTGTGCTTATGGTAAAGCCTTTCATTGCTAGACGGAGGACTCATAATGGCGGACGACAAAAGAGCATGACTTGTTAATTATTTTTAACTGCCGGATAAAATGATTATGAAGTAGGTAAAATGCACAAAGGGCCTGTAACGGGTTAAGACATGTAATGATGTTTGGTCAAAAACACGAAGACTGTAAAGCTGCTCCTCATGGCAAAAGAGTAAATGCAAGATTTATATAAATGTGTGGAAACAAGGATTCTTCACTACTTTGACATAATTAAGTAAACAATAATAATTATTTTTAGAAATTTTATTTTAGAAACATTTTTAATCAAGAATCCACTAAAAACATAAAAAGTAAAAAAAAAACTATTTAAAAAAAAATTCACTATGTGAAAATGCTATAACTTAAAACATTTGCTAAATAAAAGTTTTGTGATTGTCTATCTGTCTTATTCTCATACATCTCCCCTCGCAGACTTCTTTGAGACAGGAGCCGTCTGCCGGGCGGCAGAGCGGTCAGAATAGAAGGTGGCAGCCAGTCAAAACACTGCCTGTTATTCCAGCCAGGGCCCAAGTGCCAGTGAAGAGCTTCTTTTCATGCGCCCTTAATGTGGTAAAGTGATCTGCTACACAATAGGGACACTCAAGGAGGCCATCCCCACCAAACAGGCCAAAACAAACAGCTCCCCTAGGCCTGACCGCCTCACCCCCGGCCTCTCGAACACATCCCGGCCCCTCTCAGGTCTGCTTCAGTGGGCATGCAAACAAAAATATACTCACTGATACTGTACACAAACACTGTATATATTTTTTGAAGTGCACAAAATATGTCCACAGAAAATAAACAACATTCTGTGATGGGAACTTCATACTACATGAGAAGTAATTCATGTATCACTGAGAAGACCTTTTCACTTAGGGATGATGTAAACTTTTTATTTTCACACACTTTCTGCTGTTCCATTTTCGGTGTCGACAGACCAGAAACTGGGCTGTGGCTTTTTCAATATTGACCACAGCGAGCATTTACGCACAGGCCCAGCTGGCTCAGAGACAATTTGGCTGACAATGTCAGAAGAATTAGCACTCGCTTTTACAAGCTCAGCCTCAAATTACTTCTCTAGCACTCTGCGCTAGTCTCGGTAAGAGAAACAAAGCAAATTCAAAAAGAAACTTTACACCAGGCCGCCCCATGTCTGTAATAAGCCCTCTCCTCCGATCCAAAGACATAATCGTGACAATAAAAGGCCAGCCGTTTACCACACAGCAAAGATCATGAGAATTATACAAGCACTACAACAGCTCCTGAAACGGGCCTTTTTCTTGTGTGCCGTGTGTGTGAGTGAGAGAGTGAAAGGCTTTTCTTTCCAATCTTCTGTCTTCACCCTTTTCTTCTTCACTTCTCCTTCTTGTCTGTTGAAACATGTGGTCAGCTGTTGTGCTTCCATGTGGTCAGATGATCAAAGGCAGAGCGGGATAGTAATTGTCCCCCGCTGAAGCGCAGCTCGGCCTGGGATCAGGGTCCCAGCAGGTGGGGGGACAGCCATGAGAACGGCCGGAGAAGCCGGAGGAACGCGAGAGGCCCTGCCTGGCAGAAATAAAGACTTCCTAAGGGTTCCTCTCTGACAACAGAGCCGCTTGGGGAGAGTGAAAAATGAAGCCTCCGCACATTTAGGGTTTTTTTTTGGAAGGGGCCGCCGTGGGGGGATGGTGAAAACGAATGCATAAGAACAAGAGATTATAATATTTGAAGAAAGCTTTGATTGCAGAATTTACAGCTTCCCCCATTCATGTTTTCGGGAGGATACAATCATTTCACCTACTTTCAGTTGTGTTCCCGATTATGCAAAATGCTCATTGTACACGCATGCACCCGCCCGGAAAACAGAATATGGATGTCTCTGAGGGGGTGAGGATAGAGATAGGGCGAGCGATAGAAAGAGAGAGACACCGCAGCTAAGTCAGTGTTTACCTGAAGACCAAAGGGAGCTGTGAAAGCTCACAAGTCATCCTACTTCACATATATGTGAGAGCCCACAAAACACTTTTCACTGCTGTCTGTCATTTTGATTGCCCAGCATGACTCCCTCCACCCAGCCCCCCCACCTCTTCCTCTGGCCAGATGGCTTTTTTTTAACAGTCTGTGTCTTGCACCTCCACTCTCTTCGTTTGGGAGGAGAGGGCCAGCGGGGGACAGGGCCTGTGTGGACAAATGGTTTTGAGGTAGCAGAGCAAATAAAATGGATTAAGGGGAACCTTTTCACAGATACCCCACAAACTAGTTTGCCGCGTCTCAGACGAGGACCTGATAAGAAAAGAGATCAATCGATCCGGCGATAGCGAAGTGATAAAAGGAAAGCCCGTCAGAAACAAATATATCAGCTGAAGTGAATGAATACCTTTAAGATAGGGTTCAGGGTTCATCAAATCTGTATATGAATGGAAAAATTTATTCAAAGACCAAGAACAAAATGTTGAGCTTTTACATGGCAAAGATCTTGTGTTTTATATCATTTAACATATAGAGTAGCAGCTCCAATCATCAGTACAAAACAGAAGATGGTACTATCATTCCAACAAAACATATTCATCAAATCCATTCTATCACAGCAGGCATATGTCTTCAAAACTACAAAAGCCTTCACTTCTCTGAAAAGCATACAGGAAACTTGATTTCATCATCACAAAGATTTCTGTTGCAACTGAACCTGAAGACAACAGCTCTGCAAACTTTAAGAAAACTGCTTGATTGACTAGAAAAGGGCAAATAGACCTGTCAGTCTTTACACAGAAGCGGACAGGAACGCAAGGCATTTGAATGACGGCAGACGCCCCTGTTGCACAACCTTACAAATGACAAATTCATTCCTAGATGCACGATTGGAATATTTTGTGTAGACTTTAGTTCAAATATTATACTGTAGGGATTTTAAGGTTTAAGGTGATTCATTGTAACCACTGATGGATTTATTTAGTTCTCTCCTGTCCCCCATGATGGCGAAAGCACTCAACTGGTCATTTAAAATACACAGAGAAAAAAACGTTTCAATGCCGTTCCAACACCAGCCGAATCAAATGCAAAACAATGACTCCATACGTAACCAAACTAAATGTCAGAGCAAGAAAGGACTGACATTTGACTTCCTGATGGATGTCATTATGTCACTAGGCAACATAGCATGAACGTCCCGCTCGAATAAAAAGAGCTTTTGTCGGAGTGCAATCAATAAAATAGAGCTGGTTGTTTTTTTGTAAATCATGCACACGAAAAACAAAACGCCACATTTTAATCAGTCTGTTGTGGAATACAGGAAGAATTGCTTGCTTTGTCATTATTTCAAAGCTATAACAGGTATCTATGTGAGCTTATTCCTAAACGAATCACAATAACTTTAAATGAAATGATATAAAATCAAACAGATCATAGCGAAACCATTAGAAAACTGTCGCCTTCGGTCGAGATCTGTGACATTGGCCTTTCCCCTCACATCAGCCAAACTCAGGTCACAGGCTCCATGTCACATGACACCAGGGCCCTGACCCCTCTGTGGTGACATGTTCTTCCAGGGTCAGTCAGGTCACTCAATTAGCAAGGGAGACAAAGACCTGGGCGTAGAGGAGGCAAGAGATCAGCCGCCCCATCCAAAGCGACACGTCAGCTCCCACTGCCCGCCTGCGTCTGTTCTCCTGGCCAAGCCCTCATTTAGCAGTTCACGGACTGGAGACGTGCCCACTGCTCCTCAATGAGCTCGCGGTGACAGCCAAGATCCACTAAAGAGCTATGGAGTCACTCCTGGCGAGACCGGACGGCGAGACTACGATCTAACATAGACTGGCACTTGCGGACGAGTCAGACCGAGTCTGGTCTTGAATTGACTGGCACACACAGTGGTGTCAGAAAGAGTCTGATCTCAGACAGACTGGCATCTACAGGCGCACATGCTGGGTGGGGAAATAAAGCTGCTCTTTGGTGTAGGAACAGAACGTGCAGCGAAATGTATGCAAGCATATGTGTTTATGCCGTATAGCTCACGCTGTTACACAAACATCAAACGGCGGCACGCTTGGACAACTCGTAGACGTGCACGTGCGCGCACGCCCCCTGACACTAGACACCCACTTATATACACCCCCACCTCCTGGTTCTGTTTCTATAGCTTTTAGAGTATGGAATATAGATTCTCGTAAAGGAGGAATGAGGCGGAGGTGATTTCAGCTGAGAGCGTGATTGTAGTTGGATATCATAAAATGCATTGAGGTATTTTAGCTGAACCTTTTTCTGATAGAGGTGACTAACAGGCTCAATCTGACACACACACATATATATTTTACTTTGTGGGCACTTTTTATAGAGGTAATGACTTTTATACTGTACAAACTGTATACTCTATCCCTCACATCTCACCGTACTCCTAAACCCAAACCTTTCTGCATTTTTACATAAAAAAATACAAAGTTGTGATATTATTGTGATATACTGATATTATACTGAATACTTATATTACTATATTTGTGGTGACACTTTGTCCCCAGACTGTAAGGTTTACTAGGATCAAACACACACACACACACACACACACACACACAAACAAACATGCATACACAAAAACACACTCACGCAAACACACGCACACACTTTTTTTCCATTTAACTAGAACACACACTTGTGCAACTTGTTCCCTCCTTCAATGTTTTTCTTTCTTAAACATAGAATAATGCTTTCGAAAGCTTATAAATAATTGTTTCTCGAAGTTCTGTCTGTTGCTCGGTTGGTAGTGCATTGCGTTAGCAGTGCAAAACGGTCACGAGTTTAATTCCCAGTGAACACACATACTTGACATACTGATAAAAATGTAAAGCTTGCAATGCATTTGCTTTGAATGAAAGCCAAATGCGTAAATGCAAATGTAAATGCATGTTGTGAAAGCAGCCAACAGCAACGGCAGATACGCTACAATCACGCTGATGTGTGAAATACACATCCAGACAGTGTTTTATCTCCACTATAGCACAATCCTGAAAGATAAATTCATCCTCTCCACAATTCACATGCACTAAACTACAGTAAGTACAGAACAACAGCTGGTCTTGTCATTTCCATAAGAATACAAAGCAGCGCAGCTGCTCTCTCCAGCATCTGCAGACCTGTTTATGAAAATAAACAGCTCGCAACCCCATAAACATTCTCATAAAGTCGTCAACTATCTCCAAATTTACAGCGTTGAAAAATGCATTAGACACAGCCTTGAATTGATAGTGCAAAGTTTCTCAGCTCATAAATATATTTATGTAGTCTATTCACAGAGCGCACCAATTACAAGGCGAGCAGGAAAATTGTCAAACAATGTTTCGACATGTTTAATAACATCGGGGTATGATTTGTCAAGGCAGCGAACCAAACAGCTGCTAATGAGCGGCAATGGAACTCTGAATCTGTCTGGCCGAATCGCAGTGCCGTGGAGGACTATTCAACTATTGTCAACAATTTCACTTCGGTCCTTCACGCAAGGTGACAGAGACTACGGTTGCTGGATGGCACTTAGCTAATGGCTCCCTTTTGGCAGCTGTAATTACAGAATGATTAGCTTCACCCACTTCAAACTTTCACACTTCACCTTGTGTTCCTATAGTCTGCTGCCATCAGACCTGGGAACAGCTATAGAGAACGGTGTGAGCTGTCGATAGAGGGCCAGACTTGTACGAAATGGCACTTCACATTGCGGATTCTACGTGTGTAGATA
The DNA here is from genome assembly GCA_019155185.1 of Beaufortia kweichowensis. NCBI lineage: Eukaryota > Metazoa > Chordata > Actinopteri > Cypriniformes > Gastromyzontidae > Beaufortia > Beaufortia kweichowensis. The sequence continues at coordinate 8,314,599 of CM032803.1, read as the reverse complement.
TATTTAGTTAGCGCTAATCCAATTGAGGGCCAATGCTTCCCGTAAGGCAAAGTGTTGACAGACTACATAAACATATTAGTGGACAATGAAACCTTCACCACTGCAATCTAAAGTTTATTGAAGTCCAGACAGTAAGAGAGTTTAACGTGCTGGGGCATTCTGTCAAGAAGACAATACTTTAAGAGACATGAATATTAAGATGTTTGGATTTAAGTGATATCTCTTGAACAAATTTCATTTAGTAAATACCAGACAAAAGATCTTTAAATATGCATACAAATTATAAAACACATTTTGTTTTTTTTTAAATAGCTAAAATGCACTTTTCTGTATTTGTATATGTCTGGATGAAGAAAGTTCAAAGCAAACAAAAATTTTACCTACCATATTTGATATAACCATTCACATTCATTCAAAATTGTTAAACATTTGGACTTAATGGGATCACTAAATCTGCTGGTTTTAGCATAAATCAAAATCAGTGTAAAATCGAACGTCAATGGAGGAAAATTGTCTAATGAAGATGCAAAATGAAATGCTGATGGCCTGCCTGTAGGGATGAAGACGCTCAGCCATCTTTCTCTACCACAAACAGACCGTCATGCATATTTCAGCAATAACCACAGGCAACAGGTTGAAACTCATCAGCCAGTTACTGTAGAGATATGCTTTTCTAGAGAAGATTAAGGCGAGACAGTGGATCTGATTAATTTCCATTTAATTAAACTTATTAAAAGCTATTAAAACCATATTGTCACTGTACTAGAACTAATGCAACAATTCATTAAGGCGCATGGCTTTATTTCATACATCCTTAATGTTATTATTCATAAGACTAGTTAGGCATTTAGGATGACTGAAAAGGGGCAAATATCTGTAAAAAGTAATTTACTGAATTAAATTGAATAAAAATTATTTATTGTTTTTGACAAAATCAAAATAACATATGTAATATTCTGCGTAAATGTAAAATATGAAAATATAACCTCGATATTTTAAATAATGTTTAGCAAGTCAACTTCCAGTATTTTTCTGCAAAATATCAAAATGTAGTGTAAAAAAAAGAAATATATATATATATATTTCTTGTTTTACACTACATTTTGATATTTTGCAGAAATTTTACAGCAATAAACACACATATAAAATATATGACTACTTTAATGCTTCTAATCTCATAATTAGATTTTAAGACTTTAGCCAAAATGTAACTTCACAAGTCGCATGAAATAAATCATTTAAAAAAGTAAAATGATACAAAAAAACAGAAGAATTCAACTGTTAGTGCCAAATCAATACATGTTCTAATGTGATGGTTTTCACCAGCAATCTCCAATAGGACTGAAAGGATGAGGCATACCTTCCTCTGATCAATATGACAGCAGTCAGGGGAAGGGTGAGCACCTGACACACCAGCTTTTCTAGCCACAGTGTCTTTATATTTTCTCTAGAGGACACATCAGGCGTATTTATCCGAGCCTACCGTCTAGATGCTCAAGCCACTATATTTCTGGTCTACCCACCTTGACATCCCCCCGTCTCCCCTCACCACACACACACACACGTATGAAGCAGCATAAGAAGTCTTGATTTAAGTGATTTTCCTTTTTCCCACTGAAGTTAAATGGTGCGCCGTGTGTTCTACTGGATGCCAGGAATTGAAACACTTAAAAAGCCAACAGCGATAAGCCAAGCACAGACACCCCGCAGACAGACCACCTCGCCTTGGAGACACTTAAGCGTCTGTGGCTTTGACAGCATTTATATCACACCCCTCCACCCCCTTCACCATCTGTGAATGTGCCCGGCAACATCAAACTCAGTCTGAGAACCGAAGCCAGGAGACAAACCTACTATCCTCAGCTGACAGCCGCAGCGACAAAAAAGAGTCACCGAGGCGGTCGGCACAGGTTAACATGCACCATCACACAGGTAATGTTTTGCTCTTTTCTCTCATGAGCCGTAGCAGCAGGGAAAGGGCATCGGTGCCATGTGTGCAGTTACAAGCCGCCCTGGCAGCGAGCACTGCTTGCACTTGCATCAATTACAGCGGATGGGCCTGACAGCTGTAATTACATACCTCAATACTGATTATGTGCGGTCTGTCATGGAGACCAGCAAGGCACCTATTTTCGTGCACTCGTTTAAGCAGTCAGTTGTCAGGGCAAAGTGGCAAAGCAAGAGCGGCCTTCTCAGAGAACGAGGAAAGGAGGGGAGGCCGTGGGGATGCGGTGATGTAAACCCCCTCCTCGCCGTCTCGGTCTTGGCAAGATCTCCTGCTGCTCGGGGCAGTAATAGCTACTGCATAAAGAGCCCATGTTATTATTGTCACAATAGTGAGGGACTGATAGGAAATTGAGGTAGACCTGCTCATTGATGCTGTTGTCTTCTCGTACAGCACAAAGCAAGGAGCCATGCACAACCAATTTAACGGGAAGTTGTCAATACGACTCAACCTAGTATTTTAGACAATACAGAGGGAAAAGTGGCTCAGTGATACCAATATGGCTACATTAGTAAACCTGGCCACAGGAAAAATAACATTGAGCTCTACTGCAGTCCAGACTGTATTGTAGAAAGACACACAGAAGATGTATGAGCCCACTGAACCAATTCCCAAGAAGATCAAATATGCCATTAATATTGAAAACACTGTCTGCAGGAGATGCATTTGGCATGGAGCGATAGTAACTTTTGCATTTGTTTACAAGCTGAGCTAGAAATTTAGACATTAAAAAAATAAAGGCATTCTATTTTTATAAAAGTCATTTAGACTGTATGGAATTTATCTCGCATGCACCAAAAAAAAAAGCTAACAAATGAATTTGCCGAACTGTCAAGTAAAATAAAAAATCTAAAATAAATCTTCATAATAAAAATAGCAGTAATGATGATTTCACCAGGCATCTGGACCAGAAGAATGTTTAATCAACAGCAATGTGGGGCTTGGCAATGCAAATAATGCCAACATTCAAAACTGCCAATAAAGACATTTTAAAGAGACTGCACAATAAAGTAATCATAAAAGATTTAAGTTTCAGTTTTATTTCAATCATTTTCAATCATCTAGGCCTGGTAACAAATTTAACCACAAAAGTAAGTATATGAATAAATAACCTCCCATATTTATAGAATCTACAAAGGCTTTTTAATACAATTATTTTCATAATAAAGTGAGTAGCTTGTGTACAACACACTGGTTAGGCTTACCTGTGCTCTGATATTAACTCATTAAATCCCTGGTTCCATAAGCCCAGTGTTTTCCTGTTCAAGACAAAACCTGTGCTCCGATATTAACTCATTAAATCCCTGGTTCCATAAGCCCAGTGTTTTCCTGTTCACAAAAACCATGAGCCCACTGCGAAACAAACAGGAAATAGAATATGTAAGAGCAGTTAAGCCTAAGCCAACTGTATAAATTTGCCTTTATGCCTGAAGACAACACTTTGTTAATAAAAGAATATGTATTCCCAAGGGCAGATGAGGATTACATTTAAGATGTAAGCATTATGATGGGGAAAGAGGGTTTTCAACACAATGTCATCGCAAAAGTTTCATTGAATTTGTGAAAATGTTAAGGTGGCAAAGCATACCAAACAAACTCCTGTGCTTATGAATCTGTCTACCATCAGTTTAACAGTGTGAGGTAAAGCTCCCTTTTCAATGACCTTCAAAAGCTTATCGATTTCTGCGAATACAAAAGTGGCCTCTAATTTAGCCCAAAACTCATGTCGTTCAACTTTCATTGAACCGCGCGTCTCCCTAAACCTCCAAAGCCATAATCACAAAAGTAATAAAACAGCACACTGTTTTCTACCAACAAACATACAAACATCTAAGTGAGAGCGTGCATCGCTATTTGTCCGAAAGCATTGTGAGGATAATGGCATTTAATCCGCACATCATCCCCCACCCCGTGTAGCTCCATACACACCCAACCTTACAAAGACTCTCCTCCAATAATAAGCTGTCTAGCTGTCCTTGGCTTCCAGGCCTTTGTCATATTGCCTATCGACATGTTAGATTAAACAAAATTTCACATGTCAATTAAATGAGTGTTGCCTGGGTGATTAGCAGATCCCACTAATTGTCTCCCTCCTCCTACGCCATCATTTTCCACATGGACGAACAGGAAAGAGGGCTTTGTCCGACCGGGCCCCCATCAAACATGTTGAAGATGGGCCTTTACATCTTCCTCCACTCCTATGGGAGAAACTGAGGAGGAGAAGAGACGAGATGGGAAAAGGGGGGACTGGATTCACTTTTCAGGGCACCCCGCTTAGTTCGATGGGGTGCGGTGAGAACGCAAACAGTGGGTTATGGACGCCCAGCGCCATTCACACACTCCCACACGTGCACCCTCACTGATAATTACCCAACCGAGACAAGATGCCCACAAAGCCTGGGCCCCTAACTGTCTTAGACAGGGGCCAAGACACTCCCAAGGTCTTTCTCTTTGACATGTCCTTATCTCTTTCTTCCTGGGCATATGTTTGTTTTCCTTTAGCCTAATGAACATGATCTCCAGATCATTGTCACATTCGGTCTGTCGCATCTGTGGAATCTGGTTGGTTACTCAGAATACTCCAAATATTCTTCATTAAAAATCTGCACAGGTAATTCTGTGAGATATTAGTATAGTAATATAGTAAATTTATATATTATTATACTGATGGGAGAAATCAAACTGCTAAAGAAACATTTTTGGAGACTCCAAACGTTTTGCTAACCTTTTACAAACATTAAAAGAAACTTTATGACCTACATTTTACAATTCAACACACAAATGTAAGCTATTGTAAGGATGAATGAAAATTAAGGACCCAAAAAGGAAAGCGTTTATCATAAAAGGATGAGATATGCACACACAGTCATCGCTTTGCCTTTTCGTTTGGTGTCACTATTAAACACATTGTTTTATTATAGAGACACTTCAACATGAACTTGAACTGTTGGCACCAAACCACAGATTGAAAAAATATTTAAATAATACTAATTAAAAAAAATTAAAAAACTCAAGCTACCCCAAGATTTACACTCCACTAAGTGATAACATTTTCTAACCTGCCGTCATGTGATTTGAGGGTCTGGTCAAAGAATACACAGTCTGTCTGTGCTGCACTTTCTCCAGCGCACACAATGGAAATGTCCTATTGAGTTGAAATTTGCTGGAGGTTTCCTTTAAGAGGAAGACAGAGAATAGGCTGTATGGTCTAGTTTTTGTGCTGAGGCAGCAGACCAGAGAAGTGCTACACAGGACTAAGAATAGACGAGGGGAATCTCTTCCTTTTCTGTCTCACACACTGAACGTGGGCATGTGTGACATTCATCTTCACTTTAAATTCATTCACTCTCGCCTCCACTCCCTCCACATTGTATTTTCCCAGAGGCGTGCTCTATGAATGTGTGTGTGTTGTGTCGTATCTGTCACGCACTTACACACGCACACTTTCATGCAGTAGAAGCAGCACACACAGTTACTTGAAGAAGTCTCAGTGGACAGCTAAAAGACTGAATCTGAATCTGATTATGCCAATGAATTCTCTTCAGCACGCATTACTTTCCACATGAGCACATTAATAAAAACACACTATGACACCTACTGTACTTGTCTTTAAAAATGACATTCCTCACTATTAGTGTCAATGGTGTTGAATGACACTTATTGCAATAACACTGACTGAGCTTTATAAAAGTTTGAAAACATTCTCAAATGATTCATTTATTCCATTTATCTTTCTATGCGTTCTTCCTCTCTACCCTGTGCATTTATATGCACGACAGACAGACAGAATCTCTGTTCTGATAGTTCTGACTTAGTTATTAATGCTTGTCGGAGCAGTAAAACCTGTAACTACCCACAGTCATTAAAGAAATCTGCACATGGCTGTGAACAAGTGGGGTAGGGCAGTGGGCGGGTTTTGAGAGGAGGATTACGTTTCTATGGCAACAATGAAGTTCAAGTCCCACCGCACCGAGCACTGGGTTCCATCCATACTGCACGGCAAGGTCTTTTGTTGGGGGCTGGATGGGATACAGTGTATGTGAAAGTGCATCGGCCTTGTGATATTAAATAAATCATGGGCACAGGCTCCTATGGGACAAGGTTGAGGAGTGGTCAGGAAAGTCTGTGGCCCCCTGAACATTTTACAGGGGTTGGCTTTGGCCCAAATTTCAAACAACAAGGTAATCTAATAAACCTTTGGGGTCACTCTGCTCTGTCACAATGTGTAACGATGTTGTATTTGATGATGGCTGCTTTTATAATGGAGTTAATTAAGATAAAGTTTAACACAAATTGCTGAGGATGGAACCCAGTGGATGGCCTGGAGGGTCACAGGGGTTTGTTCAGACAGCCACATGAACCGAGAGTCCATAAACTGGACACGGACATGACATTAGCAGCGTTTTGAACCAGTGTGAATCACAGTACAACTCCACAGAAAAAGCAAAGAAAATCTGTTATGACTACGAAGAGACTTGAGAATAGATTCCATCAATAGAGTAGATCAATACAGTCTCTTACTTCTCTCACAACTCTGACACACTTGATATGTCTTGTGCGAGCAGGAGCAGCGAGTCACAGTCAAAAGGTAACATAAAAAGAAAGTAAGCTTTCAACATCTGACAATGATTGCAAATGATGTGCTTCTTCAACAATAGGAAACGGCTACTCCCTTTAGACATTCACTCGTGAGTGGTGCAGAATCTAAATTCCATCAAAGTCAAACCCCACGCCACCTTTGTGTCAAAGAATAAAACAAGGTCAATATTTAAATCTTTTTTAAAAATTCTGTTTATCCTTCCAAATGTTTGAGGTAAATCCTTAGACGGACATCAGAAAGATCCATTCCTGAATCGCTGATGTCTTTATAACTATACAAAGAATAAGCGATCAAGGATGTTGCAATGTTTTCAAGACAGTCCAAATATACAAGTTGAAGAATCTGCCACAGAAAAAATGTCACTGGATGTTGATCGATCACTAATCTGAATATTGTGGGGGACAAGTCCTTCTCAATGTCATAGTGTGAAGAGTACAAATTCAAACTTCAACACAAATAATGCTTAAAGCACATCCAATCTGACTGCAGTCTATACAGTGTGGTATGACTTGCTTGTTAAGCTATGATTTTTACATCAGAAGCACATTACAGCTTGCCAGAAACAAACATCATAAGATAAGCGTTTATGGTATAGGCCCTCCCCTCACGTTTTTCTAAACCCATAAGATTGACTTTCTATAGGAACACAAAATCTTAATTTATGAAGAAAAAATCCCTGCCCTATATCATAATAAAAGTAAATATGGACTGAGACGGTCAAAAAACAAGACTCTCAAAGTATAAAAAAGGCTTAGACAAGACAAAATCTTTTTAAGGTAACTACTCTTCAACTCAAGGCATGTGAGATGTGATCAAATGTATCAAATTTTAATTACTTTAGAAAAAAAATGTAATATTAAAATTATATTTATGTGATTAAGCAGCCTTTAAGTAAAAAAAGTGAACATTTAAATGATATTATATTATTTAAGTAAGTCTTATATCACTCTGAAGGTGTTTATTTTGCAATAACAACAGGCTGGCTGTACATTAATAAATTATTGGACATAAAATATTGATACAAATGTTCTATTGACATATCTGTAACTTTAAAAACATTTCCTATCGTTTTTATTGTTATCATTTGTAATATAATTTCATGTGTTATTAATTTGGAATATTTCAATTCAAGTAAATTACTTTCAAGGTCAAGTTGACTCACAGTACCCTGATGGCCCCGTGTTATTAGAATTGAACGGCTGGGAATAACATACCTTAGAATGTCGTGACTGGCCAATCAGAATCAAGTATTCCAGACTGCCATATAATAACGATAGAGAAAAGTATTTTTTAAATGTTAAGTCTAGCTTAAGTTTTACTGTAATTGAAGAGCTTTCTCTTTAGGTGTTTCTTAAATCAATCAACAGATATACAAATAACCACCAATTATTAATCTGTGGGCCTCCAGGTTCCTCCTGGCAGATGAACGAAACTTTAACTGCCTGTCCTAAAGGTGCGAGACCAGCCAAATCAAATTAAGCCTGCAAAGAAGCCATTTGCATAGCAAACACACCATAAAACTCCTCTCAGCATTGGTGGACTAACTTTGCTGCCCTGCAGTTGTAAAGCAAAGTCAGACTCAAGTTTTCTCTGACCATGAGTAAAAACCCCAAAGGCACCCATCCATGGCACCCCCCTCCACCCCTCACTGCCTGCTGCTCCCTGGGGGGATCACCACCTCCTGACCTGCTCTACTAAGGGGTCAAAGGGAATTTAACACAAGGCTCCCACATTCCTCCAAGGTGATAATTGCTGTTGCTCTCTGCAGGGGGCCATCAGGCAGTGGGCAAACAGGAGGAGCTTAAAAAACTCACCTACTCCCCCCACAACACTCGCAAACCCACACAAGCATCCGTGGATGACACGCATGAATTATGGCATCAACTGATGCCGTGTCGACAGCGAAACCAGCGCAGCGTATTTTTTTACAGCCTTCGCAAGTGTGCAGCTGTTAGCCTCAGTGTAAACAGCAGAGCGACTTCACACCTTCCGTTAGACGTCTCTGAGCAGCTCCTATGCTAATAAGATTTATTGAAAATCTCAAAGCGAGCCCATAATAAAACAAAACATCATGGCAGCTTAATTAGTCCTCTTCATCATCTGTACCCCCCACTCTGTTGTCCCTAAAGGAGAAGACTTTGGAGGGAACTGATGGATGAACCGTGTCTGGGATGAGACCTCCCTCATTAATCCACAACTGAAGCAGCGTTCTTCTCCTGCAGACACGGTCTGAGCCGTGATGATGTGTGGCACGGGATCTTTTGCATTGTGGAAACAAGAGTCAACGTCACATTACTCTGAGCAATGATTTTCAGAAATCTTACTGTAAATATCATTTTTCTAGCAATGGAACATGATTCTACATGTGATGGATTTTGTCAGCGGTTTGGGTTTCTGCTGTCAATGCTGTAAAGCCACAGGACACATTTTGCCTAATTTTAATTCAAAGTTTATTACTTATTACAAAATGGTTTAGTCATGGATTGCCACAGAAATAGCTGGCCTAATGTACGAAAGAATTTAAAGTGGGGTCCAAACGTCTGAGATTACATTGAAAATTTGAAATACAAAAATTTTTTTTTGACAACAATTTTGACAGTTTTAGAAAAATAAATGTAAGATACCTCACCATTTCAGGATCACTAATAAAATAAGCTAATTTGTGTTAATGTGAAAAATCTTCACATATTTACAAAACAGGTCAGATTTTGTTCTTTTATTTAGTTTGTTCTGGTAATATGAATGTTAATAATTTATTTAGTGCATGATGATATAAGCAAAGAAATGGCATACATACCAAATATTCTAATTAAATTCATTAGTTCATTAATTCAAATTATAATGCTGATAAAAATCTCTTAAATTAGTAAAATTCAAAACAGAAGCAGACTTTTGGACCCGGCTGCAAATGATCTAACAAGACAATTCAGTTCAGTTTCCTCAGCACAACCTCAAGTAAATTAATCATTACAAAATGCAACAGGACCTTATAAATAAAATTACCAAAAAACTCTTTAACATGACAAATCTTAATGACAAACAAAAAGCATTCTGACCCCACATCCCATATCTCACAAATGGTAATAGATAGCAAAATTTTGGCTTAGAACAAACTGCCTTTGGTGTTTGGCTAAGGCCATTACTTTTAAGGGGAAAGGAAGACGTTTTCTTGTCTGCTCGACATTTCCTGGCCTGTGCCCACATGTGGTTTCCCCGAGCCACACAGTAAGGCTTTGGGGGTAATAAAAGCAGAGGTGGTGATTAAGGAGCAGAAATAATGGCCTCTCCACAAAACCTGGAATGCGTTTAACTGCCACGCCAACCCGGGAATCATTCAGGGCCCGGCTCCATTAATATCTGGCATTATTCAGCTTTTCCAAAGCAGATGCATTTTTGACTTATTAGGCTCTCATTAGTGCAGTGGTCCCACAACCCATAGGGAATAAAAACAAGTGAAGTTTATCATTTCAGTACTGTTTCAATGTATTTTCTAACTTGTTATATATGTAATTTTTTAAAATTAAGACAGGACAATCAATTCATGAGTTGTCTGCCGACTACTAATTTTGTCAAGCTCTGCTTCCGTTATGCTTTGCTAACCTGCCTACTGACTTAACCTTGTTAAATTTTGTGAACGCTCTATAAATCCTGGATTAGGTAGGACAAATGTCACAGAGACGCTGTCTTACACGCACACACATATGCTCAAAGACTGACTGTGTGCTCAGCACACCCAAACCCAATCACTTTCCTCATTACAGGGACTTCATGGCTCTTTGGGCTGTGGGTTTTATCTGGGATTTGACATTTCTCGGCCAGCCACTTGACATGTCCGGCCCACTAGCGTGCAATCAGAACCTGGCACAAGAGCTGCACCTTGATTTGTGCAAAGTACCATTGGTACAGCTAAGCCCTGGTAATTACAGGTCAAAAATACTTTGCTGGTCTCCACCTACAGAATACACTGACCCGAGCTAATGGCTGGAGTGTGGGAGCAATGACGGCGGTTAGCATTTTATCTGCTTGTTCAGTTGTTCTGTATGCGTGTGTGCTGCTGTGTGAGTCGTGTATCTAATTGAGAGGTAAGCAAAAAAGTTTTGTGCCTTCAGAAAGTTTCCAATAAATATCCTGCTCCTAATTTCAAACACCTGCCCATAAACCTCGGAGGAATGCTAAATAAAACCAAAGCTTTCAGAGAAAAGGCTGGCTCTCACACTACAGCAGGATTTGTAATGGTTGTAAGTAAGATTAAGCAGTTTAGACTGGACCGGCTATGCAAAATAAATAAATAAAACGTAATTGAACTGGTACAGTACATAAAATAAGAACTGGGCACATGCGTTAAGACTGTATGTTTATGAATGATGGGAAAAGACAAAGAATTTTATGTACATGCATGTACACATAAACAAGAGCAAAAGAAAGATAACACACCCCTAATCATGCCTTCTTTAAAAGCAGACCCAGGGTAGGAAAAGGGTCTTGAACTTGCTTTCAATTTTGACCCCCCCAAAGGGGCGAGGGGTAACCTAGGGGCCGGAGACGGTTCTACTAGACTGCAGTTCTGGTTTCGATTGCCCAAACTCCTGACGCCTTCCGCTGCTGCACCTGTCAGCCGTCAATAGACCCCCTGCCCGCACCCTTTCAGCATGGTGAATATATGGCCATGCTGAATGCCCCCACCCAGCTAATTAGCGAGGACCTCAAAGGCCTGACTGTGCTGCTTGTGCCACTACAATACCAAACCAGCCTGCTCTGACCTGTGCATGCACACATACTTACACATGTGGGTCGCATGCGAGAAACACAGCTGATGCTACTGCATGGCAGGGGATTAAGAGAGCTGTCTACACGCAAGCATTAATAATACAGTTACCGCTCCAGACAGACAGCTCTGGACTAAAGCCCTGGCAGGACATTGATTCAGATTGGAACTCTCTATGAGCGCAGAGCAGTCACAAACGATAAACAGAAATTATACAGGGAGGTTTGTCATAATGGCTTATTTGATTTTTAAATCAAACACAGTTTCTTAAATTCTTACATTTAAATGTATTTAATTTAAATTAACTTTTAATTTATTCATTTATTTATTTTAAATTATTTTAGGAGAGGTTATCGCACGAATTCAAATTAAATAGAAAATATTAATTACAGTAAAGGTTGACCAAAACAATAGTGTAATTTTTTTTGTTTTCTTTGCAATTCTGCTTTATTGTAAATTGCTTCTGTATGTTATTCAATTGCATTTCAAGATCAATTCTACCTTAATAAATACATAAATAACTGGATAAAGAATAAAGAGGACAACTGCCATTAGAAAAAATAGCAAGTGTAGTTCCAGCATTACGGACGTGACATTTTCAGTCAAAACTTGAAATATAAATCCTCACAGAATGTATTTATTACCAAAATATTGAACAATCTGTCCTGTTAAAAGAGTCAAGCCATAAAAAATCTATGCACAAGTTATCTATTTAAAATAATGGAAACATGCATGCGTTATGGATGTGACAAAAAAAAACACGTTTTTGAGAGGCAACATATTTCTGTGAATTACAAAGCACAAACCACAAGCATTAACAGATGGAGAAGAGATGACTCTTTAACGAACATAAAATAGCTACTGGATTGTTATGGATGTGACATTTCTGAACAGCACTATATCTGACTTTGAAATATCCAGCGTTAAACACAAAAAAACTTTAAAGCTTTAAAAACTTTGAGAGAGACCTCACATGGGTATTTAAACCACCAAATATTGACATCTGAGCTACAATATCATTATGGTGAAAACCTTTCAAAATGTAAAAAACGTTTCATGGTAAGGTTGACATTTGCATGGAATTGCCTACCATGTTTTATTATAGTAAAAGTGTACTTTGTTGGCAGACTGATAACCATTTGTCTTAACATAGTTTAACAACAAATATTATGGGCAAACTGTTGTTACCTATAGTAAATTTGTGGTTACTATAGTTTTTAAACAAAAAACAGTTAAATCATTGTCAGTTCTTGCAATTGTATATTGACAACAGGCTACATCCTCCTGTTCAATAGATGAAAGAAGCCTTCTGTAAACTCAAGCTTATGTAATTGAAATGATGACAAATATTAATGTATAAACATCCCATAAATCACAGCGCACTCAGTAATTTCCATGTGTGCATCATCATATCATTCCAGTGTGTCAAGTCAGCAGTGCGCTACAGAGCAAAGTGTGATCAATGAATTACCCCACCAAGACAACACACGTCACATGACCATCTACGCCTTGGCACCTGATTCGCTGGCAGCGCTGTGATGCACGAGCTTGAACATGGATGCGCTTCATTACCAGTATGTTGCGCGAGTCGGTACAGGTTCGTTTGAGCTTTGTAATAACTCCACGTAACGTGCTTTCACAATACAATGTGCTAAACACAATCACACCAACATATAACGACGTTTGCACTGTCAACCCTCAACATCCAATGTGTACGTTTCTCTCCTCTGTGCACCCAGACAGATGCACCTGTTACAGTGTACCGGCTCAGATTTAATCACACTAGCATGACGTTTCCTAATGTTATGTTCACGAAATTGTTACTAAACGTCATAAAGTGTGTAAGATGTGTCTGTGTCCTGCGTGCATGCTGATAATGCTGCGTACCGGCGTCTGAGGACAACGTGTGTCGTCTGCGTTGAACTTGCTCGGGATGAAAGTGATGCTCGATTCCCATTGCAGATCATATCCACAGCATCCACATAAACAAACTATATAAACCGACATCGAGGAATCCGATACAGACAGGTTCAGGGCGTCCCAGGCTGTCCGCCCTGCGACATATTTTTAGTTTGACCCGTTGATGTCATTTCCTGTATGTGTGCCACATGGATCTTAACTCGTTACGAAAGCGCTAATTGGTCATAATTTCGATTCGCTTGACCGCACGGGTCTATAGGGTCACGCGAGCGCTTGCTATAGAGACATCTGTAAAGAAAACTGTCGGGTTTAGTGATTTGAAAAATTTAAAGGGATATTCTACATCCTGGTTCCCACGTCCGCCAAATGTACGTGGCGCATTAACTTATATAAAACATATCCGATCTGCCTTTGTGGAGTTGTCAAATGCGTTTATTTTACATTAAATGCTTAATATAGGTGAACGTGCTTACGTGAAATATTATTTCGTGTGAAATGTAAACGTTCTTAAAGGGCTTTTTGTTGAATTTGTTGAACAGTTTAATCTGAAAAGGTTTTTAAACTGATGGTATTTAAATATACTACTGAAGTTTTCGCGTTTATCTTACAACCTGAGACATCACTATATTGTTTTTATATAGATCTGTTTTTTTAGTTTGCGTCATAGGTGATTTGTAATTGGTCACGTGACAGTGACACAGGGCTAAATGATGTTTGTAGTTGACCTTGACCCTGACTAACTTCTCACTGATACCTCTCCTCTGTCAGCCCATACAATGAAATACTACTTCAAGGGACAAAATTGCCACTCGCGGCCCCTCAGCTGCTGTCAAAGAGGGGCCCTTTTTTAAAAGAAAAGGATTGGAGGTATTGGTTTGGAACTGAACCCCTGCAAGGCACCGTATCCCTCTTCATAACCTGGCTCTCTTCTCTTTGCCTCTTAACCTGTAGACCTGGCTTTCTATGTCTGATCTATGAAGCTGCTCTCCTTGAGCCAACATGCCATGATAGATGGTCATTGGCCTGTGCATGCAGCTCAATATTTCAATTTCCTGCCTAGGCAGAGGCATTTCAAAGTTTGAATAGAGTTCATAGGCACAGTGTGGTGCCTGCCGCTGCCCCAAACACCCGCGGTGAAGACCCCAGACCCAAACACAGCATTGAGCACATTCCAAAGACTCTGTCAGTGAAAGCAATGGCAATGAAGAGGGCTACTATACTACACCTAATGCGAGTGTTCAAAGAAATCTACACTACCACCTATTCATTCTTTATTATTTTCCACATTTACTATGAAATATGGGAATTATTCAGTGACCAATATATTTTAATTGAATTAAACTACTGTATGTTATTTTTAGATTTTTTTAAAGTAGCCACTGAAGCTCCAGACACTCTGGGCATTCTCTCAACTTCGTGAGGTATTCACCTGGGATGATTTTCTAACAGTTCCCATAAACGCTTGGCTGCTTTTCCTACACTAATTTAAATTGTAGTTTTGTGAGGGAGTCCATATGTAGACACGAGTTTTATTTGTCTAGAGAACTAATTTCAAGCATTTAAGCTGAAGTCTTTAATTTAAAAGGTTTTTAAATTCAGAACTAACATAAATTCAGTCAAGCGTGTCCAAACTTGTTGTTGGTTATGTACTTTAAGTAAAGGGAATGACAAATCCTGTTTTATCAGCTCAGTTAAGATTATGTTATTAAAAAAATAAACATCAGAATACACAACCTAAAATTATCTAAATCCGTTCATTTGCTTTTCATCAGCATCCCTTCATCTATATAAGGAATGGATTAAAATGTTAAAAGTTAGACACCCAGGTTATTGCAAAATACAGCTAAATCCAATTTTTATATGTTACTTGACATATTTTGTATGCTTATTAAGCATAACATCTATATTTGATATTTTAGTCATAGTTCATGCTGGGGCACCCATTCATTTTGTCATTAATCTATAGGATTAAAGAGAATTTCGTTACACAATTTAGATATACCATGATAATGCCTTGCTAAAATCATGCTAACATTAAAGAAAACAGCACAAGATCAAAGGGCACTCTTACATCTGACTGAGAGGGTGACATATTAGTAAACCAAGTTGAAAGAGAGTCTCCTCCACAAAAGATGCACAGCTTGGATTTTCAATAAAACAAAGCTTTACTTTGGAGTCTTTTCCCTTCAGCGTGGCGCTCTCTCTTCCAAAGCACATATGGCAAACATTCAGAGAGAGAGAGAAAAAGGGAAGAAAAAGACAGAAATACATACAAGAATGAAGGCATAGCTCAGACTGTGATGTCTCTCATTTTGACATTGTTATCTGGGTCAGATATATTTGTGAGTATCATGGTGTTTCAAGGAAACGTGATTATGTATGTTCATTTTAGGTGACAAAAACAAGCCGATATCCAGTTCTGTGTGTGTGTCTGCATGAAAAAAACTGTGTGTGTGTGTGTGTGATAGCACACATTCTATTTCTCTAACTATGGATTTGTAATGGGGGGCTGCACATCCTAAATCTGAGCGCTGTGATTGGACACAGTTTGTCAGGCGGCTCGAAGCAAGCAGTGCACCCTAGTGGTGTGAGAGAAGGACAGAAACACACACGCTATCACACACACATAATCACACTCAATCATCCACACTTGTGTATTTTGTCATTTCAAAAATCTAAACATAACAACATCCACATACGATGCAGATAAGACATTTAAATCCCATTCTATAGACTATTATGATTACAATCACACAGACACAATATCATGTCATAGACTTGCTGCAGGCAAGTGCACATCTCATTATTGCAGCATCAAAACACTGTGATTTGTGTATATAATAGTGTTGTAATCTCATTCTAAAAATAGCATGTATCCTCATGCACACCCGCATATATGGGGCATCATGCCCCTATGATCAAAACAGGGTTTGTGAGCCCTCTAACCTTCAGATAACCCCGCCCCCCATCCTCCTGTCTAAACCAAATGGCACTAACAGCGACTTCAAAGTCAATATGCTTCCGGCTATTAATTCAGCTTCAACAAAACAACAACAGTCGACTGCGATATAATGGATGGAGAGCAGAGCATTGCATGAAGCTTTGTCATAATTCTGCACATTCATTTAAATTGATTCAAGGGTGGCATGTCGTCTCTTTACCACACCCCTAAAAAATCACCTGTGTCCATAAAAAGCTACTTATACATCCAGACTGAAGAATATCAAGAAGACAGGTGGAATGAAATGGATTGGGTGGGGTGAAGGGGATGACGGTGGATTTTAGCTGAACGATGGGGATAGTGGAAAGAAAGGGGGGCTGTTTGTCCGCAGTGAGACAGACCCCTAAAGCAGGGTTTAGCCAAGGCCTACAGGTCCAGGCAGCAGACAGACTCCTTTTAGCTTGTGAAGTAGATTAATAATGAATTAAGGGCATAAACCCTCCCCCACCCCAACATACACATCCCCAAAAAGACATTCACGCATGCTAATGCATTCATTATTTATAATGTGTGTGCACAATTGAAACAGGGATGGCCATATTTGAGCATGTGAGGGACAGAGAGAGAGAGAAAGAGATAAAGGCTGGTGGCTGACGAGGATGCATCCGCCTGTCATACAGCATCTTTGGGCTTTCCTGGTTTTGGGGGGTGAGTTTTCGGGGGAGGGGTGGATTAAACAAATAAATACATGATAAGAAATGATCATGCTGGGGTAGAAAGGATAAATGGAGACAAAGAGGCTAAGAAAGCAGGCAGGGGGTCAGGGGAGTGCTAGGTTAACCCAGATTTTCTGTCTGGACTATAGACCTGATCTGGGATAACATTGTAGTTGAGACATGGCATGTCTTATTTTCTTTTGACACATACTGTATTTCTAGTATCCAGGAAAAATCTGTTTATAGTAATTAAGATATATTTTAGTGCAAATGCTATTTTTTCATGTACATAAAACTGGTTGTAAGCAGCAGGATTGAGAATAGTATAGAGGAGACTGGCAGGACCTAGGGAGTTTGGCAGCAATGCACCATGCAGAGCATGATAAGATAAAAGCAGCACCACTGACTAGCACCAAACCTTTTGGCATCCATATTCGCATAGATATGGAGAGATCAGGGGAACTCAGATAGACCAGCAGACCTCCATCATTTCCATAGATACCAGTGAGTATTTGAGTAACTAAGGCAGATTTGTCTCCTAATAGTTGTAAGTCGCTTTGGATAAAAGCGTCAGCTAAATGCCTAAATGTAAATGTAAATGTAAATGATCTGATTTAATCTCACAAAAATATTTGAAAATTCAGGAGAATATGTCAAAGATAAGCATTGAAAGATCTGATAGTGCTTTAAAAGTTAAAAAAAACTCATAATACACTCAATTAAAAAATGGATTCTATAAGGATATTCAAACATTATTAATATTTGTGATTAATATTTTTACATGAATCCACACTTAGGACAACATACTAAAGCATGTGAAATTTATTGTACAATAAAAAAAATTACAATTTAAAAAAATAATTGTAAAAAGATATCAATTTAAAAAGCCATTCTATTTATTGTATAAATATCTGATGTTTGAAAATTGCATATTTGTTCATTCTTAATCATTACTATATTATGCTGTGATTAAATATTTTTTATAAGTAATGCCATAATGTATTGTTTATATTAGGTACAGGAAAAAGCCCAGTCAGGTTTTAATTTACAGTAACATAACAATGCAGTTCTCCGAAGTTACCACCTGAGGCCAGACCTCACAGGAGCAAACAAGCATTGTGCAAACATTGCAGCATTTGTTTCACACAAGGTGTGCTACTTAAATCTTTTATATCCATTTTTACAACACAGGAAAATCCATAAAATTTGGAAGAGTGTCAAAATAACACACAGGTTTCAACAGATTGGATTTTCCACTGTTCAAACACAAAATCAGCCCTCACAATTTTATATCAAGTACAGCACTCTACTATGGTGAGCTCCATCTTGTTTGCTTGTAAATGCTAACTGCTATCTAAAAGTATTAGAAAAGTGTTTTGTCATTATGTTTCTTTTTTTTTTTGCTTAGACTGCTGGACGTTTAATGAAGACCAGAACTCAAGCCTTTTCTTGTACACATTTACAAAACTTTTTTTCACAGTAGTTTAATAAACCCTACACAAGCAGACAACCTGAAAGAATTCCCCAATAACATATACAGACATAATTCAATCGTTGTAATTAATTACACATCGATTTCTCCCGCGGCTGTCAAGCACTGGTCCCGTGGGTCTATCACGAGGAGGCTAGTACAGACCCCGCAGCTGCACAGGGTCCGAGCGGCCATGTCTGTGACCTACCGCAGGGAGTCCGAACAAAACACTCTGAGTGTCCTAGTGACGCAGGACCGCCAGCCTGCATCTCCAGAGGCTTTCATTAGGTTTCAAAGGCTTCCTGGTTTTAGATTACTGCAAAAACACGCGACTGCGGTGACCACACTCTACAGGGCACCGCGAAGCAGAACCGGCTGAAGACACAACCGCATGACCCCGCTGTGAATCAGGAGGATCCCATTTACGCTGCTATTTGAACAGAAACGCCACACAAAGACAGGTGTGATTTTTATTACGTAACCTTTGGTTGGAGCAAAACCTTCATGTTCTCCTCACTTCAAAGGGCCAAAGGGGAGCTATCAAATGCTACGGTGCCACACAAAATCACCAGCCCGCCCGACCATGTCAATCTCCGTGAGGTGGAGCGGATCTCGCAAACACCCAACTGTCTAAAGATACGGGATGGTTGGTTACACTGAGGTCAATAAGATGAGAAGGCCCAAAAAGGCCTCTATATCCAATTATACACCATTGTTTCACAGAAGTTCCCTTCAAAGTGTGTTCTTTAAAGACATGTTAAGCAAAAAAGGCCTGCCGCCTCTCTGAAATGAAACGTCTATTCTCAACGTTCTTTAGCATAAGAAAGGCGCCTCACTGCATGCATAATTCTGCTGAGTCATTGTGTTGGCCCTTCTACTGGCCGCTGACAAAAACCGCCAGCACGGGGGCTATTGTCATGGACGCATCCATCTGCATCAAGACCATTAGAGGATATTTGCACTTCCTCAGTGCTGTAGGCCCAGTAGGGTTTTGACATGCAACAGAAGGCACTGGGCTTTGCCCAACAGCTCTTCAGGTGCAGATTGGGGAAGAGCGAGAGGCAGCGCTCCTGTCAACCTCTGTGACGAACGGACAGAAGTGCGGGGTTGATTGATGGTTGAGAGAGCCGGACCGCTCTGTGTGGGATCCCATCCCCTGCATGTCAGAGGGAGTTTCTACTTGTTGAAGGCTGTGTATGCAGGGGAATGGATTGTTGAGTTGAAAGAGCACAAGAAAGCAAACCATCCCACACACACACGCACAGACATACATGCGGCCAGATTGACAGATGGGTAAAGTGTGTCTGCATAAAAGACTGGCCACATGAATGTCCAATTCATCTGTGGCATATACAGTACTCGCATATGAATATAAAGGGTACTGGCATTATTGACAAAGCTTTTGAGGTGGGAGTGTGGCACATTTGTCACTGATGCAAAAAGGTTAAGCGTAAAAGAAGCAGATGCATTTCTTTTGAAGGAACACTGCCGTATTGAATATATTAAAACAGTTAAAGTAATTTTTGTGATTCCCTGTTTTTTACATAAATTCATTCTACATAATAAAGATCATTCTGTAAAAATATCACCTTAATATTTTTAATAGTGACTGAGTAAAGCCATTTATAATTTCTGGTATTTCTGTGCAAAATAATGATGTAGTGTCAATAAAACAACTATTATAACATTTCAGTATTTAAAATTTGAGCACTGTATCTCAAAATTTACAGTAATAAACACACATTACCTATTTTCATATTTTTTATTGCTGTGACTATTTTAATGATTTTAATCTCATGATTAGATTTTGAGTCTTTATGAGATTAAAAAAAACTTTTATTATTAATTTATCAATAAATACTTTTAATAAGATATCATGAAATCCAAAGTTTAAATAAACTGCAACTATTTTAGTTTAAATATGTCATTTCTTAGTTTCGTGTTCAAAAAAGGTCTTTATAACCACAGATATTGACCTACCAATGTGCCAAGATTAGTGATAATTTTTAAAACCTCAGAGTAACAGCTTTGAATCTCTATTGACATGTGTTTTATAAGTGTAAAATGCAGTGCTGAGACTCAAAACACATGTGAAAATGTAATAGTCCCTCTTCCCCTCTCCCATGCATATCAGCCATCACCTCAATGAAAAGCTGCACACTCCTGATCACATGCACAAATATAGTCTGTCAATCCTCAACTCACTGCATGTAACTTATATCTTTATTGTTGTTTTTTCCACTTTTGGAATGCTGGCAGCTGGAGATAAGAATCTTGATTGAATTAAGTGCTGCTTGAAAAGCTCAGTGCTGTGCCGTGCCAGTTCATGTGTGTGTGTGTGTGTGTGTGTGTGTGTGTGTGTGTGTGTGTGTGTGTGTGTGTGTGTGTGTGTGTGTGTGTGTGTGTGTGTGCGCACACGCGCGCGCGTGTGTGTGTGTGATATGCCAGCGGGCAGGGGGTACCTGTGGGCCGGCTCCTACTGGGACTCATTTGGAGCAGATATATCTCAATGTGTTCATTAGGACTGTGATTGGGCTTCGCTCCTGTGGGGTAGACCAGCCTCCCCAATGCTGAATAGTCCTGATTGTACTCAGCATAAATTGCCATCTGTTTCAGTAGAGGAAAGGAGAGAGAAAGAGAAAAACAGAAAAAAATAAAGTTGATGGAGAAATAGAAGTATAGATAAGAAGTGAATTTCTAATTTCTTTTAAATAAGCTCAGAAATATAAGCGTATAGATATGCACTTTTTACATTTACATTGCATTTTTAGTCTCTATAGATAATTTAGTGTTTAGCATATGCTCACACAATAATACTAATAATATAAATAAAGCATAAACACATATGTACAGAATACACACAAAATGTGTCTACGACAGCATTCAGTGTGTTTGGATGAGACCCCCTGACAGGGGGTATGACAGATTGATCGGGTGGGAAGTTACTGTAAAATGAAGGTTTGCTGTCTCTCCCACAAATCAATGCTGATAGAGCGCTGTTGCGTAGTGTTTGCTGACCTGTTTTTTGATATACTGAGATAATGATATTTCCTATCCCATAATCCCGGCCGGGAATCCTCAAACCTATTTTAATTTTTGTATTGTCTTTACAGACATCAGTTTTTTTTACTTTGAGAGAACACAAACCCTCACAATGTAAGCTTAATTTTTAGGTTTTATGATCCTTATGGGCACTTTTGGCAAAACCAACACACACAACTACTCTTATGAATACACACAAAACGATCAGAATTCCAATACTTTTACAGAATTAGCTCTATCATCATCAATATATGGAGGGACAAAATGTAATCAGATTTCTTTTTTTCTTTCCTCACTGTCACTGCAGGGTTTTGGAGAAAAAGAAAGAGCCAGAGAAGAAGAGGACCGTGGCTCCTCACAGCTCGACTTTTTGAAGCGTCTTTATCGGCCCTGGCAGCGGCGTCCTGCGTGTCCAAGCCTTGCCTCGCTTTTTATCCTTTGTGCTGGCCAAGGTGTGTCAAATGCACTGAGCTTTTGTGCGGCGAGGAAAGACGACACATCGCATTCTGTCTTCTGTCTCCAATGGGTGGAAAGGAGGGGTTTAAAGGGGGATATGAGGGAGACAAAAAGCCAACTTACAGAGGGCCCGGGCCTTCAAAGCATGGTTGCACAAAGGCTTATGAAGCGTTACTTCATGCAGCGTTGTGCCAGATGTAATTGTGGGGTTCCCGAAGATAGAGAATCACGCCCAACGCAACGCCCCACCCCACGATATCTTGAAAGAGCCGCTGTTAAAAGGCGGCAATGCCAAAGAGAGAAACTTTGCAGCACTTTGATTCACCATAAACAACTGAGTAAATAAGCTATCCTTCGGGGCTCCGTTACAAATTTCCCCACTTGCTAACTCCAAAAGGTGATTTCACGCATTGAGCCTGATAGGCGCTGAGTGAATGGAGGCCTCCACCAGAATTCATAAAGAGCGAAGCTCTGCGAAGTGTCAAACTATTTCATAACTGCTTCACACATTTCTAGTATCAGCAGGATCGGAGTCCCTGGCAGCTTCTTTCAAGTTTAAATTGAACTTTTGACAGGCAATGATGTTGATTCATCGTTGATAAGCAGCGTCTTTGCTCAGTGACTGCGTGTGTCGTGCGGGGACATGTAGACTCAACTCTTAGAGATAAGTCTTACTCGTCTCGATGTGACCTCCTGCTGAGACATAAGAGCGTGTAGCGTGCATGTCTAAATATGTTTCTGGGCACAAACAACAGAGAGGGGGCAGGTAACTTGGAAGTACCGCCAAATAATGCATAATTGGAGATGACCCCGTGATTGGCTGTGGAGACGGCAGGTTCTGAAAGCTTCCAGATGAAGCTCTCCAGAGAACGAGGTGTTCCTGCGCTATTGGCGGCAAAAGTTTTATGTCCTCAAATATGGTGATTTCTTTGAATGCCTTCATCCTGCTCGCCATGGGTGGGCTTACAGATACTAAGGGCATGCCAGGTGTGCTGAGGCTCCATTATGCCATAAGAATAGATATGAATGAGAAGTGAAGATTAAATGACGAATTTGAAGTGCTGACTTTTTGACTTCTGAACTGCAAGGGTCTAGAGGTTTTGAATTGCTAATCAAATGCTAATTAACGACAAAGATTATGTTTGGTCTGAGGTGTGGTGTTTATTGGCTATGCAGTTCCAATATTAGTATTTTTAATGAATTGGGAAAGTTGTGTTGTTTTGAAAAGCAAGATTGGTTCACCAAAATTAGATTCATTAATCTAATTCCCCCTCATTTGCAAAAGCTATTTGGCAAAATGTGTCCTAAAAGTGTTGTTAGTGAGCAACTTAATTACTTTTTCTATGTTCTATGCTTGAGTGAAATCTTCTCCTGATGTTAGTGGATGTGAAGAAGTCCTTGTACATCCAAGTGATGTTAAATGGCACCTGGCAGAGCGGGGAAGGCATTGTTGTTCCTTGCATATTAATGACAAAGCGGCTATGAAAGAGAATAATTCATTCTCTACGCAAGGACACATGTGGCAGAACTAGCGATAGATACAATAAGTATACAACTACTACTTTTGGCTTTACACCTAAATTATTATTTAAATTATACAAAACACAAATAGTTTAAATCGTATTATGCTACAAAGTTTGTTTTTCACTTTTTATTTTACTTCATAACCAGCATGCCAATTGAATATGAAAGGATGAGAAGACACATGATCAGTAAATGTAAAGAGGGCACAAAACCAACTTTTTGAAGTAATAGAGATTCTTCAAGGTCAAAGTGCAACTCTGCAGCATGCAGGAGGGATAACACAAGAGACAGTGATCATGGAAAGTGTAGAGTAGACAAAGTGCACTTGACTGATTAATTGTTTTGTTGCCATTCTTCAAGTCCAGTAACAGCTGGACACAGTGTGTGATCACCAGTGGGGGTGGGGTGCTTACAAAGCTAAAAATTAATTTATTGATGAGCCTTTTTTGAAGTTTTGCAAAGTAGGCATATTGAAAACACATTTTGGTCTGGCGGGGCAGACAAAGGTTTGATGACCACAAAGTTTCAAAGTTCATTAGCCTATCATTAGAGAAGATTTCCAAAAAAAAAGGTGGCCTGTTGGTGTTTCCGGTCACCAAGGCATCAAAGTGGGGCTATAATGATGCTTTAAACCCACAACACCCCATGAGGTATAAGATCTTTTCAGACCATTTCCTAAAAACAGCCTGCTTATGAGATATTAAAAATAATATTAAGAAACTACATTAGGTATAATTAAATGGAATCCAACTACTAGATGACTCAAGTCTAAAACACAATCATTGTTCAGGCCTGGAGTTATTTACTTAAAGTACTTTACTTTACAAAACTTAGTGTTTTTAATTTAATTTGTTACATTTTTTTATTGTTATTTCTCCTATAGGAATTTTAACAAAAACAGCAAATTCATTGATTTATCAACATAATGGAAAACTCCTCCTGATCAGCCTCATAAATAAAATGTTCCTTTGGGTTTCATTATCAATAGCAGCTATTCAATTAATACTCTTCACAAATGTATGACGTAACTAGTTACATTTTCAGACCTTCTATCAGCTCTCAGTTTAAAGGCTAAGAAAACAGACCATTCATATTACATGGTTTCCTAAGACAGGACCCGATAACTACAACACGAGTCCAATCTACCCACGTAAACAGGAGAAAATTAAAATGTCTTTAGTGTTGAACAAGGCAGTTAAACATATGCATGCATAACATGCTGGGGCTGCAGCCTCCTGCTGGGAGCAGGCACGACAAAGCCTCTCTAAGAGGAATACCTCTGGGATCGCTAATGATTCATTAGCTTGTGTCATTAAGTGAAGCAAATGTCACCCAAACTTCCTAGGGAAGCTGTCACACCACGTGCGCTCGCTAAAACTCCCCAAGGGGCCGCGCGCAGTCGGGCTCAGTGTAAGCGAAGCCTGACATCTGCTGGACGAACGAAGAACTGCAAGTCGCGCGTTTAATAATGGGAATCAGTGGCGTTATTATACTCTGCTTTAATTAATATGGCCACTGTTGAGTTAACAAAATTGTTGTTTTATTAATTAATTACCCAAAAAAGAAATTTGAAACGAAAGACACACGTTTTCGTCATCTTAAATGCTCAGAAATTGCTTTGAACCAGATGCACAGGTGTGAATATCCTACTTTTTTTTTTTACAAATCCTACAGGTTAAACTGAGCTGCACTTTTGTATCTGTATATGCTAAATATGACAACATTAAACAATAAAGCAAACAAACACTTACCCTTACAGACCTTTTACCCAATACAGCGTCTCAAGCAATCCCGTATGGCTAAGGCTTTGGGCCTGAACAGATCTCCATTAATGTTCACTGTAGTGTGGTCCCTATAACCTTCTACTTTCTGCCTATTTTTTCTCTCACACACACATTTTCTCTCAATTTTTTCCCTCTCTCTCTCTCTCTCTACTCATTCTCAATCTTGTCTATGGGCCTGAATGGTGACTAGTGCTGCCTGTCTGACTCATTAGAAGACGTCCAGCCAACTGTGCAAGAGAGGCTTTCTCTTTCAACAAAATCCTGAGGGGACGACGGAAGTGCACAGGAGGAGGAGAAGCAAACGTTCGAATGCCCCCAAAAAAGAAAAAAATCATTGATAAACACATTACCAACACACACGGGACACCCGCGGAACGGTCTTAACACTCACACACCCTTGATGGTACAATGGCACACCTGTCAGAGAATTTCCACTCAGTAAGCACGGGCAAAGCGTCCGGGCCCTCCCTCTGCTCCTCTCTACGTGGTGCTGCCGTGCTGCATGTCTGAAAGAAGTCTCTATTCAGATGCTTTGCTTTTTCAGCTATGACCGTGAGATAATGGCGTAATTTCACATCAGTGTGCACACACATGCGTTCTTATTCTATCATTACCTCTTAGTTTTTTCTTCTCTTACACACACACATATGCTCACTGTGACTATTGTCCAGCATGGTGGTTTGTGGATTTATTGGGTTTATATGCGTGTGGGGTGTTTTCTTTGAGGCTGCACACGCCCTCCGGGAGGTAGAGATAGACAGGGCGAATGGTGCTTTGATGGAGTTATGTGTGCCAGCACAAAGCTCTCTATAGTCTTCATGTGTAAAGGGGTGAAGGGTGACCTACGCTAATCCTTCTGATCGACTCTTTGGTGTTGTGGTGTCTTATGTGCTTTTAACTATCACATCATTATCAATCAGACATTTTAAATGTATAAATAGCTATATGAAAGTGTGACACAGATCTTGGATTTTATTTTATTTGAGGAAACCATTCAGATTATTTTATTTGTTTCTATGACAGATTGACCTATTTGTCAGCAAACTGCCTGACTGAATTTAACCGCCTTTGTTTTCATTCTCTTGTGTGTTTCAGCCCCAGACAGAAATTCTGCTAAACTGGCCATGCGATGTGTATGTTTCAGGGACGCCTGTCAGACAGGGAGATTTAATTAAAGCCTACTTTGTTCCTTTAAGCCGTTTTCCCTTCAACGACCATAAAACACCACTCCTCTGAAAATAATTAGCCCGTCGGTATTGGATAGCCACACGGCAGATCCTCAATGGACGATGGCAGAATCACCTTCCTCTGAAAGGAGGCTTACATTTAAGACACTTTATTTTAACACACTTGAGGTTTGTTGTTTTTTGTGGTCATTACCCTATTCAGGCTTGGCTTTCATGCAGCTGTGGCCCTGGCTAAAAAAATAAAGGCCTTTGTACTGGTTTCATGAATACAAGCAATGGCTCCATGGCAGGTAGCCCTTATAGTAAGTTAATCTCCTGAAAGAGCCCCATACAAGTAGTTTTAATGTCTTCCTTTGGCCCAGTGAGGACCGTCATCAATCGAGCACTTCGCTCCTTTGTGGCCGCGGTCCGGCCGCATGAATGGGAAGCCGCGGCCTGTGACAATGGCTGCCAAGACTGGCAAAGTAATCACCTTCCAGGGAAAACATAAGTAACACTAAACTGTCTGAGCATCCATACAAACAGCATTGTGTGATCTGGGAATGTGAATGGGTGCTTTTCTAAAGTGCTTGTGCTTGCGGTGCTTCTGTTTGTTTATCTGTCTGCACCAGAATCGTCACTGCCCTGCAAAAGAAAGTGGCCTGTCACTCTGCATTTGTGTGTGTGTGTTTTTATATATATATATATATATATATATATATATATATATATATATGCCTAAATAACAATACAAATATTGTTGCATCTGTTTGCAACCAAAACCAAACCAAATTTTTTTTATTAAATACGTCACTACATCCACTAGGTGGCACTTATATCAGTGTAACGTTTTCTATCATTGTTTACAATGTGGCTTTTAGAAGAAAAAAAACTTGTCATGTCTTATGAAAACCTATTTGTATTATTCAATAAACAAATAGCTCAAATGGAACAAACAGAATGAATTTATTATGAAACATCAGGGAAATATAATTTACTGTTTCATTGCCATTTTACAGATTTTTTTTTTTCATTTCAAACATTATGAAAAACAATAAAAACCTACATCTTGCCGCAGATAGTGATTCGTGCTATACTATATAAATATAAATAAAGAGTAAATAAAGTTTTAAATACAAAACAGCAAAATTACCCCCGTGTTACAGTGTCACACCATCAAACTGCTGATGCAATGCCTCTCACAAAACACTAGGTGACGATAAACACCAACAATACATATTGTTTTCTCCGTCTTGTTTGACAGTGTGGAAATACATTTCAGTAATGACTGAATTTCATTACTATCAATCATAATCTTAATAAACAGATTAGCTGATGAATAAGATCCCATCTAAGTAGTTTGTATGCTGTTTGGGTCAGGTGCACAGTCCTCAGAGTGTTGCAATATGGAGTGATGAATAGCTATTTTTTCTTGTAAGGATGTGCAACCCCTGGGATCAAACCCATGACCCTGGCGTTGCTAGCGCCATGCTCTTACCCAAGTGATGAATAGTGTGTACTTCACCCAGCATGCATGTGAGAGATTGTTAGATTTAATGGTATTATTATCCCTTACAGAAAGCCACACGTGCAAAAACATGAAACCCATTTGATCACATGTGAATTCATGTGTTTTTTGTAAGGGACAGTATAATTATAATTGATATTAAGTTAAATCCACTAGTATGTACTAAATTTAATTAATGAATTGTTTTACTAGGTTACAATTAACGAAATATTTACACGCATAACGTATGTAAAATACTTCACTAGTACATATTGTACATACAGTATTATAGATATTGTCCACTGAGGACAGCTACTGTAGGCTATTCTTAAGGGTTCATTGTGTATTTCACATTTCCTCCAACCAGCTGTTATTATTAACTAAACACTAGCTGTAAGCGACAAGTATTGCGTGTGAGCACTCGACAGCTGATCTCAGTGCTGCTGATGTGTTGGACGCAGGATGCTTTGGTGCTGATGATGTACAGCGCTCTCAGGTTTCTGATGCTCATGTAACCGCTGTGACATACAAGCAGCCTACAGTCATCCACAGCGGCTAGTTAAAAGAATATCAATCCTGACATAAGAAGCGAGCTGTTTGATGTCTCTCCATCACTGAACGAGCTCCGCACAATGAGAGGCGAGCAGAGGCGAAAGGAGCCGGCTGCCATTGATCACACACAGGAGACCGAAACAGGACAACATCACCAGAGCTCTGATAATCGTGCGAGACAGCACAAAAGACGAAGGGCAGACGACTGAAACCGCCAGCCATTGGAAAAGACGCTTCGTTTGCGATGAACGTCACGCGGTAAATGCCTCCCGTTCATTTGCATGAGATTTGCACAGAAGAGAAAGCAGTGAACAATGAAATATAATGACAGCGGTGATTTCCGGCTGTTTCTTATTGTTTGCATGAGAGGAAGATGTTTGTGATTCGAAAAAGGTAAGAAAACAATGCACTCAGCTGCTAAATAGATCAAACGTGTTGTGTTTGTATATTGATGCACACGCTTTGCTTCATTGTGGCATAGAGAGAGATTTTCAGTTTGTTGTACCCAGTGTCTCTCTTTTCTGTCGCCTCACTCTCAAGGTGTGAACATTGACAAAACATCTTCAGCTTGGTGTCGCTGACATCTGAAAAGCTCCTAATGCGTTATCTCCCACCTGGTGGTTGCCGTCACCATGCCCGTCTCTCCAACTCCCGGACCGGGCAGTAACTCCAGTACATTGCCCTGGGACCCTGGCTCACCACTGTCACCCTCCCTGGTAAACAGCACGGTGAAAATCGTGCTCATCTCTTTGATCGTGTGCACCTCACTTTTTGGAAACGTAGTGGTGCTCATGGTATTTCAGCGCAAGCCGCAGCTACTCCACGTCGCCAATCGCTTTGTGCTCAATCTGCTTTTGGCCGACCTGCTGCAGACGGTGCTGGTCATGCCATTTGCCATCGCCGCCACTGTGCCCGAGGTCTGGCCCGTGGATGCCCGTCTGTGCCAGGCTCTTGTGGTTCTCATGCACCTGTTTGCATTCGCTGGTGTCAACACCATTATCGTGGTGTCTGTGGATCGCTACCTTGCCATCATCCACCCGCTGTCATACCCTACCCGTATGACGCCACATCTGGGCACCAACCTGATTGCTCTCACATGGCTTCTGAGTCTGCTTCAGAGCACGCCGCCGCTGTACGGATGGGGAACTATTGAGTTTGACCGCCGGCACAATGTCTGTACTGTGGTGTGGTCTTCAAGCTACTCGTATTCCGCCCTTGTGTCAGCGCTCTCGTTTTGGCTACCTGTGTTCATCATGCTTTGCTGCTACTGGATGGTGTTCAGAGCCGCAAGGAGACAGAATGCTCTTGTTCATCCCATCCAATCAAATCCCCCGCCAGATTCCCAAGCATCCTGTTCCAGTCCTCAAAGGCAGCAGCCGGAAGGACCCTTCTCAGCCTCCTACCCAATCAGGACACGGCACAGACGGTTCCATTATCACTGCAAGGCGGCACGGGTAGTGTTTGTCATCATGGCGTCTTACGTTTTTAGCATGGGCCCTTACAGTGTTTTGAGCACTATATCCATTTACTCGAGCGCGTCAGTGCCTCCCTGGTTGGCATCTATGGCTCTCATTCTGTTTTTCTTGCAGTGTTGCTTACACCCCTACATCTACGGATACATGCACCGCAGCGTACGTAAAGAGTTCCTGGCCCTGCTTTGCGGGCCACTGTGTGGACAAGGACGGATAAGTCAAGGCTCCGCTGTGGACAGCTGCTTTACAGTGACGGATGGACGCATGCCGCACGCCCACCTGTCGAGCCAGGCTGCTCGTGTGTGCCCTCTCCGCACCTGGGAGGAGGGAACCACCTCCTCTTCACCTACAGAGAGGAGGTCTAAGGACAGCCGTAAGGAGACCACCTCCATCAGTTTGAGCTCAGAGAAGGAGCTCACTGTTCATAGCAACAAGCAATCTTAGTCAAACAGCTGTTATGTATATATCTTTGAACTACAGTAAGGCCAATGAGATCATTTACATGCTTTAGGATGGGCACAGTTTGATACAATTAATCAAATTATTAATTCTGTGCCTTTCAATACAACTTAACTGAAAACACTGTATCTCTAACCCTATGTATTAATAATGCTATGGATGTACTGTAATGTACTGTACGTGATGTACTTAATGTCAGCGATATTGACAACAACAACAAGCCTAACAATGGTAGTTTCCTGGATACTGGTTATGTCTTGTCAGGTATTATGGAGATGCATGCAAATGGTGAAAGACTATTGCACATTCCTGTTAGTCACAAAGTTTATTTTTTGTATTATAAAAAAGTGTTTTAGTCAAGTATCCTTGAAAAATTACAGAATTCTAAACATTCCAACAAGGTTCTTAGACAAATACGTGGAGATTAAAAGTATGTTTAAAATGCATCATATTGAGATGGTATGAAGCGCTACGTCAAATAAAGAATGCAGCTTTTTTAAGATTTGCAGGAAATGAAAGGAGTGAAGTGTTACACAGTATAAAGTGGTGTATAATATATCAAACAAAATGAATGTTCTTTGCATACTGTGTAAAAATGAACTGTATTGCTATAAAATGACACTTTAAAAAGACAGAATTCACATTCATTACACGATCTAGAGTAAATATGTAATGATTTCTGTCTTTTTTTTTTTAGATTTAGCATAGATTTAAATTTTGTTTGTTATATAAAACTCGATCATTGCCATGGAAATCAAAGTTCTCTGATAGGAAAGATGTATTATATGTGAGATTATATACAATCAAACTGTACTATTTTAGAGATACAATAGACTGATTATGTTTTAGGAAATGAAAGAAACTGTTTTATTATTTATTGTTCATGTGCCATACGTTTCTTAAGCGATGAATCTCATCAACAATGATGTAGGTCAGTTATTCAGAAGTGCTGCTGTTGTTATCATACAAGAATCCTCAGTAGACAAATGATGTAATGAAGTAGGAGAGAGTTGTGAATATTTATGGTATGTATTTCAGTTGTATGCTTTGTATCGTGTGTCTGATTTACTCAACAGTGTAGTTAACCCCGTTTTCTGAATGTCACTCTTTGACATTTATCTCCAACATGAAATCCTAGCTGTTCTTTAATTTATCAGTGTATTTTTCTTGAAAATGACACATTCACCAGTATCTAAACAGCAGTATTAATTTTTACATCACAGAATGTGTATTGTGGAGGGTTTTTTAGTATTCAGTAAGAGGATGAATCTCTCAAAACATATTTAATGACCGTGTCATATTTCACCCCAAAATTAATAACGAATATGATATTTTGTTAATTTTTTTCAACCAATATGGTTTCCTTTTGTTTTGTTTTCATAACAATTGATGATATTTACCCCATTATCAGTATTACAATGCAAGAAAATATCTTTTTATATAGTGATAAAGATCACTATTATGAATATTTTTGTTTTTTTTTTATATACTTTGGGGTGAAATGTGACCTGGTTACATGTTTTCATGTGATTCACCCAAGAGCAGCCAATCATCTCAGGGTTATATGATGTGGGTTATATCACTCGGTTACCTCTTATGTGAGAATAGTCAAGAGTGCCTAAATTAGTGCATAAATTACACATAGAAACAATATGTGATTAAATATGATAGCTTTGCAACAGATGAAGCGCTGTATAATATAAGATAAAAACATAGTGGAACAATTTAACTTCAACTGTAACACCAGACTGTTTTATAAATGTGTAGACATTTTTGTAATGATGTAATATGTATTTTATTTCTTTTGTTATGACACTTTGAAGAATGTTCATGTATACCTCAAAAAAAAAAAAAAAACGAAACAATGCATTCTTGTGAGGTTTCAAATTAAAGTTACTAGAAAGTCACTAGTTTTTATGTAATGGCTGTTTTTTAACCACGCATTTAAATAACTTTACAAAAAGTACAAAAGCACTAAACATCTCCCATGAATAAGATATTATTACTTGTATAAAAGTGTCCTACAGACAAAAATGTGCTTTGCAACCATTCTACTTCTTCCATAAAAAGTCTGTCAGCCAGATTAAACAATTAAGAAAAACAATTAAGAAAAACAACACAGCAAGAGTAATTATTAATATGGACCAATAGGAGATGATGGGGACATGTTTTCAACCAGCATCAAATGATGGACGCTTCCCAACAAAATAATATACAGCAGATACATTAAAAACTATTTACAGGAATCATCGTATTAAATAGTCAATTTATGTCATTACAGATAAAGAAATCAAAGGAGAGTAGAAAAACAAACATGTTTCAGTATAATAGTATATCAAGACTTCATTATAAGATATGGGCTTCTGTTGTGAGCACAGGTAAATGGTCTTTGGAATTCACATGCTGACCTACCGCAGGTCAATGAGCCAAAGTGAATAACAGATAGTTTCACCACACACCAGCACATGTACAGGATGAGTGTGTTTTCTGATTCCTTAGAAAGGTTTTCCTTCAGTTTAATGTTTCTTTAGGCATCTAATGCTTTGCAAAAGACGCTGCTGTGTTCCTCTCTTAGTCCACTTTCAGCACACCGTAGATCTTATTTACAAACCAGAAGCAGGCGAAGAATCCAATAGTACCTGTATAGACAAAAAGCAGTCAGACAAGCCCACAAATCAGACATATTCTATATAACAATACAATAGTGTACATTATAGCGCTTCAATTAAAATCACATTTAGAGTCATTTAGGTGACATTTTACAAGATAACCATCTGTGAACGGAGCCATTTCAATGAAGCAAATTATCTGCAGAAGCTAAACTGAGCCGAGCGTAATGAAGCACTGGATTAAATCTGATCATCGCTGACAGATAAAGATCAGCTCTGTGCGAGATGAGCCACTTAACAATAAGTCTGACATAAATCTTTAGTTCTGAATCTATTTTAGGACACATTTACATACAGGAGATTCACACAACTCCTCCTCACTTTCCACACACGCACTTGCTTTATCTTTATCTTTCGCTCTTAGGATTTTAAGGAGTGGCTAAAACAAATCATGGCATGGGGTAACAATTATTTTAATAATTGGCGGAGTAGACTAAAAACGTTGTGGGTTTCTAATGGTAATCCACTAAGCCTCTCCATTTTTACCCCCAAAGCTCATGCGTTGAAGTTGCCATAACAGCCGTAGCCAGGGATCCCGAAGCATCTCGTAGAATCCATGGCAACAAATAGATTGTGGCTAATATCCACTCAAAATAATATTTTGAGTGGCTAATATCCCATCGTTCAAAGCAAAGCCATGAAATTGGCTGTAATTACAAAGGATCTGGAGTGTTTTTGTAATTATTCAGTATACGTCAGTGTTAGTCCTAGTCTGTTATAGTTGGGTATGAAGGGTGAGGAAACTACATTTAGAGGACATGTGCATGTCTGTGTAGTATTATCTAAGCCCAGCTGTCTACAGCTCTGGGTGACGGGGCTATGGCTGGCAGACAGCTGGCCCGCTCTCGCCACCTCAGTCTCAGCATATCAATGAGGAGAGATGTGATTAAGGCCAGTGGGAGCGCTACTATCTTTCAACAACACTGAGGGATGAGCAGGAATATTTATAAGTGTTCCAATTACCCACGGTCAGAACACAGCATGAACAAAGTGACCAAATCTGGTCATCTGCCAAACAAAAGTGTTCAGAATCTAAACCATTAACATAACCGGCCTCTTCAAACAACAAAAAGGTTGTATTTGTAGTGAACAAAATATTATAATTGACCCTATTTTATCGTTTTTTTTATGAAAAGTAAATGTGTTTCGTTGGCCCTGGAAAGGGTGAAAAATCTGCATGTCATAGAAAGCACACATAGTATTGATTTTAGGTACAGGATACAAATCCTGACGTTTTTGAATTGGACATCAAAGCATTGATAATAATATTTTAACATTTTTACTGTAGAGTATATTATACGGCTCTGTGGACAAAGTTTGTTCATTCTTCATGCACAGCAGTGTGAAAATATTTACTGGTAACACCTATCGCTATCATGTCTGGTCGATGACGTTTGAAAGTATTAAATCACTTTATATAACAAATGTAAATACATAAAGAACTACTTTGGCTTGTTTGTAGGTCATAAAACTTGCTGTAAATTGCTGTAATAAGTGTAAGTGTAAATCAATGAATGATTTTCAAGGTTAAAATAAAAACAGACCATAGGCCAGCTGATTAAACATAGCCGCTAAATTAAGACCGTGTCTAAAGAACTTGTTTGACCTAGTCCTGTACTTTTTATGTTACTGACCTTTAAAAGTTATGACCTGTCTTGAAGCAAAAATTGGACTTGAATAACTAGTTGAAGCAGTTTATGCAACTGCTCATATCTGATAAATCATACCTGTGAAAATGAAGAAGATGAGCACCATGATCAAGGTGTAACCAAAGTAGAGGATGGTGCTTGCAGCCCCTACAATTTGAAGCTTTGAGACAAAATAATGCACTGCATAGATGAACAGATAAATGGCTGTGAAACCGCTGGTCAGGAAAGATCGCCACCACCAGTGATAATCCTGAAATAAAATTTCAGTAGTTTAAGTAAGTGTTACGTAATTATTTCACTGTATCCTGTAGTGCTCTTAAAGTTCAGTTTTCTTTCTTACCTCTGAACATAAATGGAAATAGCAGAGCAGAATAGTGGCCTCAGAGCAGGTGATGACCAGGATGATGAAGACCAGGAAAAGAAAGCCAAACATGTAATACATCTGATGAGACCTACAAAGAAACATTTTAATGCACCATTACGGCCAAAACGTCACAGCAAAACATTTTAAAGTGTATGAAAAATTAAAAGTACTAAAAGCTGTCTGACTTACCATATGCTGTTGAGGATGAAGAAGAGCTGGATGAAGATGCAGCCAAAGGGCAAGATGCCGCCCATGATGATACCCGGCCCAGGTCTGGTGAAGAAGGACTGCTGAGGAATTTGCCGTGGGATTTGGTTTGTTCTCACCGGTGGCTCAATGCCCTGTGAAAGCAGGAAAATAAAAACACACCCACGTGCATCACAGCGTGCCAAGGAAAAAGCTCACACAGATGGAAAAGGCGACAGCAACTGACAGTGACACAAAGAAACATGCTGTAATACGCTGTCACAAACAAGAAAACATGGAGATTGAGTTCAGTCTTTCTTATTCGTTAAGAATACATCCTTTTAAGTATCAGTTTCTGTGAACCTGCCAAATGAACCTTTCTGAACGCAAGCAATTACAATTTGAATAGCTATTGAAGAAAAGCTATTCATGGAGTAATACTCACTGGCTTTTTGAAGCCGAAGTATGCGCCCAGAAAAGTGAGAGGAACAGAAATGCCGAACCACAATGCCAGGATGGCCACAAGTGTACCAAAAGGAACAGCAGCAGAGGAACCCTCGACCCACAGGATCAGATTCATCAAGAAGAAATCCACAAATACAATCCTGGAATAACAACACCGTTAAGGATGCGAAACTTGTGTACTTGCATTTACATAATACCATTCCTGTTCTTCTGATAAAAAGAGTTGACAACATACCCAGGGCACAAAAAGGCTGTGAGGAGAACATTGGTTTTCCAGTTTTCACCACCAAAAGCTGATGACACAGATAAAATGTTTGGGTGAATAATGATATGATAAAGATAAAGCCATGACAAAATGTGATGGAATAAGATTGTGTTGAAACATATTCTTACTCTTATAAAGTCTTGCGGACACGTAGCCTGCAGGTGTGCCCAGAAGGACCCACAGCACCACTGCACAGGTCATGAGAGCTCCTCTGTTCGCTGGAGACAGGAACCCCAGACAGGCCAAGACTAAAGAGAAACAAAAGACCATATAAAACATGTTCCTGAAGCAACATCTTTTATTGCTTGTGAAACAAGATTCCTATCAAGAAACATAGTTCTAACGCTACTGTGACGTAATACTAGCATTAACCCTAATTCAAGTCTAATTGGAGAGTATACGTTTTATTTAAGAATCAACAAGGATGTGCTACTTGACAAGATCACTGTAATCTCAACCAAAATGCAGAGATTTCTAATTACAAATGATCTTTAGCTCGTTTAATACAGACTAAATTAAAATCCATGTTTTTCCAGCACTTACAAAGGGTGATAAAGGTCATCATAAAAATCTGAGTGCCCTGTCCGAGAAAGACAGACAGAAACATTCCCATCCTAGGTGGCCTGAAGACATCACCATGCACCTGCTTCCACCCAGACTCCTCCTGAAGATCTTCCTGAAGATGATACAACACACAACCAATCACAACCTCAATGTGACAGCTATTTCACTGATCATATCAGGTCACATCATGTAATTAATGTAAATTATTATGGGCAGATGCAAAACACGCCATCTAAACAACAAGGTTGCATGTCATATCTGCACTACCCCCAGTGACATTATATATTTATTGTAAAACATTCAGGCTTTCTTTATTTTCACCTTGATTGGTGAGCATGATTACACTATGTTTTAACACACAAAGGGATTTTTCCAAAAGCCAAACAATCAGCAAATCATAATCACCAGCGACAAAATAAGCTTGTAAGCTTACATAGGTACTGTTTGCAGCTGGAGGGATCTTAACCCAGTCTGCCTGTGAATGTTACAACAGAGGTTTCAGTGGTGGGAAGTATTCTCACGATCAATACAATGAGAAAACTGATAGCATGTTTGAACTGGGAGGACAAATGTACTAATCTATCTCCACACTAATACATTTTAAAACCTAATACATTTCATTTTAATTTTGTTGATCTCCACTAATAATGTTAGTAAAGATGTTTTCATATCCATTTTCTAGCCTTTATCTAAGCTTTTGCATTATTGTTATTATTTTGTTACTGTGCCTTTAATAAATGGCCCTTGAATGTCCAAGTTTGCATGTACAAAAATACTCTTTAGTAGTAGTGTAAACATATATAAATGTATCACATATTATAATACACAAAATTAAAATATGTATCATAGAGATATGGCGATTGTTTTACAAAATTCTTTTAAAAAGACTTATTTTTCAGTGACAGACCTATTCAATTTTGATTAATTTATATACAAAAGGTTCAGTTAAACCTATTAACCTTTAATTCACCCCAAAAATAACAATTATTTTATTATTTACTCATCCTCATGTCATGTGAAACCTGTATGACTGTTCATCAGACTATTAGTATGTACAGTACCTGTATGATACTTTCATAGTATGGACACAAGGTACAATTCCACAAAAGAAAGAATCATATACAGGGTTTGAAATAACATAGGGGTGAAATTCATTTTTAGGAAAGTAACAAATATTAGTGAAAATGTTTAATGTTTTGGAAATAAATCTGACATTTAATTTTTTTTGTAGGATCAATATCACAATTGTAGGATAAAACTAATAGGATAAAAACAAATAACTGTGAACTCTCATGTATTACATTGAATCGAGCGTATTGCCTACTTTTTAGCTGCCCCATCAATATCAGTATTTATCAATAACAAAATTGCATCACACTTCAGTCTCTCCTAACATTAGGATCCATCAGAAGCATGAAGCAGACCACAAAG
This sequence comes from Beaufortia kweichowensis, assembly GCA_019155185.1. NCBI lineage: Eukaryota > Metazoa > Chordata > Actinopteri > Cypriniformes > Gastromyzontidae > Beaufortia > Beaufortia kweichowensis. The sequence goes on along the minus strand of CM032803.1, from coordinate 8,276,626 downwards.
ACAACATTAAATTTCATGCTAATACTGTTCATGCCACATATTTATATGGTTTACTCCTGATTACTATGCTCATTCCTCTTCATTTGACCCTTAAAAGGGCCAAGATAAACAGCAACTGGGAAGGGTGGCGGTATCCTTGCATCTTTATCAACATAATCTAACACATTACGGTAACTGAAAGTTTTTTTAAGCTGCACCTTGGTGGGTGCGTCAGGTCTATTGACACAAGACACGTTGCTCAGTCATGTTATCAAGATTGAATTCAATTAAATGTACCTGGTCTATCTGGTTGTACTTGGCAATGTCCTTGTGAAGTGTTCTGAGCATGATCATGGCCACCATGCCAGACAGGAATAGCACGATGACCAGTGAGTTAATAATGCTGAAAGTAAAATAAAGATATTGTTACAGTTTCTTATTCTCCATTCAGAGATATATTTTAAGCCAAGCAGGCTCTTTGTGTTACCTGAACCACTGGATGTTGGTGTGAGGCATGGAAACCAAAATGTAATCCCAACGAGAAGCCCATCTAATCTCATCGTTGCGCTAAAATGCAATGAAAAAAAACACTTTTACATACAGTTCTTGACATTTAACGCTAAATACAGATTCATTAAATAAACTTGCCTTGAATTGAACGGAATAGGTGAAGGTCACTTTGACATTACTGTTGAATTCAGCTGGTATGTCCATGGGAGGTCCTTCACATGTTGGATTAGCATCATCACTATGTTTGACACTGTTAATCCAACAGAAACACGTTATGAACAAGACTACACAGAAAACTCTGAAGGATGGTCCGTTATTCTTTCGACTAAATGCTAAAAGATGTAGAATGTTGAGGAAAAACTGCACTGTTATCAGACCTTCTAGGTTCCAAAGTAGCTGCCACAAGCCGAGCACCCATCCCAGTGTTTTCATCTGCACTGTGGTATGTTATGGTGATGTCCACGTGGTTGAAAATGTAAAAAGTGTTCTTTTTGTTGAATTCCGCCTGAAAGAGATGACAAATTCCAATGACAAAGTCGTTGAAGAAGCTGCTCTAGCAGCAGTAAGGTGTATCTACTCTGAAGACAAACACATTGTACGAGACACATTTTTAAGGGTGTGCCTTCTCTTTCTCATGCCCAGTTAATAAGATATAGAACCTTGTATGTCCTTTCTATTACAGGGTTCAACACAACATTTCCAGTTCTCCCCCAACAATGGCCCTGTGTGTTACTTGTATACAGTTTTAATAACAAATCTGCAACTGAAGTAAACGATGAACAAGGTCCTCTCACACTGATAACACAGGCATCTCTTGGCTTTCCTTCTTGGTTAACTAGGCATCCAATGGGAAATCCAGGGTTACAGATTTTCTGATCGTCCTCCACAGTATAACACCATGTTACAGGCATATTGTCCACAATCCTACAAAATAAGAAGAGAGAAAAAAATAAACCCACTGATCTGTTTTTTGCAAGCTTCAGGCACACAATAAATAAAATAAATGGATTACATAGAATACTGATTGGACATTGTAGGGATTGCTGTTTTTAGCATTGCATCTAGTTATACTGATAACCTGGAAAGCAAGATGCCGAAAGTGACACGTTGCTACCACGCCCTAGTATAGTTGACTTACCAGTGGTGCTGGTAGTTCAGCTCCATTCCTCTCTTTAGAAAATCTAACTGTAATTTATCTTCTTTTTTAGCTGTATCATATGTTAAGGTGCAGACCTTCACACATGATTTGTCGGTTTTAAATGAAAACTGAAAGAGAAGAAATTTAAATCAGTGTACTGTTGAATACTAGTCAACTTTATCAGCACATCACTGCAGTCAACTAAACAGCCTGGAATACTTTGTTTAAATACCACAAAATACAATAATGTCAAGTGATACATACAACTATTTAAATTTACATTTAGGCATTTTGAAAATTATTTTAAGGTTGTGCATGTGTGATTTGACATTTGATCAGAATGTGCATTTGAAACCATGATCTGGGCAATACTAGTAGCATGATGAGTTCAAGAAAAGCTATAGTCAACAGTGTGGACTGGTAGGTGTATCACATCTACATCTAGTAAAACTTGACAAACAAGATCAAGGAGGCTCAACATGACGTTGGTTTTAAAAGGCCCATCATAATAACGATTTAGCACAATAGTTAAAAAAGCCTCTCTTACCTTGTATGGAGATGTTTCTATTCTCTCTCCAAATAACACCTGCCCGAGGTTCTCTGAGGGTCTTCTTTCATCTGAATCTTTGCAGAAACCAAACCTGAATGAAGAGATTTAACATTAAAGAGAATTAACACTAAACTGCAGTATTGAAATACAATTGTACAACTGTACAAATGTATAATAACAACCCTATACTGTGATCAAAGATACTTACGCATCATACTCATAAGGCAAGACTGATTCCACAGAGTCCAATCTATTTACAAACAACTGGATCACAGTCTGTGGAAATAAAAGACAGCTGATGATGGAACTCAACCATTTCTTACATGTCTGTAATTGCTAACTAAACACTTCCTTTACTGATCTGCAAGGAGAAGAAATGAACTGATGTGCATTGCAGAAGACCCTAGGTAAACCAGGAACTGCTTGTTTACATTTGTTTGTGGTTTGAGCTATAAAATATAATCTATACAACAATAAAGCAACAATAAAAGCTCACCTGACATTCCCCCGCATCTCCTTCCGAAGCCTTTTCACAGAAATTCACTGGCGCTAAACCCGGAAGGTAGAATCCAGAACATGAGCTGATTGCTATTAAACACCAAACAGATATAAAACACGTATTCGGTGACTTCATTTTTCAGGTCGGTTTTTAAATCCGGTTTCCTATGTTGGAAAAACCATAAAACCAACGGGTGACAAATGACGGATAAAAAACGACCAAGACAGCGAGATCGCAGCTCCCCGTGATTCGAATTTTTTGTATCGTGTCACTTCCTTGTTGCGCATGAAGCCCCGCCCCTTTATGGCCCTCCTCCATTTCCTTCATATCGTCGTGTTGATGCATAAATCGAAGAAAGGTTAAGAATTTAGAAATGACAAAGGAATAAATTCTTGACCTTAAGATGTGATGAAAATTATGAATGTTATTTATGCACGCATAATTACAAACGTATATGTGTGTTGTAATAATAAAAAACAATTCGGTAATTACAAATGTTTTCGTTTCTAACAACAATAATTTACACGGATCATTTACAAGTAAGATCAGTTAAATTTCAGTAAAATCAGTTTAATTGCCATGATGGCAACAATAAAAAATAAATTATAGTAAACTTTGCGCTATAGAGACATATACCAACCTATATATGTGTGCCACCAGTTGACTATATAATGATCTAATTTATTATGATTTTATTATCTGTGAGCTATATGTTATTTATAAGATTATAATACATTATCTTTAAATAAATACGTTTATTTACAGTGTATATTTATTCCGCACAACTGTCTTTTCATATATTTTATTTTTACATTTACCTTTTAAATATGTATATTAAGATGTTTATTCTATACAAGTTTATGTGTGTATTTACTCATAGTACATCATTCTTCCGTGTCTTGCTGTTGTATTCAAATGTACGTGTCTGGTAATTCATTGCTAAATAAAGTGCGCTTTTCAAAAATAACTATAGATGGCGCAAGAGACTTTTAAACTGTTAAAGTCCGCCCTCTTACCACAAAGTAAGTGGCTGTCCAGCCGTGGGCGGACCAAAAGACACGAGATCCATATAAACCAGCAGAACCTTTTGTTTCGGTCTATTGACCCTCTCTGCGGTGAGTATTGCACAACATTAGTGTGCTTTTCTGACATTATGCACGTGTTTGGTTTAACGGTAAATGGCAATTTTATAATGCTTGTTTATTTTAACTGCTTCAATTATTCTCTGTTATTATATGGTAAAACAGCTGCGACTATAACGGAAAATGGCCTCGTAGTTGTAAGATATTTTAAATGCATGTTTAATCGATGCACCATTTTGACCTTGCAACCTAAAAAACTGAATCAATGTTGTGCATCTTAAGAGGGTTGTCTGTGAAATTGTTTTGTTCTTGATCAAACGTGTAACACGTTGACCTAATGTGGTCTTAGCTTTGGGGGTGTCTGCGTCCGCCATTTTGTGAAGCATGCTTATAAAAACCAACTGTAAATGCCATGCAGACTGATCTATCGGAAAATTGTTATCATATTTTAATACAATTCTCAACTTTGCTAACTGTAGTTCTTAATGCACACGTGTAATCGAAACGTGTGAGAACCTGGCTAACGTTAGCTTGCTCGACCACATATTTCGGATAAAGGTGAGATGATATGTCATTCTCAGCGATCACGATTTCTGACGAAGAATGCACTGGAAGTTTTACGTTGGCGTCTGCAATTATTCATGTTACGTAGACTGGACTATTTTCTGGTAATCCAACAATGTGCCTCTCCCTCTAGTTGCAATAGCGAGAAACATGGCGGAGGCAGACCGACCAGGGAAGCTCTTTATCGGTGGCCTTAACACTGAAACGAGCGAGAAGGTCCTTGAAGCATATTTCAGCAAATTTGGCAGAATAGCAGAAGGTAAATGCAGTTTAATAAGGGTTTTAGTGCGTTCTACAAATTACATGTATGAATAACGATCAAGTACACCAAACGCTACAGTATGTATATGTACACACGTTGGTATGTTACAGTAAATGCAACATCTATACAAGTAGCATTTTGTAGCGTTAACTATAGTAAGCTAAGTGTAGTAAATGGGATCTTTCAATATGCATTATAGTATATTGTGTATATTATATAGTATATTATGTATTATATAATATACATTGTTTCATGTGGGTTCATCCATCAAACATCCAGAAACGCAAGCTATTAAAATGTTCTTTGCTTTGCTAATGTATTGAAAATATGACGCATTTTGAATAAATAAACAAATGTGTGACGGTATGTTTAATGCTTTTCTTTAGTTCTGTTGATGAAAGATCGTGAAACAAACAAATCCAGAGGTTTTGCATTTGTGACTTATGAGAATCCTGGCGATGCCAAAGATGCTGCAAGAGAAATGAATGGCAAGGTATGTACTAGTGCCAACTTTACATTTGTGAGCTGTGATGAAGTTTGAAGGACTGATCTGTTTGAATTGATGTAATCCACAATTGTCCTCTAAGAAGTTCTGAGCTTGCATAATCATTTGCACAATTGTCTGTGACGCTGTGAAACTGTCTATTTAAGAGCAATATTTTGACCTAAAATTGCCTTGCCTTTTTTTTTCAAAAGCCCCTTGATGGCAAGCCCATTAAAGTAGAACAGGCCACAAAGCCCCAGTTTGAGTCTTCAGGGCGTCGTGGGCCCCCACCAGTTCACGGGCGGAGCCGTGGTCCTTCCAGAGGCCCGCGGGGGTCTAGAGGAGCACCAAGTGGAATGCGGGGACCACCAAGCAGAGGTACTATTCATTCACTGTCTTGTAGATGTATATGACTAAGCTGTGATGAGACAATATTCATGATCCATTTACAATGATTGTTCTCTAAGAAGTTCTGAGCTTATGGTGGATATGCATGCAACTTATGTGCTAAGATTTTACCAAGGTAACGTAGGGATTGTAGAACCCTTTTTTAAAGGTATATCGTCCAGAGGTCCACCTCCAATGAAGAGAGGTCCACCAGTGCGGAATGGAGGTCCACCACCCAAGAGATCTGCACCCTCTGGGCCAATGGGCAGACGTAAGGTTTTTCCTTTTTGTCATATAACAGCTCTTGAAATCTTTTGAGCAATAAACATTTTTCTCATGTATTTAACAGCACCAGCAATAAGGGACCGGGATCCATACGGTCCCCCTCCTCGTAGGGAATCGCTGATGTCGAGAAGGGATGATGGTCCTTCACTACGCGATGATCACTACAGTACTAAAGACAGGTAAGATGACATGTAAGATTATGAATATTTCAGTGTTTGATTTGTGTATTTAATAAAAAAAAAATCACCAGCTCTTTACTTTCTGCAGTTATTCTAGTCGAGACTACATGAGCTCACGTGACACTCGGGACTATGCTCCTCCTCCACGAGACTACCCATACCGGGATTATCCAACCCATTCCAGTTCCAGAGATGAATATGGGTCAGCATCTAGAGGATACAGGTGTGTTTATACCTGACGATATATATTAGCAATGTTTAAACAAAGCAGCAACGTACCAAGCCAAAATTTTATACAATTTTAGAGATTAAGAAATATCTAACTTTTCTGCTTTTTAGTGATCGTGATGGCTATGGTGGTGGACGAGAGCCCAGGGGTTACATGGAGCGACCCAGTACAGGCTCCTATAGAGATCCTTACGATGGTTACGGTAAGATGAAACTTTCAGTGTGGTGTGAACTGGGTAGGGGCTCCACTTAAACTGTCTGTTATGCACTTGGAAAGGGCTGCCTCGTGTGATTTGCCAAAAAGTGGAAACATCAAACGTGGCGTCTTTTTGTCCAACCAAAATCGCACCAACAAGGAATCTCTCGCAAGCTGCGTTTCCCCCCCCAAAACGACCAAGAAAAACAAAGTACCCAATCTGCAGTCTAACATCTGGAATTCAGTACCAAAGGAAAATGCTTTTACTCAACAATGGCGTGCAAAGGTCCTCTGATTGCGCAATTGTCAACACTGTGGTTAGGTAGATATTTAGTGGTTAAGTTCCTCAGAACCTAAGAGATCCAAATTTATTTTTCTGTGTTTGGATAGATTGCAACTTTGAGCTAAACGAACACAAGTTTGGGGAAATGGGCACTTTAACTACGCAGTATCATGCAGAGAATGTTTAAGTAAATTTTGCCAATTACATGACCCATTGACCCTGCAGGTAACTCGCGCAGTGCCCCACCTTCAAGGGGTCCCCCTCCATCCTACAGTGGGAGTGGCGGAAGCAGTCGCTATGACGACTATGGCAGCGGTTCCCGGGATGGATATGGCAGTCGTGACAGTTATCCCAGCAGTCGGAGTGACCCATACTCCACTAGTCGTGGTGATCGACCGGGTAGGCAAGAGAGGGGACCGCCCCCTCCTCTTGAGAGAGGCTATCCTCCTCGAGAGTACAGCAGCTCAAGTCGCGGGGCACCTCGGGGTGGTGGTCGCGGAGGTGGCCGGGCAGATAGAGGAATGGCCCGGAGCCGATACTAAGATGGACTCAAATGGAGAAATGCCAATCTCTCAATGAGATGTTCAAAAGACTTGGAGTTCCAAAAAAAACATCATTTTAAAATCTGGATTTCGTGCTTCAATTTCAAGCTGTACCCAAACATGTGAAGTTTTCCCCTTCCTTTTAAATGCAGATTTTTTTTTTCTCATTGCCCATTAGTGAATGTTGTAAATTTAAGTGAGTGTTCTTTTATTTTGTATAATATTGCTTGTTAAATCTGCAGTGCCCTGAAACATGGCTTTCATTTACCAATAAAGTGTTTTTATTCAAAGATTGAGCAACGCTGCTGTTGAAGGAAATGAGAAACTATGAAACGCAAACTCGGTTTACCATTTGTTTTGGGGCAATCACCCCTAAGTGGCACTTAATGATCAAATTTAGATGCTAATGCAAAATATTCATGTAGGCATGATTGTTCAAATTGTTGGAGAAACTTTTTTCCCAAACTCTCTATGGGTGTAGTTTTCCTCCGTGCAAATGGATCCTTCATCGCAAAGCCCAAACATTGACTGCTTGCATCGACCAATCCAAAGACAACCGTAATGCAAGAAACAATTCAGCACCACAGATAAAACCTGTCGACAGCTGGTAAGCAAAGCAAACCCTTTTGTTCTGGTATAAGTCAAGTCTCGCTGGTGTAATTTGAAGCCTGCAGGTTAGTGTAATTTTAGTCAAACGTCATCTATGTTGCCCTGGCTTTACAAATTCAATCCTGCTATCTAAAAGGTTTTAGAATTTGCAACATTAACTAAACGACACCTCTGCCTACAAAGGAGTCTGAATTTCAACCACTGGATCACTGAGTTTAGGAGCTCTTAGTCTCAGAAATATCAGCTGCTAAAGGAGAAAATGTCTGGATTTTTTGCCCCTTCATCACATTTCCCTTTTCAAATGCCCAAAATTGCCCATTTGTTTTAAAGGATATGAATCGCTTCAAAGGATCTTATACCTACAGCAAAAATGTAAACCAAATAGCTGCAAAACTTCTCAACCTCACAATGGGAGCCTTTAAAATAGTAGTAAATTCACTTAGTGTAAGAAGTCAGAGTTGCTCTCAAAGCATGCTGAATCTAAAAAAAATGGAGACCACATGGAAAGAAACCGCATCCTAGCAACAAGCCTGGGAAACCATTGAGATTGGATTGATTTCTTTTATTTAAAATGGTTTTAATATTTGTCCCCCAGTCTCATCTGTAACCATTTGCTGACTGTAATTTTCTTGTTGCAGGATAAATAAAGGATCATAACTACATTGATTTCCTCTTTTGCTGTGAGCACCTGCACTTGTCATGGTGAATATGATGCAGGCATTTCTGTGTGACGAAGCAGGTATGCGTAAGTCCTAAAATGCCTACAAATGTGTTGTGCATTTCTATACAATTAATATTTTTGTCCTGTTTGTCCAGTTTCGTGGTGGGCTGCTGTGGAGTCAAGCTGGCGTTGTGTAGATGGAGTCATTGGGATGCTGAAAAATGAGTTGATGTTTTTAAAAAATAAATGAATTCAATTGAATTGCTTGTTGTCCTTTGTCACTATATTTATAGAAAAATTCAGACTTCTCCATTGTTGTTTTGTAATATTTGTATCAAGCTTCATTATTATGACTGCATGTACTTGGTAGTTTCATTGGTAGAGAGAGTAAATTAAGCCATACTACAGCAATGATATTCCTATTACCTTATTGAAAAGAAGGGCTTAATGTTAGCTGTATGGCAGACGTCCGCTAAGGACTTCCTTGTAGGGCTGAATGGTCGTTATAACATCGCTGCAAAAGCAGAAGCGCGACGGATGTGGGGAGCATCTAAACTCACAGAATTGGCACAGCAAGGGTGCGGTGCTATCTGAAAGGCCCATTGAGCCTAAACTATGAACCCAGAGGAGCGGACTGTTACCTGGCTAATAACATTAGGTGTGCTCGATTCCCCTAAAAAGAGTATCGCTGATCCGGAGGAGTTTTTGAAAGCATCTTTGAAGGATGGGGTTGTTCTGTGTAAGCTTATGGAGCGTCTGCTACCTGGATCCAGCTTAAAGGTAATCGGTTATACGCTCACGCGTTTCTACATAAAAATAGCTGTCTACTAAATGTTACTTTCTTTTGTTGTAATACAAGAGCAACAGTTAAAGCCGTGCTTGATGCCTATTGTTGGGACGCGTGACGTTAGACGCTAGACTTCGTGTTATACGTTGTCTCAAGATATACTTCTAAACGTTGGAAAACAATGAGTATAATTTATTCGTTTATGTGTTTAAGGCGCACAATTAACCATGATGAACAATCTAACTTCCTGTTACATGAGGGAAAAACATTGTTCCGCATTCTCAAGCAGAGAAATGTATCTTTATTTAATGTATTGCATTTATATACATATTACAATATGACTATTAATAAAAAGAATAAATGCGGTTTTTTTTCTCGGCCAAAGCTGTTTTAAATAGTCAGATCTGGATATCTACATGTCTCGATTGTAAAGATACACCCCCTTCTTTCATTTTTCCTTGCATAGTTTGTTATTTATACATTGTATCTCGGTAAATAAGAATATTAAGTAAAGTTTAAAGTATTACATATATTTAAAACCCGTGGGTTAATTCAGCTCATTTACAAGCTCATTGCGCTGTTGCATTCACTACATAACGTGTTTTCATCAATGCACCAACTTGTAAAAGTTTCTCTGTTCTTTAAAAGGCCATATTATATGATTTTCCTCCTCTCAATTTACTTGAACCTGTACATACAATGGTATAACGTTTAAACGGGCACTTTTTCTTGCAGGTATCCATATGTAGCCTAAGCGGTCCGTTTTAGAGCCTTGCTAAGCGCACATCGTCACTTCCTCCAAAATATCTTTTCCTGGTGCTAGAGGGCCCGATGAGATCTAGAGTAGATACGGGCTGTATGTATATGTGTGTGTGTGTGATCATAGCCGGACGAAGAGCACGCAAAGAAATAGTTACTTGCTAACTGAACGGATGCAGTTTTTAGCATGTGATTGTACAGCAGTGTCTGGGCACTCAGTGGCTAATGGGCTATACTGACATTTCTTTAGAAAAACAATATCTTTGTGATCTTAGATGATTCTTTCCGTTGCGGTGGGGTCGCAGCAAAGGCTTTAAGCGAAGTTGAGGTTATTTACTCGCTTTTTCATTGCTTACAGTATTCATCTGATCCCCGATGCGAAGCGGATTGCATTGCAAACATTCGGGAGTTCCTAAAAGGATGCCAGTCTCTAAAGGTTGAGGTAAGATCATTTAGTGTTTTTGTTAACAGAGGGTCATGCCTTTGAAAAATAGATCATTTGTGTTTGCAGGGCTGTTGAGCACTATGTATGCAACCGACATAGATGAAGATGATCAGATTGTTAAGTAGTCTCAATCATCAGAATCAGTTTATAGCAATTGGTATAGTGTCATGCAAATGTTTTTAGTACTGCTGTATATTCTGTAGCAATACGACATTGGTTTTGCAAATACATACTTTAATCATATATATATATATATATATATATATATATATATATATATATATATATATATATATATATATATATTATTAAACCTATTTAAAATAATATTTAGTAATTTATACTAGTATTTTCCTTCACATACATTTAAGTGGAGCTGTTTTGGTTCCATTGTTTTGGTTTTGCAAATCTGATCTGATACATGTTAGTAAACAAGATTGCTCCGTGTGCCTTTCTTTCACACGTGCATGTCAGTGTAAAGAATTGTATTTATAAGGATCAATAAGTAAAGTGTGTTTTGACCCAGGAACACTGTGCAGCATTATAACTACCACAGTATACAATGTCAATACAAAAAATCTAGCCTTGATTCAAACACACTATATATAGAAACTACAGAATATTAAAAAAGTTATAAAAAGTTTTCTTATATTAAAACTATAGCCAACATGTTGTTGCACACTAATAAACCATGCACATAAAATGTCAACATTACTTAATAAGTAGCATGTTATTTATGTTTAGGTATGGCTTTGTAAGGGTTAAATTGTAAGTTTGCTAAGCAGGTTTCTGTTTTCTTTTTATCAAAATGACTTTCCTGTGGTTGACAGTCAATTATAGAAGATTAAAAATATGACTTTTTCTTTTTGAAAACGAGTTCCACGCATACACATTTTAAATGGCCAAAACCAACATATCTAATTTAGGCCAATTTATTTATGTCAGGCCAATCTGTCACATTTATTGGTCAGAAATTATATTCTCAATATTGCCAGATACAAACTGATTGATCTGGTTGATTTTTACGAGTTTATCGCTACAAAAGACATATTAATCTGTCTTGTTACTGTCAAAGTGTTATACTGAAATCTACATTGACTACCCTGGAAAGTCTCTCCTAACAGTGTAAATAATTGCTGTACTCCTCTGCATTTAGTGATGATGTTGAATGCAGCAGTATAGAGCTTGACAGGGAGGGCTGGTGCTGTGAGTAGCTGGGACCAGCCCATCCTCTGGTCATTTTTATTTAGACGAACACACTTTAGGCACTATTACGAGTCTATAGACATGTGGTTGGTGCAAATCATGTGATTAGACAAAGAATCCAGTCACCTAACTTTCACTTCTGCATTTAAAGTAGCTGAAAACAAGAAGTAATGTAACACAAATTGCAACACTTGAAATGGGGACAGAAATAATCATTTTTAATGTTAACATTGTATTTCCACAAACCCACATTTTAAATAAAATTGCATGTTCATTTGCTTTTGCATCATTCCACAATGGTCTATCATTTTACAAGTTATTTTACTGTAAGTAAGTACTGCACGATGCGGATCGGACAGATGTTGCTTAATTATTTCATTTCGGCCACCAAAGCTAAACAGTGTTTGCTAAACACGAGGACAAATGCCGTTTCTTGCATTGCTGGGTAAACGGTTATGTTTTATTTAAAATGTGAAACCTTACCCTTCGCAAGAAAGCCGATCGCTGTCTGCACCCAGTGAGTGACCAGCACTGCAAGACTACATGACAAACAAGCAGATTCTCATGAATTGCCTGCAGCTACATCTCAAAGTGTGCAAGGCATTAAAGATGTTTCCCTAACCAGTGACATTTTTGTGGGTCTCTATCTCCAATTTATGTGTGATGGATGCAAAGCTGTTTCTCGTCTGATCTCTCTGACCTACTTCTGCTTTATACTGCATTTTCATGTTTGATTTGGTGTCTTGTCTTCTCAGGGCTTTGAACCAGAGTGCTTATATACTGGGGAGAACTTTGGCAAGGTTCTGTCAACACTATCAGCTATAAACATCGCCACTCAAGGTAATTGATAAGGTTATGGACATGCGTCCATATGTGCATGCTGATCTCATAAGCTTTGTTTTCCATGTCAGTGCTGTTAAAAATAGCACTGACATGGAATTATAATTAAATTAAAATTATAATTTTAAAATCTTTCCAGTGTAAGCTAAAGTGCTAAAAACTGGTTGCTGCTGTCAGATGGGTTGCATTATAGATGAGATGCAAAAATTTAGTGCTTTCTGGGTCAAAGGCAGACCAACTTCACAGCTTTCTTTGGTGAAACTGAGCCATCTAAGCTCCCCTAACCTTTATAGCAAATCTGTAGCATGTTTGTTACATTATGTTTTGCTGTTCACTTTTAAGTGTGCTGAACAAAATCATGTTGTGTGGACCCTGACGCGAAGCTTAGGGATCTTGTATCAAATCATATTGCGTGGCTTACCACATGAGTAAATTATTGGACACGAAATGTTAATATGAAATCTTTTATTAGCTTATTTGTAACAAATTCAATCTTTCCACAAATCTTCAGACATGACGGACAATGTTTAAGACAATGTTTAAACAAGACGAACATGCAATTTGATATAATCTCATGTGTGTTAATAATTATTTATTTTTCTATTTTCCTATTTTTTTATTTATAAGTAAATTATTGTCAAGGTCAAGTTAACTAACAGTAACTGGTCAACACTTTGTGGTGTTAGTTTTAATTGGTTGTTATTAAGAATAACATACGTTGGAATGTCACGACTGGCCAATCAGAATCAAGTATTCCAGAGTGACTTGTGAATGAATAAAAATAAAACATGGAAAAATCATGGAAAAACATAAAATTTATAATTAATCCATATTCTTTAGCATAGTAAATAGAATCAATCTTATGTTTTCTGTGTGCTAATACCTGAAGTTCCTTTATTATTACAAAGCAGACAATTTCTAAATTGGTATTGTGTTAAAAACATTTTTCTTTAAAGATTCGGTGGTCACTGATAACTTACAAAGAATGTCTATGTTTACAAGCTGTAAGCATTACAAGCACTTTATAATCACTCAGCATTATGTTTCTGGGTAAATGAGCCGTGAATTTCCTGCAGTCTGTTCCCTGAAGACCTATAGAAGCGACTGTCCACCCCTCAGCATCAGCAGCATTTTTCTTCCAGTAGATATAATGATTAGATTCTGAAGTCGTCCAGTAAACATCTTTTAATCAGTTCAAGTTTATTTTTAGAAGACTGCAAAATATGGTTGGATAACTACATATTACATGCTTGTGCAGGTTTATCTGTGGTGCCTTTTAATTCAATTGCGGAGTACTGTAAGCATGAGATACAAATCACATTTTTGTAAGGATAAGGATGACTGACCGCTTGTATTTACTCTGTGAGCGTCAAAAGGTGATTTGTCTCGCGCTTTGCCTGCATCTGTGTCCTGTAACAGCAGCTGCTGTCAGCGACTGGAGGCAGACAGTTGCTGTTTGTGGGGCCTGTCTGGGCAGCTGACTGCAGCTGCAGAAGTATGCGGAATCCATCAGGCTTGCAGCTATTCTCAGTTTTTGCTTCCTTGTTGTGTGTTTCCCACAGTCCTCTGAGGCTTTTGCTTTTATGAGAGAGTGTCTTCAATTGGTTTACAAAACTCTTACATAAAAGTATGGATTTTTCACCTTTTGCTGCTTGTATCTTCAAAAGAACAGTTTACCCAAAATGGAATTTCTGTCATAGTTTACTCGCTCTATTGTTTTTTTAAACTCGTATGACTTTCTGACTCCCACGGGACACATAATGTGATTTGTGTGTGTACATGAATTGTGTATTTTGGCTCTTGGCAGAGTTGATTTCAGTCTGATTCTTCTCTTATAAAAATATTGTTCCTGCTTTGATTGCCATTTTTATAAATCTATTTTAATAACCAAATACCATGGTAAAACTATGGGTTAGTGTAGTTTACACTAAACTATTAAACTATGCTTGCTGTACTTTACTGTAGTAAAACCATGGTTAATTTTTGTAAACAACCAGAATAAATGTCAAATTGACCTCATCTGTTATTTTCTGTTCTGTGTGGATAAACATGAGAGTAAGCAATAAAGACATAGTTTTCATTTTTATGTGAACTGTTCCTTTATTAAAGCTGGGAAGGCATTGTTTTTTTAACATTTGAACAACACTCTTCTAATGTTTATAAGCGTGAAGTTAACAGGATCATAGTTCATCCAAAAATTAAAATTTTGTCATCACACGCATTCACCTTCATGTCATTAAACGTGTACAATGTGACATTTTTTATCTGTGCAACACGAAAGAAGATATTTTGAGAAATGTGATTTGTGCCCATACAAAAGTCAGTAGGGGGCCAGTGTTGTTTAGTTACCAACATTATTCAAATTATCTTCTTTTGTGTTCTGCAGAAGAAAGAAAGTCACTATATTTTTAATATTGAATTATGTGTACACATGAATATATAGGTTAAAAAAGTTATGTTCGAGAGAGTAGAGAAGATGCATGGCCAGAATTCTCTGTCGTGTTGGCTGTGGAATGCTTGGAGTGTTTTCACAAACACTGTGTCTTCAGTGTGGGAGTTGGGAAAAGCCTTCAGTGAAATCCAGCAGACGTATTGAGCTCTTGTTGTGTAGACGGAGCAGGCGAGAGGAGTGTTATGTGAGTCAGTGTGTACGGCCTAAAGGCCTCTGTTGAGCTGATGATCTCTCACGCCCTGAGTGCAGAAGACCAGGGTTCCTGATTACTTTCTTT
The DNA here is from genome assembly GCA_019155185.1 of Beaufortia kweichowensis. Classification (NCBI taxonomy): domain Eukaryota; kingdom Metazoa; phylum Chordata; class Actinopteri; order Cypriniformes; family Gastromyzontidae; genus Beaufortia; species Beaufortia kweichowensis. Next base: position 8,261,422 of record CM032803.1, on the reverse strand, counting down.
AAACCTCGCATATTGCATCCATCCTCATACATTTTCCACCACTGTTCATGAAAAATATTACTGCTTGCAAGTAAAACATGCTAAATATGTTTCGCAATGTTTTGGTATATGGTGTGTTTTTTACGTTTTATAGATTGCAAAAATAAATTGCAAGCTCAAGCCTGTTGCGAGCAACCGTTGACTGACTGCCATCAGATGTTATTTGTAGTTGTGACCCATATGTAAGTGCAGTGAGCTGTGGTTTATTGACAGTTTAGCTTGACGGAATAAGTGAGAGAGCGAGTGCACTAATTAGAAAGGGTCAGACGTGACCCAGAGGTATCTGACCTCATGTGGTTGGCTGCAAATGTTTTGTTATGTGTTCAAGTTGTCATACATTATTACAATATTTGTCGATTATTATAATTAAACGTCCTTTAAAGAGTTAGTTCACACTAAAATGAAGATTATTTTTATTTACTCACTTGTGACTTCCTTTCTTCAGCCGAATCAGTTATATTACTAATATAAATTCATGGCTCTTCCCAGCTTTGTAATGGCATTGGATAGTTCCCATAATTGCGAAGCTTAGAATAAGTGTTATGAAGTGAAACGATATGTGAGAGAAAACGATTAATAGTTTAAATTATTTAACAATCGTTATGTCACGTTTGATTGTAAACAAATATAGATGACTTTAGTAGACTTTAGAACACTGCAACTTCCAATCTTATTGTTTCCTGCATGTAAAAAAAATCATCTAAGATGGCATGAGGATGAGTAAATAATGGGGTAATTTTCATCTTTCTGTGAACTATTCTAATAAATAGAAGTGCTCAAATGTTAGTCACAATGTAAATGACTATAAAATTATCACACAGGGATGTTTTTCTCTGTTCACAGAGTTCAAGTGTTAAAACGTCCAAAAAATGCATAACACACAGCATGACACTATATTATTATGTTGGGCATGACTGGTTATTTGGACACTGTGCTGTGAAACATGGCGCGACATTAAATCATATGGTTTGACAGCAATTTGCAAGTCACACTTATGAAAAACCAGACACTGTAATATGTAGACTGGACAGACTGCTCTTGTTATAAGCTTTAGTTTTGTTTATCTTTGTAACTTCTCTTTATTTTCTTTTGTTATGCAGATTGTACTCCTAATAGACCATGTCCTCAGCCCAGTGCTCGTGTTCCTAGCCTGTCAACCAACTCGCAAGCTGTTCCCTCCTCACAGTCCAACAGGCACCTGCGGAGGCAATCGAAAGCAGTGGTAAGAAATTTGAAGAGTTGCATAAATGCTGCGCCTTATTTTGACCTGCATGTATTTTACTTGTTGCTGTTTTGTCCAGGAAATGTCGGAGAATGAAGGTGGTGGGCAGCTGGTGGTAAAGGCACGATTTAATTTTAAACAGAACAATGAGGACGAGCTTTCATTTAGCAAAGGTGAGCTCATCCACGTCACACGACAGGAGGAAGGTGGATGGTGGGAGGGAAGCCTTAACGGCAAGACCGGCTGGTTTCCTAGCAACTATGTACGAGAGGTCAAGCCCTGTGGTAAGTGGGCAATCCATGATATTCTCTTACATGTACAGAATGCATAGTTACACATGTTTTATCCTTATATGCACTGCAAATAATTAAACAATAAACAGATATAGTGGCACAAATGAATGACTTGTTGTCAAATATGTTTTACAGAAGCATTAGAATGTACAATATGGCTATGCTTTTGTGATGCATTCCCTAAAATTTTCCTTTTTTTCATCCAGATAAACCAATATCTCCAAAGGCAGTGAAGGGATTTGATGTCCCTCAGCTAACTAAAAATTATTACAGTGTGGTGAGTTCTTACACATATCTGCATATATATCACGCATGTCCTCCAAAGGGATTATTTTTCAGAAGGAAGTTCTCATATTATGCCGTTGCTGTGCTTGTTTCTCAGGTCGTGCAAGACATCTTGGAGCATGAGAGAGAGTTTGTCAAAGAACTGCAAACGGTACTTGGCTGCTACCTGCGCCCTCTACAGGCTAGCGACAAGTAAGGGGAACCCATACGTTACCATGGTTACAAAGCAAAGCCAATTGACATGTTAGGGAAGTGGGTCGGTCAATGAAAACTCCTGCACACAATGATTCTTCTGTGGCTTTTTCTGCAGGCTCTCTAATACAGACTGTTCCAGCCTGAATGGGAATTTAGAAGACATACTTTCTTTCCAGCAGGGACTGTGTCTTGCCTTGGAGGAGTGCTCCAAGTAAGAGCTATATTGCAGGACACTTGTTAATGTCTTTTTAAAGTCAGTTTTAAAACCCTGGGTTAAGCAATGTTTCACACTTGAAATTTAGAAAGAGGGTTAAACACAGCTTTTAACACTTAGTTATGTTACATGACAGGTTTATTATCGCTTTTGCACTGTAAAAGATATAAAACAATGTAGCATAAAATAAAACAAATAAGCATAAAACAATGAGATTCAAACAGCAGACATACAGCCATTTTTGAACTGCCTTCGTACTTGTTTTATTAAATTTTTGTGCACTTTGTATAATCACTGAAACTTTCATACTTAGTTTCACACATCTGATGGAAACAAAGTTATATTAAAAATAGAGAAGATACGGTATTATTTTTGTTTCGTGTTTCAGAAGCCTAAGTGTTGTATGTGCCGACAAACAGTTTATTTTGTTAATGATCATATGTAATAACACAGGGGTTTACAAATGTACAGTGTGAAATCTTAAATCCTGTCCATTCAGAAAAAATGATTAACCCAGGCTAAGTGTTGAAGAATACAATATAACAGGATAATGTTAACTTGGCTTTAATAATATGTAAGGTGTGAAGCCCATAAGAGTGTTTATAAAGCATGTTAGAATGTATTGAGGCAATGAAAAAGATAAAGGTTTTTACCATACTGATAGCTCATGTGAGGTCTCTCTCAAAGTTTTTAAAGCATTTTTTATTTTTAAAGCATGAAGTCAGGCAAGTGCTGCTTTTTCACAGAATTGTCACGTTCATAACGGCCCATAATCCTCATTAATGCAGAATTTTAATACTTATTGTTTTAAAATACAATAACTCTTATATGTTCTTTAAAGTGTTATTTCTTCTTTATTTGTTATTATTAATTGTGGTTTGTGCATTTTAATTCACAGAAATCCTACAAAGTATTTTGCTTCTCAAAAACTTGTTTTTTTTTTGTCACATCCATAACGCATGTATAAATTCTCCTCCTAATAGAAACACATGTATAAACTGATATGTTTTTGATGTCTAGACTCTATCAATAGGGGTTCAGGTTCGATATATTAGTAATAAATACATTTTGAAAATTTTTATTTCAGGGTTTGACTTCAAATGTTACATCCAAAATGCTGGAATTTCCCATTGGGTTTCACAGCACCATCTGGCTGTGGCTTGAATCGTTTTTAACATGCCCATATCCTTGTTGAGAGTTTCAGTAACTTGCCTAATTTGGCATTGTAAACATTAATAGCCCACTAAAATAATGCACAGAAAAAGTAATTAGCAGGAATAATCTGATATATAATCATCCATATTTTCGATGTATTTTTCTCTTTAGGATGCCAGAGGGCCAACAGCGGATTGCAGGCTGTTACCTGAACCTGATGTGTCAGATAAGAACGCTGTACTTGTCTTACTGCTCCAGTCATCCCTCTGCAGTGTGTGTGCTGACTGATCACAGGTCAGTGTCCGCACAGACATTTGCATGGACAACCAACAAATGACAGGGTTTGAGGCAGGAACTACCAGTTTATGACATGACATGTGTCATGTAATATTAAAATGATCCACAAGGTGTCACTGTTCGGCTTTAATTCTCTTGCTGTTTATAGTGGCAAGTGACTAAACAAACAAAATCTCCTGTCATTTACTGGCAAACAGTGTTGCTGCACATTTCCATTTTAAGTTTTTTGTTTAAACATTTTTTCCTTGATATGCAGGAATTCACTGGTATTCAGAAATGCATTAGTTGCATTTTACACACTTCCTGTATGATCAGCTACATCAAGTTTTCTGTTAGTTTACTCCTTCCATCTCAAAATGCTCCACGACATTAGGAGGGAGTGAAAAGGCAAGACTCGCACAGGAAGTAGCGCTAACCCAACAGGATATCTATAGCTGTGGTTATGCTGATGGAGGCAGAACACACTTTTGATTTCATTGCTTGCTTACTTGCATGTCACTGTGCAACGTTTTGCAGCACTTTCCATCATGTTGTCAAGGCATGCGTTCAGATGATTCATCTTTAGTCTAACTTTAGTTTATCACAGTTCGGCATCTAGTGATGCGCTCTTCACGCTTGTTCTGTCACCTCACCAGTTAGTATTGTTATGGTTTTGTGAAAAAGCTTTTGTTGACATGTTGCAAGTTGACTAAACCATTGTTTTCTATATTGGCTACAATTACATGCACACAATTTTACGATTAAGGTCCACAAGATGAGACAAAAGATAATCGATATTGTTTAAATAAAGGAAGACATGCATTTTTCTGTTATTCTCTTCTGAAAACACTAGAAACACTAATTCTTGCGATGTATTACACTGGAGTTGTAGTCATTCAAACAGTAATTTAGTATAATGTGTAATAATAACTCACAAGAGATTAACCTGTTAACAGCCTAAACTGTCACAGGTGGAACACTCAGGTTATTTCAGTATTCACTTATTCAATATTTCATAGTTAAATTGAAATCTAATCATGACAACCCATATATTGATGGAAAGGTCGAAGACTCAAGAATAAATATTTGACGAATTTCAATAACAACAGACATAAACAAAAAAAAATTATTTGTAAAATACGTATAATTAGAAAATAGTAAAAAAAGGTAGTGCATGTGTATGCTCAATATATGTAGTAACAGTTATCAGGTTAAGTAATAGCAAAATAAAAATGTTTTTTTTGAAAGGCTCATAAAGCTGTTTTTTATTATTGTCTTTCGCAGTGAGGAGCTGGATAAGTTCATGGAAAGTCAAGGTGCTGCTGCTCCTGGTATCTTGACACTGACCACCAGCCTGAGCAAACCCTTCATGAGGCTGGACAAATACCCCACCCTGCTGCAGGAGCTTGAGAGACACGTGGAGGTAACAGCAAGTCCTCAAACATTTAGCCGTGAGCATTTAAATTAATTATAACGACTCTTTTCTTTTCTCTGTTAGGAAGCTCATCCGGATTACAGCGACATTCAGAAAGCAACAAGTGTTTTTAAAAATCTTGTGGTATGTCAGAGCTCTCTATTACATATTTGAATAAATAAATGTAAATTCTTTCATTCTGTTCATTTTGATGCCTGTGACATTTTAAGTTCTCTGCGCTCAACATTTATCATTTTGTTTTCTCATTTCTTAGTTTTGACCAAAATGGAAATGTTTTGTACCATGTTGCAAAAAACCTTTTCTTTCTAATTCCCTTTTACTCTCATGACTAAACCACACAGCAGGTTCACTGCTCATTACAGCTTGGATGAGATCTGTCTGTTACGTGAAATGTAAAGGTTAAGGTTTAAGAGTTTCTCTATATGTTGTTCTCTAAATAAAGCCAAGGAATAGATGAGTCATACTACAGACAAAGCCCTCTCAGGTCAAAGGTTTCAGCTCAGCTTAGTCAATTAAAGTAGCGGCTTGTTTCTTTACGAGTGGAAGGTTTTGATGTGCTTTTTTCTGTCAGGTAAGGGAGAGTCCCACTGTAATGTTTCAGATCATAATGGTGCAGGCATCATGTAGGTTTGGTCTTCCCCCGTGCCTCTCCTGCTAGTTGCCGATAAGGTGATTTGCATGCTATTTTAAGACGCTTTGGCAAGAAAGTGTCAGCCTGGAACATAAATGTTATGTCTTAAGATATGGAAGTTATATTTCAAGCACGCCCTCCAAAATGTTTATTTAGATTGCTGTGCATTAGGAAGCTTTTGTTTTGAATATCCTTCATGTGACATTAATGTCAGATCATACAGTCCACACTTTTTATGAACAGTATCGTGAACAATCATGTCAATATTGGGTGGTTTAAATGCTCATGTGAGGTCTCTCGTAAATATTTTAAAGCTTTTTTTAATTGTAAAGCATGATTTTTCATAGTCAGGCAAGAGCTGCTGTCAGAATTGTTATTATATTCCTTATAAATAACTATTTGATGTTCTTTGAAGAGTCATTCCTTCTCCATTTGTTCAGTATTATTGCCTCTGGTTTGTGCATTTTAAATTACAGGACCTACAAAGTATGTTGCCTCTTATAAACATGTTTCCTTTCGTCACATCCATAACACATGTAGATTTTTCTCTTAGATAGGAAATACATTTATAGACAAGAGTCAAGATTTTGGTAATAAATACATTCTGTGAGAATTTATGTTTCACGTTTTGACTGAAAATGTCATTTCCTTTGCCAGTATATATATTTATACACTGTATATATTATATATCACAATTATGTATTTATATATTTCATGCATGTAAGCCCATATTATTAAAATCCTCATTTATTACAGACTCAATGCCAAGATCTGCGCAAGAGAAAGAACCTGGAGTTGCAGATCTTGTCGGAGCCGGTGCGAGCCTGGGAGGGCGAGAGCATTAAGTCACTGGGGCAGGTGGTCTACATGTCACAGGTCCACATGCACAGCAGTTCAAACGAGGTAAGCAAGGGGGTGCGAACCCAGAAGTGGCACTGTAGCAACCGAACCCTGTTACTTTCTCAGCTGTGTGGTTATATCGCTACTGTGCTGTTACATGCACAAATTGCAAATGTTTTAGTTAAGATGGCACGTCATATCAAATTAAATCAAGGTTGTTCGATCAAGAATGAGGTGTTTTCTTCTGTTCAGCCCTTTTAATAGCATAACAATCACATATGCACAACTAATTTCTTGTTGCACGTTTTAGCCTACGAACGGAAAATGAAAAGTGTAAATAGCATGAAGCCCCTGCAGATGTGTTCATCTGTGGTCACTGCATGCATTATGAAATTATAACTAAACCCCTCGCATATCTGATGATCTAATTAATGGAAAGTGTTCAGTGCAATGTGGCCCTGATAACATCACGAGTGGGTTTAGATGAAGAAAAACTAGTAGGTTGAGTAAAATAGAAGAATGTTTTGCCTCAATTTCCCTTCAATGTATTCCCTTTCTCTTTCTTTTCTTTGCTTAGCTGAAATTTATCTTGGTTATCTAATGATGAGGTATGATATGTGTTGATAGCTGCTATAGCAATTACACCGATAAATAAAACCGTAGAAACGCTTGGTATGCGTGTTTGATGTCCCACAATGATTTAAACCTGCATTTTTCATTATAAATGGAATTGTTTATGGTCACTGTGTAATGCTTGTGCTTTTTTTCAGGAAAAAGAAGAGAGGTACTTCATGCTGTTTCCTAATGTGATAGTCATGTTGTCTGCCAGCCCGAGAATGAGTGGCTTTATATACCAGGTAAGCACATTTCTTTGCCTTGTTGAAGTAACATGACAATCTGAATCTTTATTTGTAACCTGGCTTCACTTACGTTTCATAGGGACGGCTATCTTTGACAGGAACCACGGTAACCAAACAGCCAGAAGATGCAGAAACAGGCTATTATGCCTTTGAGATCACAGGTTTGTGTCGGTCCATACACGCAGTCCTTTTCAGGTGCTTGATCACTTCTCTCATGTGGAAGACGTTGTCTTTGCTTGTATTTCAGGAGGGACGTTAGATCGCATCACAGTGTTTTGCAGTAGTTCACAGGAACTGCAGGAGTGGTTAGAACATCTTCATCCTTACAGCAAGGAAGGAAGCCCAGTAGGAACGATACTGAAGGTAATAAGCTGAGGTGCATTATAGGATTGCTCCTTCAGTTTCTTCAACCTTCATGTGTGGAAATGTGGTCTACAAATGCAGCTCACTAAACATGATGCTAGTGAAACATGCCGGTTTTTGATGCGTTTTGTTTTTGGCAGAACATTGAGGGTAAGTCTACAACCACGTCTGGCGCAGCATCCCACCACTTGGCAGGTTTCGGTGCCCCTGTGGCTAACCGAGGTCCTCTCGAACCCCCCAAGATTACTAAGCCCTGGTCTCTAAGCTGCCTGAGGCCGGCGCCGCCCCTCAAACCTTCCGCTGCTCTGGGCTATAAAGAGGTAACCGCCATCTTATGCTGTATGGAAAACAGTCATAAGAGTCGTGAGTGGGAGCGTAATTCACCTCTGTGTGCTCTTGGTGGTCCTAACAGGAAACCTGCGCACACACCAAGGTGCTCTTACTGTAATATTTGTAATGCAAGATGAGTTCTTAGGTGGCAGTTTTTTTATCATCTGCACAAAGTTATGGCAGTGTTGTTGAGATGTTATCTGAGAATTATGTGGAATGATTTTTACTAAGCACAAAGCTGACATCTTTATAACGTGCATTGCATCTCTCAAAGATTGCATTAGATGTTTTCGCTACATGCTCTCTGATGAAATGCATGTATATACACTTCTGTTTCCTTTACCGTTTTCTCCATCATATTCCTGTTTCTATATTCTCACACACATCTTCATTCTCTCTCCATTTTCTGCTTCTTTAGAGGATGTCTTATATCATGAAGGTAAGAGGAGTTGTGAGTCTGTTTTTGTGTATGTGTGTGTGTGACAGTGTCTGTGTGCTTGGCTAGCACTGGTGTCGCTCGCTGGATCCATGCTTGTCTTTACTGTTACACCCATTCCTGTATTATCTCTCTTCCGTTCTGTGGCACGCTGATCTTTTACTGTTTTTGATCTCTTTTGCTATTGCTGTGATCATTATGATCAGTTTTTCATTTGTAGTTATTTTTTGTATATTTATATACCAATAGGGCTGGGCGATAGACTGTATCTTTAATAATTATGTATTCTTTTTCTAAGCCTTTTATAGCCTAATATGAACAATTTTAAGAGATGCCCCAAACTTTAAATCAGTTCATTAAAGCAGACGGTGTTTCCTATTATTTGCGGAAATGAATTGAAATGAAATTGACACTTGTAAAACAGTATTCTCACAATTGTGAGTCATGATAGAATCATCAAGATTTGTGACTTGATATTGCCATGATATTCAGGAAACCTAATGGTTGCTTGAAAGCGCATTAAAACATTCACACAGTATTGTTTCATTTTACATCACCAGCAGAATAACTGTGAATATTTAGTATATATCGGCCAGCCCTACATACAACATGTTGGTAGGGAAAAGATAGTGAACATACCAGAACATTTCCTGCTTGTCAACCTTCAAAGCCTTTGCTTCAAAAATCAAGATACCCACAACCTCATTCAACCCTTTTCCTGCATGAAAACCGGCTTAAGCTGCAGTACTTATAAAAATAGGCTATATGTTCATATACAGCAATAAAACTGAAAAGAGTGAAAACACAGTAATTATAAATATATATAATAATGAATTAAAAAAACTAGTTGATTCTACTGTTTCCAGTGTAAACATGTGTTTGACTAAGGGGATGAACTGTTTTATGAAGAAATTGTGATTTTAGAAAACTTAATAGCACATTGTCTTTGATTGTGAAGAGATATAATGTTGAATTATTTAAAATGTTACTTTTAGAGATTTACTTTAACAGATTTGCTTTAGATAGAAAATCTAACCAGGAAATGACTTTCAGCACAAGATATGACATGCAAAACAATTATTTGAAATAATAGCAATAAAATCAATACAATCTGTAGTGGTATTTGTTCATATAAAATCTTGCTTTTAATACTTGCTTGAACATTTTTGTCAAACCTGTGACAAAACTGACAAAGGTGTAAAACTAAGCTGTGTTTTCAGAACCATGGGTACATATTAGCCTTTTAGAAAATTGACTTTTAATCATTGAGGATCAGGAACTGAATTAAAAACACTTGTACACTTAACGTTTCTTATATAGATGACTCACTCATTGTCATTAGCATGCAACAGATCATAAAGGTGGCAACAATCTACTGTAACAAAAGTCAACAAATGACTCAGACAGAAATAATTAGTTCACCAACATAAAACGTCACTTTGCCCCAAATTGTTTTCATGTAAGTCCCTAATAATTTGCAGTTAAATTATCGAGAATGGTGTCATAACTTATGTGAGCTAGTATTTATTGCTTTAATATCTTGGCATCCTCACTTGTGATTCAGACACAAATGAAGGTTTGCAGGTAAGTGGTTTTATTCTGAGCTCAGCAAACACTTGCTTCATTAACATCGGACTGTCTCCTCAGGACTCCAGCAAAAGCCCCAGACCCATTAAGAAGTTCCTTCCCAAGAGAAAAACTGAGAGAAAACCATCAGATGATGAATTCCTGCTCAGAAAAAGTATGTTTTTCTCTAAGGACTCCACACCCAACACTAAGGTCTTGGGTTCTAATGTCAGGGCATACTAACTTAATGTCATTTTTTGTTTTTATGATGGACAGGCACAGCTGCTCTGGAGGAAGATGCTCAGATACTCAAAGTGATTGAAGCTTATTGTACTGGAGCCAGTCTCCACCAGTCCACCACAGGTATGACCTGCCCAAAATAAATCATTCATAATGAGAGGAAATGCATTACTGGGTTTCCGGAAATGTTTCCTGAGATATATTAAAACGTGCAAATTGCCAATTAACAGATTAATGTAAAGGTATAGCATAATTATCAGCATAATTATCTCACGTTCTGAGATGCTTTGTGTAGATTGAAATTGCATTGCGACAAGCAAAATGTTTCAAGAAGTTTGATAAAGATGTAGATTTTGGAACCACAGACTAACATTACATTTTTGCACACAGCTGTTCGTAAGGAATGCGTCCCTCAAGTCCTGCTTCCAGAAGAAGAGAAGATTATTGTTGAAGAGATGAAGAGTAATGGCCAGACAGTCATCGAAGAGAAGTATGTTCAGTGGTTTCATGACAGAACTCAAGATAACCACTCATTGCTTTCTCGTTTTTTCAATTAGCATCTAGCAAAATTAAAGAAAGAAGCATTTGTGTAATATAAAAAGTAAATGTTATGTTTTTGCAGAAGTCTTGTTGATGCTGTTTATGCTCTTAAAGATGAGGTCCATGAATTAAAGAAGGTAGAGTTTGGGGATATTGTTACCTTGTGTAGTGACCTGGACTGTAACTGGTGTTATGGCTCTTCTGATGATGTGTGCTTGTAACTTTAGGAGAATAAATGGATGAAACAGTGTCTGGAAGAGGAACAGAAGTCTCGTAAGGACCTGGAGCGTGTGGTGAGGAAGTTGGCTAAACAGAAGAATGACTGTTCCTGGGAAGAAGCAGGTCACTAAAGAACACTGTGGACATTCATGTATGTGTTTCTGTGTCTGTCTGTGTATCCTCACATCCATGTTTTTCACATTGTACACTGAGCATTTTTGGAAAGTCACCACATATGGGATTTGCTGCAGTTACTTTTTTTGGATGGAGATGCGACGATCATTTCAAGTCTGTGATTTTACCAAATGTGGATAGTTATCACTGTGCGTTTTGCTTCAAGCTCCTGTGATAAAAAGCAGATACAACGACTAAGAAAACTGCTTTTCAGTTGTTGGTGATTTGGAACACCTCAGGAAACTGATGGATGTCTGTTCTGAACTGCTCTTAGTTTTTTCTTCTGGTTAAATCGTCCAGCTCAAGCACTCCAAGATATGCAGTAATGTCGACACAGAAGAAAAAGATGGAACCTCATCTTTTACATGAACAAATATCTGCCTCACTTTATGACTGTTTCTACTCTCAATCTTGTAACCTGCTAACTGAGAGAAATCCAGTGATGTTCTGCCCATGAACACTGTTCTGCGTTTGCCTAAATGAAACATTATGTGGATGGCATTGGAGTGATGGAGAAGATAATTGGACTTGGTGTATTGCAAACACAAGTATTACCCAAAACTGTCGTATTTCTGCTTTTATAATGTGAAAAATCATCTGTTGCTCGAGGTTCTTTTAGGTCATACAGAAACATGGACACTGAGATTTGTGGTTATATGTGATAGACACGAGATGCCCTACTTTCCATCTTGCAGTTTTAGTTTAAATTTTGTAATCGTCTTGAAAAGCAACATGCTTGTAATGCACCATTGGATTGTAGGTTTAAATTTAGTGTATTTAAAAAGCGTATTACCCAAACAATCCTACACATCAGCATTGCGTTGTACAGTATTTCTAAAACAGCCATTATGTTACATAATCATGCTTAGATAATCATTCTCATACTAGTCTAAAGCTTTCAGGGATATAGATGTCAGAAATATTGTCAAGTTTATAATAGTATATTAATACATCATATAATGTATGTATATCATATATACTTGCATACAGTATAAATATGTATATATCATAGATACTGTGACAAAAGAACCACATAAAGCTTTTTATAATGATAAAAATACAGTTAGAAACGTCAGCCTCCTTTTTCAGAGGCTTGAAACTATTTCATATATATCTTAAACCAAAAAATTAAATATGTTTATTATTGCAAATTATTGGTACTAAGGGCCCTTAAGGACCCTTTTGATCGGTAGAAACGTACAGAACGATAGGCACTGATATTTATTCATCACTCAATATACGTAGGAAGCTCATATTAGCATAAAAGAGTCAGATCCCAGTTTTATTTTTTTAAGCAAATTATTTCCTGTCTGCAGTTGCGACTGGAGGTTGCAGTGCAATTGGTTTTGTATTTAGTCACTGTTGTGTGTGGCATATGTGGTCTCGCTTAATCTTGCCAGAAATCAAAACAGGTCATGTTCAGTGGATGAGTAACAACAAGGCTGATTACACAAATTGCACAACATTTGGAGACCTTTCATCTATTTATTATTAGTGTAACACATATGTGACTAATGCATTTTATCACTGTGGATTAGAGGAATGAATTTCCTTTTAAGCAGAGCAGAAGTGCATTTAAATAGCCATAAAGAAGAGAAGAACTTGGTGGGGAGTTTTTTTATTTTTTCCATTTCAAACCCACCGGTGGTCAGCTGGTGGGGATTCAATGCAATACAAGACTGTTGTTACAATTGTTATGTACTGGTTTGTCTATAGGAAGGAGTATACCATATAAAAATACTTCAAATTAGGCAATAAGATGTGCACAATATAATGCTGTTACTTGTGGTACTGTGTGTAAATCTGTTTGTGTGTGTTTGTTTCCAAATTGTTTTACAACAATTAATCTTGCATGCCATGTATTACACCTAGCCTTAAATATTATTTCATAAAGTGTTAACTTTAATAGATTGTATTGTTGTTATTTTGGATACTCCTGAAGTTTTAAGTCTGTCTGTAATGATGACATTACAGTGGGCTCTTCTAAAGGGTCTGTTTGTTTGTTTGTATATTATGTGGAATGTAATTGGTTAAAGTGATGGGCGGCTTGTTTAATGTGATTACAATGATAGTGCCACATAGAAGTTCACTAGACTGGCTGAAAGGAGCTTTAAATCCACTGTGTTCTTCAATTGTCATGAATGTGTCAGGACAAAAATTTACTACCTGATATATGTAGCACTTTCAGGAGATCATAAACGAAGAGTGTTCACATCTGGTCACTCTTTTAAAGTGCTCGTTTCGGCTGGCCACGTGTTTTTTTGCAGAGCTGATCTATGCAATACGAATGCTTATGCATAATTTGTTTTTTTAGTGCTTGTATTCTTTGCCCTCGTTTCAATAAGGAATTGTTTTAATAATAAAAATAACATCATAAGATGCTTTGACTGTATTTGTTTGAGGCTTTAAATATTTATTTGTGTTGTCAGGGATGGGTTATCAGTTTGTGTTCTTCATCCTTGATCAGATTTCAATAAGGACATTACGCCTAACTTTGTGAAATGTGAAGGTCTGAGAAGGTCTGTATTTTGTATAAAATCAACTTTGCGGTGATCTAGTGGGAGGGGTACATGTTCAACAGATGGCAGGTGTGGAGTAAGCGTTGCTGGCTGAGAACTTCCTGTAAGCAGAGGCACCAGCGTGGCTCTGAAATGAACACGTTTGTCACTTCAAACTCAGTCTTTCCATGGAGGAGGATAGTATGAAGTCAAATACACACCGTTGAATAATCTTATGTGAAATAGAAGAGAAATATGGAACTTGTAGGCTTGGACTACTTTTTCCTTAACCTCTTCCTACACATTAATTTCCAAACTCTATATTTAGGACTTTTCTCAGCCTTTTTACATGACCCGATTGGAAATAGTTGGGGTAAATTTATCAGCAAGGGATATTTCAAAATGATTTTTTTCTAGTTTTTACTCGCCCTCATGTCACTCCAAACCTGTATGACCATGTGTGAATTATTCTGTGGAACACGAAAGAAAATGTTTGTACGTTTTTAGCAAACAACATTGGCCCCCATTGACTTACATTGTTTGGATGCAAAACCACTAAAACATTTCTCAGGTCTTATACAGGTTTAAAATGAGATGATGATAAATAAATGATGACAGATTGTTTTTACTTTTGGGTGAACTGTCCCTTTAAAATGGATTGTGGGAATTGTGTAAAGGTGAAATACACAGATAAGTGACTTTTCTTCTATAAATACTTATAATTTTAAGAGTGCTTCAATTTTAAAAAAAAATCTGCTTTGATTTTTCAGGAGATTCTGAAATTCGTACATTTTAAATGGCATTTAGTTCTTTACAAATCAGTGTGATTTAGTCATTTGTGTACAAGGTATAGAAATTGCCTTGACACGTGTCCAATTCCAATAGTTTTTGTTTTGTTAGATCAGGTATTAAAATGTTGTTTGTTGCACTGTAAAACCAAAAATCAAGTAAAATTTTGTCAGTATCCATGAATAAATATGATCAATAGTTTATTATTATTATTATTTTTAGGAAAAAAACACCATAAAAAGGAATTTCAAAGAAGCAATAAATAATATATAACAGACACTAGCATTCATGGGTTGAAGACATTCATGATATTCTAATCTGGCTTTGTATTTAGAAATGAACTATATAATTAACAGTGAAATCCTGGAAAATATTCCCATTTCCACCAAGAATTATGAGATTTTCTTTCTTGGACTGTGGAGACGTCTAAATAACAAAGTGATGGCTGTAATGATTTTTATGAGCCATGTCCACATAGTTTAATCTCTGGTCATCATGTCCGCAATGATCCATCTAGTGTCTATTTGATCCAGTCAATCTCCTGATAATCTCATTTTGTTAATTTCTCCCCAGTTCAGTCCTTCAAAATAATTCATTACTGTAATTTGAATAATCCAAAGCTGCATGAGTCCCTGTTCAACAAAGATGTGTTTGTAACAGTAACGTAGAGCTGTTGATCTTTCTGTAAGTGAAACACTCCTGACAGGGAGGCAGTACATAGATCAGAAATGTGTGGATCCAGGCTGCAGTAAGATTTGAGTATCTCCTTGTCCTCTGGATCTTGATCGCTGGGTCCTTTTTTATATATAGCCTGCTTCAATGAACTGCTGGAGTGTTTGGAGAATGTGATTTGGGAATAGATAAAGTAGATCCCAGGATATTGAATAGTCAGTGTATCCCCCGTACCGCTAAGCTTCACGTCCTGAAGCATTGACTGATCTTTATTCCAAACAAGTTGTCTATTTGATGAACTACTGGAAGGAGTATCTGGAAGGAAGATGAAACAAGGAATATTATGGTTTTATTCTCGCGTCTTATAAGCATGTTTAAATAATATAGTTATTTGTTATTTTGCGTTATATGAAAAAATGGCCTTACATTTAGCTGCTTGTTTATTCGCAAGAACCAGGTGTGCTGCTGGTCCTTTGAAAGGTGGTGCTGGAGCTATCATAGCCGCTGCTGGAGAGCAACACAACAACAATTGCAGTATGTTATAAACTTTAGCTGCTGTATGAAAGATATACATAGGGAACTGTGTGAAAAATACCAACCTTTTTCACATGCTGGTGAAGCCTTTGGGATGAAGAAAAAGTAGATTAATGGTACAGAATAATAATTCACTGTACATTGTACAGATACATCTGTATCAGAAACATCATGTTATAATGGATCATAAGCTAGTCACAGAGATTGTTACAATGTCACTAGATTTCCAATGAGTTTCGATGAGTCCACACTAAAAGTTTGTTACCAATTGATGTGGTAAAAAAGTAGATTAATGGTTAATCTAATTAATCTAATCATTTCATATGCATAATTAACACATATTCTCATCGTGTTTTGCTTTGTAATGATTATGAGAATGTTTTATTCAGTGGTTTTAGGTTCATTTTCCCTTCACCCTTTAAATAAGGGAGTTAGTTGCTTATTTTAACCCACATACCCCTTACAATGAGACTGCAGAATTTGTAGAGTAATTTGGTTTTCAGCTTTCTCTCTGGTTTATGCTGGTTTTTGTCACTTTTCTCTTTGATACTCAACATGGTGCCTTGTGCAATCTAACCACACGACCCAGGAAACTGAGAACAGGCCTTTATAGCCATTTAAGTATATTTTTTCTGTTCATTCTGAAAAACATGTAGATGTCTGTGGTTCTCCCAAGATATTACAAAGCCAAAAGTAAGTCCAACCAACTTAGATTTACAAGTCATTTTAACTGTTTTTACATTACTTCAACTAATTTTAAGTCATTTCAAATGTTGAAATGACTTTAAAAGAGTTAAAATAATGTAAAAACGACTTTCAAACTAAAAAGACTTTCAATTTTAAAGCAAAATTTTTTTTACAGTGTACATTTTGTTTTTTTGTTGTAAATTAATTCATTTGTTGTTAATTCATTCGATTTCATTTTCCTTGTGTGTGTGTGTTTGTGACATAAAATTTCAAAATAGGTTTAAATAATGCAGACATTACACATCTTCAATACAAATAATAAATACCCCTAAGTCACCCTGTATACTATTTAAACCCTGCACATCTCTTCACAAAACCTGTGATCATAATCTATTTAATAAAATCCCATGACTTTGTTTTTTAGCATTTAAGTTCCACCAAGATATCTGAGACTGACCAAAAAAAAAGAAAAGCTCCTACCGCATTGAGTTTATGAAACAGGTAAAGGAAGCCTCCAAAGTTCTGTATCATTAGAAGCACAAGCATCACAGATAAAAACTTGACTAAAGGTGTGTTGCCCGGCGATGGAGGTCTACTGTATCCAGTCCGCGGAGGCACCGGCGGAGGATTGTAGCTAGTGTGAAAAGTGTTTATCATGATGGAGATGGGAAGAGATGACGAGAGAAGGGACGTGTACTCCAGAGAAACCCATGCAGTTCTGAAGAGCTGCTCTCACCAGCAATGATGCTCATTTGAAAGAAACTTCCTGAAAGATGTCACCTTTTCACATAGGGTGTGAATGACAACTTTTACACAATAAACACGTGTCTCGTTCTAAGACCTGATCAGAGAGGCCACTCCTTTTCAACAGGTTTCTGTAGCATAAGAGTTATAGGAGCTGCACATTTAAAATTTGCATCTCACACATTCAGTCATGTAGTTGCAGTAAAAATCTGAAATTTATTTTACAGTGGTCTTGAAAACATTTTGCCATCTGGTCTGTAACTAAGTTCACACATGAACTATGGACATGTTTAAGTTTCCAAATGCATTTTGACTCATTTTTGAACAGCTTGTCTATGGTTTTATCATTTAAAGTCTAACAAACCAAAAAGTCCAAAGCATTTGTTGCATTAATTATTGGTGGCATGGACAAATGCACCATAGGTTGCAACAAGAGTCAAACACACAGGAAACTCAGCATGTGCAAACCTGTTTTTAAATCAGGCTGACCACAGTGTATAACAGAGGTGGAACGTAACACAAAACAAAACTTCTATACTACTGTGAGTAAAAACATATGAAACTTGAACTTGTTTAAAAGCTGTTTGTGTTTCTTTAGATGGTCTCGTTGATATGTTCCCAGTTTACCACATCTATAAAAAATCCTTCACAATATGTGAAAGAAATACCCTTCATGTATGTTGTTGGCCTACATATTGCTTCCTATTTCTGTTCTTATTTTAACCACTCAGTGTTGGTGGTCTCCAGTACATATTCTCGTAAGCACATCTAATTTTATGAACTGCTGTTGTTGTATGTAAATGAGCATCTAAATGCACAGTTCTAGTTTATCTATTTCTGTTTAGTGCTTGGACATCATTTTATGTATTTTAGGGAATGCACACTTTTCATTTTTCATCTTCCTCTCATCCATTTTTTATAAAAAAAAAAAAAACAATGGTTTTGTGTGACGGGTGTGAAACTGCTGATAATCTAGTCTTGATAAACTTTTGGCAAAAGGAAAAAAACAACAGGTTTCACATGAACTGCAGCGCTTAACCTCAGCTCCACCCCCACTTTAATCTATATTCAATCCCTCTGCCCGAACTCAGATTTTCCGAAATCATTACTTATTGTGCCTGCATAACGCATAATTATAGAAACACATGTCTGAAAGTAACATGTGTTTCCACATTCATGCCCTAATCTTCACGTGTATGACACAGTAAGACAAAGACACAGTAAGATGCTATTGACCACACCTTTGACCTTTCTACACCTTTCTATGTACAGAAAGAGTTGCAAAAACATACCATTTGCTTTCTACTCCGTTTGCATGCACCAGTGTGTGTGGGTGTGTGGATACGCATTTATATGTGATCATTTCCATATTTCAATGCTTCAAACATATGCTGTGCTCATGAGAATTATAAGGTGATTTACAATTACTGGTCTTTGTGTAGCACGTGTAGCACAAAAGAAATCTATGCAAACCTCTCTCTTACTTTTAAATGACCCATAACACAGTTAATCAAATGAAGATTCCATGTCTTGTACAGTAAATGTGTTCAGTTTACTAGTATTGCAGGTATAATGTAAGTCAATCCAGTAATTTAGTAATCCAAACTGAGGAATTCACCATGAGTAATTTTCCATTTTTAGCATGTGAATGATACTGACACTGATTCTGTACAGTGTTCTGTCAGTTAATGTTCATGATAATGAAAAGTACTATAGAATGCATAAACACTTTAACGCTCACGCAGACAGAAAGACTAAAACAGATGCATGTCAGACACTATAGTCACTGCTTCTTTTCCTAAGTGGGACAAGGAAGTATGACTCACAGAGACTAAAATGTGTAGTATATTTTGCTTGTATGTTTACGTGTGCAAGTGTGGAACAAACCATAACAAAAAGACTAATGTTACATTTCACAGTTTTTGAGAATGATGCATGAATGTGTCTGGAATAATACTGTAAATACTGTACAAAAAGGCATAGAATAGTGCACACATAGGTATGGGATTCCAGACACCTCAGATTTAGGAATTTCCCACCTCAGCTCTTAACTAATAATGACTGGGACGAGGCTCTTTTAATGTAATTAAATAGATTTACATTAAATAAGTAAAAATAAAGTTGTAAATGTAAATATAGATTTACTTTAACTATTTAATGTTTTAATGTTAACTCATTAGAAACGTTAAGATTTTAATGTTACTAAATACTTTTAACGTTGCTAAATCCACACATTATTTCGGCGACCATCCAGACAGTTTAAACCGTAAGTAATGCGCTTACTTAACTTTTGACCAATAGATGGCGCTCTTACCAAATTTAAAAATGTTACTAATGTTAGCAGTTCTTATCTGATCACTGTCATCATTTTCCTTACAATTAACAACTGTGTACAATCAGTGTTCTTTAAAATGTTAATAATTACATATCTCTAATTATATTTATAAATACATCTAACAATTAAGATTATCAACCTTTTTTTCTACACAGTCATATCATACTTTACAAAGGTCTTTAAATATTTATATAGATATTTAAAATATTTATTTAAATATTCAAGAGCATGTCAATTAAAATAAAAAATAAATTCGATTCTGTCTGTTTGAGGTGGTGGCTGATCTTTATAATTGCATATTTCAGGTGTAAAGTGTTAAAATCTCTTTATCCTTAAACATAGCAGCATATTAATCACTCAGTAATCTTTTTACTGCAAAATCATTATGACACGTACTGTAAATGCTGAGCTGTAAAGAACATGATCAGTCTTAATGAGGGTGTTAGGAAGTGTAGTGTACTACTAAGGACCGAGTGTACTTTTCCTTTATTTGAGGGTAGTTAGTTGGAGCTCTTGAAGCTTTGATCACAGGGTCTGTGTACATGAGGATCATCTCTGCTGCTTTGCTGGTTCTGGTTACGAATAGATGGTTCTTCTTCACACTTAAGAAAAGCTTGGAAACACCTGTAGAACTGGTGGAGATAATGAGTAAGCCATTTAATACTTCATACTGGAAACTGCTTAATATTTAGTTTAATAATAATTTCATAATGCAGTTTTATAAGCTTATCTAATGTAATTCTAAAGTATGTAATCAATTACATAATATAACAGCATAATACAATACAAATTAAATTACATAACTTATTATGATATCCAAAAACTTCTCCAAATATTTACATATGCTGAAGAGTGTTATCTCCTGCTTCTGTTACTGCTTCATTGAACAAATTAGCCAGGAAAGTAAATCAAAATGTTTTTTACACCCAATGCCTTACCTGGATTTCTCACCTGATTGTTAAAAAGCACATAGATGACAGGGTTGACAACGGTGCTGCTCTTGGCCAGGACTGAGGGCACCACACTGGCTATGGGAGTGATCAGTCCCCTCCTGCCAAAGGTGGCCAGCAGGGCTACGACCCCATAAGGCATCCAGCAAAACAGGTAGCAGGACACCATGGTGATAACCATAAGAAGAATATGCTTCTCTCGTCTCTGTGCAGTCAGAGGGTGGAGTTTAGCAATCTGTGAGGGTGAAGAAGACCCAACGTCTGTTATCTACTCAAGAATAGAGAGAATATATATATATATATATATATATATATATATATATATATATATATATATATATATATATATATATATATATACACTCATTTGAGTTTATATATATATATAAACTCAAATAAAGAGTTTTCTGTGATGAACTTCCCTATTCCCTTCCCATCATAAAGTCTTCTCTCAGTATAAAAATATCTTGCACATCGGACACGGGGTGTGAGCATTGATCAGCAGTGATGGCAGATGACATCAGTTAAGGTAAGCCCACATACACCTTAAACATGATCAAGTGTATCATAAGTGAGATAATAAGATTGAATCAGATTGTGTTGACAGTCATCTCTCATTTGTGTAGTTCTAGTGCCTCTGTGTGGAAGAGCACTTTTTTACATATTTTTATTTAATAACCTTTCCATAATGGCATCCATAATACCGAAAATAATTTCAATGCCTATTTATAATTAAATCCATCAGAATAAAATGCTGAATTTAAATCCATGCTTGCATTCCTAATAAAATCCTGAGGCCTCCACCGTCCCACTTACACGTGCATGCACGCAACTGTCAGATACACAATGCGGCCAAACGAACTGAATCCTTAAGGAAATGAATTTGTTATCACCAATAGTAACAGGCTTTACATTCTAAAAATACCACCAGCAGTGATTCATTCATAGAATCACACCAGTCACTAGAGGCTCAATGCCTACAACCCACTATAGACTCAATTATATATTCCTTATACACAGCGATATGTTTATAAAGTTCACTTTATGCACGGATGAGTCATTAATGTTCTTTCTAAATACTGTCCAACCTGACGCATCAAAATGCTTTGTTCATATTTTCTTCACAAATCGATATGAAATGGATAAATGAAGAGAGAGGGAGAGCAGGATCTGCTGTCTGTATTAAAACATGGGATTGCAATGTTAATTGGAAACTGGCTATGATACATCATGTATATTGTTTTAACAGTTAGAGAAGCTGAAATTAACACTCGGGTGAGAGAGAACTGACTGATGCAGAGTTTTTCCTGTATTTCTATAAAATCATGGAGAATTATTAATTAGTTGATGAGAACATCACATAAAGTTTCTACTAGCCAGGAGAAGTCTGAATCAAATTTGAGAATAAAATAATATATAATATAACATTAAATTGCATAATTATTGTGGGCAAAATGTGTTATCTGCAATGGAACAATAGAAATATTCTTTTCCTGCTTGTCTTCCCACCCACATGTTCCTTGAAACCTGACTTGAAAATGTAAAAAAAAATGCTGTGAAATTTAGCATCCATTTTTCTTGATTTATTAAAAATGTTATATGTTGGAATCTAACTTTGTGTGCTAAACAACGGCTCACCCCTTTGATAATGAGCAGGATTTTGCCATAGCAGAAGATCATGAGCATCACGGGCAGAAGCAGACAGAAGATAAACAGGCACACGACATATGACATGCTGCTGGTGGAGCGCAACTGCCACTGTACTGAGCATGAAGTTCCAGCTCCTTCTGGACCATAACTACTCCAGCCCAGGAAAGGTGGCAGAGTCCACACCAGCGAATAGAGCCATGATCCAACCACACACATCCAGGCCCTGCGGAAGTCAGACGAGTCTGCCCTGGTGGGCCGCAGTAGGGTGACATAACGCTCGTATGACAGGACAGACAGAGACATCAGTGACACAATTCCTGTGGAAAGCAAATATGTCAAATATTCTGTACGTGCAAATGAAAAATGGCAATAAAGTTGTATTTTAATTTGACAAACAGTGATTAGTTCCTATAGAAACTTTGAACTATAAAAAAGTACTTTATAGAAAATACTTTTCCTACAGAAAAGTGTGATTGTAAGTCACAAATTCCTATTTAAGGCAGAATGATGTATGGAACAATGTAAAAGAATTGTAAAAATTATATCAATGGGTTTGTGGATCTTTTATGCTACCATCACAGAAAGAGAGACCAGAGCGTTTTACAACAATTTAGCCATAGGAAAACATTTTTAAAGGCAAATTAAAACATGCTAATTTGATGGTGGTTGGGAATATCACCACCTCATTAATTAAAAACCAGGGTTAATGAGAATCATCATTGGAAATGTAATAATAATTAAAAAGGTCATGGATTGTGGTTCAGTTAAATATGATGCAAAGCATTGTGAAACATTGTACTTCATCTTTTGAGACTATCTGTTGTGTTCTTCATCTTTTTAAGAGACTATCTGGATGTGTGTTGTGTTTAACACATAATGATTTAAATACATAAAAGGGACAACGCCTTGAGTTAAAAGTAACATTGGTTTTAGGGGTCAACTACTGTATGTTATAGAGTGTATAACAGTATTAACACAAGAATTAAATCTTTACAATTTTTAGCATTTATACTTAAAATTGTGTTAATTTATATCTTGTCTTTAAAACAATCTCTTAAGCAAAATAATGTTCTGTATTGTTATTTAATCTTATTTTATTCAGTTCTTACTGTATGCTAATTTCCTGATAATTGTATATGTTTATTAACCGCTTTTATAACGAAAGTTTATTTAAACTTTAGTTAAGTGATATAATTTAGTTAGTTTAGTTAAGTGATATAAGCTGAGAACAGTGTTTTACAATTTGAATTATTATTTATTTTTCTCAGACTTAGTAAATTACTACACTTTGAACATTGTAAAAGTATTTGTACTACTTTTTTTTGGATAGTCACGGACACCTGCAGTATACCTTCACATATGTTTTCCTCTAAAAGTTTCCCCTAAAAATTTTCCCCTTAAATGTCAATCACCCACTTGTTTTCATCTACAGGCGTGTTATCAGCAAACCAATAGGGTATTAGGTAAGTGTGCTGTGCTGTGTGTGATAACTGAAACCTGTTACGCGTACAGCTTTAAAACTTACCAAAAAGCGAGTTGGCAAAGCCGTACCACTTACAGCCGTGATGTCCCAACAGCCATTTCCCATGGAGACTGGAGGCAAAGCTGAAGGGAGTCCCCAGTAAACACACCAGTGCGTCACTAACGCTGATGTTTAGCAGAATGACATTGATAGGAGTCCACAGGGAGCGAAATCTCGCAAAGATGAGCAGAACAAAGAGATTGTTCAGGCATCCAAACACCAGAATAAATCCGAGACATACGGCTATGACCGTGTGTCCGGTCCTGCTCAGGTCAGGCGCTGTGTCGCGAGGTCCTAAAGGGTCCCCTGAACTGACATTTGCACTTAGATTGAGCGCAGAAGTGTCTTTGTTGCTAATGTTCAAACCCCAAATGTGGACGACCATAGCAGCTTCACTGCACTTGTTATTGGTTTTGACACAATGACTTTATCAGGTCTGAATCCACAGCTCTCATCTCTCTGTCCCTCACTGACGCGCA
Organism: Beaufortia kweichowensis; assembly: GCA_019155185.1. NCBI lineage: Eukaryota > Metazoa > Chordata > Actinopteri > Cypriniformes > Gastromyzontidae > Beaufortia > Beaufortia kweichowensis. The sequence goes on along the minus strand of CM032803.1, from coordinate 8,237,249 downwards.
GTTAAACCATTAACACCCCTCTATAGAGCTGCCAAGATGAGTGTTTTCACTACACGATTTTTTGGCCAATGAATTACTTAAAAAACGAGTAGGGATGTGGAGAGAAGGAGTCTGTAACCATTATGCTGTTAAGGCAAAATTTTAAGAATGTCACAAAGACATTCATCACATTTAATCACACATTGAAATATATTGATTTTAGTTGAAACTGTTTTATATGACTTTAAGTTATAACTGGGAATTGTCCTGCTGAAAAAATGATTTCCATTACGAATATCATTATGAAATCAAATTTTTCCTATTAAAACCATCACATATTTTTTTACAGTGTGTAGTGTGTGTTTTGGGCTTTGTTCCAGTATGATTTAATGGTGTTATATTGGTCCCTATCCAGCATCCCACTATTAAAATTCAACACATTACCAGTAGAGACCCACAAAGACCATTATAGTTTCCATTAAAAACCAGTACAATTCCCATTATAACCATGAAATCTATTGAAATCTCTGTCATGGCAGTTTTTTGACAGCAGGGTGGGTGAAAACATATTGAAAAACTTTTAACTTTTATCTCAAACAGTTATTATGTTTATACAGATGATCAATTTACATAGGAATTTTAGTATATTTGGAAAAAACAATCAAACATTTAAAAACAGCTGTGCACTATAGTCACTGTACAGGTGATTTTACACAAACATAGTTTTATTATGGACAGTAATAATGCAAACATATCTTCATTAATGCAGCAGCTGGTGGTAAAATCCATGGTTACCTGTCAGGTCAGCAACTCACAATAGATAATAAAAGCTATTTAGTCTCTGTTGAAATGACACAGTATCATTGGAATTAGCTAGGCAACATTGGCAACAGAGGTGAGATGTTGATACTACTCCATAAAGTCAGAAATGAAGTCCTTTAAAATATGACTCTCTGTAGGTCACCTCACTAATTGAGAATTACAGATAAAGAATGTGTAAAGAGGAAAATGGAGGAAGGTGCTGAAAACAGTGGAAGACTGAAATGTCAGAGGAGTCATAAAACACCAATCTCTCTTGTGTAGTGAACGCATCACCAGCGGTCCTCTTCTAAAAATGTCATACATTTAATATAGTACAATGATAGTGTATTAACATTACTTTTCTGAGCTGAGAGATTTGGACAAAATAGGAACAAAACTGTCCTATGATTATTTAATATCATGTAAATGACAATTATCTATTTATGGACAGTACTAACATATGTCAAATCTTGCTTAATAGGTTTAAAAAAGCAAAATCCAAATGATTTGATTTTTACATCAAGTGCAATGAAATGTAAAATAATTGATTATTGTCTTGAATGGTGCTGAACAAAGGTGAGTGTGAATGTAGGTCTGGGATTAGCCTTAGCTTTGGTTATTTTAATTTGGAAAAGGACGCATGGGACAGATGGGTAATTTCTAAATATAGTGCAAAGACATCAATAATCCACAAGCCGGCGTGTGGAAATGGCTGTTCCTCCATCTGCTCCTATGAAATTGGTTCATGGTGGGGAGTGGAGTTTGATAGCTAAATCATAGAGTGAGATAAAGATTTATTCAAAGTAAGACAAACACTTGTATTAATAATGTAATTTTACAGTGATATGCAGTGCAATGATCCTTTTATCCACTAGGCGGCAGTGTTGACATTTTTATTCGCTATTCTAGAACGTAATACAAGAAAAGAATGTAAACCCGGAGGTTGTGTTACTGCAATTTACAAATGTTTCAAAAACTTGTTTTATATTGTTTTATATATATATTTATATATATATATATATATATATATATATATATATATATATATATATATATATATATATATATATATATAGTTGACAGATGATTTTGCAAATATATGTCCAGACCAATCTGTCTGACACAAAATCTTCCACAAAAAGAAATTAATCCAGTCACACCAGATCCTAAACATATAAATGTAATTTCATTGTATTACATATAGGCAATACAGATTCTTCTACTGATTTATGTGTTTGTTTCTGTGTATGTGTAAAATGTCTTTAGAGCCTGAGGGCAATCTCTTATACAATCTTCTGTTCTGTGGTACACGCAGAGCTAGTTTCTGAACAGGTTGTCCACAAAGGCCTCCAGGTTAAGCATTGCAAAGTTCCTTATTCACTTGTTTAGTTAAACGAAAAAGAGATGATAGACTTTCTTGTTTAAGGTATAAACTTGCCATTAATACCAATAAAGATTCTTCTTTTCTATCACCTGTACACCTAAAGGGAATCACAAATTACATCATTAACATTATGGGATAAATGTGCATAAAAATTATTTTTGTAAACAAGAAGATAAGAGTATGTACCAGAATCAAGGCTGACATCAGAACTCGTCTGGTTACCAAATCCAGGATACTTAGTCCATCCAGAAATGAGGTCTTGTTTGGAGGGGGACACCACCACTGAGCCAAGCTCAGGTCGATCATTGTGAAGCAAATTTAATAGAGAATTAGTGTACTGCTGTTCTGCCACCATCAAACCTTCGCTGGACACTGCTGGGGGGTAAATCATTGGCGGCAGAGCCCGACTCACATCCTGTCTAGAACCTCCAGACCAAATGATGGCGCTGTGTGGAGGATGATTTATTGACAGGTGAGGGTTTGATTGAGGATTGATCCTTGTTTCACCCTGGAGTCGTTCTGAAGAAAACATGGGCTGAAATCCTGTCTGTGACTGTATTTGCCATTGGCTTGAGTCATCTAAAAAATCAGAAATTCATCATTTTTGAGTCACACAGTTGAGTTGCTTGTATACTAACTGGTCATAGGTTATGTGTGAAAGATATTTTTCTTAAAAGGAGTTACTTGTTTGAGCAGATTTCTGGTTTCGTTTGTGTTTGGGGCGTATTTCCTTTGGTTTGGTGGCATTGTTCAGTGCACGGGTGAAATGTTCATCCACCATGCTGCTTATGTCTCCTTGGAAGTAGGTGAGAAGGACACTACTTGACCGCTCTTCAGTCTTCTCTATCACTTGGCTCCTTAGATCCTCATCCATCACTGATCAAGGTACTGAGATAACCATGTGCCACTAATCATATCTTAACTCTATGCAATAATATCTTAACTCTACGCAATAATATGATATCACTTTATAAAATTATAGATATATATATATATACACACAGGGTCGTTACCTAATTCTGAGGTAACAAGTGTAAAAGTTAGATTTTGTTTTATATATATATAATCAAACTTTTCAAACAAAATCATCTAGGTGAAAATATAAGTGATATATAAAGTACATGTAAGTGAAACAATGTTAAGATGGGGTTTATATCAGAGCAATTTCATATATTTATTTATATGAATATATATTCATACAAGCTCTATAGTTTTTTTTTGCACTTAAATATTTATAGATTAATAAATATAAATATTATTATTAAAAAAGATAATGTAACTGTCAAGTGTAGAGTGTACAAAGCAAATCAGACAGTCAAGTGTATCCAATACACATAAAGTAAGAAAAATGGAAAAGACTAGTATTTTGATGGACCCTCATTAGTTTTGAGTGTATGAATTTGTTTCATAATAACAGATTATGAAACAGATTGTTGCAAATAACAGATTGTCAGATAAACTAACAATCTTGCTTGTTTTTATTTAAGTCAGAAATATTATTGAACGATCGAATCATTGGATTAAAGCAGTAAGAGTGACTGTTATCGAGTAGAAATAGATATAAGAACACTTCTTACAGTGTTTCATCTGCATTATACGTCACGAGTTGCTGTGTCACAGCTGTGTTTTTTGTTTTACGGGTTTACAGTACTTTATGCGCACACGAAAGATGCACACAGTTATCCTGTGTTCAGAAAAGATGCGTAAATGCACCTGCAGTCCTTTACACGGCTAAACAATAAACAATAAGAATATAGATAATAGAGGTAGAAAAGTTACAAATATACAACATTTCATTTTTAATTCAAATAAAAGATATAAATACCCTACACATATAATTATTAACTGAGAACATCGGCTCTATCAGTCGATAAAATTGTTAAATAAAAGTTTTTAAATGAATGTTAAGATTACATCCTGAAATAGAACTGTCACAGAAACAATATTTTTAACTCACCGTAAAAGTCGATAAATCTGCAATACGATCAATAGATAGGTTAAAGACGAAATACGCCACTTCCATGGGAGATAACACACTGCTGTACGTCTGATTGCCGCTTTTCATAAAATTTCTCTTTGAATAGACTTTCGACTAAAAGAAACTAGTTTTCTTTCTGCTCTTATATGTTGGGGCGTAATCTCTGCACTTTAACCAGTATGAGCAGAATGTGCCTAAACAAGTTAAACCATTCAACTGTCAACTTTTATTTGAAAAAAAAAGAGCTGATGTTGCTTCAGGGCATAATGTTATTGCCTCTGTATGCATTAATGTCTAGATTTGATTGATAAAAGAATCGCATTTCACAAAAGAATCATTGAATCATTTGTCTCATATTTTTGTTTATTAATGTTACAATAATCAATCGTCATACATATTAAGGTATAGCATATAATAAACTACATGAACAGGTTGTCCACAAAGGCCTCCAGGTTAAGCATTAAAAGTTCCTTATTCACTTGTTTAGTTAAACGAAAAAGAGATGATAGACTTTCTTGTTTAAGGTATAAACTTGCCATTAATACAAACTAAATGTTATCAAAACCAAGTTTAGTTTGGTGAAGCAAGGTAGGGATTTTAAAATGATTTCTATTTCTGTATTATGGTTATAGAATAGGCAGAAATATTGCTGTTCTACTCCGAATACTGATAAATCACCACATTTCCCTGTTTCTAAATAAAAGCTATTTGTGCTATAATTTTTTACATTTTGCATATTGTTTTATGGGATGACATTGCTCATTACAGTATAAACAGACCATTTTATTAATTCAGCTCTCTGAGAAAACAAAAACTATATTTTTATTTTTATTCTATAAAAAAATATTCTTAGATGCTATGACAGTTCTTTTGCCAAATATTCAAAGTTTTGTTAAAAATGCAGATTGAATTAAATAAAAATATATAACCTTACATTATATTATAGTATATTATAAACTTAATGGGTACTGAAGTAACATACAAAGTACTTATATAATATGTGGTGCGAATGTCTCATTATTTCACATTATTTTTTATATTTAGGTTTTTTGTCCTGTGTCAGACAGACCTGATCATGAGTGCACCCTGAGTTTGAACAGTCAGAGATCTTTCTGTCACTGGTAGTCTCTGATTTTGTAGATGATGACACTTGTAGACCTCCTTTTATTTTGGCTCCCACTGTCGCAGAACGGCTCCAATCTAGTCAAAAAAGTCTTTAATGTATTACTTTTGTTTTTCCAAAAAGCTTAACTATGCTGGAATTGGTAAATGCCAAACATTATGCCAAACCTGAGTATTCACTGAGTCTAAATCTTCCACAGCAGAGGTGTATCCTCCACTGTTTTCTTACATTGTCTTTCATTAAACAATAAAACACGAAGATAAAGAATCCTGAAATACAATGAAATAGACTGCATATGTATATACACAATACAGTATATAGCAAGTTTTAAGCAATAGAAAATGTCAGTTTAATGAGCATGCAGGAAAACCATTACTTCTCCTTAGGCATGCAGCACTCAGTGTTACCTTGAAGACTGTTAAGGATGGAAAACACGTATAGGAGGGGTGTTTTGACTGGACCCCAAGCAAAAAAGGCTGGTAACCAGGTCAGCCCCAGCAGGAAGGTGAGGCTGGTCACCACCCGGAGGTCATGCAGCAGTCCTTTTCTGCTGCCGGTGGGCTTATTGATCTGCATTTTGCGGATCTGCACAAGCACCACAGCGAACACACCGATGTTACACACCAGTATCAGGATCACAAACGAAACCACCGTCACGTAAAAAGTTATGTCGTTGTTTATCCAGCAGCTAAGAGGATGGAAAAAAATTACATGCAAAAGTTCAGTCTGTAATACTGATCTGTAATACTGACACTTATATTACAGTGACACCTACAATGGAGTGGACTTCTCGAAAGGTGTTTTGGAGTCACGGCTGCCGTATGAATCCATATCTATAGCAAGTACTAAACTCACAACCACAAGAGGTAAACCTGCAACCACAGTTTTAATTTTTATACAAATGTAAACATTTTTATGAAGGAAAAATGGAACAAAAAAATGTCTCACCCCATCCAAGAGCACAGAATTTAAGGATGTAAGAAGGCACATATGCATTAAAGACCTTGATCAAGGCCAGATACATGTTAATGGCTTCTAGTCCCATCCAAGTAAATGCAGCCAGGAGAAAGTAATGTAGAACGGCAGCTATAGCAATACAGAGTCCATCACTGTTAAAAGATGAAAACCAGGAGTTCACCAGGAAAAGCATGTTCAGCCCTAGCAAAGCCACTGAGAGGTTGATAAGGATCTTTGAAGGATTGTCCCGTCTCAATTTTCTGTGTTAGAAAATAATGGAAAGAACAACAGGATAAAATCAACACATTGCAGTACAGAAAATGTGCAGAATATGTCCACCTCAGTCACATTTTTACTTGGCTTTAGTTTCTTTCAATCTTTTTTTAGTTTTAATAAGATTTTAGATTAGTAATATCTGTCAAATTGTGTTAATTCTGTGTGTTAAGACATTGACGGTAATTTTTGCATTGTTGTTCTAGTAACCCTGCAACAGTACTTTGTGCTTACTCGAAGGCCAAATAGGTCAGCAATGTGACTCCAAGAAAGATGGAGGATACTCCACTACCCAGATAAGAGATGATGGTTAGAATCGTCTCATCTTCTGGGTCTATTGGCGTTTTAGAGATATCCTAAGACAAGAGTAAAGCAAAAAGATTAACACAAATGGCATGTATATTATCCAAATATGCCCAGCTACTAGTTGAAGCTTATTTCCCAGATGTGTTACGAAAACTTAAGGGTTAATTATTATTTGAGCTTATTGATATATAAATAGAATAGATTGTCATTTGGCAAAGACACATTCAGTTTCACCTAACTAAAAACTGGTATGATGTCAGTGCACTTTATGCTAGTAGAACTGTTGTGATCTCTGTTGTTGTGCACACAATGTGAACTCACCAGAAGAACTCCAAAATGTGTGAGATGTTCACAGTAACATACTGTGTGAGTGACGTTAGACCTCTTTATCTCACAGCCGTTATCATTCCATCCACCTTTGCCATCTATCAGACACACAAACGTTCATGGTTCAGTACATATGAACATACAAATATGTTGAATTTCATGTGAAAGTGTGTGTTGCATCACTCACTATTCCTGTCGAAGTCCCAGTAGACACATTTGACTGTGGCTTGATCCTGTAGCATTTTAAGAGTGTGTGTTGAATTTATAAATAGAATTTATCCCATAGAATTTAGGGGATTTTAAGTATATACAAGTTACAGCTACCATATCCAAGAACTCTACCAGTAAAATAAAGTAAAATTGTTTTATTTACACAGACCTCATTTTGTTGAAGATGTTGGAAACTGACCACCACTGGAATCTCGAGGTCGGTCACTGTGGCATTGGTAACACTGGCAGACACCACGTAAGAATTCAGCATCATGTTGCTTTGAATGTTCTAGATGTATTCAATCAGAAGTAAGTGCTTGTTATTTTTGCACAAAAAAGGCTACAATCAAGCATACAAATAGCTATTAGACTGTAGCTATAAAAACTACTGTAATTTACATTAAATGACTTGCATTTACCTGAAAGAGATTTTCCTTTCCATAGAAATGAAACTGGACTCGAGGTTTGGCTTCATTGTTTGGGAAAAAGTTCTCTACAGCAGAAGGTAAAGATATGGACGTCACATCTGCTGTGTCTGACTGCTCTGAAAACACCATGTTAAAATATATCTAGAAAAAATTAAAAAGGAAACGTTACTGCATATTTAGAAAACCATGGCCTTTTGTTTTTTATTTGATTAAATAGTACCTGAAAGAATTGGACAAATTTGCTCTTTTAACAAAAAAATAAGTTTATAAGTTAAATGTAGCCAAATACCACCAAAGGACTAAAAAGATTCACATCTCACATTCTAATATCCAAAGTCATCTGGTGGTAAGAGTGAGTATCACACCTGCAAATGTACGTGGTGCAAAAATAACCCTTCATTCACACTATCCACACAAGGACACAGAAACCTTGTGGTGATGATGGTGTGAAAAAAACACAATTGCAAAGGTACTGTGATATTTTAATATCACACCTCTATTTTCACTAAGGGTCTAAGGTTTCCATAATGATCTTGGTCTCATGCAGCGTTGGATATACAGTCAGTATTTGTCTCTCACCTCAGGGGTGAGACCGGTCTGAAAGAAGGACACTCCAAATGTGAGGCCGTGGAACTCAGAGGTGTCTGGATTGATCAGCTGCAGTGCTAATGAAGGTGCTGTTATGTTATGATCGGCTCCTGGGAACTGCGTTCTGTCTCCCATAAGGTCTGTGATATAAAGAATTCTGCCAATACAAAAGACAGGGCAGATAGATGTAGGATTTTAAACAAAAAACTGTCACTTATTATTTTACTATTCACTGTAATATTTCATAGTCTGCATTATTTCTTTGTATTTTTGTATTTGTAGAAAGATTTTAAAGTCAAATTACAACCTTAAAGAGTTGATCTGCAAGCACATAACTTGTGATTTTAAATAAGTCACATTGGAAAAAAGAAATAATTTTTGTAATTTAGCTATACTGGGGTGCGTTTCCCAAAACCATCGTTTAAACGAACATTTGCAAAGAGCATCGCAAAGTTACGGGGTTTAAACGACAGTTGTTTTAGGAGCATAGTTTCTTGTTAATATAACATGTGGATATAGATCATACTCTTAAGCAAAAGATTTGACAAGGAACATGGTGTGCGTTCTATATCCATCATTCTAAACATATACAAATTTCGTTTTACGTCTTTTAATTTGTCAACACAATCAAAGCGCATGTGCTCAACGTACGTTCTTTAGGACCCCGGGGAATCCCTAGGCGGAGTGACGTAAGAGAAAACTTGCGAATCAATTAAACATCTTGAAATAAACTCAACAAAAGTCGATCTGAATTCATTAATTAGTAGATGTTATCACTTCACCACCTATGTGACGTCATCAACTATGTTATTGCACCAACGTGGTTAAAACAACGGATGTGCGATGAAGGTACTGGGTTTTTGGGAAACAGTCGTGACTAGCTAGTTAGTGTTCCAACGATGCATCGTACTATGGTGGTTAAGCAGCGAGCTACGTCGTTGTTTGGGAAACGCACCCCTGTACAGTATGTACGGAGGTTTACATACTGATTGGTGACTCGGCCGAGGTTAGTTGAGTATTCACAGATATTTGAAAGTATATTAGTAATTTTGCAGGCCAGCTGTGTGGTCAAGGTGGCAATCTCAGTGATCGTAGACAGTTTATCAATAACAATGTCCAGCTGTGCCTCAGTCAGACTTTGCTCGTCCTTTAGCAGATCCTCGATAACGTTCACAATATCTGCTGAATTGTCTAGGGGCAGAAGCATCAACAGAGTCAGAGAAATAAATGTATTGGCTTCTGGTTAACAAATGTGCAGTGATATATAAATGAAAGACCACAATGATACTTACTAACTGTAACTTCAATATTTTCCAAATCATCCAAATCTGATACAGTCGTCATACACTTGCTCATGTCTGGTGGATCCCAAACAGCTTTATCAGTTGCCCCATTTAATTTACTGTGGGAAATGAAAATACAGTGGAAAATTTGACTCCAGATAATGCTGAAGATGCTACTTTATGCATCTTTTGCTATCATTAAACATAAAAAAGTTATATTTAAAAAACCGATTTCTTTACATTCTGTTTATATGTGTTTCCTTCACTTTGCCATGCTAATCTGTCCAAGTCAGTTAGAATTAATGTTTGTCAGGCTGAGTCCAAGCAACATTGTCAAACTTATTATTCAATTAAAGGATATTGCTTTCCACATGTAAGATAAGACATATTAATCAGTAAAGGCAACACAGGATTGTGTATATTGACAGTGTGCTAAATGACGCAGAATACACATGGAAACCAAGTATTATCTGAACATTATTCCAAGACTAACTGTTTCTATAGAAACAAACAATGCTTCTTACTAGTATCTGTAATAAATATCTGATAACAAAAATGAACAATTCTATAAAACAAGTTTATTGGACTACATTTTTAGATACATTGTTTTATGCTGCTTTTCCCCTTAACATCAGACACAAGGTTATTAAATACTGTAATGCTTACCAAAACCTTGTAGCACTTTCATCTCCTTTTACACACCCCATAGAATATGTGGTTTGAGCCATCATGTCAGGCCATATGTATACGCCATGCACTGTGTGCATAGTTTCCTCATGACATAGACCTGGTTCTGCATCAATAAATAACATGCATAGAGAATCAGCATGCATATTTTTTTGGCTGTAATGGGTTCATTTTAAACAGTCATTTGACTGATCAATTATTGTTACATTTAATATTAGTTCTGAGTTTTGCATATCAAAAATAAAACAATACCTATATGGAGGATGTTCACTTCATTATTTGTAACATTGATAGTAATGGACCCATTAGAGTATCCTTTTGTTAACAGTTCAAAAATCAGTTCCTGTGTTTGTGGGACATCCACAGTTTGAAGTGCTTTAACCTGAAAGCTGCTGATATACCTGAAAATCATTTCATTTAGCAGTAAAAATCTGTTTCATCTGCACCATTTACATACATTGTAAACAATGATGTGATCAATAGGTTATATTTTAACAATGTAACAGGAACTCATTACTTTTAAATCGTAAGTTGAAATTACTTGTAAAGCCAGTTTGTTATTCTTGTTATTCTAAATGTAATTCTTGCAATAGTTTTTACAGTAAAAAAACAACAAAGAAAATGTGACATTGTTTTACATTAGAATGTAAATGCTGTGTCAGGTTGGAACACTTACTTTGGAAATCCTGCTAGAACAAGATTCAGTGGTTCCATTTTATGATCTCCCAGTGCTTGTTGAAGCTGTTGACAAAAGAAGCACATTAAATGCAAAGGTCTTTTGAAATATTTTATCAGTGTGTCTTCACTCACCCATTGCTGTAGTGTGTTTTCTGGGTATGTGATAGTGCTGCTCATTGTAACGTTGAGATAGACTCTAAAAAAAGTGTCTCCAAAATCTGATAAAACATCACGAATTAAAAGTTAGATTTACATTTCTTTAAAAAATGTCCTAGCCAATGCGAAACTTGATGCCAGAATACTTGAATTGGACTCCTTTGCCTGACTAAAGTCCAATAGTAAAAAGTAATTAGAGTGATCAATAATTTGCCGTAAAGCACCATTAATTACAACATTACATCAATGCTATATTAATAATACACATAGCCTAATGACTTATGATATAGCTTCATTGAGCTTGTATTTTGTCATATTTGTCAATATTTCTCTGAAACACTGCAGAGAAAGCAAGAAAAAATATTATTGCTAAAGAAAAAGGTACAGAATATGGAAAGCTTGGCTTGTGTGTCATGCTGTTATTTAACTCACCTCTGTCTGGTTTTGAAGTGGTGGAACGTATTGTATTTTCCATTGACCTTGTTTGTAATGATGTCTGAGTTACTAAAGCTGGTGTGACAGACAGAATATTTTATATGTGACTATACAGTGTTGCTTTTCATAACTTTCATGATTAGTACATTTAAATACGTTATAGTGTCTTTATTTAAAATCATTTATTTTAACTAAGTTATGTGTTAGAAATGAAGATCTAGATGACACTAACCTGATGATGTAATGCTTGTACTTTGTATGTTAGGATTCTTAGTAGCTGCAGCAGTGGTCAAAACAGGATCCAAAGTCACATTGGGAAAGCGGCCTGCGAAGTTTAAAAACAGATTTAGGTTTGATATACTGAATACTGTTGGACAAATATCCCCCCCACACACACCTACTGAGAGGATGTTTATCGATGTTGGATCTGTTTTTAGGATGATGTTTTTGTCATAGGTAAAGCTGGGTTTTAGCAGCTTCTGTAGTTCAGCTTCTGTTTCACTCACATCTCCTCCAGGTGTCACTCTCACAAACACCAGACAGTCAAACCTTAGACCACAATACAGTTATGACAAATACCAATTCAGATTCTGTTTTATACACAACATATTTAAATAAAAGAGAAATGACACGCATGTCTGTGAAATTTGGTAACAAAGAAACAAAGTTACCATTGTTTCTTGTTTGATGGATTTTCTCTACCCTACAAAGACATGCAATATTATATAGTATACGTCAACTTTTATGAGACATTTATTAAGTATTTGTTATTTGTTAAGTAGTGTTGTGTAAAACTGCACCTGAATTTCCTCATTATTGAATTGATTTAAACCATCTGTCTGAGGGCTAAATTAGGGCACAGAGAAGAAGGAGATTATCTCCAAGTAACAGTCAAGTTGTTTGCACAAATTATGCATGTAATCTTGTAAACCTTTCTTTAAATGAAACTATAAACATAAAATAACTATTACCTTAAATGTGAGAGGAATACAGAATTCACTGATATGCTTTGAGGAAAAACATCCATAAGCTGTAAAAATAAAGACACAAAATTTTAAATCACAAAATGATTTATTATTGATAACATGGTAACATGTAAATAAAAAAATAATCTTACCCAAGTCAGAACAATCTTCTTTAATTCATTCTCAATGTTGTCATTATTGGTCTTTTGTGTAATAGACGTGTGCATTTTAATTTGATATTTTGACCATTCTGAAATGTGTTACAGATACAGCTCAATAAAGTCCAATCATGAACCATTATCATGTAACATGAGTTTTATATTTCAATTCTAGTTAATAAAATGTATATCTTAAGAAACAGACAGAGAGAGCAAGAGTATTTTCTCTCACCACACTTCAGCTTTGTATCTGGAATTGCTGGGCATCCCTGATAATGCCAGTCTTGTTCTCTCCAAGTCACAATGTTTCCATCTACACATTTCCATGCAGCCAGCTGTGAAGCGTTCATCTGCTTTTCCCACATTCGGAACAGGTACAGATCCCCAAGCAAGTTCTTCCCAGTCTCATAATCTATAACACCTCCAACAAAACTGTGTGACACTCCCAAAGTCAAGGATCCATTTGCTTCAAGAAACCTTGGAGATGTATCATTTAAATGAAATGTGTAATTAGCTCCGTCAACGATCAGTTCGAAAAGCCTATTGTGACTTGACCATGTAAGACAAACCGTGTGCCAGGTGTGCAAGGGCAGGTCATGTGCAACCATCCATTCTTTCCCAAAAAGTGAGGCTTTTAAATTGCCCCTGACCCCGGCCAAACCAAGTTCCACATGCTGTCCCCCGGGACCTTTGTAGTCAAAAGCAGTCCATTCAGAAGTACCAAGTTTTTTCATGAGGTTAACACACACACTAAGCTCATCTAGAGGTGGTATCATACAGCTTTTACTCAGCTGCCAAAAACAAGATCGACTCCAAAAGCTTACCCTCTTCCCCCATAGGCTTGAATTGGGTGCAGCTGAAAGTTGAAAAAAAAATGTAAATCTATTTTTTAAGATATACAGAATATGGTTTTGGAGTAACTTCCCTTATTAACTGTATTTACACATTGATAATACACAGACTGTGTACTTTGCTGTCAGAGAAAAACTTCAATTTAACTTGGGGAATAAAGGACTAGACAGATTTATTTACATATCAAATGCAAATGGTTAAAAAACTAAAATATCATACCTGCACGAATCTGAGAAAAGCCAAAAATCCATGTGTAAATAATCACAGTCAGGTATTTTGTAATTATATTCATGATAAGTCTAGAAAAATAGAAGAAGAAAAAGCACATTTTTATTACACATATTAGTGTCATCACATTTCTTTCATCCACATTGTTCAGAGTAATAATAATTACATTTACAACAGTTTTTCAATTGTGAATTATATTACTACCTACGGTTTTATGGCATATCTTTTGAATCCCAAGATGCTTAAATATAAACAGAACAAATAATAAACTTTGGCAAAATAAAAATTCAGCGTACAGTAGATTTGACCGCTTTAATATATTAAGTGCAAAACCTCCTCTCACATGAGACAAAATCCACGCCCATTTTCCTGTTGATAAGTTATTCATTAATCATAAAGATGGTAATAAACGTAAAGGATCTGTGTTCATGTCAACACAGAACTAAAAAACAGAGAAGAGGAACCAGTTCAACCTTCCCGTTTAATTAATCCACAAGCTTCTCTGGGTTTTTTATCAGTAATTATATTACCTATAGTTATAATAACTGTGTTTAAGATGCATTTCTTTGATCCAGGTCATGAATCGCTCATAAAAATGTGAGAAGACACACCAGGTGTGGTTAAAGGTTAATAGTGAAAATTAAGATATTGCTCAAAAGGCAGAACTCTTGCTACTTGAAAGCAGCTTGTTATATACTGTAGTATAAGAGATGAGTGTGTAATGTATTTGCGTGGGATTGTTGTATAACTGTGTTAAAACAACAACTATAAATAATGGAAGACAAAGCAGAAGGTTGCCAGGGTTGATTACCAAAATATGAAAGTTAAAGTAATTTATGCTTTATTTTTAAGCATGTATTAATGACAAGAAAGGAGCTCTGTGTTTTATTAGATAGACAGCATTACATATGTTTATGTGTGCTGTGTGTGTCCTGCAGGATGTTGTATCAGATCTTAAGCAAACAGTTCAGGTAATGTTTTTCATCAAGTGTTTAGATTAGAAGCAGCCGGTCCAGATAGCTTTCTTCAAACAAATTTAATTACATTTTATGGTGGGTGACTGTGATCTTAGAGATATGCCACCTACATTCACCCTGTAGACCTCTTTAGCTTTGGACATAAATTCATATTCACATATATTAGTTTAGACAGATCATTTGTGAATTTTCACATATGTCATTGGTTTAAAACAAATTAACATTTTTTAAATAATTTATTTACTTTTTAAATGACCTTTTACTCAAATATTTAACTTTTAACATTTAAAAAAAGATTTGCAGTCTTGCTTATTGAGGTTGTATGGTAAAAATGTCTCAGAAATGTTTCCTATCTTCACTCACTAAAGCTGTTATTTTAATTATCAACATTAACAGTCTGCAATTATATTTCGTATTAATATATTATATATGTTGTGTCAATAAACGTCTTTACCACACGATGGCGCCATATTGTGTCATTTGATGCTTTGTGTAACGCTGTTGCAAGTCCTCTGAACTGCCTGAAGTTCCGTTTTCTTTCCTGTGTTGACATGTTTCCTTTTAAAACAGGAAGTCCTTATTTATGTCACCTCCAACACAACGATTTGATACTTGCTATTGCTGGTCAGACGTAGAGGATACTTTTAGGAGGGATATCAAATATGTTAGTGTAGTGTGAGCCATTCATATTTTTGTCCAAATCCCTTAAAGACAGAAACTATATATTTTAAAACTCTACTAAAAGTGTATTTTGTCAATGTTAAGAGTCCACGGTCATACAAATGGCTAGGGACTTAAAGCCAGAAAACTTGATTTCATGTTGTCTTTAGGAAAAAAAGATTCACATGAGTTGCATATTTAGTTACGCTAAATTAAACAGACCTAGCCCCATTTTAACCCAGACATTTTGTCTTGTCACACCCCATGACAAAATAGCTTGTGCTTTATTACCAAATGACTTTACTGTATTTTACAATACAGCATATCACAATAACATTTAAAGGATGTATGTTTCCACCCATCTTATTGTTTTAATAATTAGAGAAACAATGAAAATCTAAACTCATCACCACTCCATGCATGAGCCTTAGAAAGATAAATGAGCTTTAGACAATACCAAAACAAAACAGAGCAATGCAGATAATCGTTTACCTTTGTTAAATAAATTACTTCATTATAAAGAAGGTTTGGAGAGCCAAATTATTGACTGCTCCTGTCTCTCTAAATCGAATATGTCATGTGTCTGTTCTTGCTAAACAGGAGGAGTGTTGTTAACCATGTTTTTAAAGAAGAAGCTTCTGATTTAATAAATTTTTCAGTAGAGTTGATTTGAAAGGCAGGGGAAGTCATTTCCTCTAAATCAGAGGAATTTACCACAAGACTGTAAAAATTGCATTGCAGTGTTCCATGGGCTTAGTATTACTCACCTCTGTATGATTTTAACCTTTTAGATAGGAAAGAAATTTCCTGGTTTGACTGATCAATTGATCTATGTTTTTGTCTATCTTTGGACACCATCGGTTATTTTTGCAATGCAGTTTGAGCACAGTTATAATGCTAACATATTAGTTTGGAAGACTGGTGAAGCAGATTTCAAATAACCTTATGCAATGTTTTTGTAACAGTATGTACAGTAGTTGCATATTCTTCAACTGTATCATTGTTAACTTATGCTATTGAAACAGTTCAAGTCACACAAGTTTGTTAAACCAGTTTTGTTTCCACAGTACTGGTCACTGAATTAGTCATAGCTACTTTTGTAATATGATCCTGAGATTATAGCTCTTTTGTATCTCTATGGTATGTATGGGTAAGGGCTTTATGTGTGTTCTCTACTGTATTCAAACTCATGATATTCCCTCACAGGCACATTCATTATTGTCAGCTTTAGTGTTAAGTAACAGAGGTGCTGGTGCATTATTTAGTATGTGAAACCGATACAGGCTCAGCCTGCTATAAAATATGAATGAAGAGTGCAAGCTATCTCAGGAATGAGAGTAAATGGACTGAGATCCCTGAAAGTAGAAATGTCAAGGGGAATATGATGTTTTCCTAAAGGGAAGGGTTGAACACAGCTTTAGGGCTCATCCTATCAGTTTCTCATTCATATTGTCAAAGCACCTAAAATAATGGTGAAAGAAGTATTTCTTACAGCCCGTACAACCTCTGTTTTTGTACATTCAATTTTTCACAGTTCTGATTAAAGGGTCTATGGTTAGTCTATTATGATAGGGGCATTTTTCAACAACAGACTGTAGATAATGAAATGAAAATTAAACAATAATAATAATAGAATTGTTGGAGATAGTTAAATACATTTTTGGACACCTTTAATCACTTGCACTCTGTTGTCCCTTGTTTATTTAATTTTCAACAGGACATTCATTTTTTATTTTGAAGAAAAAGACCAAAAGACCAAAAATGCTAAAAACACAATGATGATTTATGTGTCACAAAAAATGACTTAATTTTATGCCTCATACCTCAGGATGGCCTCAACTTTAAGAGCAGTATTAAAAAGATAAATGATAATGATTTACTTAAACTTGCTTTACTTGTTTGTTCCAAATGTAGTCTAATTTCAAATAAAAAAAAACAAGCGTTACATTTAAATAGTGAAAATGTACATTTTTGTTGTAAGAGACAATTGTTTAAAAAATGAAATGTATTTAATTATTTTAACCCTACAACCCTATCAACCCTCTGATTATACACAAATTTTACGGATTTTGATAAATCTACCACACGTGACCTGCAGTGTTTGCTGTAAAGCGCTAGATGTCGCTGTCCGCATCTTTACAGCGCGGGGGCTCGCGCTATCCGCGTCCCCGCGACTCTCTAATGTGTCAGCGCCAAACAGCAGAAAAAAAAACTCGGCAAAAATGGCGGAGGGTGCAACGTCTCTAAAAGGGCTGCGGGCGCAAATGGGTAAGAATTAACTGATTTACAGCCTCTTTTGGTCTGTTTTTGTCGCTTACGGAAGCTGTATGCAGTCTTATAAGTAATTCCGCCCTGTTTGGGGGTTGTTTAGACGGTTGAGAGTTTAAATCGTTTACTTTCATTGAGGCGGTGTGAGGAGGAGAGTTAGCGGGCTCTGACGGACAGATAACGGCCAGCTAACTGCTAAACTTAATCCAGCCACTGGCAACAAGTTAATGTTTATTCAGTCTGTGTTCACGTGGAGGTCTGTGTTTACACTGAAACGTGGGTAACTATTTCTGACGTCTTAAAGGGTTATAATGCTGGTTGTGACTTTGGATAGATTTGATAAGTGATGTCTCGGCTTTGACAGGGACACATCATCTTCTCTCTGAATGGCGCCCTGTATAAGCAAAGCAGTTTACAATTGAGCAATTCCAGCGATATGGATTTAACATTTTCAGCCAAATCTTGAAATATACATTTATTTATTACCAATATATTGAACGATCTGTTTATATTTTACTAAAGCCCGGTTGATAGAGTCCAAACATCATAATAATATCACTCATCAATAATATCAATAATAATAAAAAATGGAAATGTACTTGTGTTATGGATGTGAACACGTTAGAGAAGCAACATACTTTTTTGTGAATTAAAATACACAACCCAAAAGCAAAAATAACTTACAAATTGAGAAGGGGTGACTCTTCAAAGAACATAAAATGGTAAAGTTGTAGTTTAACTTTACGTTTCTTTAATATATCTATTTTTATGTATTAACTAAATGTAATGTAGTAATCAGAATATGTTTGCATGTGTGCATATGGAAGTAAAGGTACATTTTCACTCATTTAAAGTTCTATATCTATATAGTAAAAATCTATAAGGTTTCATTTAAAGTTTAACTATTATTTTACTATTTTGTACTTTGAAGTTGGTGTTTTAAAATTGATTTGTGGATGTATTGCAGTCTCTGTCATCTGTGCTGTGTCTCAGTGTTTAGTCTGTGAGCTTCTGTCTGACAGAGGCTGCTGTTGGCCATCTTCATCAGTAATTGCTAAACAGGATGTCTAAACGTATGATTTTCATTACACATGGAGACATACCCATAGTTTTTTGTATTTAAAATGTCATTTTCACAATCAGCATTATTGCACCTCGTCAGTGTAGGAGACCATGTTGAAAAGTCGACTAGTTCCTCCCTCTTAGGAAAACATGCTTTGTTTGCTTGCTTTGCATGCTTTTCTCCCTTGCTAATGAGCGATGATTTGCACCTTTGATGTATTGCATGTATGCTGCTAATAGACTGGTGCCTTTGGTCTGCAAGTTTGTGGCTAGTTCTTGCCAAATCAATAGAAGTACTTACGGCCTTGTTGTGTACGGAGACCTGAAAAACAAATGCTTTTTATATGCATGCAGCTTTAGCTTTTCTTTACTTGAAGGCTGATAGGCTAAGAGCTTGAATTCAATTAATTAAATTGCTGTAGTGATTTACTGTGTGGTTTGAAAACCTTGAACTGGATTCACATCTAGTTCTACATCATAGATTTCCTGCCAGTGTTAAACTTGGCCTAACTGCAAGCATAATAATAGGTGGAGTCAAGTGGTCCTAAAAAGTGCACATTTAGTTATGTATCCAAGATTGAGTGTGCAAACCAGACCTAAAAAGTCATTTTATTATTTTCCTACTTCCTATAAAAGCATTGTTCAAGAGCATGAAGAATAATAGGCCAGTGAGAGTGATGTAATATAATATTGATCTGGTTTGTTATAGTAATCTTCCTAGCTGCATGTAAGTAAATATTAAACAGGTAGCACCCTTTTTTATCAGAAGCAGTCATCAGTCTTCATGACTGAAAGATTCATTCGTAATTCTCCTATTTAAAGAGTCAGGATCCATCCTCTCTGACTGATCTTATTGGTGCACCTAAGTCTGTAGTCTTTAGCGACACTACCACATAGAGAAAATTTGTGAAGCAAATGACCTTTATTTGTGTATCAGCTGTACAGGTGCTAGGACAACAGGTAATGTGTACATTAAAAGATGCAGACTTTATTTCCTATATTACAAACATTTGGAGTCAAATTTCTTTATGGATACACACTTGGTAAAAGGCCAAGATCTTATGAGGACATTATCATTAGCCTACAGGAAGCAAGCATGACCTACTTGATCCACAATCGCCATCATCGTTGTGGCTCTTAAAATATCCCAGGCTTATATAGCCCAGGTGTCCTCACTAATCCTCTATATAAACTGCATTGTCAGTGTACGTAACTACGCAAGGAGAGAAAAGGCAAAAGGAATCACAGCTGTGCCTTCTGGTAAGGCCTGAATAATTGGGCAGTGCAGACACGTGCATCCCCAGGCATCTGCCTCTGAGCACTTCCTGTTGTCTCAATAACAGGAGAGGAGGCAAACAGTAACAGGACTGACTCTCCCTGACTCCTGGCTCATCTTGGATGAGTGTAGCAGGACATAGAGAGCATAGTGTTGGTATTTGTATAACCGTTCTTTGTGTTCTGTCAGACTGAGTGAATGAGGTTTTGTTTACTGCTTCTTCTTGTCATCTGACAGTTTCAACGAGGCAGCTGTTGTCAGAATCCAATGGATGATGCAACCCCAGTATGTGTCTTTTTTTGTCAAATTAAAATTTCAGGCTGAAGGAGCGGTGGTCGATTATATACAAACAAATTTTTATTGTCTGTGAAAGTGAAAGAAGGCGGGCAGAATCGTGCAGGGCCAAAGGTGATATAATAACTGCGTTTCGACAACAGATAATCTAAAGAAGTTTAATTACATCATCATGGCACATTGTGTGGCACATTGCATTGTTTCTTTCGGGGAGATCTCACAATACGGTGTTTTCTGTGCTTCTTGATTGGTGTTTTGTATGTGGTGTTAATAGAAAAATAGTTTGATATTTTATGCATTTATTCTTTAAACTTAAAGCTAAAGTGTGTAATTTCTGCACCACTAGCATCACCAATTGGAATTGTGAGACACGTACTCATCACCTAAAACAGCCATTGCTCAGACGAATAGTCCAGCCCCAAACTTGTGCTATTCCTTGAGCTAGTGTTGTGTTTTAATGACTGTTTTAAATGCTAAAACAAACAGCAATATTTTAATAGCAATCCAGAGATAACACAAACTACTAAAACTCTCACCATTAAGTATTTTACAATCAAAATAATTACATCCTAAAGGTTTAAAAATTGTCAAACATATTCTTTTCACAAGCGTTTTTTTATTTGTTTGGATACTTAAAAACGTATACTCAAAGCAAATAATTGTGTGATGATGATGGTTTGTTTGTTTTGTTCTTGTTGATATCAGGGATGGTTTCATTTCCTTCATAAAGTCGAACAGCTATTTATTTCATTAATACGTTATTTTTTTTATTGACCAATCCAGAACATGTAGATTTACTAGAGATGCACTAAGAAACATTTGGAGGTCAGTTTAAGTTTGCGGTCAAGGTTCTAATATTATGAATGTATTTGCTTTGGTGAGACAAGGCCTTGGTTCTAGATAATGTCTCTATTGTGTGTGTGTCCATTGTGGGACTGGTGTTCATTTGCATACCATGTTTTGCAGAGCCCACAGTGTTCGGTTCAGAGTATGACTCAGATGATGTTTGCATATTCAGTGGGTCTGATGGACTATGACCTGAGCGCTCTCCTCTCTTCTCATTGGTCACCCTGTACCATTTCTGACAGTGAAGAAAAGCTGAATTTATTTTGAAGCAGCTTGCAGCTAAAATATTAACATGGCCTACTTTAATAAAGCATCTGGTGCAGGTGTTTATTGGGATGTACTTTCACTTCAGCAAGAATTACCCAGCCTGCTTTGACTGCTATTTTTATATTGGTAAAGTAGAAAAGTTTGCTCTGTATAAAAAAAAAGCTCTGTATAAATGGGTAGGTAGGGTCATGCCCTTACGTTCATCAGAGGAGATGAATTTAGGGAGGTAGTCTTTGCCATCTTGCAAAGATGTCCTTTATTACTAAATGATATACCTATGCATATTAACCATTTATATGAATGCAGAAACCAATTGGTTTAAGCCTAAATTACAGCTTTAAAGGTTTATTCTCTCAGCCAGTACAATATGCCAAGTGTTGTAAAAACACGGATGGAAATGTGCACAAATTTGGCTCATATTATGGGCATGATGCCTGCAGATTTTGCCTCTGGAAATGTAGCAGATTAAGGCATTTGTGATTTAAGTGCTTTGACTGTGGTGCAGTAATCATGAGCCGATGGTGCAGGTTGTGTCCTGCCATCTGATGATTGTGCCGTCTGCTCCCATCCTAGCTCGAGTATCTCTCAGCAACAGTTGCTATGCGACTTCCACACAGGAACCACAGATGATAAGGGCTTGAATAGCCTCAGACAGGCTCTTAGATTTTCATAGAAGTGTTGAAACATGTTTTTTAACCTCTCATTTCATTTCACTCTCTTTTTATTGCCTCTAACCAAAGACTTCAAAGTTTATATACTGTAGAAAACCACAGTCCAGACAAAACATCCTCCGATTTCCCCTTTTTGACCTGACCTGAGACATATGCATGTGAGAATGTAGCATATTTTTTAGAAATATTTTTAACACCTTTTATTTTATTAGACCTAGAATCTAGAAGAGAATACCCATCCTAGTTTCTAAAACTTGATTCCTGAAATGAATGTTCAGTGGCTGTTTTCAGGGTTCTCACTGAAGTTTATTGTGTCTTTCTTTGTACCAGTGCTCACCAGATATGCTTTTAAGCCTTGTTAGTGATATAAGTTTCCACCAGCTGATAACCCCCTCGCTTGTATTGTGAGATTTCCGGTGGTGCCTTTTTTACATCATAATTTTGTGCTGGGTTTGAGTTGTTATGTGTAGCACATGTCAGATCCTGGGCAAAGCTCTCAATCCCAAAATGGACCACAAGATCACCAGAAGAAATGCTTACATTTCAAAACACAGAAACGTGTGGGTTCAGAAGTTACAGCTAAACAAGGTTTATTCACTGCCAGTACAATGTGCCAAGTGTTACCCTCTTATCAGCAGGATTTTGGTTTTCAGACATCATCACATGCTTCCTCAATAAACAGCCTCTCTCATCCTTGCCGTTTTTTACATAGACTCTTTGTAGAGGGCAAAATCTGTTACAAAGGCACATGAACCTGTTGATCACATTTTCTCCATATCCTTCCTTCCTCCCTCCTCCGCTCTCCTGCAGGCTTCAGGACCGAAGAGGATTTTGAAAGGTGTTTTGTGTTGAGCAATGTTGGGGGAAAAACAGGATTATTATTTTCTGTTACTTTGACTAAAGCATTGTATATAATAGCTTATTTACCTTTGCTTAATAATATGTAATGAAATCTCAGTCCTATAGTATCAGTAACAGTGTCCAGAACAAGTACTTACATTGTGCTGGAAGTTAAATCCATAGGATTTTACAGAATCATTCCTACATTAGGTCTCTAAAGTGTTAAACTATGCTTTGGACCCGTTTTGTGCTTTTTATTGATCTCTGTGCATTCTGTTTTGTGACATTTACAGCTGCGGCTGCGCAGGCGCAGGCAGAGGAACGGCGCAGCCAGTCGGGGAACAGTCCAACGCCTACAGCTCCAGCCAACACAACAAAGAGCCAGACTAGACCAGGTAACAATAGTCTTTGTGTAACCAACTGTCTGTTCCTTTTATTCTGATAATACAAATGAAATCAACATGAATGTTTTATTGACATATTACTCAGGCATACTTAAAATAGTATTAATACTGTATTAATACTGTGAAGAAATACGTCTTATACATCACATGGCATATTTTACTATAGCAAACTATAGTATGCATTAAATTATTTATTTATTTATATTATTCTGCAGTTGTAAAAATTTGTGTAGCATGAAAGTCCCTTTTAACCCGTTCATGGTTTGAAAACTTTTTTGTGAAACTTTTTTTTGAAAACTTTGCACTTAAACAATGCTTATTTATATTGAATAACTTCAGCAATTTTCTCATGGTTTGGTTATGTGTTGTCACATGACCATCTCAGTTCTCAGTAAGATCATTACAGTAAGGCACTTCCTTTACAGTGTCGTCACACACACATGACTCAGTGTTAATACTATATCAGGTGTGTTGGGATCATAGCAGAATCTGCAACCTGAGCCTCATGTAAGACCATGCGAGAGGATTATACCTGTATCAGATACTAACGCAATCGGCAGAAGCCCTTTTGTGGCACAGGAAGTGTTCAGATTTCACCTGATACACTAGTGTTATGACGTAATGCAGTGTTTGTGTTGTCAGTCATTGATGGAGCAGCCCTCAGAATAGACGACAAACTCCGAGTGGCCAAAGAGAGAAGAGAAGAGCAGGAGAAGCAACAAGGTGAGAAGGACTAAACACACACACAGAAGTCATTTCCTTAGGTTGCCACACACATAGTGAGATTAACCCCAAATAAATCTGTGACCCGTTCAGCATTGCGTGAATCCCAGCTCCTGGAGCGAGAGCGCAAGGCCCAGCTGCAAGTGGAGCGGCAGATAGAGGAGAAACAGAAGAAGCTGGAGGAGCAGAGGAGAAAGGAGGAACAGAGGAGAGCTGCGGTGGAAGAGAAGAGGAAACAGAAATTAGAGGAAGAAAAGGTAAAAGATTTAGCCTACCACAGCTTGATGTACATGAACCTTTCATTGCAATATTTCTATGCCAGTGAGGCTTGATCCTATACAAAAGAATATAATAGTTCAAAGTCATGCTATGACACACATTCTGTGCTTATTTATCCCAAACCACATCATGTCTGGGGTTGTTTTTGAGGAGCATGTCGATGTGGATGTAAAACATATTTATGTGTCATAAGCATCATTAACTTTTTTTGTAATAAACAGGGGTTAAATTATTCAGAGATGATTTTATTTTTTGTAGTAGCAGATGTCATGTGTAACCTCTTGTGTATCTGACATGCAAAACAGCCTGGAATCATGGACTGTTTGTGTTTTTGTTCACTCCTACATCTTCACTGTGCTCCATTGCCATACGGCTCAGAGAATGTAAAATGCTCTATTTGTCTAACAAAGCGCGTGTGTGTGTGTGTGTGTGTGCAGGAACACTATGAGGCTGTGATGAGACGCACACTGGAGCGTAGCCAGCGAGTAGAGCAGAGACAGAAGAGATGGTCTTGGGGTGGACTCTCCGATTCGGACAGCAAAAATGGTATGAAAGCATCCAAAAAGATTATGATGTAGTCTAAATGTGGTCTGTTGATTTATGTGCCATGGTTGCACTCAACACCACTCAGGGATTGAAATCACATTGTCAGCTGTGTTTTTTCACCTTTCTCTGTCTCGCTCCATGGAGAGAGAGAGAGTCCGTTTCCGCTAGCGACCTGTTTTCCCTGCCCCTCCCACAGGACAGACTGACAATGGCTCCGCCCCTTCCCCGGTTGCTATTGTAGTCTCCCCTGCCTCTCCAGTCGCCAAGCCGCCCAGGAGTCAGTCGTCACAAGGTGGTTTATACCGTTTGCCTACCCACGGCGTGACTTGACACTCGTACATGCACTAATCTGACTGGTGCTGTTTGCCACAAACTTTCTGGGGCTTTACTGGCTGTTTCTTATTGACTTAGTTAGTAATTTTTATAATAATAGAGTCACTTTTCTCCACTAGCACTTAAATTCACACAGGGTGGGAACTACCGTAACATACCTACACTGGAATGCATGTTAATATGACTGATGGTTGCCTGTCATGTGTTCCTTTACTTGATTCTCATTCGAATGCAATGACTCTATTTGAATGTTCACTAACTGTGCTATGCTTGTCTTTCTCGACCGAGTTCCCTGTTTTCTGTTAGTTAAAATAGCTGGTTACACAATATCGATGATGATAAAATGATGTGTATTGTTCATGTTGCGCTTGCTTCCAAAGCATTTAACTTGTCTTTTTTGTAACATAAGACAAGTAATGCAGTCATACTCTTTGCTTTATAATGCTGCTTAGCATATTTAACATTTTTGGTTTATTACACTTAACTGCTACCTCATGTCTAAAAAGTAGACAAACCAGACTGTATTAGAGTTAACCACAGGTTAGCACCTACAAACCCCTGTCTTGTTCATATAATACTAATTCCACTCCCTGTCTGTCTGTGTGTATATTTGTTGCCATTCCCCATAGACAAGCGCTCCTCCTCCATTATGAACCTGAAACAGACTGATTCAGTCATCAACAAGCGTCTCTCCTCATCCTCTGCAACCCTCCTTAACTCTCCCGATAAAAGTAAGTGTCCACCTTTCCCTCTCCTGCCCTCCGCATTTTATCCAGATCTGTGACAATCAACCAATGAGAAATCATGATATACAGTACTGCATGTAATTAAATAATCCCGTCTCATCCAGGTGTTTCAAAATATTCATTCAAAATATTATTCAACTGCACTTTTCAGCATTAAAGGGGTGTGAGTGTTTGTGCCATCTTTGAAGCGTATGATTTTTGCAGACGTGCCGTTTCCCCCCCCAGTTTCCTCTAACAGGAGAAGTCGACCATGACTCAGCCAGTTTCACACCAAACACTGTTTGTGTTGCAGTAATATCTTCATTTTCCTCTGCTCACTGCCGTGCGGATGGTTTATTCTTTATGCTGTCTCGAGTGAAACTCACATGCTTGTTTCAGGTGCTGAGCTCTCTTTTGTCTCTCAGGTGCAAAGCGGAGAAGTTCATCTTTGAACCGGTTGCCTAGTAATGCCCCTCAGGCCTCAAAAGAAGCGCATAAGCAGCCTCAGGTGGATAAGACAGGTGCCGAATTCCCAACCCTCCTCAATTGCTGTTCCTCTTTTAAAATATTCACAGAGAATCGTAGTCTGTATCACTTCTATAGAGGGGATGAGCCTCTTTTTGCCTATTTTAGCTCAGCTCATTATTTATGTAAAACATAGTGAATAAGAGACTGGCAACATTGTTTTCAAAATGTTTCACTTCACTACAATATAGCAAACGGCAAACACGTATTCATGAACAGATCTGCCCTGTCAACTTTGTCTTTAGGCCCAATCCTGAAGAAGCGAAGCTCCTCCCTCTCTCGAGTAGGGGCTAAATCGCAGCCCGCCACCAAAGCAGAGAAAACCACAGCCAACGAATCAGGTGCTTACGTCCAAGCTGGGACATTTCACCGTTTACTAATAAGCCAAACGCGTATGCTTCACCGATCCGGCCTGCTCGTGTTTGTTCTGTTACTAGCCAAACTTTACCAGCAGAATGACGTTGTTAAATGTGCGGTTTTTCTTTTCTCCCTACTCACACTGCATCCATACGGTCATGCATTCAGAAAAGTAACAGTCTGCCGATTGAAAGCTGAATTTAACAGCACTACCGCTGCTTGAGCTTCTCATTTACCAATACTTTTTCCTTCATTCTCTCAAGAAGTTAACACTCACTAACCTGCTCTCCAGAGATCTTTATCCTAATACAGTGTGTTTTTGTTTGTCTTGATCACTGTGGTGTTTTCTCTACCATATGATATTTGCAAAGGAGTTTGGCCCCTGGCGCCATAACAATTTTCTGTGTCTGTGCATGTGTGTGTGTGTGTTGTGACTTTTGTATGCAGGACATCCTTAGACTCCTAGTTTTAACCATTGAACATCTATTTAAAGGACCTCCTGAACTGATGATGAGCTGTTCCTGAGTGCACACTGGTTTTAGATAGATGCCATTATTTCCTTTGGTCACACTGCTAAGAGCGTTTTTTCATTATAGAGTTCAGTAATGACTGTTAATAACAGCCTCAACCCACTTCACAACAAGTCGCAAATGTGAAGTGCATCCATAAAGTGCCAAAGGGGAGAAGGAAATAAACAGATCACTCAAAAGAGAAATTAAGATTTACTCCTTTATGTTTCTGTTTTTCCCATGTGGGTTTGTAACATTACAAACATCACAACAAGAGCTTTTTTTATACCTCCATTAAGGCTTGAGCATGTTGTACCACAGTTTTGCAGTGTGCCAACTGTATTAATCACGACACAGTTTTAACATGCTTCATTCTGTAAAACTGTTGTACTGTCCAGACTGCAGTCAAATGCTTTCTGAAAGACCTTTACCTTCATTCATGAAAAATGTGAATTCATTTCTTAAAAAAATCCCTGACTGCAAACATTTGACTACTCAGAAAACCTTTTAATTTACTCTATAGTTTTGGCTTTGTGTCTCCTTGTTGTTTTCACCTCCACAAGTCCCGGTCCTGATCATCTCCTCTTTATCTTACTAATACTCTTTTTTTCTTTCCAGCATTAAGAGTCTCACCTTGATTACATCAGTTGTCCACTGTTTACATTTGAAGCACAGTCACTTTCTCTTGATGTTGATTCTTGCATTTTAAATCACATTGGTGTCATTTCCCTCCTCTTCCTCCCCTATGTTTATTTCTCAACCACTCCGTCTCTTCTCTTTTGTTTGCTCTGTATTTCCTGTACGGGCACCGTTTCTGTAGCTCGCCGCTCATTGGCCGCCCCCGTGGACAGCGGTGTCCTCAGTCGCCTGCTCACACCCACCCAGGCCTCGCTAGCTAGAAGCAAGAGTGCCGCGGCCCTGTCCGCCGAAGGAGCCGATGCCCAAGGTAACCCTAGACAAATAAAGTCCCAGCTCGTGCCGAAACCCTCTACTCGTGTGTGGATTTAAGGTGCTCTGCAAGGGGTGCGTGTTGGCGTGTTGTTGTATTTGCCATGTCGCATATACAAGTTGTACACACACAGTTGAGCAGTCATGTCTAGGGATGCACCGATATTTCCAGCACAAAATACATTTGGATACAGAAAATGTAAGCACAATTGCATTTGATTTTCCAAGCTGTGTGACAATACTAAAAGATCAGTTATGTGTTTGTCTGTATCACTATCATACTATAATCATTTTAGATCATGTTACAAAATTGTCCGTTTTGGTCTATTGTTTTTGGTGCATCACTAGTCTTTTCTTTGCTCTCATACACACAAACATTTGCAAGGTGTTACACAGCTCTGCTGACAGATCTTGTGTAAGCCGATTAGATGAACGCTTCAGTGCGTGAGAGGGAATGAGTGAATCTGCGTCCTGCTGTTCTTACTTCAATCCCCAGCTGATCCACACATAGCGGCTCACAGCCCCTGCAGACCAGACCAACAGCGTCAAACAACTTTATATCAGTTCCAGTTCCTTGTCTTTGATAACCAGTAAATCCCAGTTCAGGCCTGTCAATCGATTCACAGGGTTTATCACACAGTTGCCTGCTAGATTCTGTCTGCATGAATCTGACAGCATCTGGACTCTTAAAAATGAGAGAAGGATGAATCAGCAGCTTTTGGATCAATGACATTTATAGGCTTTCCATGATGATAACAGTCAGGGTTAATTATAGTGGGTAAGGATTAGCACGGAAATCCCACTGTCATAAACTCTTCCTGCTCACCTTATCTCACCTCAAACAGCACAGTATGTACATCATTTACATCCTGCGCTATAGAGTGAGCTTTTTTTGTTCTTGAAGTGTTTTTCTGTTCATTTTTAATGAGATTTGAATACCCAAGTCATGGACGAACAATCTCTGAATAAGATTTTAACCTCCGGAACCTGACTGTATTGTATCAGGGATTGTAAAGTCAGCTTCATATTTAGATTTTCTTCATGCCGATATCCCACCATGGGTTTAGTCTTCCATAAGTCATATGTCTATCATTAACACATTGTGTTGTTTGATGTGCTTTGTGAATGTTGTTGAGTTTGCTTTGTTGTTGATCTACAGTCTAAAGTGCTTGCTTGGTTTGCTTTGGTACAATTGTTTTGGTGATCAAGTGTTGTTGTCTTGTCTGTCCCTTGCCATGTCCCTCTGTCTGTCTCACAACCACCTACCCATCAAACCCAATCATCCAGAGGCATTCAACAAGAATTCCCCATCAGCAAATCCAGACCAATCTAACATGCGGCAATCTTTTTTTTGTGCTTTTATCATCCCCATTCTCTTCCTCTCTTTTTCTCTATATCTGCCTTTGCTTTGCTCACCCACTCGACTGCTTGTGACGTCCCTTCCCCGTTCCTCCCTGGCTGTGCACCACTGACTGTGTCCTTTACCAGAGTCTCACCTGTGTCCTCGTTCAGCATCAGCCAGCCTACTGCAACCCCCGGCCCGCGGACCCTTGCGCAGTCGCAGCAGTGACCGAAAGAAAGGCCCCCCTACGTCTACGTCTGCAGATGCTATCTCCAGTATGACAGAGGTGAGATGTTTTTATGTGATTTTATGTGAACGTACACTTTAAAATCAGGTGTGTTTTCTTCTGTGATGGATATGTTTAGGCTGAGGATACTCGTATATGTACATGCCTTTTTTGCACTTTATGCTTAAAATGCATTAAAAATTTTAAATGTGCCATGAACAGATGGCAAATATTGTAAAATGAACTGCTGCAGAATACAGGCCAGTTTATGTTCGATGAAGTGCAGATAATTTGATGTGCAGAGTGCTCATAATAATCTCGTAACTAGGAAAAGAGTGCGTTATCTGGTGGAAACGATGTGCTCATTCAAACATCATTTATATGACCGTCCAATATGTTTTGCTTTGCAAAACAGCTTGGATTTATCCCTGACGATAATCAGTGGATCTGAATAACACTATCTGATCCCAGCTTAAGCAGTGAGTTACATCAGTCACTTTTTGTCCATGTACTAAGCCCTTCATGCTTGAGAAATGAAGGGATAGTAAAAATCCCTTGCGCAAATATAGTATTGAAAGCTTGGGCGATGCTTTGCAAGCTTTTGGTCCTGTTGTAAATCTCTGATTCATTCTGCGGACTTGAGGAAAGTGCAAATTCTCTTCTTAAGGTGTGCACACTGAATTAATTTGATATAAACTACATGTGACAGTGTGATCCTGCATATAGAGGATTCATTGAGACATGTAGTTCATTTATAGTACTGCGCTTGATATAATAAACGCTGGGTGATCTTGAATGTGCGTGTTCCAGAGAGAATGTAAAGCTCGCTTTCATTGGAGAAATGTAAATTCATACTGACATATTTCCTTCTGATTGTCTTCCTTTTCCAGTGGCTTGAGCCCTGCAGTACTTTATATCTGATTTGTTTGATATGATGTGAAGTCAGAGATGTAAACCTGTGTCCTGCATTTAGTTTATTTGTCCCATTGACACTTTGAGCATGTGGACAGTTTAAAAATAGATTAAAGGTTGACTGTGGTCATGGTCATGTGATTGATGATAGCAATACAAATCCAACTGAAATGGAGCGATAGAGACATTGCTTTGGTTGGGTCTAAATAGTGATCTTTACATAGCAAACATGTGTGTAACTTGCAGGATTAAAAGGATTCTTCTTCAGATTTCTTTTATATTTCCTGTGCTGATTTGA
This sequence comes from Beaufortia kweichowensis, assembly GCA_019155185.1. Taxonomy (NCBI): domain Eukaryota; kingdom Metazoa; phylum Chordata; class Actinopteri; order Cypriniformes; family Gastromyzontidae; genus Beaufortia; species Beaufortia kweichowensis. Next base: position 8,206,165 of record CM032803.1, on the reverse strand, counting down.
GAGTAAAATCTGACTCTGTGGAAGGAATTTAAATGTGGTGAAATATGTTAAGCAGACATTGCAGTACTATATAATCTTATTGGTTGCTAAAGGCATGTTAATAATAGGGAGTCAAATACAAAAGAGATGTTGAGAACTTTGAATGACAGTCACATACATACAGTTGCAGATTGCAAGCGGCTTATAATTTAGATAAAAGCTTTTCTCACTTTTGTCTCTTTAATTTTACTTAAGCAGAAAGTTGAGAAGGAAAAGCGTTTCACATCACCAGTAGGAAAACGCCCAGCCTCACCTTCCAATCGTCACCGATCCCCATCTCCTGCCCCGCCTGCTAACACCGTCCCAAGAGCGCCCTCACCTGGAGCAACTAAGTAAGACCCTCGCTTTTACCCTGCAGTGGTTTCGTTCTAAACCGATCATCGAATTCGAAACCTTCTGCTGTTGTATATAGCACAATCGTGTGAAAGATCATCTCTTTCACCTTCTCCTGTCTCTTTCAGGCAGAGTCCACGATATCGCCCTTCTTCCCCTAGCGGCTTGAAACAGCGACCTCCATCCCCTCAGCCTTCTTCCACATCCAAACCTCCACCCATCCAGAAACCAGCTCTCACCCCCACCGGCCCCCCTACCCTCCGCAAGAGGGAGTCCAAGCCAAAGGATATGTCTCCTATGATGCCCGTCTCCCCCCAGTCTCCAGAAACCACAACACCCAGCCCAGCACCAATAGCCAAGACCAAAGAGGGTGAGTATAGAGAGAAAGAAAGTAAAATATAGAAAAGACAAATCACAATTCAATATGCAAATGTGGTAATAATGTACTAACAAGGTCAAGTGTTATTGGGGTTACTAAGTTTGTACATACTGCTATGCAGGTTTATCATTGACACACAGCGCCCTCTGCTGGAAACATTTCTCCAAGCGTGTCCATTACTGTTATACTTTTCTTTAATATGTTTTATTGTATATTGCTATAGCAGTGATGCACTTGAATTTGGCTCTTCGGAAGGGATTGTTAATATTAATGTATGTGTGTAGTTTCAGAGTCTAATTCTAAAGCCATGGCAGGTACCAACTCAGCCGCAGAGGCTTCCAAGATCCTGGCAGAAAATCGACGCCTGGCACGTGAGCAGAAGGAGAAAGAAGAACAACTCCGCGTGCAGAGAGAAGAGGAAGAAAGGTACATTTATTGTATTAACTTCAGACTGTAGTTGCAAGTATGATCCTAGTTTTGCACCAGCACAATTTCTAGTTTAACAGCTTTAGGAAATACTCATCATATCCCTCATGTATTATTGTCTTTAGCCTGTGATGAATCATAAAAGCAAACACACAAAAATGAGTTTCTAAAGCTATTCATTTTTCTTGCCTGTGACACAAAGAGCATGTGACAGTCGGTTTGTCACGCATCCGTTAAAGCTAAAGTCAACCTCGCCTTATCGTTTTAAAGCTATTTACTTTGCAACTAATGCCAAAGGGCCTAATGTGTCGTGTCTCGACAGGCTGAGGAAAGAGGAGGAGAAGCGACTGGCGGAGGAGGAGTGTTTGAGGCGTGTGGAGGAGGAGAAGAGACTGGCGGAGGAGCGGAAGAGGGAAGAGGAGGAGCAGGCTCGTAAAGCAGAGGAGGAGAGACAGCAAATCGAACTGGAGGAGCAGCAAAAACAGGCCGAGCTACAGAAGGAGGTTAGTTGGAGCTTTTGCTGCACCAAAATTGAGCTGATGATTGGTTCGTTGAATGACTGACAGACTGTTTGTCCAATGGCAGCGTGAGGAGGCTGAAGCTAAGGCCCAGGAGGAGGCAGAGAGGCAGCGACTGGAGAGAGAACGGATTATGGAACAAAACCAACAGGAGCGCATGGAGAGAAAGAAGGTCAATATGTTTTTTTGTCACTGTTCCTTTTTACATTGTTGTATTGTTACTATATTTAAAAGACCTCTCCATTTTCAGAGAATTGAAGAAATTATGAAGAGAACCAGAAAAACGGACCAAACTGATTTTAGGGCAAGTTTAAGAATTTGTTATGAAGCGCACAGCTTACTATGCAGTATTGAGGTATTTGTATTGTATTGGAGTCGTTTATGTTTTCTGTGTGTATTTGTGTGTTTCTCAGAGTAATGAAGACATTTCTGATGAAAATGGAGATGAGACTGAGGACCAAATAAACTGTGAAAACAAAGGTCAGTCTATTACCTTAAGACTCGGACTACTTATTTTATCCTGTATAAACAACTGTTTTTACTTAACGTGCAGAGAATCAGGCAGTGACTTTAGAGAAAAGTGTGGAGTCTGTGGAGGAGCCAGTTTCTAATGTAAATGGACAAACAGATGTGGACATTAAAGAGAACTGCAACGGAGCCGGCAAAGAGGATCCCTTAATGGACAGGTACTGAAATTACCTGTCTTACATTAAGTGAATTTACGTATTTTAAAGATTATATCCAGTATAATATGAGTTTATAAAGACGTTTTTGTTTTGTTTTAATGTTGTTTTGAAAATAGTATATCAAAAGTAGTTGTTTTGTAAGATTTCAAGTAAGCAAATTGAAAACCGACATTTTTTCCTTTAAAAAATGTAAATGCTGTGAGGCTTTTATAACTATCTTTAATCTCCTACAGCCCTCCTCCAAAGTCATGTCTGATGGAGGGCTCTGAGTTTGTCAATGAAGACTCAAAGATAAACCTGGTGGAGGGACTGAATGGTAAAGGTGGACCTTGGAGCTTTGAGGAGCTGATTGATCTGGACGTTCACGCGAATGGCAAACCTCTGATAGATGACGGAGGACCCGAGGGACCCAGAGTGGCTTTTGAAGAGAAAACAAGCTCCATCCATCCAGCCCCACCTATTGAAGCCCTATCTGGTGAAGCTGGAGTAATTTAAATGTTATTGTATTGTTTAAAGGGATAGTAAATGTGATTGCTTGTTTTTCTCCTGCACTCAGAGATGTGAATGGACAGGTCTGATGAGGGCCTGCTGGTTTTTGCACTCCATGAGTCTCAGCGTCTGAGCACTCGTCTGGACAGCCAGGGAAAGCGCACAGTGCCGTACAGCCTCTGCACATCTGAGCATAGATGGATTAACTAAGAGAGAATAGAAAGTTGAAAGAAAATACAAACAAAATGCTTCAGGGAAAATATGCGATTCTTTCTTTGGCTATGTGGTGTTTAGCAGCTCCACACCTTTATTATATTTGTGTATCATCAGCATTTATGTTTCTTAGATATGCTTCTCATTGTTTTTGTCTTTTAAATGTGGAGACAACTTTAATTTATTCACACACTTCTCCACGTTTAAAGCGCTGCTGTCTCCTGTTGGTTGTTCTGGAAACCACCATGTGCACCGTTATGTGCAGAATTCCAGTGCCCATGCATCATCATAACAGTAACTAGTATGTTTTATAGTAAGTTACTAAGTCTCTGTAAAGCGATTCGAGTCACTGAGAATGTAAAAGCTAAATTTTTCAACAGATATAGAAGGTTCATGAGCGAAGCTCAGGAATGTGACCCAAGAAATATGGAGTTTAACAAGCTGCTGATGATGTGCTTTTAATTGGACCTCAGGATATTTTCCTCTTAGCTTCTGTTTTTCTCAGCTCCAACCTAATGGTTTTGAATAACTTCAGCACTGGCTTTAATGTGTAAAACCTCGGCCAGTATAGTGTTTAACACTATATCCTCTGTGCATCTCTGCTCTGTAGACCGCTGAAAGCATTCCTAATGTGCATCACTTGTAAATCGCAATTCTTGGTCTAAATATTTCATTGAAACAGTTTAACAGACTGAATATAGTTTAAATTGAGTGTAAAGATGTCCAGCCCTGGGCTCTGAGATTGAAGGATATAGGAGCCGGACATGATAACACTTGTTGCATTTGTTTAATGAGGTTTTTATGTATGTTACTGTTTTGTAGTAAGTTCCTGTATTGTTGATTGTCCTGTTCTACCTGTACATAACTACTAACAAATATCTAATTTAAGTAAAATAACTTCTGATGTCTGCATGTATCTATGCTCTTCTATATAACACAGAGAATTACGGTATACTCTTGCACACTTGACAAGGTTTCTGCATGTTTCTGTTCCCCAGGGGTTTAAACAAACATGTTCACTGTTCCAGTATCTAAACTTGAATGATTTATTGTGTTCTCAAATGCCCAAAGTCCCCTCAGGGTTATACTGTGCTATCAGGTCCTGATGTGTTCTTATGTATACAGTAACTGTTTGTTTTTATTCGTTCTTGATGGAAATTTAACCAGACACTTTTATTTTTGTGCCCTATGAAACACTTGTTTTATATTATTTGTCCTACATATGCATGAAGACGTTCATATTTATAACTACATTTCCACATATCCTAGTATTATGTAAATAATCAGTGTTAGGCTGATGTTGGCCATATTTACGGTTGGGAATTAGAACCAGAAGCAGGATATGATTGTTTTTTCTGTTAGTGTACTGTATAGTGTGGTCCAGGAGATACGTCTGTATCACAGAACGAAATGCTGTTACTACACTACCTGTACCAGGTATAGCGCAACAGTTTACAGTTCCAGAGTAGGACAAAAGAAAGTAGACGGAGGGTGCAAGCAAAGTGTGAGTTTGACTAAACAAGGACTAGATTTCTGGTTGCACTATGCAGCTATGAGGATTCAAGGAAGGTGTAAGTGATTTATGGATGTGTGGACTAAGCATTTTGATCATTTGAAATGAATCTACGGTTTTAGTAAATGATCCATCTCCACATGCTTTAAGGTTTCGATGGCAAAGGCTGTTTGTATAGAGTTGGAAAAAATAATTTGTGAAAAATCTTTTTCAAAGACCACAGAGAAAAACGTTAGTTCAGTTTATGTTAAATCAGTAGCCTAAATACTTGTGTCATTCCATCTGTGTATAGGAGTAGATCCCTCACATATTTATGTTGTTTTACGTGCATCTGCTTCCTGTGAATTTTTTTCCTTTTGTTGTATGATAGAGAAACTTTGCAGATTCTTTCAGACTCAGGAGCTTTAGAGAAAATTTGTACACGAGACGAGATGTTCAGTACATGTTCAGTGTGATTTGGAAATGGCTGTCACATCACTGTGCCCTTGTTTTGGCCTTGCATACTCTTAACACAACCTTACAAATTTCCAAAATTGCTTTAAGTTGTGTGGCTGCTGCAACAAATTAGCGAGTTGTGTGTGTGTTGTTTGTGTTTTTTTGCTCAGTAGTGCACGTTAAACCCCAATGCAGACGTGATTTCCATTAACAGGACATTCAGAGCCCTTTGTACTGTATACATCAGAACTAATCCTGTTCTTTAATCTTAAAGTACTCCAAACAGGGATTAAATAGGACGGTGCCTTAGATGCAGAATAGGCTGTATTTTATTTTCATATATTAATACCTAACGCGTCACGTGAGCTTACCTCGGCCATGACAATCACTCTACTCGACCAGGGTCATGAATAGGATCTGCTTTCACAAGAGTGGTTTCTTGTCTTGAAATAACCCTGACCACAAATTATATTTGTAAATATATCTAAAGTGTACTGGGAAAATATAAATTGTTAAAATAAAGTTTTGGAAGATAAAAGAAAATGTTTGGGGTCATTCATTTGCTGTGTGCTCAATAATTAATTGCTTGAATTTGTTTATTATAGTTTGCTGTTTTATTGTTGGAATTTCTTTTTATTATTTTTCTCAGAATGTAAGTTTTGATAACATGGTGTAATAGCTAGACTTACATAATGTCAAGAACCTATCAAGACAAATGAAACAAAATACTTGTTTCAACAAAGCAATATGAAGCAACTAAAATAGTTTTGTGAACCCAGCCATGCAAGCAATATTTCCATAATGGTTAACAATTTTACCAAAGCTTTGCAATAACAATGTTAGGTTTGTTAATCCTGCTAATGGATTTATGATTGTTGTTACTGTATTTCATACAGAAAGCATTTTCATAACACTCATTACCTGTTCCAAGATTTTTACAAAAATAACTTCAGTGATTAATCAACAAATCCATCCTCACTGGTTTTCTGTTTAGTTGAACACACAAAGCACTACTACATATTTATGCATCTTTGCCTATTTCATTTTCTTAGTTGCTTTTGTTACTCAGCTTTATTAATCTTCATTTTCAGCATTACAGTTTTTTGGCACAGTCAGCACAGTAGATGTTCTCTCCATTGATGACAAAGCGCTTGTGGGCCAGGGACAGAGAGCATTTCTTGCAGTTAAAGCAGTATTCATGCCAGGACTTGTCCTCATAATTCATCACGTTGGTCCCTTTCCCAAATCCTGGAATATAGAGGACAATATAGAGGACAACAGTCATAAATTTGTAATTACTATTAATAACAGACTGCAAACTTTAAGTTGAGACAAAATATGTCTTCATGAAATTGTGTCTGCCAAACATCCCTTATACTAGCAACAGCATAATGTCCTGGAAGAGTTTTATTAACTTAAAAAACTGATTACTGATCCTTGCAGCAATTCTCTGCAAACACTTCAGCAACTGTGTGTAAATGCTTATTTAACATTGTGGAAAGTGCACATTTGTACCTGTAATGGGATTCTGACATCCAGAGCACTTTTTGGCCACATCAGCCTTGTAGCAGTCCACGCAGTAGAACTGATCTTCATGGGCAGTGAAGTGAGCTCCAGCCAGAGGCTTCTTGCACGTGTGGCACACAAAGCACTCGGAGTGCCACGGCTTGTCCTGATAGCTGATCCCACCAGAGGTGATGGCCTGATTATTTGGAAAAGTTCAACAAAAGTAAGGGCTGATAAACCGTTTCTGTGCCTCACTGCCATTATGTTTGTTCAACTGACCTCTTTACAGCGGGCACAGTGCTTGGCAAATTTCTTCTCATGGCAGGGAGAGCAGTACATCTCATCACCTTTAGTCAGGAAGCTCTTACTGCCGATTGGCTGCTTGCATTCAAAGCAGATGAAGCACTCTTCATGCCAGACTTTATTCTTGTATTCCACATTCTGAGAACCTAAAGAGAAGTACGAAAGATACAATTAACAAAACTCATAAAAGCTATAGAACACATTAAAGAAAAAGGATTTAATGGTTCTAATGGGAATTGTATTGTGGAATGTTCTCTGTGGGTCGCTACTGGTAATGTGGTAGGATGTGATCTGTCAGATGGGAACTAATGTAACACCGTTAAATCGTACTGAAACCCAAAACACACTAAATAAAGGAACTTTGTTCTGGTTTTATTGGTATTTGTGATGGAAACCATTAAAAGACTGTGACAATCAGTTTCACCTGGCATGATGAGTTTGTAGCAGCCCTGGCAGCGGGCGGAATCTTCACGTGCACCGCATTTGTCACACATGACCTTGCCATCATCTCTAAGAGCGAAGGGCTCGTTGGCCAGCGCCTTGTAGCACTTGACGCATCGGAAGCAGCTATCGTGCCAGTGGCGGTTCTTATGATTTAGCTCCTGGACAGGAGAGACAACATTGTGAGGTTTGGCAACTACAAACAGATTTTTATTGTTTTTATATATCAGTCGTCACCTTTGCGTCAGCGCCTATAGGCTTGCGGCATTCAGCGCAGGTGTTTGCGCAGAGTTTGTCGAAGCAGCGCACACACACGTGTTTGTCGTCTTTGTTGACGTACTTCTTGCCCTGCAGATTATCTCTGCAGTAAAAACAGTCAAAGCGCTCAGTCATGGTGGAGCTCAGATAGCTGCGAGGACCTGCAGGGACATTAAAAAAGTTAATAAAACATAGATGAATTATTATTTTATAATGTTGAACATGAACTTTTAAAATAGTTCAACAAACACTTAAATTCATTTAAAAACGTGTACTCTTATAAGTATACACAATTACTATAAGATCATTGTTATAAAATATTAACAATATTAAAATGATAATTGTCTCCTAAGCATTTGTAAGTCGCTTTGGATAAAAGCGTCTGGTAAATGCCTAAATTTAAATGTAATAAATAATGTGTATAAACGTAACCATGCCATATTTATAATCTTATGGTTTAAGCAAACCAAAGTTTCTTGTATTTTATTATTTGCATTTTTTATTTATTTTTTAAATATTTTTAAATATGCCTGTCTACGCGATTTGTGCAAAAATTTTCTGTAAAGATTTTTTTAGGTGTTTTTTTACGGTTTGTGCTAAAATATTTTTGCCCTTTAGAATTTTAAAAGCAGTATAAATAAAATTAAATGAGAAAAACATGAATTAAACCTTTTTATTTTTATTCGACTTGTCAAAGCATCACTACTGACTGTATAATAAGGGTAAATGTATGATGTGCTATTTGTCAAATCACCACTAGGGGTCACAATACACTCGCACAGAGGATAATGATCTGATTTCTATGGGAAGACTTCTATACATCACTAGTCTTAATGGACCGAGGCTTTGGCATTTCCTGTTTCGTTTACAGATGATGTTTAAAATACATCAAATTAACATTTGTTTATGTAATAGGTCATGTGTCAAGCTAATCTTAAATAATAAGTAAAAAGTGCTGCATTTTGGGCTGCCAGGTTTTTGTTTAAGATGATTTGTTGGTTTTGGGTAGCTGTCCACTGGTCAGACTGGAAAACCAGCCTGCCGGTTATCTAAACCAGATAAACACTGGCTTGGCTAGGCTATAGGAGACCAGCAAAGTAGGATATTATATTCCTTATATTTGCGCACAGCTTCAAATACTGATGGGATGTAAAATGTTTTGTCCTAAGCTACTGTTCAGCATCTGTTACAAACACAGTCTAGCGTAGCAACCACATACCAAACAACTTAGGAAAGTCTACATGAAAAGACAGAGGTCAAATCACCTCACAGATGTGGGTGCTAACATGTGGGCCCGATAGTGCCAGAGCTGCATTTCTGGCCGTTGACAAACCTTTATTTTTAGCAGTAGAGACTCATTCTTCCCAGTGGAGGTTTTCTCTGTCAACATCCTATTGTTAACTCTGATGTCAACATAGCCGTCTCCACGGTTATCCATTAACATTCCACTGATTTGATCAAAGTGATAGAATTACCGTATCGTGTTATCTCGGATACCAATTGCTCATCGCGGAGGGTTGAATAAATTCAGTTAAAGCACAAAATGTGGACACTGGAAAAAGCACAGTGGATTAAAAAAAATCGTGATTTTCTCATCTACATATGATAAATAGTATACTATTTAAGTTTAATATTATCTTTTTCTAAATTTTGTCCTCCAACTTTAAAAGTACACAGTAGCTGCGTGTCGCTTCTGTGAAGGTTTCCATCCCTGTGACCTAAGATCACAGGATCCATCTCTAAGCCTTTTGGGATAGCGTCCATCAGCTGTTTCGTGGTTAGCTTGTCCTTTCAGAACGGTTAAAAAGGGAATCAAACAGACCCCGCTTTGTCCCAAAGAGGAGAGCAATCACTGCTTGAAAGGTCAGCATGAGATCAAATTGAGCCATGGGGAGTACAGTAACCGATAACAAAACATCACCAGCTGAAAAAGCAAACAATATGTGTTACCCTATATCTGACACTCAGTTATCTATTCTAATAAAACACTACGATGCTCACTGTCTATACCAATCTGTGAATATGTAAAATTTCACCTGTCAGATATAAATCAGGCTAGCGAGCACTGGATTTCTTTGCATACCTGTATGTTCATAAGTAAAAGTAGGTTTTTCATAAAATCCATATTCATCCAAACAACTAGATCTGGACAAACCACAATATACTCTATAGGTCCAATGCATTTGAAGATCAAAACACAAAATAAAACAACTGTTGAAATTAGTGCCATAATAAGTAACCCACACACAACACCAATAAAAAGTATCCACAGGCCAGTCCAGCAAATGTTTTTCATGATGTCCATCACAACACACAGTTCATCTTTACCTGAGTGCCTGTAGAAAGTCATATCTGTTTCTGGTTTTGGAAACTACAAAGTCTTGAAAGAGATGGATAGAAACAAACAGTCAAAGAGGTAAACCCCACACTTCTGTTTGGGGCATTTGACATATATACAACCCCAGCTGCCCCTAAAACCAACATCACCACACCCACAGCCTATCCTCCTAAACCCAGTAATCCCAGTCAAAGCATCAGCTGCCCTTTCCATGTTAGGTTATGCTGCAAAAGATAACAGCTTGGGAGGGATCACAGAGGGTTGAATTCCTCGCCTGTGACATCAGAATGAAGAATAAGGGAATTAGACATTAATGTGGATCTGGTGTAACGAAGAGTCTCGCTGTTTTGAAATCAGTCCGAAAAACATGATTTACCAATCTGACGTTATATCTCAAACGGCCTTTGTCTAAACCTCACAGTTTTACCAAGAGCTATGTTGTTTATCAGCTTACACGAGAAGTAAACTGTGGTTTGACTTTGGCTTTTACATTTAAACAAGTTACTAGTCATTAAAGTTAGTCATTAAAAGAGAGTGAGAATCAGTTATTTATCAGATGCTGGATCTCTCAGGGCTTTAGTGACCACTAACATCATAGAGTGTCACATAATCCCAGATGACCTTTTACACTGAATCTAATGGCGGGGGGAGATGTGGTTAGTATTTACTATATCTCTATATTTTCACAGTTTTGTGTGGTACCTAAAAACATCATGGTGCATTCTTTTTGCTCTTTTCTGTTGACTTGTGATGTAAGAAGAAAACTATGCTTCTTGTAGACCCAGCCAAGATTCCTGATGGTATTAACCAATAGGCATGACATTACACAAAACTAAACTAATGGTTTGAGACAGCTTTTTTTCAAGTCAGGCAATCCTTTCAGTCTGTAAAAGCTTTGGGAACAAATGATTTCCTTGAAAGGACAGAAGCAGTCTACACTCTCAGACAAACATTTCTATGGGAAAAGCAACACTGCAGCACTAAACTATGATGGGTAATTGACACTGTCATTTTTACCTTTTAAAAAACAGAATAAGCTACAATATCTGGTTCATTGGTTTAAAATTGCTGTTTTCTTTTGCATATATATATATACAATATTGACTCCAGAGAATTACTGCAATAGTATTAATGTGCTTTTAGTCAATGTAGGATGACATGTTGCATCAAAGATAAAGATCATTTGGGCCCTACTAACATATAGGTAGAATCTGTGTTGGCATAGCGGTGTCTAAATAAAATGTTGACATTTTAAACGACTCATTGTTTATCAGTGTTAAGTCTATCAGATAGAAACACAGTAAATCCACCTATCCTTCACTAACATCATGCCTTTTGGGGGGGCTTGAAATAGCCAGACTCAATCAACCTATAACAACACTATAACAACACCACTTATGCCTTATCTAAACTTTTTTTTAAGGAGGAGAACACATATATCTGAACCTATATTGATTGGGGATTGGGGATGCTGAGATTTAAAAGGATGTCAATAATGTCACATTCCAATATTTGGGATAACAGAGAGAGCAAATCTGTGAGAAGAGAAATATGCTGTTGCATCAAAGTGCTTTTAATTGTTTTATTCAACTAAATGTTAAATCTATTTTCTCATCTACAGATATAATAGCGGCAGAAATTATAGCACTAAGCACCAATGTCTAAAAAAGAGTAAAATATTATAATAAATCACAGATTTTAATACCTATTCATTACACATCACCACTACATATATTCTGTATAGACTTGGAACATTGTAGCCTTGGTTATTTAATAAAAATGTCATTGCAAAGAAAGCAATTTTACTGAAAACTGTATTGAAAATTCTACTTATAATAAATGATGTTAGTACAGAGTGAACAAACAGTATTTTTACTAAAAATTTTAAGTTAATAAGGATTGAAGAGAGCAATACAGGCAAGGCTGAAAAGCAACATATATAGGCTTGTAAAAGTAAATGGACCAATCTTTCCAAACAAAGAATTAAATTTATCTCCCACTAGAGATCTTGTGTTATTCAGCTTACCAATGTATCTCACATTGCAATTTAATAGCGATCCAATAAATTTCATTAGGAATTAGATGAAATTAAAATAAACAACTCTACATTCAGATTTTCCATTAATGTTTTCTGAAAGTCACTAAGTGCTCTACACTTAAAATCACACTTGTTCCATACTAAATCCACCTCATTTATCAGAAGACTAATAAAAGACTAGTGACTCATCTGATGCAGACTGAACAAAGTTAGGAAACACAACAACACCATGTGTGTGGTCAGCGATCTGAAGGTCAGCATACCAATCTTTTCCATTTCATTGACAGACAACACACACATGGCGTTCTTACATATATATGCAATCTTTAGCTATCGTGAGCCACTTTCATGTCCAAATGTTTTGACACAGACAAGTCAAAGCTCAAACAGACTCAGTCAAAGGTTTTTCCACTTCACCCTACGGTAAATTTCTAAAGAAAACATCCAGTTAAATCAATGAAGTGAGTATAAATAACATTAAAAATGTTTGGGATTAGAAGAAGTTGAACCTGGACATATTTATTTCACAGTGATGACTCAAACTAGATCAAAAAGGACCCGGGCGGACAGGGATGTGACTAGACCCTGGCTATTGGATATAGATCTGAATGTATCTTTCAATAGCTCTTGATCTTATTTTCAACCTTATCTGATAAAAGCGTCTGCCAAATGCATAAATGTCTGTCCTAAAGTAACATGCTTTATTTTCTCACTTTAAATTTTGTGTGAGTAGCTCTTGGCATTAAGGTCAGCATGGACTGATACAAGCACAAATATTAGAGATATAAAGTTATACAATAATACTGATCTTAGTTAAGAACAAGATCTGTAAATTAACTATGAAAATATGAAATTTAGTTAAGAGCAGTGCCTGTCCTATAATTATTCCAAGTACCTTTTGTTTTAATAATTATTTAACATTATAGATTTAATATTGATTCACATTGACTTTAAAAAAAGTTTTTATGCGTTACTTTATACACTTCTGTGAGTTAATTTAACAGGGCACGAACAACTTCATTGCAAGCATTTGCTATAAAAAGAGGGTTACGGTGTAAATTTGTATAAAGACTGTACCGTTTGCTCAATGATGATAATATAAGCGTCTAGTCACACCCCTGCAGACGGTCAGATTTGCAGATGCTCAACTGCGCCCCCACTGGACACAATGAGCTCACACAGTCTCCACATCGCCATCGTCTGACAACTGCTGTGTTATAGACATAATCATAGACACCCCACCTAGTGGATCACAAGGAGGTGTTTAAAATAAGAAAAGTTAAGCTGAAGTGTCTCGTTGACTTTTACTGCGATGTGTGCGAACCAAAATCAGATTTTGTCCTTATATGGCAGGATGCATGACAGCAACATTCTGCAAAGAAACTTAACCTCCGATGTGTGATCATCAGGTTTAAAGACCTTGAATAGTGTCAATAGAGGATGAAGTGTGCATGCAGTGGATAAGACAAACAGGATGCGAGTCAGATAAAACATGACTGCATTTAAAATAGAGAGAGAGAGAGAGAGAGAGAGAGAGAGAGAGAGAGAGAGAGAGAGAGAGAGAGAGAGAGAGAGAGAGTTATATGTAGCATAAAACTACAATGTCATCAGCATTCCTTTTAGGAAATGAGTTGAGAACGTAGTTTAATGACAGGGCGATGCTTGATATTTGCTGGGGTATAAATAACACTGGAGTGTTTAATGTTTTGTGTTCCCTTGCACGTACACAAAGATTTTATGTACCTTATAACATTTTAGTAGATAAACGTTCATATAATGTCATGACTGCTAATTTATGCAACTGTGTCCCCGCATAAATGAGAGTGACGTAACTACAAAACACACAAAACAAAATAATCTAAAATAATGCTTATAACACTAAAGAAAAACAAAATAATAGCAAACATGATAACATTAATAAAAATCAGTTGCATAATTTGTACTACGACAAACACAATGTCTGGAAAAAAATTAATAAAATAATTATGGACTTTTGAAAAATCATTAGACCTTTAGACAGGGTCAAAGAGGATTATGAATGTTATTTAATAATATAAAGAATTAACAAAAGCAAGCATTCATTACACAACCCTATAAATCTTACATGTACACTTACCAGTGTGCACAGAGCTTGAGTCGAGTTCGCTGCTGTGATGATGAAAGATGATCAGCTCCTCTCCAGCCCCTCTCTGTACTTAAAAAGACCCCCCCACCCACAAGTGGGAGTGAAAAAAATTAGGATATGATCCAGATACTTTGAGTTCATATCAACAATGACATCACATTGGAATTTACTTAGTCTGGGTAATTTATCATACATTTAAAGCTCACAGGATAAGTAGAATACTCAAGTCAGTTAATATTTAGTAATTTTAGTGATATAATTAAAGTGATTTTAATAAAAAAAATATTTTATAACAGAGATGTATTATATAAACTATACTAGTCATATGCAGATATACCTTTACATCATACAGCACCTATATATGATCAATTGTTCTTCTTTTCATCTATATGTTTATTTAAAAGAGACAACGTTAACCTCAAAGACTGTACAGATTTCAGAGATGATCCAGGTTTTCCATGAGACTCTCAGCTTGAACACATTTTTATACGACAGTCATGATATACTGTTTATACAGCCATGGAATTAGCAAGTACACTTGTGAGTGCACAAATATCATCACCTTCAAAACAACCTTCAGGCAGTCATCAGTCCTTGGAGAGCTTCCAAATGATTTAAGACATCAGTGACCTGGAGAACAAACAGTATAAGGGGTCTGGCAGCTGCAGACACATGGTATTTTGGGGTATTTATGGTCCTGTGACAATATCTGAGCCAATGAATACTATCACAATACAATTATGTGATGTTATAACGTTATAATGTCTATGAGAAGATTTCTGACCATATTAGGGAGATGTTACCTGATCTATTCATCAGGACTGACCTCTCTTCATCATAGGGCAGAACACATCCAAGGAAAAGAGAGCTGTTTTGTGTCTGTTGTGTACATCCCCTCCAGTGATTAAACAGTGAACAGACGTGAGTATGAAAAACAGCTGCTTTAGAAACCGAATCAATGATGAATACAATGTTTAGAAACAGATGGATACTCTTTTATCATAAATGCATTTGTAAATAAAATAAACAACAGGTCATACATTACACAACGTCAAGCACACAGGTTTAATCAAAAGCACAGGCTTCTGTTTATTGACCATTGCACGCACACAAACAGATGAGAATATTTACACAGATGTAAACAGTCAGTACCAGCGACACATTAGAATAGAGGCTGCACATAGTGCGACTAACACACAGCTACATACCAGTGAAAACAGCATATTTACCGCCGTCTTCTTGCTTCTGGGGAGCATATGTAATATTAAGACTCTTGCTGTCCATGTTTTACCTTATATTGTCTTATTTCAAAGTATTTTTAGAGGAGCATTAAAATAGCTTAAAAACAAAAAAGAAAGTTTACTTTGCTAAAATAATCACACCCTGGAAAAAATGGCCTTCATAGATTATATTTACTGTAACAATAATTTTTAAATGTAAAGAATCTTTTAGTTGTTCAAAGTCTGTATCATTAAATAACTTTCCAAGCTATACAAGTATTTGATAGGTTTACTGATAAGTTCATTGGCTGAAGATTCCTCCATTACAACAAATATACAAACATCTATAACAAATTCACCGGCATAGGTCTGAATTTCTCATTTAAAGGACAAAGAATGTGAGATTCCAGCAGCTGTTTATAAACAGTGAGGCTCTGATGTAGATTTTCAGTTATATTATAAGATCTTAAGTATATCACTTGCAAAAAAAGTATTTTAAATGCAAAAACAAAGAAATAAGAGTGAAAAGTGCAAATCTGCTATAATGCCTCACATCTCTTCAAATACACACACCTTTCCTGCGTATCATGTGAAGTAGAAGCAAAGCCTACAAATACTGTGACCTCTTCATCATATCGTCCTGCACAGCAGGATATAACTGTGTAAAATGTCTTCATTACCCTCGCCACAATGATGGAAATCTCTCCTCCTCTCAACAGACCACACAAACACTGTTGCCATGGGGTGATGTCACTTCCTGCTCTATAGAGTTAGTGATGCTCACTGGCTCTTATCCAAACAGCAGACTATTTCTACACAGTATGTTGACAGATAGAAAGCAACAAAAACTACAGAAACATTCACCAAATTTCACAAAAGATTGGCTTCCCTACTAGTGTTCCTTCATTTTTAAGATGGCTGTCATGGGTCCTGCCATTTTATCACATTCTCAAAAATGACTAATAAAAAGGACTAACATCCTAATTTACATTATTCTAGCAGTACATACTAAACATGCTTCACTGATGATGGGAAAGTACATACTTAAATTATGTAGTAAAATCTAGCAAGTATTGAGATGTAATTCTGTGTCATGGAATTGTGTATATAACACTATATTGCCAAAAGTATTGGGACAGCCCCTTTAAATAAACATTTTTTCTTTCATTTCAAACAAAATAAACAATAATGCTCTACAATTTCATTTGAAAGATTTTTGTTTCCATCTTTGTTGCAAGAGTTTTCTAAGGGCCTGTTTCTGAAATGACTGTAACCTTGTGTACAAGTCAGTGATTGGTTTGAGTGATAAGTGACTGCAAGTCACCAAAGGTGTTCAGCTGGGTTCTTGTCTGGGTTTAATGCAGATCGGTCAAGTTCTTCACACCAGACTCAATCAATTATTTTTATTTTCGAACATTGCTTGGTGCACAGGGGCATTGTCATGCTGGAATAGAAAAGGGCTCTTCACAAACTGTTGCTCTCAAATTAGAAGCACACAATTCTCTAGAATATCATTATATGCTGTGGCATTAACATTTGTGCTCACTAAACTGACTAAAGTAGTCAAACTTGGTCATTAGAAGAGGGTGTCCCAATACTTTTGGCAATATAGTGTATATAACCAGATTTGATATAGAAACATTAATAACTCTCTCTATTTCTTAAAGGTATAGTTCACTCAATAATAAAAATTCATCATTTATTCACCCTCATGTCATTCAAAACCTGTATGACTTTTTCTTTTGTGGAACAGAAAAGAAGATATTTTGAAGAACGTTGGTAACCAAACAACATTGGCCCACATTGACTTTGTTTGTATGAACACAAAATGCCTGAAACATTTCTCAAAATATCTCCTGTTGTGTACTTCAGAAGAAAAAGTCATACAAGTTTTAAATGACTCAAGGTTGAATAAACATTGACAGAACTATGCCTTTAATGCAAGCAGTTGTGAGCAACATTCGAAACCAAATACTGATTAACATTTAAAATAGCTTTAAATATATAATGTATTTTTTAGATTTTACTGTAATGCCATTATTACAGAATAAATTCAATGCATTCCTTACCGCATGAAAATCCATGTTACAGTTGCAAAAAGGTCTTAAAACACTGTACTTCTCACACAATGTTTCCATAAAGCATAAACAATAAAACTTCTTTTATTCATTCAGCCCTTTTAAGATCTGAATAGCTACAGTATTACTACTATTCCAACCTATTTATAAATCACATCAGTGCTGCTGTGGCATTCTATACTGAGCTAGACAATGTGTTCTCAAATTATCAGAAAACTTCTTTAAATCCCACAAAAAGGACTTTGGGGGAAACCGTGGAGGGTTATAAATCTCCACATGACATGTCATGCAAAATTAGGAATAAAAAAATCCAGACATAAGTCCCATTAGAATATTTTTTGTATACTAGATAGCCCGATACCACAAAAAGTTTGGGCACTAATACTAATGTTGACTCTTATATGTGCAATATTTTAGACATTACAAGGTGTGATATATATTTATAAAAAAGAAAAGGAAAATTAATTTTAAAGCTAGATGCAGACTGATATACAAAAATAATAAAAGGAAAAATTGCTCTACATCAATCAATG
This sequence comes from Beaufortia kweichowensis, assembly GCA_019155185.1. Taxonomy (NCBI): domain Eukaryota; kingdom Metazoa; phylum Chordata; class Actinopteri; order Cypriniformes; family Gastromyzontidae; genus Beaufortia; species Beaufortia kweichowensis. The sequence goes on along the minus strand of CM032803.1, from coordinate 8,188,294 downwards.
GCTCTCTTGCTTTAAAATACATCATCTGACCATGCAAAAAACATACACAACGTGTAAAACCCTACATAGATTCACAGTCAAAGGTCACAATATAAGATCCAGTCCTGTACCCGGTTACACACGTCTCTACTGTCATTCACAAGCCACTCTGAGTAAAGAACTTCTGTAGCCACAGACCCACAGCTCAGACAAACAAATCAGTATCAAAATACAATCCCTCCCTCTAGTGGACGGCAGATAGTGTCATTTTGCTCTATGGGGGAAACTACATTCGACAGGCACTTGATTGTAACTGCACAGCAAATGCAGAGCCACCGGTCAGCATGTCTCAGTTTAGACTATCACAAAGAGAGAAGGCAGTAAAAAGCATTAGACCATTGACTCTTCGCATTTCCAAACAAGTGCTCACACATCAAGAGAAGACACACATAAGCATGCACGCCAGGTCATGGCAATTTTACGCCTTGCTTTACAGACAATACAAGTATGCTTATTCTGTTGTCACGGTAACCTTAGAGATGGTGAGGAACCAGAGCATGCTTCCCAACTCTGATGTCATAAAGACGTTATTAGATACTATTATGTGGTCCAGCCGAACCACGAGAAAAAACCCAAAATGGAGAAATGAATAAATAATTACATTTCTGCGATGTCATATAAAGAACGAAGAGTGAAGAGTGAAGAATGAGGTAGAGACATCAAACCAGCCACGTCAGAGACAGGAAAGCTGCTGAGAGCGAATGCTCCAGATGAGATAGATGAGAGAGAAGAAATGGACACACTCGTCCTGTCACGTTTTCCTCATTCAGCTCATAGTTTCTCTCTTGTGGCGATAACGGTGGGAGTCCAGAGACAGTGGAGGCTCTGAGTCATCCATGGGCAGGACCAATCGGGTACCACGGATAACCAGCTCGTGATCACCGAAGGCCAGCTCTCGATCAAGAGCATCATCAGAGTTCACACCCACATGTGCGCCGCTCGTGTGGGCCCCCGTCGAATCTGTGCTCACTGTGATGTCACCGTATGTCAGAGTGATGTCACAATCATTAAGGATGAGGTCAGAGTCGTCGTCCCATAGCTGCCCTTCATTCTGAGAGAGATTGATTGTTTAAATAAGTTACATTTACATTTAGGCATTTAGCTGACGCTTTTATCCAAAGTGACTTACAATAGTAGGAGACAATGAAGCGATACATCAAAAGCGGCAACAATAGTACTAAGAAGTGCTTTACTAAGTTTACTAAGTTTAAGTCAAAAGTGGTACAAACCTCATACGCCTGTGGACTGGTGAGGCATCGTGCCAGAGGTCCACAGCAGGCAGGAAGTGTGGCGGTGAGTGGTGGTCCACTGTGGGTCAAAATGGGCTTCAGATAACTGTAGGACAAAGGGGTTAAGGCCTTTATCACAAACACTAATGCTCACATTAACATAACACAAAAAGCACTTACTGTAGACATAACAAGATTGTGACTAAAACTCCCTTCTGACCATTAGCAGTTCCTGGCTGTGTTTATCTACAGTATATAGTATGTACATCATACAAATAGTTTCATATAGATCATATAGTGCTAAATACTGTATCCCATAATGCCTTAACTTTGGTCATCACCAATATGAGTTTGACTGCAAAGGATACTTGTGATCAAAGTTGTACCAGATCCTGAACAACCAGGCACTTTCCTGTTTAGTGCTTCTCCTCTCCACTCCATCAGGACCGATCTGCACACAAACACAAACAAACATATACTCAATGAAATGATATTACATTGCCATTACCCTGTATGGCCTTTTACAGTAGACAAAAACACTCACAAAGTTGTCCTGATCTGTGTCCACTCCAACCCTATCAGAAAACAAAACAATATCACACCAAATTAGAAAAATACATCATGAAGTGAACATTCCACATCACCCAATTTCATCTAGTCTTTTATTTAGTCTTATTTAAGTTATTACAATATTTTACTAAGAGGAAGCTCAGGGTGTTTACACACTATACAGGATTGCAGAAACCATTTTAAACCATGTCTACAGTATACGCATGAAAGTCTGAAGTTATGGTGAACTGACCGGATTTTCTGGCAGGAGAGCATTTGAGTCGTGCCCCCACCACAGAACCAGACCGTGAAGAAGACAACCAGGAGCGTGGTGGAGAACATCATCTGTCGTGCATACGTGGCCGTGTCTCTGATGGACAAGGCAAAGGTCATGGCGCCACGAAGACCTGATGATGGGGAAACAATACAATACAATTCTTGCATACCTTTTTATTGTAATGAAACTTAACTTGACATAAGTTAAACCCAGTTTTGTTTTGTTGTTCTTTATCGCTTTTTCTTAATTTTGGCTGACCACAGATGCCAATCTACCCACAAACCTGCAAACATCATCATGTGCTGAAAGTTGGAGCTTATCTTGTTTCTCCGGCCCAAGTTTAGCATGAATGAGAGAGGATAGATGTTTGCTGCTCTACCCAGAAACACAGCCAGCTGGGTGGAGACACCGTCAAGGAGTCACTGTAAAAATGATGTTAACACGGCACTCTGCTTCTACACAATCTTACAAAACTGTGATTATTTGTACTTCCTGAGTCCTCATAATCAACTGGTTTCTGGGTCATTAACGTCTAAAAACCACCATTGGGAACAACAACTCCAACCACTTCCTAGCTGACATGAACCAAAATACTTCCTTTCTCTTTTACAGCACTGCTTCACATCAACATTTTCCAATGTTTATATTTACTGAGACTAATATTTTATAGCTCGTATTATGCTATATAAATTTGCTTAATATTAGGATACGAATGCACCCACAATGAAGACTGGGTTGAAGACGTGGTTCTTGAAGGTAAACAATGTCAATCCCATGTAGGAAAATATGAAGTTTTCAGCCAAGAAATTCAGCACCTCGAATAACTAAAAAAAAGAGCACAGACCATGAGGAGAAACATTAACTTCACATTAGACGTTGATCAAGGAGATTTCAGCAGAGCTGCTAAGCTCAAAAACACTTCTTTAGTTTTCAATAAATGACTAAAACTGATAAAGGATGTTTAACATTCTGAATTTAAAAAGATCTTACTTGTTTTGTCCTGTCCTGAGACTCAGGTGAAAGGTTGTTAAAGGTGTAATGGGCTTGTGTCATGCCACAGAAAAGAACTGCCACCACACCTGAGCGAGCAACAACACGAACAGTTATAAAGGAGATCTTGGATTTTGCAATACAGTTGTAGAATCTAGTGAAGTCTCTGAGATCTTTCTTTACCAGTAAATCCACAGGCTTCTGCCAGTAAGAAGGTGCTCCAGGACATGAGGAAAAACAGAGCCGTCTCCAGCAGCGGTAAATCCCTCAGTTTGGTGAATTTAGTGACGTGAAGAAGAGTCAACGAAAATGAGTTGAGAGTGAGGAATCTACTAAATGATTTTACTTCTTATTGACAGAAACAGTACAGGATATCATGCAGATAAATACAGGATCAAGATTGAAACCCAAATTATCAGAACGAGCTCTGCATGATTTAGTTGTTTAACATGCAACTTTGAACCCACAAAGGATATCAACGCAGTTACGATTCCAGTTGCCACTCCAAGTGCAAAAGAACCACTGAAGACGCCCAGAAAGATGCCGAAGGACTTCAGCATGGCCATGCCTTCAAAAGTGTGACTGTTGTCTCCCGTAGGCTGATATGCTACAATTGACCTAATAACATAAAAGGATTCACACAGATTCACTCGTGTTATTAAAATCTAGAAGTGCAGAACCCACAGAAATTTAAAAAGACAAAGAATTTTAAAAATAGTCTTTTTGCCTGTAATGCAATAAACCAACAGTGTCATTTGTTCAGTAAAATACATTGTTGCTACTCATTCATCATAAACATTAACAGCAAGAAAGTGGCTGGAAAGGTGTGCTAATGTTTTGGCAAAACTGAACTCTGACACGTTTGTATCAGACAGTGTCTGTATCTGACACAAATGTGCTTTTGTTGAGGGTAGGGAGTAACAACAGCAGTTAATTCTCAAGAGAATAACAGCATCACTTCAGACTATAAAGCAAATGACTATCATCCAATCAGCAAATACCCACAGTTCTGCCCTATCCACATACCTTACAAACCTGTGACAGAACTCCTCTACAGGTGGTCAGAATGTGAGTGATGGATCCTGCCTATCACTCATTAAATTTAAGATTATTTAACTCTATTACAGGTGCTGGTGTGGAGCATAACTGTGGGTCATTTACTCTGCATGTTCTGGTACAGACCAGACAATGCACACACTAACAATCCACTCGATACGCTCAAAGCTACATCAGCCGCACACCCGTTGAGGGGCGGTCCCAGTGTTTGGTTTCCACCCTCTGCATGATAAGCCACACCTCCAGGGCTGTGATGCCCCGCCCCACTTTGCCTCCCGTAATAAAGCAGCATGCTGGAGCGGATTGAAGGTCCAGCAGGGAAGAAGTGGGTGTTAAATGAAAAGTGTTAATTACTTTTTCTTGACATTACATAGAATAATACTATAAAGTCAATATCGCATAATAACTCAGTACGACTGCAAACATTAAAGGTGTTTGTATATACATTATATTATTGTTGAATGATTGGCAGTAGAGGACTTACGAGGATAATACAACAGCGACAGCATCATTCAAAACACTCTCCCCAAACAGCAGCGCGTACAGGTCAGCATCCACCTGCAGCTCATTAAAGATGGCCAGCACAGTCACTACAAAACAAAACATCATTCTGTTAAACTATCACTCTCTATATATATATTATCTTTTAGCTTAAAATCTAGTGCCCATGTCAAATAATTTGTCTAATAAATCTTAAAATACCTAATGCTTGTGGTTATAAAGACTGTAATACCTGGATCAGTGGCTGAGATGATGGCACCAAAGAACAGACAGTCAGTAAAGAAAAAGTCCCCAGCCAGTTGCCCAATTCGCTTCATTAGCATCACACAGGCATACATGAACAACCTGAAAAACAAACATGCGCACTTCAGAACACACATGCCCGCTCTCATCATTAAAGCAGCTGATTCGTGAAGCACTGAACAAAAGACTGTGAACTGACCCAATGATGAAACAGGACACCACAGTTCCCACAAAGGCATAGGCGAGAATGGAGCCCAAGTTTCTGAAGAAATGCCTCTGAAACAGTTGGAGATATGAAAGAATCAAGGTTTGTGTAAGTTTAATTATCATGAACTGATTGGATAGAGTGGTATATGTTTGCTCTGCTCTACCTGATCTGGTCTTCCCTGATTTTAATAATAAAAACAGTCCTTACCCGCTTTAAACTGTATCCAGCATGAAATATGATGGGAGGCAGGAGAATATTGAAGAAGACTTCTGGGTCAAAGGTCACCTAAAATACAAATAGAAGAATAGATAGATAAGGATATAATGATGTAAATTACCTTAATTTAAATAGAAATAATATTATTAAATAATAATTATTTTGATATTCAATAATAATAATAATATAGTTGTATCTATTCTCACTGGGGTTCACAATTGAAAAATTAGAAATTAATGCTTTGGATTCATATTAAAGTCTGTATTGTAAAACAAACAGCTGCTGTATCATTGATAGGCTGCGATGTTTTACCTTTCGGAGCATCTCGTTGTCCTGAATGTCATTGACTTCATTGGCACTGATCTCTCCTTTTAGTGTGTACTCATAGAATTTACCACTGACATTCACCAGTAATGTGGCTGGACTGGCATTGACATTACAGCTCAATGTAGCATTGCTAATGTCACTGGGCACATGAATAGCATAACGCAGGACAACACCAACAAGCAACCCTGAGGAGACATAAACAAATCTATAAGGAACATTTTTATGTATCAATGCAGTAAAATATATATAGTCCCTGAGCAACTGTGATATATGTTTATGTTGCTAAGGGTGCTGCACAGAATCGCTGGGTAAAGCGCTCATAGCTGTGCTTCATTGTGAATAAAACACAGCTATTGATCAATCAGAATCATGGACTGGAATTAACCGTTTTATAATCGTTAATAGAGCATACCAGTTTTCAGTTTGCTTAATATTATATTTAAAGAGTCAGAACGGATGAACCATAAGCCAGCTTGTTTTCCTGTGTTGATGTATTTCCTATTGAAACAGGAAGCTTTGCATTTAATATATTTGTCACATTCTATTTGAAAGAATGCGTTAAAAAATGTTCTTCAGTCCTTTACATTTCTAAAATTCCACGACTGTATTTTAAACCTAGTTAACTGTCTACACATTGCAATGGTTGAACATATCTATATGATATTCTCTGTAAGAGCTCTGACAATTACATAGATACAGTAAAACTTTCACTTAAAAAAAACATTTTAAAGCTGCATTTGCTCTTAAACAACACCAGCACGTAAACTGTTAATCGGAGATTGCTGCTGGAAAGCTTTGCTTTACTTTACAGGCCCTGTTTTTCTGTGGAATCTGCTCCCAAACAAACCTTTGAACACTTATGATTATGCATGGGGTAATTAAACTTTATTGTAGAAACATGCTGTTGTCTACATAACTCATATCTGAGATCATAACAGAGGCAAGTGATCATCACGCATCTCACCATATATCATAGCCAGTCCAGTCTCGTGCAGAAACCTGAAGCGTCGGTGTTTGAATAACCATATGGTTAAGATTGTCAGCGTGAGGAGGAGGATGAAGACCAGCAGGTCTACGCTGTCTTGTCTGTGGCTTTCCTCTGCTTTCTTCTCTGTCACGATGTTGTCCATTGCACTGTCTTCTGCCCTGCTGAAACACAAGCAGATGGAGCTAGCTACAATAAACAGCGCCAGACCTCTCCAAATTCTCTTCGTGATGTTGATTTGACATGTAGAGCCCATGTTGGCATTGCTTTCAGGTAAAAGGATCAGCGACAGATGAATGCACTATGCTCAGGATCGCTGGACATAGGCAGAAGTATTAGCAGATATGCTGCTGTAGATTGTTCCTGATTTCCAGCGACGTTCCGCCCACTGCATGGAGCGTCACGAGACCAACCAAACAGTGTGTTTGTGCGATTCATACTGCGCACCCGGTGCGCATATATAACATTTTCTGCATCGTCATTAGGAAACAATCATTAATTATATTGGTACTTACGATAAAATGGTACGTAAAGGTGCGTGTTCAAATTATTGTATTAACGCTGTGTTTATTATGTAATATTCCTAAAGGCAATATAACATCAGCTGTATACATGGCTCTGATCTTTATGCATAAATTCAATTAACAACACTATGATCCTGTTCATAGACTGTAACACTGGCTTTACAATTTTTGGTAATATTGTACATCACATTTAGAAATATTATATTTTAAATATAAATATTATATTGGTAAAGCCCAATTATAATGGGTCTTTGACCCAAAATACAAATCTCCTATAACATCTTTTATAAAAATTAAATATAACCAAGTTATTTTGTTTTGTTTATTAGAATTATTTTTTGCATCTTAACTGTATGCGATTTTTTTCTCAGAGTCGTTTTTAATGACCCAGGATGTTTTATCCTCTCCTAATACGATTTTTTATTTTATTTAGAAAACAGTATTTAAGAAATTAAACTGATTCACAATTTAATTTGTTACTATATATTCCTTAAATTATTTTATTATTTAGTCTACTGTTAAGTACCTGTTATATGTTAGCGATCGGTAACCGGAAATGCGATTATTGTGACGGTGATGACGCAGCTCTCATTGAGGAGAGCTTCACGCGTTCAGTCAGTTGTGCTCGAGTGAAAATGGCCTCGTCCTTCTGGAAAGGTATTGTCGGTGTCGGCCTCTTTGCATTGGCACATGCAGCTTTTTCAGCGGCACAGCGTAAGTATCGTTTATCTAAAAACGGGGATGATGGATAGAAATGTTGATTTTCAGAAAGCTGATGATGATTTAGGTCAGGTGCTGCGTGCGGCCTCGGCAAAGCTGAGTGTGCATGACAGTTTTATCCAGTACACTGACTGTATCTCAAAACCGTGTAAACTATCTACCTAGACAGAAGTTTGGGGCATCATAGGCGCCGATCGAATGCTCGGTTGTGGATAAATATGCTGTCAAGTTTACGACGAGCCGCAGCCTTAGGCACATAAGTTATTTCCTAGCCTTTAAACACTGTTAGCTGTTATCGGCTGGCTGTCTCATAAAAGACACTCAAGTGCAATTTTTTTGTTTGTCGTTTAAATTAAATAATGTTTGATTCAATAATAGTACAAAATTGAATTGTGCAGTTAGGTTGTCAACCTGTCCAAATGGTGCAACTTCATCTAGTGTCTGTCTGTAGCGGTTGCAGACATTAAACAATAGCGACCTTTCTGTGCATATACCCATTCAGCTTTGTATGCATTTGCAATTATTGAATTTTAGGATCTTGTTGAAACATTATAAGAAATTCCAGCATTATAGATGTGAAACTTTGTCAAAACTTGAAATATAAATTCTTACAGAATGTATTTTATTACTTTTACTTTTGCTTATATTTACTAAACAACCAGTCAGGACATCAAAATCAGTATATGCATGAATTATCTATTTTAAAAAATGGAAATATACATGCATTATGCATTATGAGATGTCCTGAAGAACATGTTTTTAGGGCAACATATTTTGTAGGATTTCTGTGAATAAAACTGCACAAACCAGAAGCAATAATACCCAACAAATGAAGAAGATATCTTTATAGACCATAAAATAGTTGTTTTATTTTAATTTTCATGTGTCCATTTATGAGGAATGGATTATGTTATGGATGGGAAAATTCAGAAAACAGCACTTTACCTGACTATGAAAAATCATGCTTAACTATAAAGAAAAATGCTTAAAAACTGAGAGAAAGACCTCAGATGGGTATGTACTGTATACCACAAAATATTGACATCTGAGCTATCAGTATGGTAAAACCTTTGGTAAAAACTTTATTTTTCAGAGTAAGGTTCACATTTACATGGAATTGCCTATATTCTTTACCGTGAAGATGTATGTTTCCTAGAGAGAATAATTCATGAATATAAGCATTAAATCAAGATATTGACCTTGTTTTTCTTTCACAGACCGATCATACATGAGACTGACAGAAAAGGAGAATGAAATGTTACCTATAGATGTAAGCTGCAATGCTTTTAATCACATTTCATCAACTTTAATGTAGTTATGTATTATTTGCCTCTATCAACTTTTCTTGTGTTTGTTTTTACAGATAGTGTTACAGACATTATTATCATTTGTGGTGACTTGTTATGGAATAGTTCACATCTCAGGCGAGTTTAAAGACATGGATGCTTCATCAGAGCTCAAAAACAAGTAAGCACACATAGATGTATTGCTGTATTAGTGATATATTTTTACATATGCTGTGGCTTTAGGTTTTCACATTTATAAAGATAAGCAACTGATATTTAACATAAATATTTAACTGATATTTATGTATTATTGCTCTTGCTTTATCCAGGACATTTGACACATTGAGAAATCACCCATCTTTCTACTTGTTCAATCATCGAGGCAGAGTACTGTTCCGCGCTGCAGAGCAAGAGTCCACTCCAAGTCCCCAGGCTTTGCCCTCCAACCCCCTGCGTTTACGCAAGCTGGAGAATTTTCACTGAGACTGGCCTTCAGAGGGGCTGCCTTGCCCGTTTTGTTTTCTTACATTTATTTGTTAGTTCCTCAGTTGGACAGGGAAAATAAGATATTTTTAAGTTGTTATGTATATGTGAATATGCTTTACAAAAAACATGCATTTCTTTGTGATTACTCTTTTGTCAATGGACTGTGCCAACTCCTTTTCCAGCTGATATGTTTGTAAATACTTGTTATTGCTTGGGAGTCTTAAGTCTGTAGGTTACACCTGTATTCCTTCAGTTGGCTCACCGAAAGGAGGTTTTGTCCTTCTGTTGCACTGAGGGCACAAATTCTGAAATCAATTTTAGTTTGCAACATTTCTGGCTCAGCAGCTCACCCTACTGGCAACGGGTTCTTCCCTGTACACTTTGGAAAGAGGTGAAAATTATGGACCATTAAATTGCTATTTTATTTAGAACCAGTACTTATGACTACTGAACGAAATTTAAACTTGTAGATTAATAGCAATTCTAACAATACTGTGAACACTCAGTGGGAATGAATGGTACATTTTTTTAGGGGGACAATGTTATGTTTCATTTCATGTCAAGACGCAACTCCTTATTTTTACCTTAATAAATTCTGACATTTTATTGATGAATTTGTAACTTGAGATCCTTTTATTTTGTTTATAATATTAGGAAGTGTTTATAGTGACAAAATATAGATATGACTATATATATATAGAGAGAGAGAGAGAGAGAGAAAGAGAGAACTTTTGTGAATTTTGTGTTTTAGCCATTAATAAATTAAAGATTTGATAACTTGCCAGTTTTTAATCTGATTTGAGACATTCAATGACTTATTTAGGTGTGGTACATCAGCTTGGTTACCCATTGTTACCCAAGTAGAGAATTGGCAGTTGAAATGATCTGGGTTAAGCTGGTAATTATATTAATCCTTCACTAAGCTTTTTCTCTTTTACTAGACCAGACCTGCTAAGCAATGATATCCCCCTTATTCAAACAGTTTAGTCTCTCCTACTAGTAATTAAATCTGTGGTGCAAAATTGATATAAAAACTGACAGAGAGTTTAGAGATACTTTAGGAGATATGGTGTGATCAATACAAGTTTAGGGTACCTGGTTTAGTTGTTTTTTGTTGACATGATAACCCAGTTTTACAAAGTAGGCTTAAGCCTAGACCTAGATCAAAATGCCTGTTTGAGTCATATTTTAAAATATACCAGTGCCATTGTTCTGTTCTTAATAAACAAACTGTAGTTGCTTTTGCAATTGACTTGAAACAGTAAAATCAGATTGTATAACAAATACATGTCAAAATCCAATGTGTGCTGTAAAAAAAATACAATAACATACAAATAATCCTTTGTAATGTTTATTTACCATTTTCTTGTTTTCATAAAAAAATCATAAAACTTTTCAATATAATATCAGTTTACAAAATGTTTTATACAATTCTTAAAATATTTTTATGTTCTTGTAGGAATACCATCCAAAAATAATCTATATTATTTATGAACATTAAAAAGTAGTATACATCTGTTTTTAAAAAAAATTAACAAAACAAAACAAGAATGGGGTCACTAATGTAACGTACATCTGTGAAATAAAACTGGGCAGGTAAAGAGCATTGCTTGCCAAAACATGTCAGACTGAATCAAAACTCTGTTGTGGACCAGTTGGTCAGTGCTGTTGGTGTGACAATTTTCGTTGAACTATTGCTTGTAGGACACTGCATGTAGACGAATGACACTAATCACCACAAATACAAGAACAGGCCAGCTACGATTTCACACTAAATTCACAAAGACCTTCTTGAGGATCTGACTGGATGAAACATCTGTAAAACAGTCTTAACTGCATGGAGTAAAACTGAGCTTGGCATACTTCTGATTGTTATTGCTCTTGAGACGTCTACAATAGTGTAGTTCTCCAAACTGCTTTGCAGGTCCAACTATGTTGTTAACCCCATGGGTTGTGGGCATTTCATGCAAACAAAAATCTATCATAGATTTCTACACCTCAACAATTGCCAAAGACAGCGGACAGACATCATTACACAGACACAGTAATCATTTCTTCGCTTAACATATACTGACTACTGACCTCTGCCTTGGATGACCCTGTAATTTAACACAGTGCATGAGGCTTGGCTTTTCTGGAGTGTGCTTATTCAAAAACTGTCTTTTTAATGCTTAAATAACGGTCTCTTTCAGGCCATCAGCACTCTTTGAGAGTTATCAGTAACGGGGAGGTTCAGAACCACTGCAGTCACATCTCTCCCAGGTCTCAATCCCGGGTGCTCGGCGTGGCCCGTTGCTTCTCATGTTCTTGAGTGTCTCTCAGCTGCGTGTCACTATCTGCTGTGGATGTTGTTGAGCTGTGCAGGTAACATCTGTTTGTCTTCTATCTCTTCGAGAGCAGTCTCCAGCTGCTGGATCAGCACACGTTTCTTAAACCTGAGAAAGAGAGAGAGAAATGAAGCTATTTTTGAAATCTCACATGGTGAACTCTAATGATGTCACAAATGAGGGGAACATAAATTAAATGTCGATTACGTGACGAGAGCTCTTACCTGGCTGCTTCTTTGATGGCATGATGAATGAAGTACCTCTGTACTGATACTGGTCCTTTCACCTCCTCTAGTAATCTGAATATTTCATCATAATCTGTACAGATGAATAAGAAATATATTTAATGTCCTCTTTGTTGGCAATCACTTAAACATAGAGAGTAATTTAAGCTGCGTGCACACCACCAGCGACTAGCAGAGTGACATCATCTCCTAACGACATCATTGAGAGAGACGGATGGCATGCAACTACAAAGTCACTGGCACTGTGCACGCAGCTTTAGTAGAGAATATAAAATAAATGTTTTGTAATTTAACACTCACTACGGCCAGGCTTGCGGACCTCTTTGATGACCCGAGTACGCAGTTCTGCATTACTTCCCTCCAGAGGAACCATAACTATTGTCCCCTGAGCCGGAACATCTCCCTCATTGCCCTCCATCACCTCCTCTTGGCTCGGAGGACTCAAGTCTTCACAGTTTTGTGTATGATCAGAGGGTCTCTCATCCACACAGTTCTCCAATCCCATTCCCTCATCCCCTTCGTCTGGCGCCCCCACCTCTCCCCTGTCCTCTGGAGGTGCAGGTCCTTCTTCCACACCATCCACTCCTCCAGTCCAACCATCTCCAGCCTCGTCACCCGGCACTCGCTCTCCATTACTTTCTGTGCCTGCTACATTGTTCCCCTCAGTTCCTGTAAGGCGAATCACATGAGGATATATTAATGCTTTTAATGGACGCTTCTCAATACACTCGCTAAACCACAACATTATCTCTTGACAGATGGAGTGATTGAGCTGGTGTTAAATCCTACTGTTTTTTTGCAAATTATGACTTGCAGTTCAGAAAGTGGGTCAGCTCAGTAACCACTTGGAGAGATTCAGTCTTTTTACGGTAAGTGAATTATTAAAAGAATTGGCTCAACAGCCAAACCCACAGTTTGGGTCAAATATTATTGCTTTTGGAAACACTAGGGTACAAGATTTAGGATCACCTTGATCCAAAGCTCACAGGACTTTACCTTTGTGAAGTGGAATGGGTTTAATGATTCCTTGCTGGCCCTGGGTCCCTGCGGTGCCCTTGCCCAATACATGATTTGTTATTATGGGAGGTGTTTGGGGTCGGCGCAGCAGAGGAGACATGCTTCTCCGCCTCTTCAGGGCAGTTCCTGAGTTTGGATCGCCTGTGTTCCCTCGCTTTTTATTTTGTGTACCTGTTACAAACTCATCTGCTTCATCTATCATCATTCCCTGGTGTTGAACAAGAAACAAAAGATTTAGATATTAGTGTGACATAACTGTTTATTAGTGAAAAATTATATGTTTTACAAATAAGCACCTTCTTGTCCTGTTTAAATGGGTTGCCAAACGTGTGCAGTCGTTTGGGCTGATCCGTATCAATCTCACGCAGAGGTGATGGCATCATCTTCAGATACTCCTGATAATTTCCCATCTGTCCCACTGGAATACTGTGCAAAGAGTCTATGGAATAATGCAACATATTTTAATATTAAACAAATATCAAAAAAGAAGATTTTGGTAACATTAGTAAAGTAGTCATGTAATCCTTTTAAGGTAAAGAAACTTTCTCATTTCGCTGCTAAATGCATATGGTCATTGTTAACATTCACCATCATTCACCACCAAAAATCTGTTTTTTCTTTATACTGCAGCACAATACATGTCTTTGATAAAATTACCATCATCTTGGCCTCTGATGAGCTTCTGTGTCGTCCTCAAAAGGTTGGAACGCATTCGGGTCACTTGATCCAGCAAGTTCCGTCGTGGAATATCATAGGCATTCCTATAGGCCTGCGGCTTCAGATCCTGGAAAACAAGAAAAATAGATTTGCAAATGTCAAATGTCAGTCGATGTTTGGATAACTACAACATGACCCACACATGTAAACATAAAACGGTAGTATTTCACATATAATCTGTGATGTATTTGAGTTCGAACTGTGTTCACCTTGTTGAGAAGTGCAATCTGAAATCCAGCGAACTCTTTGAAGTTCATGTCGATGAGTCTTAGGGGCACCTCGCCCGTGATGCCCTGCAGAAGCTGCTTGAAATCCCGGCGGTGTGCCAGAGACAGGGCACTTGAATGGTTCTTCACCTTGATGCCCGATTCTGGTGGTGGCTTCTTCCCGACAGACACTATTAGACGGTCTGATTCGATCTTTGCCTGAAACAAAAAAGCTTGATCTGATTCTACATTTTGTTTATTAAAATATACAATTTACTTTATTAAAATGAGCTGAAAATAAACAACACATTTTTTCAACATCTCATTAAATCTAAAATAAAATTAAAAGTAACAACATCACTTTTGTTAATGATGACTTGTTTAAACAAAGAAACATTTTTATTCTTAACTATAAGTGAACAGTTAAGATAAACATGCTCACCTGTTGACTGAGCTTTTTAAGATAAGAAATGACGCTGTAACTTAAGCCACAGTCCATGTTGTCAGAAATGAGATTCGGGGCTCCCATCATCCTCAGCGCTTTCTTCAGAGGCTAAAGAGAAGCGATAATGTGGACACACTCAGCATGAATCTGTACTCGGAGCACATACTGTATGCTTGACCTCATTACATTAGTTAACAGACTAAAGAACAAATGCAACTCATAATAGAGGTCAGATTACAAGTGACCCTTAAGTGTGTCTAAATCCCATGAATTGCACCAATTGAAGCACAGAGAAGATTTCTCCTTTCTCTGTCGTCTATTCAGATGTCTATTTATGAAAGCGAGTACGCAGAAATATCTTACCAGGAGAAAATAAGGAGGCATGGACTTCAGGTACATTTCAAATGCCTGCCGCCACTTGAGGTTTGGCTTTAGCTTGTGCACTTTAAATAAATCATCTGTGAGGAGAAAAGGAGACAATAAATGTGTACTGCACTTAAATGTGTTCATGCTGCAATATATAAATATCAAAATAACAGGCAGGTGGAAACACACATACCAAGGAGCGGCAACAGAACGGGATAGTTGTAAGGCATGACGAACAGATTGACGCAGGTCAGAGTAGTGCTGGCTTTCAGATAACCGAACGGGTGGGCTAGATCACTGTGTTTTCCGCTGCAGTTCACAAACACCTGCGTGACAGGGGAGAAGAGTTTAGCACGGTTTACTCTCTCCTGAGAGCCTTCATCTCCCATGACGCCGTTTCTTCTAATTCATCAATGGCTCATTATAGAAGAAGCTTCCTTGTCAATGTCTCTAATCTACCGTTTATCCATTTTATAATACTTTCCCCAGTGAGTCACAGTTTTATTTGATTCATATTTTTTATTCAGATTTCGTTTATTTCTATTTCTATTGTGTTTCTTAGATTGACATGTCCCACACCTATTTTGTTACTTTTATTCTGTATTCATTATTACTTTTTATGAACTTCTAAATGTATCATTACATTTTATATATTTTTTTGTTTTTTTTACATGATTTTATACATTAATTTATATACATTTATATATTTAATTGTATATATTATATACACGTTTTAAACTTTTAAACACTTTGTTTCTTTTTTGTGCTAGGTGTTGAAAAAATTAAAGGTCCCAGTAATGGCTTTTGAGTTATTTTAAGGAAGTTAAAAATAATAGGAATACAATTACGAAAAATGACATGAGTGTGAGCCATTTCTGAATACTTTAATACTAAATACATGTATTTGTAGCAGCTTTCTTAACACTTTTATTGTTTAACACAAATAAAGTGTCACTGTAACTGTTATAATTATTTCCTATGTCATGCCTGGTAAAAAAAGCCATGGCCGTGAGGTTATAAACGCTATCAATATGTATGAGCAATAATAACAGTGATGCTTGCCAGAAGAGGTTTGACCAATCACAAAACACAGGCCTGGTAAATGTTTAAGCCCTCAAACTTGGAATGGAAACACATTGTAGGCGTCTGTATTCTACATTCCAGTTAATATAAAAACTAAACACCCACTGTTTCTTTTCCTCTTTTCATAGCAACACTGTGACACATTTCATCATGAAACTGTGCTGTACCCAGCCGGCAGTCTGAGGGCCATAGAGGATCGCATGCAAAATACACATCAGATACAACAAAACATTGGGTGTAAAACTGTCCCACCTGCCAGCACATGTGAGGAGATTTCCTCTCCAAGATGTATTGTGTGAGTGGCGACGGCTCCAGCTCGTATTTGTCAAAAGGCAGTTTGTCGATAACCATCGGCTCACAGTCGACACAGGAAAACCGCACCACAGGATGGGCAGAACGAGGTGGCTGAAAACAGAAATGATGTGTCAGTACAGAAATCCACAATGGGTTTTACAGAGGATATACATGTCTGGTAGATTACAGTTCATCATGTGATCACAGCGCCAGAAGATAATAACCATGTGTTACAACACAAGCTGTTCGTTCCCTCAACAGATATTTTCATAACAGTTTGACTGAATACTAAATACACCAAAGGAGGGTTTTGGCAACAAGTGCTGTGAAGTAAATGAAATGTGAAATTAAAAAATATACTTAAACTGGTGGTTAAAAGAGAAGCTGTACTTTAGTTTGCATATCTACTAAGGTAAATGCAAGATCCCAAATGAACTTTTTACCTTTTTTAACTTGAATTGAGACATTTTAGTGTCTAGTAAATATTTCTTACCATTTTTATTGGCTCCAATAACAATTAAATTCCTTTTAAATTATTTATTATAGTGCATCACTATAATAGCTTCTTAAAAAATATCTACAATTTTAAAAATTGTTATTCGAAGAGTGTATTTTCATGTACAGTATATGCTCAATATGTGCAGTGACAGTTATCAGGTTATACTTCTTCCACATCTTGTCAGCTGGACAGAGACTACTATTCAAAACATTGTAGCAGCACATTTTATTTCCTCATAATTTCGACATTTACCAAGACCTAACCTCATCTGCACCCACTGTGTCACTGACTGACATGATAACCGAGATATCAGGAAGGAAATAAAAGGGCAAATGACCTCATGTTAAGGAGTCTAGCGATAAGTATTAAAGCTCTGTTAAGCATGCAGGCAGAGACTGCAGCAGTCGTATTCAGTTGGCAATCGCTCTCACAGTGCCCACAAGCTGAGCTGAGCTGTGGCACTTTGGCACAAAACCAGCTGCTGTCTCTACAGTGCACTTGTTCAAGAAAGAATAGACAGCGAGGGGGTGGGAAAGCTCAGGACAGTGAAGCTTTTTCTCCTGTTACCACCTCTTTATCTCATTTCAGCCCCCTTATCTTTATCCCCATTCATCAGGAGTGTTTGAGCATGAAAGCTAACCTTTAGTTTCCAGAGGTCATTTCCTTTGGCTAATAAATTGCTTCATCCATTCCCCCCTTGTATCAGCAGATACTTCTACATCTATGGCTAGTGCCAACACCGCGCAACATTGGTTGTGCAGTCAAATAAGTAAACAATATCATTTTAAAGTGAACTTTGTATCCGTAATCCAAAACTATTACTGTCATGGCTTGTGATATTTCTCCTTTCTCCTGTTTATTATTACCAGAGTAGGAGAGTTCTGATCAGGCCAAAAGGATTCTGGGATTGGCCAGTGACCCACGGGTACACCCGTCTTGGGGTTGGGTCGGACGTAAATGAGCTTGTGACAGCTGTGCCAGGGTTGTGGACTGAAGGAGGTCAAAGGACGGGCTGGATCCACCAAACCATCTGCACAAGAGAATCATTGAAACATGTTGAGTAATCTGGGAAATGCACAGATTGCACATTTAAATATTTACAAAGCTGGCATAAAATCACATTATCATCTAACGGTGTGTCATAACTATGACATGCATATCATTTCCTCTTGCACTTACCTTCACCTATTGCAGGTGGATCTGGACCACTCTTCTCAAAGTGTATTACAACTCCACTTAAAACCTTTTGGACAAGAGACTCGAGACACTGGTTCAGCATCCTTTGTGTCCTTACACAGTAAGAACGGCCTTGGAGAGAGAGAGAGAGAGAGAGAGAGAGAGAGAGAGAGAGAGAGAGAGAGAGAGAGAGAGAGAGAGAGAGAGAGAGAGAGAGAGAGAGAGAGAGAGAGAGAGAGAGAGAGAGAGAGAGAGATAGAGACATGACATAAAAAGTAAAACTGCCCTGGCCACTATTATACATTGTGTATATCAGCTTTTTATAAAAACATGATTTGTCCAGACATGAAATATTTACAGATGTAATATATTCTTGCTTGACTGACAAGGACACTTTAAATTGGTGAACATAGCTCTGTATGTACCTCCAGTGACCTCACACATCTGAGTGATAGCAGACTCATCTGTGGGCACACTGCCCAGCTGCTCGCTGTCGGGCACAGACACCCCCGGCAGCCGCAGCACCAGGGCAAAGAGTCGCTGGTCCCAGCGGAACGGCTCTTTAGTCAACTCGCTCCCCGGCAAGGGAGAGTTCAGCGGCAGGTGTAGCTGAAGGAGAAAGATGAAGAAAACAGACATACTAAAGTCTCATTTTTAATATGATACGTATAAAGCTGAAAAACTTTATCGGCATTTGTCTCTCACCTCCTCTGCGACCCCAGAACTGTGCGTTAGTTTATTTCCATCTGTGATTGTAATAATAACTGATGGCTCCAGAAAAAAAGGATTGCGACCCTAGAATAAAGGAAAAGAACACGTCCTGGATTCTTTGAACTAACAACAACCGACAAAATCTCATAACATACAGTGACGTACAAAAAATCAAAAGACATTTAAAAAATGTGTGAGGGCAACCTTCTGTTTATATGATGCAGATTCATATGGTATGTCTCAGACTTACAGACCCCACTGTATACTGAGTACATTTTATCATGTGAATTTTATTTTATTAAATAGTAAGCACGTCAATAATGTCAAACTAAATCTTATTTCAACCGGACAGGTAAATTTAGCACCTGTAACAGCGCATTACTGCAAACACAAACACTGCATCTCTCTATTTGTACTGTAGGGGTCAGCACTGAGTTACTCCAGCTTTCAACATTATCATCCTGTCTCTGTCTCCTGTTCTAGGTAATCCAACCTGTTCTCATAGTATAAAAGTCTGTATATATACTTATCTGATATAATAATCCAAAAAATAATCCAATAAACTGAATGTACTAAAGGGTCTTGTTTTTGGAATCAAATGTATAAATAAAGATGACATTGGTCTTCTATGGAGTACAATTTCAAAGCAAAATGCCTCATATTGGCTCTGCAATCCCTGTATTTGGCGTCATTACTTTTTTAGATACCCTGTTACTGCTGTTGAAAGCTTGTTAAAGCAGGCAGCATCAGGTTTTGCAGTTTTGGACTACAAAATATTTTCCCATATGTTAGCTGGGTCACTCTCATGCCTTCTGGCAGATTTTGGATGAACTCTAATATGGTTATTTTTAAGTAATGGCTTCTTTCCAGCCACTTTTTCATAGAGGAACATGCTATGCAAAACTTCTGCAGTACACACACTGACTGGATTTCACAGATTCATTTCCTTTTAAAACGCATTTGTTTACAAAGTAGTGTGAGGTGAAGGGCCTGTATACTTTAAAGACTTTATTTAAATATACAATTTGGCTTGATAAGGCCACTTATGACAATAATTCTATTACATAAACATTAGTCACAAATAGTTTGTTCTTTAATGGTAATACATAATCTATTGTTTATAAATGCGACCTTACCTGTAAAAACCCTATTTTTTATTTTAAAATCATCGTATATAATGTAAAGGATATTCTGTATATATAACTTTGATATTGTTTATATGGACTTATATTGCCATATCAAAGGGAAGCCAACTAACTGTATTGTTTTGTGCAAAATAGTAAAACAAAGTAACAATAAAATCATAAATTTTAGTATTTAAAATATTTAATTTCAGTATTATAAATACATATTTGAGTACTATATCTGAAAATCTATCATATAATCCATTATTTACAGCAATAAACACACATTACATATTTTTTGCATATTCTGACTATGACTACTTTGATGCTAATTATCTAATAATAAGATTTTGAGACTTTAGTCTGGATTTCACAGACAGTGTCACATATAGGTAATTTATTAAATATAAATTCACCCTTAAGGAAAGATATCATTATTACCTGACCATAGTTGTCAATGCCAGAGACTAATCTGTTTAGATTAAGCAGATCGAAGGCAGTGCGGAGGGCGTGACCCAGTGTAGTCAATCCAGATGCCTGCAGGTTCTTCAGCTCACTCATGAATGTGGCATGATTCTCTTTCCAACCCGCCTACCATACACAAAAACACAGATGATGTGAAAAATAGCTGTAACCTTGGAAACATTAAATATTCAAGTGGTGAGATCATGTTTTATAATGAAGTATATATATATATATGTCACTCCACTTACAAACATACAATCCACTAATTGTATAAACACACAATAAAACATTATTGTAACATTATTGTATAACTTACAGATGATCAGACATCAGGACACAATAGGTGTAACAACACTACCCACACAGAACAAGCAAAAGGGAGAAAAATAAAGTCAAGCTTTGCAGTTCATCTGAACGAGCACTGAACAAGTTTGTTTGTGTCTGCTTTTACTTGCATATGTGCACGTGTGTGTAGGCAGCTTCTCAAAAAGCCACACAAATCCGCTACATGAGGCTCAACTTATATTATCTTTAAAAAAGACGGTTGTGGTTGTCTGTGCCTGACCCACATTGCTCTTACTGCAAAATAATACAGTCATTACTGTACTGCTAACTCAAAGTGTGAAAAACAATATAATGAGTTCAGATTCCAAGAAATCAACAGAGGTTAATAGTTCACTAAATCTGCTTTTGTAAATGATTCCCATGTTCACATTAGACTACTCAATGTAAAGAAATAAAATTAACAATATATAATAACGCATACACTTCTCTCTACAAAGCAGAGGAATTAACAAGGTCAGATCCTAAGCTGGTGTGAGAATGTGTTTTTAAACATTTTTGAGAACAAATTTATAGTCAGATGTAAGCTAAAGCTATAAAACCTTCTTGTGGGGACACTCAGGGATGCTCTTATTGGTAAAAAAAATATTTTATTGTAAAAAGGTTTTTCGTTCTAATGTCCTTATTTAGATATCTAATATGTGTGTTGCTCACTTAACTATATTTTGGGGACAAATTTGTACTCAAACATGAGCAAAATCTGACAAATCCGAGCAAATCACACTTTGGGGACATCCTCATTTTTAATAACAGTATAAAAATATAAAGCAAATGATGTATAGTAAATTATATTTTCAGAATTGTATTCTATTAGGGTTAGCGTTAAAGTGTGGGTTATATTTAGTTTATAATGATACTATATCCTTACTAAATGTGTATAAAAATAATAAAAGTCTATGAAATCTGTGTGTGTGTGTGTATTGGTGGGCACTACAGAACAAAGCAGGCAGAGATTTGTCAGTAGGGGGCTTGAGTGTTTGTCTCTATCCATGTAAGGAATAAAAAGCGTTAAGCAGGAGATCTTCTAACTGGCACTCAATAATTCAAGCAACAGAGTAATTCTATTTTTCCCATCCGTCTTTCTTTCCCTCACATTAACAATTTATTGACTCTGAAGAAGTGTGACTGCAATCAGACCCTCCTTTAATCACACGCTTGCCCAGCGAGGCAGAAGAAAATGGAGAGAATAAGGAATGTGAACATGGACTAAAGAGCCAAGAAAAAGGATAATACTTAAATTGTAGCTTTGAGAGAGGAAATGTAAAATCAAACCGTTCTTTAAAGAAAGAAAAGCCAAAAGCGATTCAGCTGAGGAAAGGAAAACATTATAATACACATATGGTGAATCTCATATAAAATTTACCTTACAGTTTAAAGAAACTGCTTATGTAAATATGCCAGTATGTATGACTGTATGATTATTTATGATGTATAAGATTTCAGGCAGGTTTCATCCATAAATGTCCCCCAAAGCATAACATAGACAGTGACCTTATTTAACACTGTTTGATAAACAGAAAGCTGCAGTTTATTTACAGCGAGCAAATCACACGCCTTGTCGTTGTCTAAGAATTAGCATGCCATAAAACATGCCTCTGTCTTGCCTCTGTGAACGCAGGACAGGTGGCAGGAACAAATGAGCGCTTCTACATAAACTGACAGATAAGGGCTTGTTTCCTGTTAAGCTCCTGTTCTGATGAAACCAGCGGCCATATAAATACAGCTCTTGTGATCGGAAAGGAAGAATCATCACAACAGAAAGAGCATGTGACACCCAGGATAGATTCACGCAGGTTAAGCACTCCTGGGAGCGACTGCCCTTATGGCCTGAGTATTATTTCGGGATCAGGTTGCCTCGTTCCAGGTTTTAATCTCTATGACTGCAAAAAGGTTGAGCTGATAGATAACCATTGCATTTGATTACGCACGACTACCTGGTTTTGCAGGAGGGCCGGTTTGCAAGCTAAACTATAGCACAAAAAGTGAAATTATATGACCTCTGCATGTGAATAGGGTTGGAGGTGGACTAACAATGTGTATTTCTCAAGGAATATTTGGCCAGTCTATCTGTCAGGAGAAAAAGAAAAGCCACTCCTCCTTAACAAGATTCAGAGAAAGATAAGGCATGAGGCAGTCGAAAGAATAAACATGCCAGTATGATAAAGCCACTGCTCACAAACTAGATGCTTAATTTTCATATATAATATGTACGTTTTCAGTGGTGCTTGAAAGTATTTGCAGACTATTTTTTTGCATTGCATTAACAAAATATCAAACCAAATTGCATCTGCAAACAAAAGATGCTACAAAGTTACTCAAAACCAACTTCACTTTTCTTAGCCAGTTTTACTTTTAACAAGCTGAATCTAGGGCGTTTTTAGTGGCCTTATTAAGTCAGTTTCCTTGAAGTTCACTAAATCATAATGATGGGATTTGGCTACATACACCCAGCAATGCAAAGGCATAATATAATAAGTGGGCCTTGTCACCGGGCCCGCAAATACGATTTCACACCCGTATTTGCTTTTCTCTGTTAACAATCTAATAGAACCTTTTCGTTTAATAAAAAGCAGATAATGTACCTTTATGCGCATATATCACACATTTTAAGCAGCGGCTGATTAAGGAAAAAAAAGGCAAACAATACAGTATTTAAACTTTTGAAATAATGTTCAGCTTAAATGGGGCTCATACAACAAGAGAGCGCACAAACAGGAAAAGAGAGCTTTGTGGAGACTGGAGACTGACTGAAACTCTTCTCTGATTAGCTGCTGAAAATCTCATGAATAATTGACAGGAAATAAAAAAGGCAGTCTGTCAGAAACAGAGGCCAGATTCTTGCTCGGTGTATTCTTGTCGAGAACTGGGTTAGTCTGGTTGCTAATTCTGAAGAGGCCCTGCTTGGCTGAGAAGTATTTTTTTAAACAGATAGGAGGGACAAGCTAGCCATGAATAGCTCAGAGAAGGCTAACAGCTTATGTAAGAGAGCAGTTATAACATCTCATAACACTTATTAAGCATCTCAAACAAAGACATAGTTAGGAAACAATGCAACGCATGCTCGTTCATATTCTCATCCATCATAAGGTTTAGATGTATGTATATGTGTGATGCATTCAGTACAGAGTACCCAACAATAAGTAGGACAGTTAAAAAGTTATAGGGTTTAGCTTTAGATTATCTTGGATAAGCTGGAACAGGGTGGGAAAACTGCATGGAGTGAAAGCTTCTCCAGGAGAGTGACTGGCTACCTGCCAGATTGTCCGACTAATGAACCGCTAAAGTGCAAAGCTACTCTCATTGTCAATGTCAAACTACAAATAAAGAAGACAAGATAATGGGCACTATTGTGTCACATGTACACGTCAGAAATTGCCATTTTAGAATGCTAGTCTGGGTTAAAAGAAATTCTCTTATTGTCCAACATCATGTCACATTATGATTGCTTTAAAACAAACTATAAATGATGGATGAATGTGGGGTTCAGAACTGTGTGAAGACTGTTGACTATACTCAATGCAAGATTTAGTATTTGTATTTGTAGTATTTAACACGGGTGTTACTAAAGTAAATACTGCAAGGGTAATTCTTGACTATCTTATTTTTTAAGGTTGTAGTGTCAAAATTAAATTTACATTTTTCTTATTAATAAAACTCATTCTGACTGATGTGTGTTATTTAAGCATGCTAGAATACACTGTAAGGGCGTTATATTGCCATAAAATAAAGATCAGTTTCTTTAAGGTCCTGCTGAATGTCATACATGCAAATTTTAACTTGCCTTTTTACATAAATGGTAAGTACAAGATTTCTCAAAAAAGAGATTTGCTTGTTTGAATTTAGATAATGCTTAATAATAGGGATAAGTCCTTTTTGTAAAGGCATGTTTGAGGAAACTTATTCGTGGCAGTTTACACAACACACTATGCAGCATTAAGAATACTTTCTAGATCTGACTGGTATTTAGTGTTTGGGAATTGTCTATATGAATGGGAGGGAGGTGAATGTACTGATAAAGTGGAGAGGGAAGGAAGTTGCTGCTTGTTTTTTACGCAACATCCTCTCATACAGTGCAATGCAAAATGAAGCCAAGAAGCAAACAAGGCTCTGGGAGAAACATATCCTCGTTTGCTTATTGATGGCCGTTTCACAAATCAAATCACGTTGATTTGCTCGGGCTACAGTGACCAATGGGAATGCGCCGAGGTTAACCACAGAGCGGATGCATGAGAAAGAGGGCAGTCTGCTTGTCCAATCCAGGCCGAGCTGGCCCGTCAACGCGTCACGCACTACGTCACGGTGGATAATAAATCTCCCCGCCTCCATCTCAGCGCTCGAGAGCTTTCCCAACACAAAAGCAAAATGTCCGCCATGTTCAGAGGCTGCGCTGCTCCGGGTCTGCGGATATTTTAACAAAAATTAGCCGTTTTCGTCACCGGGAGGCCGCCCGACCCGATGCTACGAACCAGAGGGACAGTAGAGTCTCACTGCCAGAAAAATACCTCCGCTTCAACCACATACAAGCACAATTTAGTAGTATTTATTTACCTTTACGCCGTATGGTGGATCATCAAATGTAACTAGCATGTACCTGTCGCCTCTACTAGCCGGGTCTCGGGCACGCAGCTGTTAAAGAAAACGAAACAATAAACATTCATTTAAACCGATCCTGTCATAGGGATCCTTAACTTCAACAAGGTACAACAGTAAGCGGAAAAAGTCGGGGTAAAATTAGGATTACCTTCATAAAGATCTCAACCGCGCCTTTAGCAATGTCCAGATACGTCGTACCCAAATAAGTGCGCTGATTCATAGAAGCGGACGTGTCTATCAGGAAAAGTAAAATAGGCATTTTAAAATGTATAGATATACGTCTAGATGGTTGCTAAAATACCTACAATCGGCATATGACCTATCTTGCGGCCCTGGGCGTGCATATATATGTGTGTATATATTTTGTTATAATCAGACCCCCCCAAAAGAGGGTCGTACTGCCACCCTTTGCAGCCGCCTGATTCTCTATCTGTCTTTTCTGAGCAGTGCTGGGCTCGCGCTGTTAGAGAACTTCTCTTCCGAACATATCGAAACGCCTTCGCCCCGCCGCTGCCTCACCATTGGATAAGCGGAGCCACGAAGCCACGCCCCTCCATGTATAAATATGCAATGAGGTCGTGGAATGCCTCTTATCCCTTAAGTTCTCAGTACTCGAGAGCGAGACGGAGGAACGGGATCTTGTGTGTTGTGGGTGTACTTTGTGTAATAAAGGATATTTGTGTAATTTTATTACATGTTAGACGAAGAGCAGTTGACGTTTGAAGTAAACGTGGCTGTTTTCATTATCTGATTCATAGCTTTTGGTATCATTTTTGTCTCATAAAAGACGACCCCCTTCTCCCCTGGTCTTGTCTAGCTGTCTCAGTGGGATACTAGCATGGGTTCTGTATGATTTTATAATAACTGTGCCATCAAGAAATCTTCAACTGCTTCCGCTTTTGTTTATCTCCTTAGACAGAGTTTAAAGGGAAGCGCCATGTTAACACAACAACAATCCGCCCGAGTCCGTGACAGCAGCACAGACGCGAGGGGAAAGGGAGAAGGAGCGCTGGCTCCTCCTAAACCGCGCTGCTCAGTTTCCGTGGAGTGTTGCTGCACATGCCCTTTGCGTTTGTGAATGTCATAAAGGGACGTACCTACACAAGACAACCCTGTTAACCTTAGACAGACACATGTCGCGACACCTCATAATAACGTACAAATGCAACAGCTTGCATACATTCTGCACAAAAGCTAGCTCATATAATATAGGATATTTAATCCTTGTAGACCTGTGTGTGTGAACAAGTGAGGTTTGTACAGTAACCATATATTGTCCAATCCGTTCAGCCGCATTTTTACATAACCCATTATCCAATTCGGCTGTTGAGCTTTTGAGTCGTAAGCCAACGTGCTTGTTATCGCAGATAGAAGGTTACTGTTGCATTTATGTTGCTACGTAGATTTTGTGTGGTATACATTTACTTCTTAGCATTATCATTGCATTATAATGTGACTGCGATTATTAGCATGCCACTAGAAAGGAATTTTGTGACGACTCTCATGCATGTTATTCTTCAAATATTTATTTGTTTGATTGTTCGTAAACAATTCTCAGAAATTTCTAGTTTACAGTCGTAGTACAGTCAATGACAAATGTTTTCATTGTTGGTTGCACGCTAAGAATTCGAGGCGGTGCATGGCTGTCTTCTGAATAAGCATTTAATTTAAAGGGCGTGCAGGTTTGTTTAGGATGACAAGTTTATTGGGTATAAACCCAAATGACGCCATAGCCACTACATAACTTGCCTGACATATTTGCTATACTAAATGCGCAAATAGTCAAACCATAAGACTTTGTTTAATGGATAAACTCTCACCCAGTGGGCAGTATAGCAGGCACAAAAATACTAATTGCTTCAAATTTACTGATAAAACAAAAACATTACATTTACGAAGAAGATTACCGTAAACAAATTCAATTGCGCGTTCAAGTTCAATGACGTCATGTGAGGGCTTTGGCGGAATTCCTGAGCCTCCAGTATCCCAGCATTCAACTCGCGCTTTGCGGCGTATTGTTGACAAAGAAAAAAGGAAACGGGGTGGGATTTGAAATAAATATCGTTAAACGGTAAACGGGAGTGAGGTAAACACATTTTTTAATTGTTTTATATATACTTGTTTTAGGTAACAATAAATAATAAATGTTAAAAGCTGTCATTTCGATGTTATGTTACTGTAATGCTAGCATGTTACTAGATTGACCAAAGAACGGCAATACGTCAACATCCAGACCATGAGCAATGCTTAATATTATACTGAGTATAAAAAGTAACAATATTTACAAATCGATTTTAAAATTAAGGTGTTAATGTGTATAGATGCGTTAAAATGACAAAATTAGCCAAAGCGAGTGCATGTACTGACATCTGTCTAGAATGTCGTTAACATTAGACATTGTATATATCAGATTGTGGTTGAGGAATATCTGATATTACACGATTTGAGCTGGCAAAATAAAGCTTTAGTAAAATAATTTAATAGAATGTGGATGTATTGTTACCTATAGCATTCAGCTAAACACAATAGCTTTGACTAGGACAAAAGGTCTGCTGGCACGACGTTATCCGATCTCCTGTAGACATTAAACAATTCGACGATTATTTGTAAACTATACAAAATATACTTTTGGGTTGTAGTATTTAACTGTAAAATATTTATAATACCACAACGAGCATTTGTGCATTTTCGACGATATTGAGTAAACAAACATACATGTTGTATTTGACAGCTGTCATGTTGTTGTTGTTGTTGCTTGTTGTTCAACATACTGTTTGGATGTTTGACGTTCTATATTTACTGCTTTTGGCTATATTGCGAAATACTTGGGTTTGACGAGATTTCAGTAAACATGGTCACATGATTAGCCACGTGGAGCCATGGGCTTGTTTTTGTAAAGAGATCTTGGCCATCATCCATTAGTCTCTATTACATTTACGCTATTATGCGATTATATTGTCACGTGGCTTTCTATTTCGTTTGGCTTTCATTTTATTTACCCGAACAGAGTTCCTAAAAGAAAACTTTTTTAGTTTTATTTTTCTATAAACAGGAGCTTTTCAGTCCTACTTGTGTATACTTAACCTTTTAAGTATTTAGACTAAGAGACATTTTTATGTGCCAAAAGTTTATTCATGCTGTCAAATGTAATTTATTTAATTCCATCCCTAGAGGACCATACACACAAGTTTTATAATAAAAGTTTAGTTATGTACATGCATGTAGCCTTTCTATCGCTGTTCTCTGCGGCATAAAGTTTCATGATAAAATGACCCATTTCCGTCATTGCAGAGGTGAACGTCATGCTGCCAAAGAGCTGAACTGGCTGCATTTAGAACTGGATCTCTGCAACGTTACAGCCCGGAGAGGGAAAACCATAAAGGGAGGAGGAAGTGAGCTCAGCTTGAGCCAATGCAGCAGCAGAGCCGGCAGCCTGACCTAGTGGAGGGAAGCCTTCCAGTGTTTGTGTTCCCCACTGAGCTGGTGTTTTATGCAGATGAGCAGGCTTCACATAAGCAGGTGCTCACCCTCTACAACCCTTATGAGTTTGCTCTGAAATTCAAAGGTGAGTATCTGGGAGACCTTGTACATTTCTGTCAATACTGGCTTCTTAACTAGCAGGCATGTTCTGAAAAATATCATAATATTGTATAGTAAGGATAGCTAAATAAATACTTTTTTCCATCAACATAGAGGAGAAAATTGTTAAGTTGTCTGTCCTGTCAATATGGATAGGTAGCGTAACATGCCCTAATCCAAAACATTAAAACAAAATTATGCAAGATATAAGAAAATACATCCATAAATACATTAAATTTCATTTCTCTTGCAGTTTGGATAAACATTATTTTGTGTCTGCCTACTACAAGTTTTTAAGCATTACAATAATGATACTATACTGGCCTGCAATTTTCATGTTTAATCTAAATACTGGGTCCTAATGCAAAAAACAAATTTGAGATCTTTCCCTTGGTGACTGTTTTCTTTTACATTGTCAGTTCTGTGCACGGCGCCAAACAAGTATGCGGTGGTGGATGCCACCGGTGCTGTTAAACCGCAATGTTGTGTGGACATGTGAGTCACTTCATGTATTTCTAATAGAAATGACAACATTTTATTATGCTTCACATGAGCCCTTCATAACCTTTGGTTTCTTGTTAACAGCGTGGTCCGCCACAGGGATGTGCGGGCCTGCCATTATGGGGTGATTGATAAGTTCCGGCTGCAGGTGTCTGAGCAGAGTCAGAGGAAGGCACTGGGCAGGAAGGAAGTCATGGCCACTCTGCTGCCCTCTGCTGCTCAGGAGCAGCCCCCGGTCCGGCCCCAGGAGGAAGAGCGTAGGATGAAGGAGCAGCTTGCCGACAGAGTGTTTTTTGAGCAGACTGCATTCCAGACAGGTGCTTTGAGAATAAATAATGGTGATTTTTGAGTCAACAAGAATAGCTCTTGCTGTTAAATGTTTTCCCACCGGATGGCGTCAAGGAGCTGATCATATTATTTGATTCTGTTCTTTCATGTTTTCCACTTCCTTGTGTATTTTTCTCTTTTGCACAGAGAGCCGTACAGCATCTGGGGGTCCCAGCCTCCTAACTGTCCTTTTAGGCCTGGTGTGTATGGCGGCCCTTATGCTCCCGACTCTGGGAGAGCAGGAATCCACAGTGCCTGTCTACCTCCACTTAAGTGTTAACAAAAAACTTGTAGCTGCTTATGTTTTAGGTGAGCTAAAGTATAGATATTTTCATATAGAATAATAAAAAACATGCTGACTCCCAGGCTTAACAATCTCCCTATGTAACAAAAGTACATTTAAACAAATACAGAACATTGACTTTATCCCAGTTTGACAGTCTTTTCATTTTGCACAGGTCTTCTTACAATGGTTATTCTACGCACTTGAAGTGTTCTTGGAAACCTTGCTGGGAAATAAGGACATTCAACACAGCCAGGAGGGTTGTGAGAAACTCCTCCTGAACAGGAACTAACTTCTTCTTAAATGACACCACCACAAACTTACAGACGCAATGAAGATGCAAAGATCTATTTGGGGGTGGGAGGTGGGGTGACAATGTTCTGTTTACAGGCTGAACAATGACTGAGCTGGGCCAAGGTGACTATCGTGCTAAGCAGGAGGGGAATGGAAGAACATGAGTATATTAAATTAAATGTGTCGTTTTACTGCATATTATACGTGTCTGTGGCAATATTTTTTTGCTTTTTGTGTTTGCTCACTGAACATCACAAGGGAAAATTCATATACCCTTGTTTGGTGGGCTCAGATGTTTGTCCACTGCTTGAATACTGTGCATAGTAGTCTCTGTAGATATCCACATAAAATAAACCAAATTGATTTTTTAAAGGGCTTTCTGGGAATCAATGATGTTGAAAGCAATGCTAAATATTGACATATGATATGATACTGATTCAGTTCATTTGGCTTTAGAAGTAACGTGACAGTGCAATGTTAAAAGCTACATAATGTGTGAGAAGTTAAACTAAACTGTCTGTATTCATGTTTTACCTGACTTACCTCTGCCTGATGATGAATGACACCAGAACATGTTGAGGAAAGAGTTAAAACATTAACTCTCTCAGCTCTATCAGCCGTATCATCCCTTAACCAGCAGTTTTATTAGGGATTAAACAGAAAATAGAAGGTAATGATATAAAAATTAGTCTTAACATACAACACTGTTTTTAAACACAATAAACCACACAGAGAGAACATGCATTCATGGTATCCAAACAAGTTTATAACAAAGCAAGGCAACAATAACTGAACAAATAATTTATTTCTGACATCTGGAAGCCTTTTATATGATTGACCAAGAGATTTTTTTGTTCTGCGAGAGCACATCACAACAACAGTTTCTCAGGAAAGCACTCGCGTCTTCCCAAACAGATGTTACGTGCACAGGCTTCAAAGTACTGAATGTTGACTCATGACAGCGAGAAAATTAAATAAAGAATGAGACATGTCCACTAACAAAAACAAATCAGCAAAGCAACCTACATACACAATTCACCCATTAATACAGTACAGAAACTGGATCTGTGTGACCCCCTTACTGTTTGTTTCAAAAGACATTCATAAAAAAAGATTTACACTGCAGTTTCATGAGGGTCACTTATGCAGAAGGAAACACCCACTCTTTCAATTCACAAATGAAAAGTCAGATTTTACAATCACCATCTTGCAAATAAAAATGAATTTCATACATCATATCATGTTTGAGGGAATAAAGCAATTTCTTTAATGAAATTGATATAGAAACAATTTACAAAAGAAAATACTATTTTCCTAAAGTAACTACATCCCCAAATCGAATAACAACTTATACACTTACAGTTGTACATTTCTCTTATATACAGACTTAATGGCACACTGTTTAAGTATCAGTAGATTACATTTTTTTTCCTTGCAAACATTAACAACCCACGAATAAGTGTGAATTACAGGATTTCACCATCATGTTGCACTTCCTCTTACATTTTTATCTGTCACTTTTAACAGCTTTACAAGAAAATACCTTTAGTTCAGTCATCAACCTGTAAAGGCATTCTCACATACATCCTTTGTTTCCCAAAAGGGATGAACCAGGACCGTTTTCCCTCTTCGAATGCTGAAAAATGACAACATGGTTGTCCTTGTGTCTTTAGGAAGACGATCTATTGACGTCACAGACAGTACATTTTCACTGTAGTGTTCATATCGAGGATTTAGTGGTTACAAACAGCTGCGATATTCAATTCCATCTGCATTTGTTGTATATAACTCAACAGCTTGCAATGACCATGTACATCATTCTAACAAAAAGAGAATGAAGAGCCAAGCTCAGTGTGACAAAGTTTGCCCCACCTATCTGAAAATCAAGAAAAAGACGTTCCTTAAAAATCAAATATGCAGATTTCGGAACAAAGCCCAAAAAACATATTTAGCCACTTTAAAGTGCAGTCGCACCACTAATAAAACTCCTAGAGAGGCAGATGTCAGTTTGCTGTGTAAGCTCTGCGCCTTTGCACATTTCACTGCCAATTTTAACAGAAAAACTCATATTAAATCATATGTACATACTTACATACAAATAAAACAGAAGCAAATAAGTTAAATCCTCACACAAAGCACCAGTTGGCAAAAGCGAAATTGTAAATCAAAGACAGAGCCTGTAGATTTGCTCCCGTTTACAGCGGTTTTCTTTTCAAAACTACAAATCAAAATGTCTTATTGGTGAGACACAAAAAAAATCCAAGACCCATTCGGTTTCCTTGCTGTGGCATTCCTCTCCTCTAAAACTACAGTTTACATCCATTTATAGCAGCTGATGCAAAAAGCATCCACAGCCTTTCCATGGTCACAGGGTCTCTGTCCCATACACAGAATAGTCTCAATAGTTTCCTTTAATGCAAAAACCCAAAAAATCCAGTAGCAAGCAGAAAGCAGGACCACTTAAGGTAAGGTAACAAAAGCCATTTCGAGACAGCATTGGAAAAGTATTGCGAGCGGAAAAGCAGTTCCATCTCGCCGGTCATGTCCCTGAAGCTCAGCTGATCACTTGGGAGAGAGATCTTGGAGGGGTGTGATGGGCGAGTTACTGGAGGAGGGAGACACTCCTTCCATCTTTGCAGGAGAGTCTGAGGAGGAGCCAACGCTACTGAGACTTCCATCCAGAAGATCAGGAGAGAGACTGGTAGAGAGACAGATAAAATATTGTAAACATAATATCAAAATATTAATTGTTTGTATATCTTACAAATATATAGTACCACTGGAGTCACATAGATTACTTTTATGATGAATGAATGAATGAAGCTTACAAAAAATAGGAAGTGACTAATTTTGACTGTGTATGACTAAGGAAAATAAGTCACATGTAGGATGGTGTGTGGATAAGTAAATTATGGGGAAAAAAGATCATTTACCATTCCTTTAAATCTAACCCACATCTGTACAAATACATTTCAAATAATAAAGGCACAATCATCTTCTGAATAAACAGAGCTGTGTTTCTGTTTTCCCAGAAGTCAGCCAATCTTAATAGTTAGTCAAGTCTTGATTTTTTTTTAGATTTATCTTTGTTTCTGAGGAATACCATCTAAATACACAGTGTTCAAAGCATTAACGTGTCTTACTACACTTAAGATGACTAACCAGGTGTTGAGTTCTGGCAGAGAGGACACTTCTGTAGACAGCATATTGGTGGTTCCCTGAAAGAGTCTTTTAGGTTGGCTTTCGGACTCCATGTCACCTAAAGATGTAACAAATTAAGATTTATAGTCATCCTAGATATTATAATATAAAAATAAGTGTTGTAAAAACACAGTTACCTTTGCGTTTAAGAGGGCCCAGAATGCTGGGTCTGATGCAATTTGGGCTCTGACTCCTCCTGCTGGGTAAATGTCAACACTCCTTGTCAACAACTCGACCCAAGAGGGGTTATATAAGAAAGCTGCTACTGGAGCAGAATGACTACACAAAACTCACCTGAAGCGACGTGTTGGGCTGGGAACAGGGCTGGGCGTCAGACCATTACTGCTCACCAAAATTTGAAGAGAGGGAGAGAAGCACTGCTGCTTGTAAAAAGAAATTAGGAGAAAACCATAAGAGATTTGTTTTGTATTTTATTACTACAAAAAATTGACATCTCATCTAGATTATATTCTTATACTCCACAAAATCCACAAACCTTCTTTCCAATCCCTCTAGTGGGCGAAGGGGCAGGAGAAACGGGCACAAAATCGATCCGTTTTGGAGATGATGACGCCGATTTCTCAAGGTCATTATCACTCTGCAGAATCAAAACACAATTATATCACTTATAAAATACTTTAGTATTAACAAACACTAATGCACTGTTGGAGTCTTATACTACCAGTCCAGCCTGGACTTGAAAGGCTGGTGGCCCTGTTAACTCCATGAACTTTTCTCTAGCATGCTTCCAGCATTTACTTCTCAACAAACCCATCAAACAGGGAATGTGAAAGTGTAGCAAAAGAGCTACTGCATGCATGGTTTCAACAATCACTTAATATGTGACTTTGAGTTTAACCTAAATGTTCTTTCTTACCAGACTAAGGCTTTCCTCCCAAGACTGGCTCATCTGCATGGCTGCCTGTACCTCTCTAGAAAAATTATGGAGAAGAAATTAACAAAAAGATAGAGATAAATAATGTTATATAATTAAATATTGGCATTATCTCTTCAATCAAAGACCTGAGCCAAGCGTGACAATAAAAAAAAAAAAAAAAAAAAAAACATATGATAGCAAGATACCTAGTTTCACCAGTCAATAAATCATAAACATGCACAATCATCAACTTTTTGTTATTAGCAACAAATTAATAAAAAAGGAATGCTACGAAAGTTCAGTGATGAGCTCTTACCGTTCATGAGCAGTTTCACGGTTCATCACATCAACACCCTCTTCCTACAAACACATTAGAATCTTCATGAGGTAATAATTTTGTATCTCAATACCACGCAGAACACCATATAAAACATTTAAAAACAGCCATGTTGGAGTGTCGTGCTACAAATCAGTCTGCACGAATGACGGTTTTCTAAACTCCCAAATATAATTTTAGCATGTTTAACACGCACTCCCATATGCACATTAATGAGAGTGACAATCTGACATGCGATGCAGACTGACAGGAGATGTTGTTCCTCATTACAAGAAGCGTGTATTCATTACAAATAAGCGAATAAATGATTTTTAAATCAATTTTTCATTACCAGTAATTTACTCGGTTGTCAAGTGACAAGATCCAGACCATTCTGTCGGTGTTTACTGTGCTATAACAACCGTCTGGCTGTACATTTTAACTTGCATAACTTATTGTGCTCAGATACACTTCACACAATTTATATGCATGACTATATAAAGCTGGTTATGCATTTGATGATGCAAAGGTTTGTACCTGTTTGATTCTTTGAAGTCTTGTGCTGGGAACACGTACTGGTGAAGATGGAACCTACAAAGCATAAAACGATGAGTAAAATGTATACACATATTCAAACCATCGTTTTATCTTGGTACACACCACATTTGGTCGAACAACAGTCGTGCTGTTTCTTCTGCTGCGGAGAACCTCTCTTTGGAACACCTGTGAAGCTTCACTGAAGAAAAAGATGACCATTACAAAACATCAACATCCATCAAGCCTTTTACTTCAATAAACACCCCTGTTGTGTTAATGAGTGAGTCTTATACTACCAGCACAGCCTTTTCTTGGTAGACTGTTGGCCCTGTTGACTCAGAAGTTTGATATTCTAGCATGTCTGCATGTCAATTCTGAATACCAGTGAGACAGACCATCTACATCAGCCATGCGTGGTATAAAACCCAGCAAGATGTCTATCTAAACATCTCAAAAAGCAAATATGATGTCAAAGTTTTGAGGAATTACACAACAAATTGTAATATTATACAGGATAGCCTGAAGATGATACCACCAACGTAAGTCAGTGAGTGTGTTAATAAGAAATGCCATTGATCTTAACCTCAGGCCGTTTATCATGGGTTCGCTGTTAGATCGTCTCAAGTTGCCATCACTCTGTAGGGATGATGGGATGTCCAGGTCCAGCTCCATCTTCTCTTGTGACATGCTTCCTTGGTTGCTCATTGTTGCTGTCGTCCTTGTACATATGTTGCAAAAATGCACGCAGTTTGCAAAGCTACATCGTTGAAACGCCGTGATCCCGTTAATCCCAAGCAGGCTAATGTCTCAGTGTACTATGTGCTCATTCTCAGATGTCGTTTAGGATCGATGCAGGTCTGAATCAATGACTGATGAAATGATCCATGGACTTTTGCAAAACAGCATTCTGCTTCTGTACTTGAAAACACTCCACTTTCCGAACCAAACTTCCGGCTGTTTAGCTGCAAGCTAGTATGTGAAAGGGGTTTGGCCCATGCAAACACACACTATTCCCGTACTGTTAGCTTAGCTTGGTAGCTCGCTGTGCACAAGCGCTACAATATGCGGACAATCACAGGTTTATGTGTGCACACGGTACGGGTAGCATTCAAAGTACGAAAGCATGGTTGTGATGATGAAGATTTACCTCAACCGTGAGCGCAATGATAGTAAGAGCTAAAGGCACAACAGTGTTCAGCTGACCATCATCATCATCACGTAAGCTAACTAGCCTGCTGATCGTGATGCATGTAAAGATGAATGGAAATCACTAGACAAGCGCGCAGCTCCTCTCCGACATCTTTTGTTGGCCAGTTTGGCGTGTCAGTATTCAGTTCATTGAGTTTGTAACTTCGTTGCATCAATCATACCTTAGCGTATGTTGTTTATCTGTTTTGTGGACGCCGCAGCGGACTCACAGATGAGCAGAGACCCGCCCTTTCTGGTCCTGCTGGACTGACTGACGGCATCGTAAACCAATCAGATACTCGCTGGTTGCCGGCGTTCCTTTTTGAACAGTAACCGTTCAGGCAAACAGCCAATGAAATCACAAGCTGTAAACTATTTCCTTGTGCCCATGCACACGCCGTTTAGTGCATGCGCATTCTCTTGGTTGTGCTGCAAATGTAAATTCAAACATTTTTACTTAGAAGAGTGTACTTCTAGAGTCATGTGGTTTTTACACTTAGAAATTCATTAAATTTACAAAAAAATTTAGTATATTACAGTAGATATAAGTTATCAAATAAATAAAAAACGTAAGCTTTAACGTTAAACTATAACATCCAAATAAGCTTCATTAGCATTAGAGAGACTCATCATTAGCATTACTTATTTCTGGGTGTATCATTCACTGTTACGTGGAACGAATGAACTTAGTGTTTAGGTCTACCACATACTTTAATTCAAGTCCCTTAATTTCAATTAATGTAAATGTACAGGCCATTTCTATCTATCTATGGTCACATTTCTCGCTCTAAGCATGGTTTCCATGTTACACACATTACTGTGTGACGACACTCTCCACCCTAAACCCAATTTTGCATAAAGTAGCTTTACACAGAAGACATCAGCAATGAGCAATGCCAGAGTCACATGTTTCTTTACAGCTCACTGTAAGGCCTCTGTCTGGTAGTAAACAATGTTTCTTTTCTCTTCTTCTAATGAGAGACACAAGATTTGAAACCAGGCGACTGCAAGGTCATTACGCAGGTCAGGTGATGGCAACTTCGGCTTAGTTTTTGTATAGGGAAATCACTTCTGTTCAAATAATAAAAACCTACAAGGAAAGTGCTTTTGAAGGTATTTAAGTTTAAAGAAGATTTTAAGAATAAAAATTAGTCAAGAAGGTGATTTAATAGTAAGAATAGTGAGACAGACAGAACTGTATTGAACTTTGGGTACTTTAGCAAAATATTATGAGAATTATTAATTAGGGTTGAATTCAAAGTTAAAATGTTTTTGTTATATCATCTCATCTATCTATGGTCTATGCAAGTCAGAAACTTGTTTGTTTAGGGGACAAGCTGGCTGCTTGAAAATGCATGACAACATCCTGAGGGGATATAGTGTGCTTTAGTAGTAAGAACGTGCCACGACACTGCAGTTGCACTCCTCCTCCGTTACTCTACGGGGGATGTTGTACGGCTCACGCTCCCACAAAGCTTTGCAGGAGACCATACAATGAAATTTGGTGCGTTTTTTTACATTTCGGCGCCATTTTCGATTGGACCCGAGGTAAGTTTGGATTTTTGAGGAATTATTTTTCACGATTTTTCCTTCCTCATTCTCACGCTGTCAAGTTCTGCCTTGTTCATGAACTTCTGTATCGCCTGACCTTCCGAGAGAAACGGAGGTGTTTAACGCGCGTATAGCGCGCTGTGTTTACGCCTGTTGGCGTTTAGTCGCGTTCACGACTTTTGAGTCTTTGTTTGAAAACGGTGCCGTAGTGGAGCGCGCGCAGAAAAGTATCACGCTTTAATGTGACTGTCTACATGAGCATATTATGAAAGATTATGTTCATCTTTACGCGTGTCAATCAAAAGTTCGTTTTTTCCACTTTTTATATTTAACTTGCGTTTCTCAACATATCCCGATAACAAACGATCATCTTTTATTATTACTACGAAGTTGTCTATTTAGGGAACCTGCATGATCGCAACTGAGGAAACACCCCACGGTCTGTTGATATATACAGTTTTCAAAGGAGGATGACAACTAACATTTACGATGAAAATATATTGTATTTATATCTTGTATTTTGATGCCGTGCACTTATACTGTGGGCTCCGTCGGTGGTTATATACAATTATTGTAAAAATGCTGAGTAGGCAGCAGTTAAATACACCCTGTATGTGGCATCCAGCTGAATGTGCGTATGTGTCTGGAGATTTTCTTAACATCTCAGCATGACCTATAAAACCATTTCTATAATATATTTAATACAGTTATTATTATTTTTTCTTCTTTTAGAATAATTATAATTTTCTATTGTATGAGTTTAAGCAAGTGTGTATTAATCCTGCTTTTTAGTCTAGGCATATTGACGCCAAATTTAACTGAATAATACTTTCTATTATTT
The DNA here is from genome assembly GCA_019155185.1 of Beaufortia kweichowensis. Taxonomy (NCBI): domain Eukaryota; kingdom Metazoa; phylum Chordata; class Actinopteri; order Cypriniformes; family Gastromyzontidae; genus Beaufortia; species Beaufortia kweichowensis. Next base: position 8,149,553 of record CM032803.1, on the reverse strand, counting down.
ATTTACATTCATACATGTAATTTCTTATTTATATTTATTTTAAGGCGAGTAAGGTTACCGTGGGCCCTTTTACACACCAGACCTTAACATGTTGAATTGAAGGTATGTCTGGTCATGTCTGACTTGGCCACGGCTCTTTTTATCTACATAATTAGTTGCCAACCAACAAGTAGGCGTATAAACAATACACCACTTCTTTACATGATATATAACCTAAATTCAAATAATGATGTGTCAAAATAAAGACACTGACACTCACATCATCTTTGTAATTTTCTGGTGTGCATGTATTTTTAGCGTATACATTTATTTTTTGCCAGTATATAGGTCGTTTTATAATTGTTAGTTAAAAATAATTGTTTTTTTTTTATTTAAATGGTTGAAAGTTTGAGGCCTATTTCGCCACAACACCCTGTTGTTCCTCTCATACCCATCAGGGGGCCCTTGTTCTTTTTATAACTTGTGGAGCCACAAATGACAGAATTTCCATTATAAACACATAAGAACAATGTACGTGGGAAATATGTAAAATGTTCAACTCACATACACTACCACTCAAAAGCTTGGAAACATACTGTTGTTTAGATATTTGCACACTTTAGAATAGTGAACTAGAACCATGGAATAACAAAATTGTACCTGAGGGAATGATGTTGTGACCAAAAACATCCAATTTTTGTTTAAAATTTTAAATAAAATAAAAATATATTTTTATCATCAAGCTTCTTGAGGTCTCAACCTGAGAAGCTTTTTAAGCAGCACTGAAGGAATATATATTTATGCTGGACTCTTGGCTGCATTATTTGGTTATTTTTATTCATTATTAGTTTTTAATGAAAAAAAAGAATATGTTGGCACAATTATATTTTTGTCTTCAAAAGTATACCTTCAGATTAAAAGATTTTTAAAATAACTTTTGACTGGTACTGTATGTCTAAAATACTAATGTAAACCTGCTTATTAATTATATATTAAATATATATTAATTATATATATATGTGTTACAGTAAACAAGCAAATTAGGAGAAATAATGTGTCTAATACTTTATGACAACAGGTTTACCTGTGACTACACTATTGCTGGAAATAAAGATGAGGAGCTACTGGTGGACCTTTGGACTTTTCCAGAACACTGTGCAAGAGAAACAAATTTTTGAAGGGAATGTACTATAGCAGCACATAAATACTGGAGGTGAATGTGGTGTTATCCAGTATTGCTGTTCTGCTGTAGTACGACCTGTCAGCACTTACAGACCCAAACAGCTGCACCAGCTCTCGCCAAAGCTGACCATACCTATGCATTTATGTGATGGTAAAAACAAAATGATCTAATTTCCTGGAGTACACCTTGTTCTTTACATGTTGTTGCTTCTAAAAACATTGTACTTGCAACATTTAAATACTCTCCATTTTGTGCAGAGAGAGTGAAGTTTTCTCCAGAAGACAAAGAAGATATGAAACAAGATTGTACTGGAAATAACATTGTTTTATGACATTCTATTAAATAAAGAACAATTTCAAGTTTGATAGTCCAATGCCTTCAGTTGACAACATGATAATAGGATTAGGTAACAACATTGGGGCAACACTAGGTCATGACTTTGACAAGAGTAGTTGAACGATTAAATTTGGGAGAACACAACCATTTTAAATAATTTAATCAAAAATTTAAGACAGACAGTTAAACAATGGTGAGGTCACTTTAACATTCTGTTTTTTTGATCAGTTTCATTTTCTTTCATTATTCAGTATTTATATGGTAGCATAACAATTTGTACCTACCATATAAGGCACCATACATTGTTTCCTTTTTATTGTAAATAATATAATGATTAACCTAGGGTATAATCATTGAATAAATAAATACTGCGTGAGGAGAAATTAACACTATTACAAATAAAAGCAGGAAATAAAATGCAATATTTGGCTTTAAAATGTCAATACGCTTGAAATGTGGTTGGACATTCAGGTTCCCTGTTGCTTTTCTAAGTACAGTACATTCACATGTTAAAGCATTTAACCTGCCACATAAACCTTAAGATATATTCACTGATATTAATCAATTAAGACTGGACATGTATTACAGTGGTATTTTATAATGCAGTACACTGTTCAAAACACAAATGTCACACATCAATCATTTTAATAATTTGAAGGGATTTTGGCCCTGTTGACCCAAATGTTTATCAAACCGTTAAAAACACACGTTCTAAATAGCCAAGAGCAGCAGTCTTAGGACCACTATTGTCATTTACTGAACTGTGAAGTGTTTGTGGTTACTAACGTGTGCTTGATAATCATGGAGGTAAAACCAAATGTAAGGTGCATTAACAGTAACACCTCACCAGAGACCCTGAGTGGAGGACCTGCTTACCTACGGGCGAGCTGCGCTACTGAAAAATACAAAATGAATATAAAATGAAAAACATCTATCAAAACAAATGATACACAGCTAGAGGGGGGAAGTTCAGGGTTTCTCATGCTTTGTACTTCTCCTTTCCTGTTTCACTGATCACACAGATGTGCTGCAAGTCAAAGAGACAAAAATAAGCAGAAATTGCAACAAAAAGACACAATGTTGAGCTAAATCTGAAAAGTGACTCACATCCTAATGTGTGTATGGCTGGGTCAGCATTTACATTTAACTTATAACATGTATTTAAATGCTTTATATCTGCTAAATGATTAAAAGGAAGTGTCACTACTTACATTCAAATCCCTAAAGTACTCGTTGTAGTCAAGTGCGTATCCAACCACAAATTTGTCAGGAACCTCGAATCCTACAACTACAGCATGAAAATAAAACGGACAAGATTATGATTACATATTTTGAATTGGCTTTATTTGTAGTGCAATGCTAGAAAGTGTTAGTATGCAACCTAGTGGCCAAAACACGGCAATGCTCTAAAATTGCCTAAACTAGAGATCAATGACCAGCTTCTTTTAAAGCGGTTTGTGAAACTCTAATATCATCAGCATGCATCTATTTAAAAGTGCAACCCATGAGTACAGAACTTAAGTTTATTACATTACTATTAAATAATCCTAATTGTGTAATAATGTTATAATAATCATAACTAAAGTAAATGCATTAAGAAGTGAAATGCTAAATTTACTGGTAGTCAACTTACAGTCTGGTCTGTAGCCAACACTCCTTGGTGTTCTCTTCACCAGCAAACTGCAGAAAATGAATTGCAGTAGAATATATGAAAAGCTAATAAACAAAGATACACAGTATTTGCTGACACTTGTTGCATTAGTCATTAATAACAAGTGAGAGTTACTTCACAAAGTAAAAGTACATTTACAAATTTTGCACACCTGGCCACTTTCACCATTTTTGGATTATACTGCTTGAGAAGTTCTAACAAGGTCTTCATCGTTTTCCCGGTGTCAATTATATCCTAATAATCAGAGCAAAGACTGCACAAATACTTCACATTTGCTAAATAATATGATGTATTTTAATCCTTCAAAATATAATATGAAAAATAAATTTTAAAATACCTCAACAATCAAGACATTCTTTGGTGCCAAAAATGTGCCCCAAAAAACAAGAAGAAACCATGTATTAATATTGTTATAGCCATTATTTTATGAGCTACCTTTATGACTAAAAGCATTCATGCAACATTTTGATTTAATGAATATATATTTATTAACTACATTTTGTTTTTATTATTTAAAAAACATTTTGTTAACAACTCACCTTCCCTGTGAGAGTGGACAGATCATCTCCACCAATCACTTTGATGTCACCTGTTGATTGGTCGTTCTGTTTTTAACCCATTTAAAAATAGAAAAAGCAGAAATTCACATATTTACAAGATTTAGGACAATTCTGTGTAATATTGACTGTGTAAGCTTACAGCACCACAGTCAACCATGAAACAACACTGTACTTTAAACATGAGTAACACAGACTAGCTTTATTACATTTAATAGGTGAAAATCCACATTAAAAAAGATAAATGATTAGAAGACTTTACTTGGTAACTCTTGAGGCGAATGAAGTCCACCGTCATTGGAATGGAACGATCACTGTTGCGATTAAGGGCTTTGATATAATCTAGAAGGTCAGCAAAAAACTTGTAGCCCCCCTTGAGCACACAAAGAGCGACGATATGGTGGCCGCCCATGTCCTTCATGATATCTCTGGCCAGACGTTCAGTTCTGTAGAGGTCAGAGAGATTAATCAGCTTGCAATGTCAACAGTCTTTAGTTTGCATAGGCTTTATTTTAAAACAAATGTCATTTGCAAATTCATTAGGCAAGTCCCCTTGGCTATGATGTAATGTGTTAGATATGGCTCTAGATCAACCGTACCTGTCCATGATGAGTCCATGTGGAATATACACCCGTTCCAAATCAGATGCATAATGTTTTGGTATACAGAAGAGGTCGAGGTCATAACCTTGCTCCTCATCACTGATCTAAAATACACACGACATCAGTTAGTCATAGCGTACCTGATGATAAGGTAAAGAACAGTCAGCGGTCTGTCTGAGAGATAACATTTTATCTAGTAGACAGCATGAAATAGGGCAGTATGGGTCTTTAACCTTATAACCTATTGGCTTTCAAATTATTTGTGAGTTTTAGCTTTAATAGTTGCATTTTGTTCTCTGCTGCCACTTCTGTCAAAAATGACAATAAACGATTCCCTTTTAGAAAAGTGTGATTCAAAGAATGCAATTGTCAATACTGTCACAGTAGAAGAGTAGCTCAGTAAAACCAGCTGTAGTAGTAATAATCAGTTTCACACAATATCATGAGTGTGAATATTGAAGAAGGTGAAAAGTTTTTGCTTTTGATCCTCCAGACAATTATCTTATTGTCAAATGGTCTCTTTGAACATAACCATTACGCTTTACCCCAAACATTTAGCTCCACAGAACATGAGAACACATACTAGCTAAAATGGAATATGGAAAACAAGGCAGTTTTAACTCATTTTGATGAGCAGCGGTGTGCATACGGGGAGTACCACTATATTTGAATACACTTCCTCTCTGCTGCACTTCTACCCACTGCTTTTGATCTACATGACTGTGAAAAGACAAAAGATTTGGTTTCACCAATCATACAGATTCTGTAAAAGTGTATTCTGTTTTCCCCATAGATACGTATACGTAGACCACATTAGATCGCTCCAAACACCTGCCCATTGTATGGCTTTTGGGGCAGTCTAGATTTCATCTGCGAATGACAACTTAAAGAAATGTGATAACCTTTTACAGTCGAGAATGTGTTGATGTGTTTTTATGCGCATTAACTCAACATTACAGGTTTTCAAATAATAGTAACATTTTATTTTGTGTTAGTTGTTACATACTACAGACTACTCTTTCTATCTATCCGTAGTAAAGTACAGTGACGTATTTTATGTTTAGTCTTCCCATAAGATTTAACACTATGTTCTTGAAGGACAAATAATGTGCATCTGATGACGGAGGCTTCTGTGAGAGTCTCCCGTTTACCATCAGTGTCTAGTAAAACCCTAAAACACAATACAATCTACCTGAAAAGACACATTTTCCAAGTCTTATCTGCCATGCCTTCAAGCCAAAATTGCCAGCAGAGTGCAAAGTACACTAGTTGTGTAATGTGACGTCAGACGCTTTGAAACATGTACGTCAGACAGACAACTCTATGAATTTCCTGTTACATGCGGGTCACGTGTGTCCCTGTCAAATATGTATGATTTTTGCCAAATTATTTGCCTTAAGGGAAACTGTACTTTTTCTAGGTAAAATATCTCCTGAGCACATATGGCCGGTAGGTTGTGACAAAACCCAGTGAGCTACCTACCTAGACAACATTGGTTGTAATGCTTAATATAGCTCAGATTTGTACAATCAGATTTGTAAAATGAAACACACATATGACAAAGTTTGGGATGTGTCTATTAAAAATATATCCTCCAGATAATATCTTACTTTAGGGCGGCTTGAGAAAATGAACACTTCATGACGTTCTATGAGAAAAATCTATGTCAGCCTTATTATACGCGGGCTGTACAAAGCCAGTTAAACCGCGTAACTATAAACAGAAATACAATAATACAAGCAATGTTATTTTCTTAGTCATGCATATCATCCAGCTGCTCGTCTACTTAAACCGGTTGTGATCCAGTCATCGGGACATTTGATACAGTAGATTAAACTGCAATAAATTCCGAGCACGTGCGTTCAGTCTCTACTGTAGCTCATTTCCACGGGTTACGTGTAGAAATGGACAGCATCACATGTTGCATGCGTGAAACGCGTGCTTTGCCTCCAGGCCCGTTTACTTAACGACAACACTTAAGTTACCAGATTGATCTATCGTGACACATCGTTCAAACTAAAAAGCTGTAGAAAGAAGGGTGCATTGTTTTATGCGCCATAGTTAAATAATGTGCTTGTGTTTAGTGACTGTTCAAGGGTCGCTATGGAAAATGATTGAAGGCATGAGTCTGTGTACAGTTCCACTTACCACGACACAAGGGCTGGTAGACGCCATGTCCTTCCTGACCGAGCTGCGGTAGAGGTCCTCGATCACGAGCAAATGTGTTGATCGTAAGGATGGTCCTTTTTAGTGTCAGTTTAACCTAAAGAGAGCTACAGTGGTTTCTATGTGGGGGTTATCAGTATTATAGTATAAGAGGAATGGCGTCTGCTAACCAATCAGCGTTTAGGAAACATACACCGATTTTAAAGAGATACACACACCAAATTACTAACAATATGCTTTAAAAACAACAGCAAGGTCGCATTATTATTTATAACATTATTTTAATTTTAAATTAACCAAACTCTTAATGTATTGTAATGTATCTATTCGTGTGATATTTAAAAATTAAAATCAAGCAAAAAAATTATATATTCGAGTTATCCGAATTGACAACTATCTGTGTATCTATACGTGTTTTATACATCGTTCAGTCTTTTTATCTTATTTATTTAAAAACAAATACAAACATAAAACTATTGCCCTTATTTCATATAAAACCTAATTAACAATTGCAATTAGCTAATTTATTTTTTGACTATATTAGTTAAATGTGCTCAACATGTGTTTACAGAGCCTTAGATGAACAGATTTAAGTGGTTGACCTCCTATAAACAAGTTTGAAATCAGATCAATATGTGGTAACACAGTTATATATTAAATCTTAAAATTAACATCCTAAGTGTTTAGCATGATTTGAATGTGACCTGGTTGTATACACAGGACTCTTATTTTGAATTGCTGCCACTAAATGGGCAAATACAAAGGCAAACAAAGTACTAGTAGTGTCTCATGGAAGGATGTGCTCATCTGTAGAGTAAAAATGGAAAGAAATAATGACCACCATGTGAGACAGGGTAAAAAATGCATGCTAGCCAATATTATTTAATCCTGACTTGTGCTATAAAGAAAACCACAGATATCCAATATTACTCATGAGTATAATACAGTAATAAAATATAATACATGTTGCAAGAGAGAAAAACGGGTAAACACAGCTTCATGAAAGAGAATTACTTTGAAAGGCTTAGTAAAGTTCATGGTTTGGAGAAAATGCACTATAAACAGTCAAAGAAAGTCTTTTCTGATTGGATCCTCTTGTCAAAAAAAGCAGTTTGCCAAAGATGAAACCGGGGGTACAAGCACAAACATATGAATCTGCTCCATCCATCCAGTCATATGTTTTAAGTATTATTATACAATATGTATAAATAAAACCTATCCAGCTATGTTATGATTTGTGCCGCAGTAACATATCAATGTCATTTGATATTGAACTTGCATTCTCATTCACAATGTCCGTGAAATACTGTTAAAGAGAGGAAAACTGAAATAATCAGGTATTGTGAGCTGGCCCCTAGTTTCTAAATAAGCATTTTACAAAAATATTTATTTTGCGCCCCATGTTACTGTGTCATCTGTCTCCATGCACCACCTGAAAACAGACAGGAACTGACGTAATCGCAAGCATATGCAAATCATCCTCTTGTCCATTGATTACACTCGAGTCAAAACAAATGACACTTGCTCAGTTGTTATGCCTCGATTACACTTTGTCATGGCAGACTAAATCCAAAAGCATGCTGTAATATATGTAAATACAAAACCCACACAGATCTTTTTAATAATTACAATAAACATTATTTTGTGTCACACTGAAACCTCTTTCTGAATCTCACCTAGTTGCCGTTGACCTGCAGTGGAGGATTTGGTCTGTTGTCAATAGCAGCTCTCTCTCTACTGCGACTTTCCCGCTCCTCATCTTCCTCGTCTCTTTCCTCATTTCCGCTGTGATTCTTACAATATAGTCTAGCAAAAACACATTGACTGTAAGACACTCGAACAAAAAATAAGTGTCCAGGGCCATACAACCTTTTAATACTGCCAGATTTCTCATATTTAATAAATAATGAAAAGCATTTAATATACAGAACTTACTTGTAAATTCCTCTGGCCATATTCTCTATGTATTTGGCCTTGTCTTGTAGGCCACAGTGATAGTGGTAGGTCTTTACACAAGCTTTTATCTCACATCCGATAGTTGCTCCAAGCTGGGTACACAAGGTGCATTTCTGTAATTAAAAATACCTTCATTTGAAAAAATATTTATCAAAAATATATTAATTAATAAACTTAATACAAGCCATGCACAGTATAATCAGAAAAATCCTACCATTCTTTTTCCTCGCTTTATTTCCTGAATAACCGTTTTAATGTCAAAGTTCCCAAATTCGGCACGTGACGTGGTTGTTAACTGGACTGTTCCAGAAGAGAAAAGCTAAAACAGAAAACAAAAGCAATCTTAGTTGAACAAGCTTAACAAAACCTTTTAAAACTTTAAACATGAAAGTAAATAATCAACAACCAACACTTGTTAAAATAACAAACAAACAAAACCATATTTAGAAGACTTTCCATGTTATGTTCAGATACTCATTGTTTAAGATTTATATCTGGATTCAGAAATCCTCACCATGCATTTGTAGTGGGCAGCAACCTTCTTAGCATTGTCAGAGTGAAGCACACCTCGCAGTTCATTCTCTTCTTCACCTGCATGGCAGAATCCACAGCGAAGCCCTGAATCACCAGGACTGCCTCTCAGAGGAGATCGGTCCCGCTGAAGCACACACAAACACACCCTTTTTCCAACGCAATTCCAAAACAAAGCAAAATTGCAAATACATTTGTACTTTTTTTTGTAGGTTTGTACTTTCAGGGACTGTGATAACCATTTCAGATCAAATAAATCATATCTGGAGTATTTAATTTCTCTGCATTTCTGCAGGATTTAATACAGTTGGTATTATTAGTAAAGGTTGATTAAGTTTTAGAGCACACCTGTAAAAAACACTGGTACAATGACATGGGTGAGAATTTGTGGACAAACAAAAGAGATTGCAAGACTGCAGGCCAGTGGAATAATGCACAGGATATTGTTCATTAACTCAAGTAACCATATCACAAAACCCTCCTGTTTTATACAAGATATTTTGCAAGACAGAATAGTAAAAAAACAAGAAAAGATACAGCAGAATAGAACATGTATAATCCAATCTGTCAGAGTAGTGGATAATGATTATTCAAAGCTCAACCTCTGGCATGATGGATTAAATATATAGAACACATGTTATATTGCTAAAAGAGGTAGCTGCTGAGTGTCTTACATGTGAGGAGCTCTCTGTATCATCATTGCCTTGTGAAGAGGTGGATCGTGTATCATCCGACTGTCCACGCGATACACCTCTGATTCTGCTTTTCTCAAAACGCCCCCTGCCTCTGCTCCTCGGTGGAGATGAATCTGAGTCATTAGCTGCAACTCCCTGTTCATCTGGAGAGCAAATCAATAATCAAATGCAAATATTTTACAGGAAACCTAGTTAAACAATGCAGTTTTTATGTAAAAAAGCAGAGAGATAATTACCATCACTGGCGTCTTGAGAGGCATCTCTGTGTTTCCGACAGTATACACTAATTAGCAAAAAACAAAATAAAAGTCATACAAATTAAATGATAAAGCAGATGGAATTGGACTATATAAATCACCATACAATCCTAATGCTCACAGGTAGATTCCTTGAGAGGGATTCTCCTTGGTCTGGGCCTTGTCCCAGAGAGCGCAGTAATAGTGATATGTTCGCCGACACGTCTTGACATCACAACCAATCGTTGCCCCGGGTCGGTGACAGGAAGAACACATCTGAACAGGAAATGATCAAGAAAAGAGGAAATTTACAGTTGTGCTGTTGCTTCTCTATATTTAGCCTAACTGAACCCCAGAACTTTATAAGGCTTCCTGGTTTTGATGCTTACCAGTTTATTTCCTCTCTTTATCTCCTTCTTTACATCTTCTATGGAAAAGCCTCCTATGTTTTCATTGTCTGAGTGTGATGTCACCAACGCTGAGGAAAAAAGCTGAATAAAAATGAGTAAAATAAAAATAAAGAAAGATTAACAGTAAATGTCAGATAGATTCGTCAAAACATTGTCAAATAACATAACATTGGATGCTGAGTGTTAAAATGAGATATTTAATGGTATGCCTGTACTTGTTTTAAAATAATGCGAGTCACATTGCTACATCTCAACCAAAGTAAAGAAAGTTGGTGGACAAGCTAATTTACCATGCACTTGTGGTGGGCTGCCACCCTGTGGTTCTCTGACACCAGTAACTGTCCACACTCCTTGTCTCTGTTAGTTCTACAGAAGGCACACTTTCTAAGACGTGCTGATGCTCCTTTTCTCTGTCCAGACATGACCTGTTTTCATGAATCTGTTAAGGGAGAAACAGGGATAACTGTATGTGAGTGTATATAGAATGCTTAGCAATTTAACTAAATTTCTGAAGCATTTCATATTAGTCATTCCTGTCAATATTGTCAATATGAGTATATTATTACTCACAATTTGAATAAATAACCATTTAATTCATGTTTTAAATTTGAATAGTTGTTAACAGATGCCATCTTTAAATGTCTAACATGTTTTTTATTCTTACTCTAATTTTAAAAAATCTTGTAATACTGGTTTAATTGGTAATCATTTTGTGGATATTTACTCTCTATGATCAATTTCACTTCAAATCTTGTTGATCATTTTTGTTTTAGTTGTAACTAAGAGACGTCTGGCCCGTTTGTTAATCGGAAAACGATAGCACAAAAATAAGCATTTTATGTGTTGTATTTGCCATTTGTCACATGGTTTTTTTTTAATATTATCACATTTTGTTGACACCCTCATATCTGACAAAAGGCATTAGGTCATTATTTCTATAACGTATTTCTCATTTTCAATGTGCAAATAAAATGCATAAAAGGAATGACACACATGGTAGAAATGTTGAATGTGTCTTGAAAAGGTGCCATTGAGCAGATGCTTATGGTGTGTGTCAAACTTTTCTCAAAAGCAAACACATGACAAACGCAGCCCTAATTCTGCCATTTCACTCCAAATGAGAAAACTGCAATACACAGAGTGTCCTCAAACTTGTCTTTATTGCAAAGTGAACATTTATGGATAATAGACATACATTATTAATTTTAGAAATACTCACTAATGCATAGTTCTGCATATACACTTGGGGGGAACTTAAGGGCACAAAAATGGTTTTACTGTTTCAAATCTTTCCTGACTCAAAAGTTAAACAACTTGTACGCTGGACTGAGATCTTACCTTAAGGCTTAAGCTGTAGACACCAAAGTAAATAAATTAAGTAACTATTTCAACAAGTGTAACTATAGTTAAGAAAAGAAACTTTAAACATTGCCATATTCTCAACCCACAAAAACCTAAGCTTACTCAAAGTATACAATACACGTCAAACAAACCATATTATTTTATCGTAACTACACAGTCTTTTATTACACAAAATTAGCGTATGAAAAGTAGATGGGTGGCGTATTGGAAACACTGCAATGCCAATAGGCAGCTCGGAATGAGTTCACAAAACACCTCATACAAAAGACGGCCATTCCATCGTTCTAACCCAAAATATAAATCCCACATTTGGTGGTTAATGTTTATCATTTCCGCAGCAGTATCGCTTGTAAAGATCGATAACGTGTTGTTTTGTGTGGCGGTGTTTTGCCCGCGTTCGCGCGACAGATCAGCTTCGCTGCCATGATAGCAGAGACACACTCACAGCTCTCGCGCTACAACACAAACAGCAACGCAACACAGCGCGCGCGACACACTGTATCCGACCGAACAGCTGATACAAGCCGATCATAAGACTCAATGAAACCCTCCAATGTGTTCAAGTGAAAATTAAGCATCTCTTTGATTGTGTTTACACATGTAAGACGAGGGGGATGTGCAGGCCTGCGACAAAGGGCTCGTTTCGTTCCCAAACCTCTTTCACTTTCTTCTTAATAAGAACTTATTATAAGACTATGTAAAATATGATGCCCCAAAATGATTTAAAGACGAGTATATCTATATGAGTGCTTTCTGTTAAGGCCTGGGTCCAATGTTAGCTACAACAATACAGACGAGCACAACTGTGTGTTAAAAATCTAAACTTCTGTGATAACTATATTTGAATATTGTGTTTTATGTTTACATTAGGGGTTTCGCTGCGCTATTATTTTTCCGCTTCACGTGTAGAGACCCGCCATACGAAATGTATTTACCTATTATAAATGCGAAGCTACCCCGGACATTTTTCCCAATAAAGCCATTCATTTCTCAACTGAAAGACTAAGTTACAGAGTGAATGTGACATTAGAAGTTCTTACCGCTGCTGTGTTGAATGGGGTGATAGATTTAGAGTGGCTGGGAGCGCGTGTTCTCGCTCTTCCTCTCGCTGGCCATTGAATGCTTGTACGTTCAGTCTCTCACCATTGCGAGGCGTTCGAGTGACGTCGCGCACTGCAAAAAGCATGTTTGTCCGACATTTAAACGCACGCCCCTTACGTACCGTGGTCATTGTCAAGATAGCTTGAGGAATAGGCCTAGACGAGTAAATATAGATTAAATGCATCGATAAAGTGCGTATCGGTCTTTAAATGTTTATTGGATAACGATTTTAAATAGCTTTATGTTAAGAAATACGAAACGCAGACGTATGTTAACCACTTTGTTTAATGTCTATTTCCGTATAAATGTTTAATTGATGTTGTATTTTATTACAAATCTTTACTTTTAACAATTTGTAACTTAATAAAAGACGAAAACTGTTTCACATCTGAATTTGGTTTAATGTACAGACATTTAACTAAACATTTACGGGCCTATCAAATGTTTGGACAAATACATGTTACAAATATAAAGGTTACTCTATTAGTAATTTCAAAAAGGAGTAAAATGCGCTCTTTCAAAGTTTTGTTCCCTCAATTCATCTTTTTAGTCCGTACAGGGTGTGCGCTCTCGTTTTAAGATCTGATTGGCCGAGAGTTCACGTCGATTAAAAAAAGGGGGCGTTACAAAAACTCTCTTCAACTTCCCTGATAAAGTAAAGCGGCAGGCGCTTGTGGTAGTGTGCAAGCAGACAGCCACTCCTAAATTAATCGCAGTTACTAACCCAAGAAATATCTTCATTTTGGTGAGTTGTATATAGCATGTTCGTCATAGCCTGAAGTGAGTTAGTCTTTTTCTGTTTTAGCTGCCAACAGTTCGAGGTTAATTTTTCTTCCATCGCGGATTGTAAAGTGGTCGTTTGAGTCTGGTGTATGCGGTGAGTGTCTCTGCCTTTCCTCCGCCTCCAACTAACACACATCCATTTAGCCTGACATGTCGCCTGTCAATTTCCTTTTCTACATCGCATTTTAAATACAATGTTTACCTAGTCACTTTAAAGTTTCTTATAAACTAGGTTCTATGATTATTTTCCCGTTCGCGATAACTGACGGTAAAAATAAGTTTACGCAACTGTATCAACTGTCAAAATGTCATTGAAAAGTTGAAAGGTTCAGCCCTAAACAGCAACTTTACACGGGTTTAGGAGCCACATGACTAAAAACCTCTATGATCTATTACACGGACGGAAAAAGGTCACAAAAAGTGATCTAAATGGGTAGTTTCCTGGTTTACGAGTTCTTTTTTCCTAGCTTGTTTGGCCATGATGATCATGCCAGACAGAAGTCAGCTAGCCAGCGAGCTAAGTGGCTAAATGTCCAGTCAGCTGAAAGATTAGAAAAATGTAGGATTTTGTTTCCCGCTTGTGTTTTATGTGTAATGGGTTCATGTTATGGGTTCAGCATGTACAGCGTGACACATTACACGTTATTGTGAGTAATGTTGAGTTCCTGAGAAGTGTTGATCGATAAGTCCTGGGTGGAGGTTAGCTTAGCTCATCGGGCATTTAGCTGTTCTTCAAGTTAAACAAACTGCCCAGTTGTTCATTTAGGTTAAGTGTTTTAATACCTTAACATGTTTTTTGTCATGCTTTTACATCTGGTAGACCCTGGTGTTAGGCATGTTTGACACACTTGTACAAGTTTATTGGGTGATAACGCTTTTGCGACTACTTGCAATAAATTGTCAGAAGGAATAATATATATATATATAATGATTTTAGATGTTTTAGCTAAATATAAAATGAAATATTGTTGTAATGTAATGTTGTATAACTTGTATAACTAAAAATGTTGTGGTTAGTGATGTTAGTGATGAAGCAGTAAAAATCAAGTTGTCAATAATTGTCTTAGATAATTTGTCTGCTGCTGTGAAAAAAACCTTCAGATTTTCCGGTATCATTTACAGTAAGGTTGTGTTTGTAGCCATAAGTTAATACATTAGTTGACTTGAACTAACAATGAACAACTCTTCTACATTTACTAAGTATTGTTTGAGCATTTAATACATTTTTTAAATTACAAGTTGTTAACATGACTTAATGCACAATGAATTAACATGAACAAATGTATTGGCATTAAGTAACATTAACAAAGATTAATAAATGCTGCAGAACTACATTCTTAGTTCATGTTTGTTAACAAATACAATCTTATTATAAAGTGTTACCCATTTATTTTCATTATGAGGATTCGCACGATTTACAAAAAATGAGTTTGTATGCTCACCATTAAAATCCCAATATTGTACACCAGTAATGCTCATTCTTGTATTAAAGGTGAAAGATTTCTGTCGTCATTCAACGTCCAGCACATATCCTAGCCAAACATCATGCCGTTCCCATTTGGGAAATCTCAGAAGAGCCCTGCAGAGATAGTGAAGAGTCTAAAGGAGAATGTGGCATACTTGGAGAAGTTGGAAGCCTCCGAAAGCAAGAAATGTGAAAAGGTTAATCTTTTTCCCCTGGTTGCCTGTTTAATCACACCAATGTCTCAGCCAGCTGTGGATTTCATTAGTGTTGCTCTGAGTCACACAAACTGACTGTTTCTCCTGTAGGTTGCAGAGGAAGTATCAAAAAACCTAGCTTCATTGAAAGAGGTGCTGTGTGGCACTGGAGACAAGGAGCCTCAGACTGAAGCAGTAGCCCAACTGGCTCAAGAGCTGTATAACACCAACCTCCTCATTTCACTCATAGCAAATCTGCAAAGGATTGATTTTGAGGTGAGTTTATTTTTTTGCAATTAAAATGTTTTGTTTATATTTCAAGTATTTCCATGCTGCTGTCAATTATATAATGAATGATACATAGCTTTTTGCCCTTAACTCTCATTTGTTGTTTGATTTTATAACGCGTTGTTCATCAAAGGGAAAGAAGGATGTGGTTCATTTGTTTAGCAACATAGTACGCCGCCAGATTGGCGCTCGCACCCCGACTGTAGAGTACATCTCTTCCCACTCACAGATCCTCTTCATGCTGTTGAAAGGGTAAGTTTCCAGACCCCAGGGCATAGCCATGGATCAACACTATTCACAAGCTATTGATTACACTGGCTTTTCCAATTGATGTTATGGTAGACTGTGGTTGTACATTCCCATTTCCTGTCCAAGTGGTTAAGCTGCTGGTGGTGTTTAACTTTTACAGCAGAAACATGTCTAGTTATTGACATTTTGGTATCATTCTATGGCGCTTAATGTGGTTTATGCATTAAAGCATATGTTAAATACTGTCTTTATTATCTTTTAAATGTAGCTATGAAACCCCAGAAGTGGCTCTTAACTGTGGCATGATGCTGAGGGAGTGTCTGCGTCATGAACCTCTGGCCCGAACCATTCTGTTCTCGGAGGAATTTTATTGCTTCTTTCGTTATGTGGAACTGTCTACCTTTGACATTGCCTCAGATGCTTTTGCGTCCTTTAAGGTATGTTAATTGAACAGTATGTCTTTCATTTTGTGAGTCTTTAAGTCGTTCTTGTCTTCAAGGTGTAATTTACCTAAAAATGAAAATTCTGTCATCAATAACTCATGTTGCTCTGAACCTGTATTACTTTCCTTTGCAAACTGACAGCCTTAGTCCCCATTCATTTTCTTTGGATAGGAATACATAGAGCGACATCAATATTTCTAAATGATAAAATGATGAGTAATTAATTACAGAATTGTCATTTTTTGGAAAAGTAAACATTTTAGGAACACTGCAGAACTGTAAAATGACTACAGTAAACCCAAACATTAAAGAATTGCTATATGTACATAATCTACCTGAGATGTATACGTAGTGACGTCACATGAATTATTTAACAATAAATGTTTAATTTTAAATTAAGACATTAATCAACTCAATACAAAAACAATACATTTACTCTATGACTCTGTTTTTAGGACCTCCTGACGAGACACAAGATCATGTGTGCAGATTTCTTGGAGACAAATTATGACAGGGTAAGTTACTCTTGTTTGCTAATATTTCATCTGTGAGTGCTTTTGTATGGTTGTGTTTCTGCCTGCGCCACTCTACACACAGAATGAGCTCTTGTACAGCATGACTGTGATTCAGCTGTAGCACAAAGCCACATTCAGTACAACTACACAAACGGTGTAATATTGCTTTTCTACAACACTTCTATATACAAGTTAATACCTAAACTCTGCTTCCACTCTTTATATATTCTTGTTTGGAATGCTGTGAACTGGAGACGGCTCAATAGTCGACACTTTATGAGAGATAGCGATACTACAACCCTTCTGATACCAATACTAATCCAATACCATCCTCTCTCTGAAATATATAAACTGTGATTTAAAATATTTGTCTAGATGCTTGTACATAACCTAGCCATGTAAAACAATAGGCTGCCAAAATGTATTATGTAAAATTGTTTAACATCGTTTTGGTTATGTAGCCCGATGTTGCCAACTATTTATATTAATATTTTTAGTGTAGAGTGAAGCATGCCAGTGCTGTAATGCTAAATGTCGGCACTCTTGAAACAATGTTTGTCTGTTCAAATTAGTGAACAAAACTAACTGTTGTACAGTAGGATTATCATTAATAATGTTTTAACCATTTTAGGTGTTCACAGAGTATGAAAAGCTGCTGCACTCTGATAACTACGTCACAAAGCGTCAATCTCTAAAGGTGATTATAAACTACTTTCTGCAATATGTTTTTATAATTCAATTGAATGGTATTTAAACCCTTGAGGCAGCAATTCAGTCATTAGGATCTACACATAATAGGAAGTTGGTTGAAGTTCTTAGTTTGAAATGCACTCTCTTTGTTTGTAACTTGAATAGCCACATACTTTGTCTTCTAAAAAATACTTCATGACAAACCTTTCCTGGTTTAATATAAGAAGGCATATGATGGGTGGTTTGGCTTCATTCTTACTGCATATTTTTTGTTGATGCGCTCGAGTGTTTTGACTGACTATGAAATTATGTCCAGCTTTTGGGAGAACTGCTGTTAGACCGGCACAACTTTACAGTCATGACCAAATACATCAGTCGAGCCGAGAATCTGAAACTGATGATGAACATGTTGAGAGACAACAGCCGCAACATCCAGTTTGAAGCCTTTCATGTCTTTAAGGTATGTGGTCTGGGTATGTGTTTGTATATAAAGCAATGTAATAATATTGGACTTGGCCTTTAGCTTGTTTCTCGGAATATATGAGTCAGTGTACATTGTTTGGTAGCGCATAGAGTTAACAATGACACGGTCATGACTTTAAATGAGGTGGCGTATAGACGGAATGCAATGTAAGTCGCTTAGGATAAAAGCATCTTCCAAATGCGTAAATGTAAATGTACATTCTGCAACAACAGCTGATTGTTCCCAGTCCCTCGTTGATTGAATGGTCATTTGCAAGGGTTTACTTGAGTTCAGCCCACATAGAGGTCAGTAACTCAAACTGCATTTTTTATGCGTTTGTTGTGTCTTCTCAGGTGTTTGTGGCTAACCCCAATAAGACACAGCCTGTGCTGGACATTCTGCTCAAGAACCAGTCCAAGCTGGTGGAGTTCTTAAGCCACTTTCAGACAGACCGTTCTGAGGACGAGCAGTTCTGCGATGAGAAGAACTATCTCATTAAGCAGATTCGGGACCTCAAAAGGCCGGTACCTCCAGAAGAGTCCTAAAAGAAAGCAAGGGAACAGAACTAGGGAGCTCGGCTAGTGATGTGGTTTATGTGGGTGTGAAATTAATAGAAGGGTAAAGATAAAGTCATCGCTAGGACTAATCTATTTACATCCAACTTCTTAAAACAGGTAGTGAAATGTTGTTGTCAGTATGTGCAAACTCATGTCTTTCTCAATACATGGGGACAGGCAGAATTTTGCTGTGAGAGGAGCAAGTGGAAACCAAGCACTCCATTTATACCAAAACATTTTTAGAAAATATATTAAGACTGTACAAAATTAGTTTAGCTGATTTACCTTCAGTCATATTTTTGGTGGTAAATCTTGGCAAACAGATTAAAAAAATATACCCAATGCCTGCTCAGGGCTTTTTAACTTTTTTTTTTTTAAGATAAATATAGAATATAGTGTATTGGTACATGTATGGCTTGGCATTTTTGCACTAAATCTGGTAGATTTGTTCCAGGAAGCCATTACTGCCCGTTCAGACTTGTAAAAGAACATCACATTTTACAAGCATTAAAAAGGTGGGAAATAAACAATAGTAATTTTTAGCTTTTAGTACACAAACCCAAATTCAACAGGATACACTTACTTTAACCTAGATAGGGACATTAAAGCATTTTACAAAGAGATAGTTGAAGACTTATCTTTAAAAATGTATATACTCCATAGAGTTTAGTTGTCATGTTGGATTCTGCACTCAATTTCCAACTGAAATGGGTGCCTTATTTAAGTAGTTTGGTCACTCTGGGTCTTCTATTACATATATCTATAACATTGGATTTGTAGTATTATTCTGTTTTTGCTTGAGTTAACACATACAGGTGGATTAGTTTCATTTGAGCAAATAAAATAGTATATATAAAGCAATACTCGTTTTTAAAAAGAATAGAATTTAATAATATTTTTCTATGAACCATGCAAGGAAATCAGGGTTCATGGACATGGTACACAATTACAGTGCAAGACATGATTACCCCCACATATACACTGTAATAGCGAAAGGATGTCAACCGATGGAGCTGGGTGTGCCATGACATTCCTCACGCTGCAATTTGATGGACAGCTTAGACAAGCCAATGAAGAGATTAACAGATGGTTGCAATAGGAACGATTTTTTTCATGTCTTGCACTGTCAAACTTGAATGAGCCAAAACTGTGGTAACACACATTATTATATCTCTTTATGCCTAGAATTTCGTTCTCCTTTAGTTTGCACCTTTCAGTACTTCTTGAAAGTTTTACATGAAATGCAGAACAGGATTCTACTGATGTTCCAGTCTAAACATTAGTCTCTATACCTTACGTTGAATATATATTTTATGTACTCTGTTTGCACAAAGTTTTTTCTCATATACCTCATAGGTTTTAAGTGCTGTTTATTTTTCTCTTGGCATCTGTTTGTTTCAGTATATTATTGTGGATGTGGGGCAGTAGTTTAAATTATGCAAGCAAAATAAGACCTTACAACATGGGAAACATTGTAGTCTTTAAATGCTGGATAGGACCTACAAGGGAAACGATTTCTGTTTTGCAGTTTGTTAATAGGCGCCTAGAATGTCACAAGTGTGAGAAGAGCACTCACAAAAAATCAAAAAGGTTTTAATGAAATTATAACAAATATCAGCTCATCACAAAAAGCCGGAAAATGACAACAAAAAAAAAACAGATGAGCGGCCATACTTTGCTTTTATTAACTGCACCATGTGTGAAATCGCATTGCTTTTGCCTTAAAATGTAGCATACATCTGACTTTTTTGCAAAGGTTCTACAGATAAACAAAGTACTTCATTTGTTTTAAGATTGAGTGTTTGCCCTTAAGTTAATAAAAGGTTTGCGCCTTCAGATTTTCCAAAATTAAAATCATGTTAAGTCAAGTTGTTATGGTGGATTATATCACCATATTAACTTCAGATTTTAAATGATAATGTTTGCCATGCTTTTCATTCATTTCCATTTCCTGTTATATTTTCTACTGTGGGAGAGGATTATATATGTACATAGTTTTATTTTAAAAACGAGTAAAAGTGTGGGGCATATTGAAAATAAAATAAACAACAGCACTCTTTGACTTAACATCCTTTTTTATTTAAATAGTTGATTTCATTAAATGGTTGTAGGAATGTGATGCAAAATGTATAAAATGTCTTAAAAAATAAACCATATTAAATAGTTTTGTTATTACAGTCACAATTTCAGGATACAGAGACACTAGTATTTAGACTAAAAGTTTTGTAGCTCCAATCATTGGCTACTGAAATGTTTGCGTAAGAGGTCGAGAGCTGCGCGGCTGCGTGCATGACTGTCCCTCTCAGCACACAGTTCGGTCTGCATCTGCTCCATCTCTCTCTTCAGCTTCAAAAGAGCCGCTTCATTTTCTATCTGAGCCACCGTTTCCAGCCTGTCTCTTTCAGTCCTCTGCTGTGCTTGTATTCTATCAAGTTCCCATGCAAGTTTGAAGCACTCCTCTTCACTCTTCCGCATGTCCTCTTTTGATTTGGTCACACTTGTCCTACACCTCTTTACCTCTTCTTGTTTTTCCCTGACCTCTATAGCAAGCTTGTGCAACTGTGCGTTCATGTTTTGCTTCTCTGTCCGTAGATCATTTATCATAAGAGACTGACGTGCAGCCTTTTTGCTGGTAAGGCTCAACTGTTCCTCCAGCTCCTCCACCAACCCCTGCAGCCTTCTCTTCTGTTCACATTCTTCCTTCAGCTGCTGTTCTGCACAGTTGAGCTTGTGCATCAGTTGACATTTGTCCTTCGTCATCTCTGCAAAACCAGCCCGTAGTTTGCCGATGTCCATCTCATTCCAAATGCACGTCTCTTTCTCGTCTTCACTCTCACTGCAGTGTGGTCTCTGGTTAGGGGTTGGCTGTTCACTGTACTGTGTATTTACAGATTGCTCTTGTCTAATAATTTTGTTTGTCATGGCCTCTTTCTTTTGCACCCTCTCCATGTGCTGCACCTCTTTCAGAGCAGTTAGGTAGATTTGCCTTCGATGGCCCCTCTGGGGTTCTTCTGTGCCTGTGAATTGTTTTTCGCTTGTGGTGTTCTGGTTCTCCAGCAGGTTTTCTAAAGTGAAATGAGGAGGAAACAGTTTCTCCACCCAGTGATGATCCTCTCTGGAATTTACCGGTACTAATCCCATTTCTGTGTTTTCTTTTGTGATTTTCATGTTTCTGTTGAGCTTAATTTAAAAAGTGAGTTTGTACTTAATGGAAAACAGAAAGGATGAATCACAGTGTACAATTAAAAACAAACAAATCTTAATACATTCTGCTTTTATCAACGACCACCAAATATTTGCCAAGATGTGAAAAACACAACCATTTATAGATGTTTTTCACTGTTGCGCATTTGGGGCTAAAATCAAGGTCTATTTCCTTATATCTACAAGTCGATAACTTATATGTAGGATTAGCGGTCGATACTTACAAAGAACACAGGAGTCGTTGACAACACCACTGAACTCAACTTCCTGTTTTGATACGGAAGCTCGACTCACGCCACGCGCCCTCTGCTGGCATGCACTTTATTTACAAGCAACAATCCAACGAGTAAAACTTATTTTTGTGTGTGTTTAACCCCACTGTTAATACAGACTTTAAAACTGCTTTTTAATTTGAATTCATTAGTAGAACTAACTGGCAGATACATAGCTTTAGAGTTAGTAGCAACACTAGAAGTATCAGTAAATGGAGTAATCTAGTGTTCATGTAAATATATAAACTGTATTGGAAGGTTTATATAAATAGTTTCAAAACTAATGTTTATTTCACTTATTTAGAAGATTTTAATTGTGGTGCTTATTTTAATTGTTCATTAAAAAATACATGAAAAATACATTTCTTTAAGGATAATGTTGTTGACATTATTCGGTGTATTAAAGGTATAGAATAACCAAATTGTAAAACTGTCTTTGTTATCTGTTTGTTTACAGATAAAACAATGTCACAAATAAGTGAAAATTTTACCTTTTCATACCATTTTCTACCATTCAAACATTTTCTACCATTGTCTCTTACTTTTTTATTTCTTTAAAACTATGAAAATACTAACTCTTGCATATTAAATAAATACATTCATATTTATGAATGTGAACCTCCTTTTTGTTTTTTACTTTTAAACATGTTAATTATTTTCTTTGTGCCTTGGGGAGAAAAGTAGGTTAAAGTTCAAAAGGATGCTCACAACATTCCTCCTATACAAAATCGATCCAGGTTTTTATCATCCATCAGAACATAAGCAATAAAATATTAATAACCATTTTATAAACTAATCTGATGCCTTTTCAATTTTAAAAGTTTCATGTGTATTGTTCAAAAGCTGATTTGGCAATAGTCACACACAATATACTTGTGGATAAAATGACGTGGGAATGCAAAGGGAAATTCTCTTTGAAGACTAACACAATAGTCCACATACAAGCCCACTGTGAAGTAGTGGGGGTTGAGTGAACCAGGGTCAAAGGTCACTGAAGCTTTCTGTCTCTCTTTGACCTAGGATTTACAGAACAGCTAGACCAAACATGTAATGTCCCACACTTTAAATTATATTTAGGAAACCTATGATTTCAAGTAATGTCTTAAAGTTTAGATTTCATGTTTTTAAAAAAAAAAAAAACCTTTTAATAAGCAGTAAGCTTTTACTAATGTTTAGCAGACTTTTCTTAACCCCTACCCCCAACAAGACAAGGGATGCTCTTCAATTACATGCATGACATAACATTTTGTGTCTATCTTGAGTGGCGACATGGAATGAACCTGAAACATCTGCGTAGACGTTCATTCCCAGAGTTCTCTTCTGTGATAGTCAGGTATGTGGCCCCTTTTTATTTCATGCACAAATGTCTCTTATAAATACAAAAAACGAATTTACTGGGTTGTTTATTTATTATTTATTATTATATTTATTATTTATTATTGTTTGTCTTTATGTTTGAAATCAAACATTGAATAAGCATACACCGTAATTATATAACAATTTTTGAAATTTTCTTATTTTACCTGAAATGCACCAGGCCTGATTTTAAAAGTTTTAAAAGCTGTTTTCGAGATTATTATCAAGCCTCAATTTTCTGGTTACATACGCAAAGCTTTGTACTTAAAACGTACTTAATACATAACAATATATTTTTATTCCTCCTAAAGTGACCAATTACATCAGTGTGGTTAGTATGGTATAGGAGGGCGGATGTATAGTCGGGGGGATAGAGTGGGTTTGTTGGGGGAGGAGGAGGCTCCAGAGGCCCATCATCACATGACGAGACGTTCGCGCCTCTTTCGTAAAACTACAACCTGATGATCCCAAACAGCTCGTAAGTTACGCGCTCATTTAAGTTACTCGGAGGCCTTAAATGCGTATTAAAGTTTAAACTGATCAGACGTCGTGGCCAGAGTTCACGCGTGGCTCTGTGCTGTGGCGAGAAATTGTTGTGAAAACTTTGAGATTGTAGCGATGTTTATCGGTGGGACAGGCTTTGTGTGTGGAGCAGCTGAGGATCAACAGACAATGTAATGTTACACTGCGTGACCGCTGCCGTTTGGAGGAGATTGATGAATTAATGGACATGAGAGGTGTTTGATTGTCTTAACTAATCACATGTAAGTGGAATTCGTTTTCAAAGTAATCATTTCATTAATTTCCTTAAGCTCTGTCAGAGAAATACTGAGAAAACCTGGTATGATCTCGTGTTTTTGAAAGGAAATTAAAATAAATTTTCCTAACGTTACATATGATTTGCAGATTAATTTTGTTTGGCACAGGCGAATGTACTTTTACTTACCTTAGTGAAATAAATCAAAAGCCTGTTTTAAAAGAGCTGTTTTGTACTTTGAAACTAATTACGTCATGTTGAATCATTTAAGAGTTTGCCAGCACGTGAACATAAAACCACAAAACGATTTTCTCATGTGTCCATTCGGTTCAGCATGTAAATACGTTATTATTTATGTACGCAAACACACGAATGGACGAGTTTCACGTGGCTCCTCCACCCTTCTCATAGCACTGGTCAGTCTGTCTAAATCTTCACCCAGGTGAGATCTTGTAGTAGTCTTAAAACTCTTTTAAATGCCTTTTAGTCCAAATTGCAAGTCGTCTGTCATTAAACTTTAAAAGTGGAGCCAAACATTTTCTCACACAAACTCCGTCCTGTTGTTATTGTCAGCTCCTTAATAATGTCGCCTAACCAGGACTTCATTTCCTGTTAAAAAAAGTAGCTGCTCTTATGTAAACAGATGTTTGAAAACTTCTAGTGGTTTTGCTTAAAGCGTTGAATAATGGTGTTTCATTGAATGGTATGTTTCGATTAAACGTCAGCGTCCTTTTGTAAGGAAAGTTCACGGGCCACACAAGCAGAAACTCGAGCATCGACCCTTAAGGCCTAGCGAATGCACATTAACCCTTACATAAACATAAATATATTCATCTAAAGTAGTTTTTTTTGTGGTAATATTTGCTTCAATACTCCGATTTGAAACTACCATCCGCAAGTCTGACTTACTATTGATCACGTGAAAATATTTTGAACTTAGGAGAAATTGATAAACGGTGTATTAAACTTAAAAAAAAGTGACCTACATGTTAGGTTGGCTCTTTTGAGAGTAGACCTTGTGTACGTTAGTTAATTACACAACATTACTTTAGCATTTTACAAATGACCCTAATCTTCAGATGAAGATCCTCCATTTTGAGAGCTCTTATGAAAAACGAGCAAAGCGCGCCACCGAGGACCACCAATGGCGTTCAATCAGACATACGCTATATACGTCACATACAAACCTTTATTACATTTACAACACTTAGCTTAGTTTTGTAAACTTTGAAGCTTTTTGTTTGTTTACCTGATTCAATGATTCTTCTTGTCCCACACATTATTTTCACATTACCAGTTTATAATTTGTTTCTGTTTTTCCCCCCTATAGGTGTTTAAAGATTTCTGAAGATTACTCCACCATAAATCTATTTATGGCAAACAGTAAAGGCCCTTCAAGGAAGAATGAACCCCTGCGTGAACTTTATTTTCATATGGTCCTCCTGCTAAGGTGCATCTTGTGTAGTTAGTGAAGTAGTCTAGTATCTACTGCGCTGGATGCTCCTTTTGGCAGGAGTAGCTGTAAATTTAACATCTGGACGCAAAATCATTTTTCACATGCAGTTCCTGCACTGGTATTGCTATGTTATTAATCCAACAGATTAGAACAGGCTATTTGCTATGACTTATGTAGTTTGTGCTGGCAGTTCCAAAGTGCTCACAGTGCAGGTAGTGCCAGTAAATCTACTGCAGTGTTTGCACTTAAAGTATTGCCGGTCACCTTCTTCCTTAACACTTTGTGCTGCTGCTGCTGAAACAGCCCTGTTATGTGGGATAACAGTGAGTTTTGCAGGATTGCATCCAGCCTAATTACAACATGCTGTGCAAATCCATGCAAAACTCGCTGCACCAGGGAAAGATCTGCAGAAAAGAGGATGTCACCCCAACAACACAAATACATACAGACAGTTAGTGTGCAGGAACTGAATAAGCTATATTTTAATGCAATTATCCCAAAACAGTATTTTAAACAATATTGCATGCATATGTTACAATAATGAATTGATATAATATTCAGTAACTGAACTGTGTGTAAGATCTAACTGAACGTAACAGTTTATACTCTTATATATGTATGTACATTTTGTCTATTCATAAAGGCATTCAAGTTTGTCTTGCTGTTTTCGGGTGGATGACTTTGCAATTTTAATAACGTCCAAAATCTTCAATAAAAATTGCACGGTATCCATCTGTAATCCGCTAGATTTAATTCCCTGATAAAAATGCATTCCAGGTCACTTAAATGGCGAAAATTTCAATTTATGAAACATGATAATAGACTCGCAGGAGAGATTTCAGATTTACAAGTACTGACAAGCAATCTCGTTGGGAACCACTAGATGGCAGCAGATTACCGGAGGTGACCGAGACGTTTGTAATTTAGCATGTAAATATAAATAAATGTGAAAATGTAATTTTATCACATGAGAAGTATCTTTATTATAAAACAAAAAAAAAACAATTCTACTTATTATTACATATGTAAATGTAAATTAATTTAGCTCAAAAAGACGTGATTAAAAATCAGGTTGGGAAAAAGCCTATTTGCGTTCTTGTTTTTTGCAGACTGGTAACCGTATGCACGTGAAACAGGTTTTATAGTGCGTCTCTCGTCATCATGACAACTACTTTTTCATAAATAAAAGAGTTAGGCTTTTTCTGTAATCATGTCTTTTGAAGATATGAAAGTGACGTATAGAAATTGCACAGTCCCTCAAACAGGGAAATGTGACCTTGATTTGTAAGAGATGTAGTTTGGGGTCTCTTAATGAGGTGGAGATCAAGAGCTGTGCGGGAATCCTTTCCTCAGAGCGCCAGAGATGCCGCCGCTGAGACCAACACATTACTGTCTGTTCACTTTAAGCAAGGCAGAGCATTCCTGCGCTCTCCCCTCGCGTTTTTAAACAAACCTTTTACCTACATTTGTCTTTTTTCCAACATGCTTGGATTCAACATGAGTGGTCTGAAGTTGAAAGGTGCGCTGGTTTTGTTCGTGCTGTTATTGCCGTACTCTCGACCGAACAGTCAGGTGCTGGACTGTCGCGAAGTGCGCTCGTCGTTTCAATTTTTGTACCCGGGGATGAAATGGACCCCAGAAACGCCAGTTTCAGGTAATCCGAGCTGTTCTGGTCATATTAAGTTTTGTATTTAATTACATTTATGTTTAAAGTTTTACTTGCTTTTTAATAAGGTGACAGTTTATAGAGAGGCATTTTAAAGTTGCGTTGCGTGTGATTTGTCTTCTAAATATTACATGGAAACTAATTCATAATGTATTCTGATGTGAGCTCAGTCCATTAGCCTGTTATTGTGTGCATACCAATTATTTATTGAATAAGTGATGTGTATAAAATTGAGTCATATTATAACCAGCTCACACTTTTAACTATAATCAGCTAATATATACATTTTGTTTATGTAACATTTGGTTATTCTTTAGCCTATTTCATGTATTTATGCAAGTATTCGGACTGGATTGTCATTCTCAGCTGTGTAAAGGTGACTGCAGAAGTAGCCCTGAGGAGAGCTGTAAATGTATTTCTCGTTGCCGTAACTAGTGTGAATTACCTGTCATGCTGGAGAAGGCGAATTGTGTTAGTGTGTTTATTGAGGTTGCTACATTTCCCAGTGGAGAGCTGAAGAGATAGATGAGTTGAGATGAATGACGGGATGGATGGCTGACTCTCTGCTTGACATCTCCTCTTAGCTGCTTGAAGCTTTAATTCTGTCTCAACTGGATACTAGAGAGTAGAGAGAAGAAACACAGGCAGTGAAGTTTGTCTGGCCCTTACAACACAAATTCTGCTGAAAAGGATCTTGCTTTTCCCTTGTGGCTGCATTTTGTTGTTGGGCTGTTTTATGTGCGAGTATCTTCATTTTCCCCCCAATTGCCTCAGACAGAACTCAAGCCGAACTTATACCAGCTGTTCTGCAATGCATTTATTACTATATTAAAGTTTTACATTTTAAAATGATGTTTATTGACAAAAAGATCTATCTATTAAACATCATATAACCTAATTCTATTACATAATTATGAAAAATCGGAACAATATATTACCGAATGTTAAAGACAAGAAGGTAAATGAATTCGACCTGTAGGTAAATGAACGTAAAGCAAGAGTTATCCCTCGTGCTTTAGCTGGTTTCAAGTGACCTTCCCAGAATTTCATTTAATCAGATGTGCTGTTCATTTCTGCAGATGTGACATTTGCAATTTAAATGGATTGCATTTGGGTTAAGGACACAGCAATGGTAATCTCAGTCATTTATCTTCCCACAGGGGAATTTAACCTCCATCAAGATTTAAGAAAACCAACAAGTAATAGAGTTCCTTTAAGTTTCAAGTTCAAGTTGAAAGTATCTGGTATACACAAAACAGGCTACAATTACATGCAAGTGTCACACATCATGAAACAATATTGACCGGGTGCCTAAGATATGAAAATAATATGCGCTTTCTCATATGCCTCCAGTTCTTTTGCTTTGCCTCGTAGTTTTCAAATGAAATTCTTCAAAAGCGTTTTTGGTTACGCTCCTCATCTGTAGAGGACTGAATGTCCTGATGGGATTAAAGACTTTTTGAAGCCCCTAGTCTTTCTGAAACCTAAAAATTTTTGTTCTCCAGAGAAAGGACTTACTGTGGGTTTTTTCTGAGCGCGCCGCAGGCAGTGTGGAGTCCTGATAGTCCCAGTGGCGCTGGGCTCTGGACTTTATGCCTGGTGCAGTAATTAGTAGTGCGGCGAAGCCTTTGCTTTGATTCATTGTATTAACCGGTACGGTGCAGTTCCAACATATGTAGCCAGAAATATTAATTGGGTGTCCTTGTGTATGTCAGACCACGGAAGAACATGAGGTTAATTGTTTGCCTTTCTTATTTGGTATTGATTTATGTGCCGCTCAAATGCATCTTAAGAGAGGTAAATGCACCTGTTCATAATACAGAAAAATAATTTCACAACAGACACATAAGAGAAAAAAATACTTGTAATAATCATTTGTCAATCATTAATGGTAAGATCTAGTTATTAAGATTCATAAAGATGCTGGGTAAAGACAGCTGTCCAATGTCCTTTAAATGGTTCATCTATTCCAAACCCAATGCACATCACTGGCCTTGAAGTGGCAAATGAATGTAGACAACCTTAATGTCAATTGGAAATGAGAACGTCTGCAGGCTGGATAGTGTAGCTGTTACCTTCTAGTGATTGTATTTATCTCACAGAGAGTTTTACCCACTCTGCCTGATCGCAAAGATTTAAAGCATTGCTTTATTTGTATTTCCTCTTTTGCCACTTGTTCAGAGATCTTGAGTTAAGTTTTGTAGGTCCCAAACTTTGCTAAAGATGCTTGCACATACTTTACACAAGTATGTATTTTTATTCTGTTTCGCATATTGTTTGTACTGTTCCGTCCTTTAAGCATAACTAGGTAGATCACATCCTTTTTTTCAAGGCACAGAACAACCTCTGCTCTATAACCTCAGCGAACTTACTGGTGGGCTTTAAACTGGGTGCCCGTGGTGATATTGCGAATGGTATGTGATGCGTGTTTCTGTTCTGCTGCCAAACCTGCATTTCCACCGGCATCTGCGAGTGGGCTGAAGATCAGGAGAGAGAGAGAGAGATGCTGATGGACTGACATTAGAGGAAAGAGAAGATGCTATGACTGATGTATCTGCTCTGGAATACAAGGAGGCCAGGCGGAGACACAGCCCCCGGGAAGATTGAGCTGAATTCTAATCATACTGCGTGTAACGCCAGGGGGGTACAGGACCAAGAAGCCAATGGAAAGTTTTTCTCCCTCTCGCCTCCGCTGGCATGTCTTTAACATTTTTGGTCGATGCTTCTCTCCCGAGTCTCAAGCTCCTTGCCCAGGGGGAAGGACTGAATGTCAAAGCACAATAGACAGCTTACTGTCTTTTTAGTCTCAAAGACGCCAGTTTGCGCTCAGACACTCATACCGTAGTTACCTTTTGTCACTGATATTTTGATGTCACAATAATAAACACTCGATGACCAGTCAATGTCTTGTTAGGAATCTCTTACATGATGTTTGGTAATTGAATAACCTTTTGTAGATGGAGTATTAAGAACAGAATAAAGCCTCAAAACAGGCTGAGATGAGATGAAAAGGAGCTGTATTCTTTTCCAGTGGTACACATGGACAACATCCAGCTAATGAAGTACCACTGACCTCCCTCAAGAGCTTGTGTTATTAGCTGTTAAGGGGCCGTACTGATGCTTGTTTTAATGCCGGTAATGGCAGTTGAGATTATGGAGACACTTGTTCACCCCGTCAAAGTCTGGATTCTCTCAGCGCGGAGTGTTTTATTTTAATTATCGGGAAAATGTCATCATAGAAATGTAAAACTACCCCACTGAGCATGCTGGTTTAGGTTGATTTTAATAGGAAATAGATAATAATAGAATCACGTTGTCATGTGTGTGAGTTGTTTAAGGCTGTGATGTCCATCAATTTATAGTTTGAAATATTGCTCAAAGTGTAATTTTTAAGGGGTATAATTTGTGCTAACAACCAACTGGATGTAAATTATCTTGCTTATTACATGACTACTTGCCACATGAGTAAATTATTGCACATGTAATATTGATTTAAAATATCGCATTAGCTCATTAGTAACAAACACAAAAGGGAGGAAAAACATTTCCTGTTGGCTTTATTCGATTCCATTTAATTGTTTGCAAATATGATCTCATAAATGTTGATGAGTCGCAGTACCCGGATGACCCTGTGTTATTAGTTTTGAGCGGTTGTTACTGGGGAATAACATAGCTTTTAATGTTGCGACTGGCCAATCAGAATCAAGCATTTCAACTGAAATCAAATTTTAATGTTAATTTTGTGAATTCGGATCTAACTTGCATTTACATTTATGGACTTGGCAGATGCTTTGATCAGTGCATTAAATCTATGCATGTCTTTTCATCGGTGTGTCCCTGCGATCAAATCCACAACTTTTGCATTGTTGGTGCAATCCTCCACCAATAAAGCTAGAGGGACAATTTAATAGTAGATGGAAGTCTCTTATGAGACTTATAGTTTCAAAGTGCAGTAGATAGTGCCTTAGGTAGTGAACTACCTTCATATTTTGACAAATACCCACACAGTTTCTGTAATTATGAGATAATGGTTTAGGTCAATGTCTCTGTGGTGAGGGATCACATGCCCACAAGCAATGAAACTTTTTTACTAATGTCTGTGGTCAGACTTTCCATTAAACCTGATTTTCCCGGGTTCATTATAACAACGCTCAAAGGAAAAAAGCGCTTTTTAAAAGACTTGTGCAAGCAGAAAGCTTTTATTGTGTTATTATTTAGTTTATCAATCACAAACTGAATTTTACTCTCACATGCTTCATGCAATAGAGTCTGAGATACTTTCTTTCATTAAATACTTCTAATGGCATTGTAAGAGGACAGACGGGTTTGCTTTAGTCCATTAAACTACCCGACGCAATTCATAATCATATAGTTCATATACTTTTACAAGCCCTTTTGCGCGTTTTAATTGCACACACATATCAATGTCTTTGATGTAAGCCTAAAAAGAAATGTCATAATTCCTGTGCCGTTGCGCTGTATTTCATGCTTCTAATAACATCCTTTTAACATTTTCTGTATCTTAACACAGCATGTTTTTCCCACCGCTCCCATTAAACTTGCATGCTGATAGCTTTATAAATGGTTCTAAAGATGGTGCGTATGCATGCGTCTGGCTGTGCTCCGTGTCTTAAGGCTTATTAGAGAGGAGCGTGAGGCTGAAATGTGTACACAGCGCTCGTCGCGTCTCCGTCGGAGCCGACTGTTTCATCTGAGCTCCGACTGAGATACTTACATGCCCGAGGCCTTTGGGTATGACTGCAGGAGGGGGGTGGACTCAGGATTTTTTTCTGATTATTTGACTGGA
The DNA here is from genome assembly GCA_019155185.1 of Beaufortia kweichowensis. Taxonomy (NCBI): domain Eukaryota; kingdom Metazoa; phylum Chordata; class Actinopteri; order Cypriniformes; family Gastromyzontidae; genus Beaufortia; species Beaufortia kweichowensis. The sequence goes on along the minus strand of CM032803.1, from coordinate 8,117,602 downwards.
TGACTGAGTGGAGAATAGGAATAAAATAGCCCATAGATACTGACTTCATTCATACAGCCAAAGAATACGATTGTCAGTGCTGTTTTAAAAAATGTGTTGAATATAGTTCACACACACGTTCACAATCGGATTCAATAACAGAAGTGACTCGGTAAAGTAACTTAATGTTTCAAGACTCATGATTGATTGAGTTTCTAAAGTAATAGTTCAGAAAATGAAAATTCTCTCATAATTTATTCACCCTCATGCCGCGTCTCGTGACTAGTCACATTTGTATATGTGTTTCATATGCTTTTCTGCTGTGTGATAAATTTAAACATAATGAACATAATTTACAGAACTTGTGCTTCATTTGAAAGCATTTATTAAATAATATTGTGTCAGTTGTGATCAAACTGTATTACACAGCGATCTGGAATACTTGATTCTGATTGGCCATTTGCAACATTTCAATACCTTTTTCTCCAAAAAGGCCTGTTTTGTCTAAAGAAAAAAAAAATTCTTCGCAGGTATTTGTTATAGGTTAGCTTATAAAATATTTCAAATCAATATTTCATTACTACCTTTGATATGTACTTTAGTCACAGTGTTTACATAATTCATAGATATCATGAGAAAGGAATTTTAGCTTCACTTCGGTTAGCTTTGGTGACAGCAATGCAATTTGAGAGTCACACTTGTTAGTACACGTGTCAATCTAAAAAAACAGATTGTAACGCCTCTAAAACTGGGAAGAACAATTAGGATCTGGATGTAGATGAAAGCCACATGCTCAATGAACAATATTTCATCTATAGATATAGACTGAGGCATCTAGCTTTGTTCTTTTGAAAGAAATATTTTTGTTTCCATTTTCAGAAAACAACAAACTAATCAGCCGTATTTATGAGCAGTCTTTAGTTACAGGCTGTGATGTAATATTTGTTTATGCTTCTCAGGGGGAGCAATATTCTTCTTGTAAAGTCCTTCACATTCTCCTGACAGGCTGCAACTTCTCTAATAAAATACATTTATCATCTGCAAACAGCAGACGTGCCAATGAAATTGTCTGTTTTGCTGTAGATAATTACTAAATCTGCCGTAGTTCTTTCTCCGTTCATAGCGGCTCCCCTCTGCCAACTCCACCGCCAGCTCTCTACACGCTGGGCTATTGACAGCTTAATAATTTTGCCCTGGAATCTGAAATTAGCTCGATCTTATCTGTCGCCGGTCCTTTGCAAGTATTGATTTTGGATATTAAGCCTGTCGGTGTGCATATGAAAAGAGGTGCCTGTACAATGTGTCAGGTTTGCCTATTATTTCTCATTTCATATCCGTATTGGGGCGTTTCAGATGGGTGATCAGAGAGTGTGGGGTTTTCCTCCCGCTGTTGGTTTTTGATGGCATGTGAAGTTAATGGGTTTATTTACATTCCTAACAGGCACTGTGTGTTTTTTAAATCAGCTTTTTTCCCCTAAGGCGATTTCTTCGACGTTTGTCTTCTTATTTCTTATGCGATTTAAAATTTGGCAGCACTTAAATCTCCTGCATTTTAATCTCTGCCACGGTCTATTTCATTTTTTCAATCAATAAACTTGCAGAGTACATTTTTAGGGTTTCGTTTTGGATTTATTCTCTCATCTTTGATGATGAGCTGGCAGAGAGCGACAATTTAATGTGCGCTCAATGGTTCATTCAGCAATCTTTTAGTTTCCGACTGAACCTGAACACAGCATTCAGAAACATTAAGTTCCTCCGTACCATCATTTCCAAATCCATCTGTTGCTGGTCACTGGGGAACACGCTCTTCAGGTCTTCTCCATAAGGAACCGTGCTTAATGAAGAGTGAATATTTATCCTGTTGTATTTTTATCCCTCTTTTAGTCTGACGTTTCACAATAGTTATGACAGTATTCCAAAGTGCTGCAAAAAGCCTCTCTTAAAAACCGTGCGCTGACACTTTTGTCTCTGCCCAGATTGTGTTATGCATTATGCCCTCCTTTTCTTTACCCCATCATCATCATCTCTGTCTGTGTGAACTGCTGCATTGGGACTCGTCTGAAGTTTGTTTACAGCACTATCAATCAACCCGGTGCCATCTCCACCCCCTCAGGTATCTGACAGACACACGTTTCATTTGGATGCAGTTTAGCAGAGTTGCTCTAAGATGCACAGAGAGATGACAAAGTCTAAAAACTGAAAAGTTGTAAAAAGGAGGCTTTTTCGAAACAATAATAGAAATGAAGATTTAGTAGCACTGAATTCAAGTTTCCTCCTTGCATTTGTAATCACAAGATAATTGGCTATATTTCCAAATGTGGATCGTTTGCCCCGGGGGAAAACATTTGCAATAATTGCACTTATTTCTGAACTCTTATTTCTTCATCTTGGCTTTCTGACTGTGTGACCTCAATGTCCAAAAGCAAAGAATTCCACAGCGCATTTACGCAAGGTCTGTCCAAAACAACTTCTTAGATGTGTCCTCACAAGTTATTTGATGTTCGGTCCTCAGTTCTAAAACAGAAAATGTGACTATTGTAAGCTGTTGTTTTCTTCTCTTTCTTGGAGTGGGAAAAATCTTTTACGATTCATAAAGTCATATTTAAAATGAATTTGTGTAAGGAGCTAATAAATAAATAAATAATGCAACTTTGTAAGATTTAGGTCATGTATAACTCACAGAAGTTAACACACGGAGGACTTGATCAGACGGTCTTAGGCATTGGTCATTTTGATTTTCTGTAGCCCATCCTTGATGTTTGATTTAACAGAGATCAGAAAGCATTACTCACTTTCCCTCCCGCAGGGCACGGACATTTTTAGATTATCATTCATATGTGAGGCAAAAACTAAAAAAACTTCCTTCAGAGGACGTATTTCTCAATAGACTTTTCTTCTCATCAAAAGAACCCAGCAAAAGTAATTATGCCTCTTTGATAGATAACCTTCACAACCTAATTACAGTACAGATGTCAACAAATCATCTGTCACCTTTTCCTTTTGTCTATCTAAACAAGACATATCTGTCAATGGGTTTATTTGCCTGCTAATATCCATCTCTTTCATCCAACCCACATGGGGCTTTTTACTGTTTCATATTTTAAATGGACAGATTTTTGCATAGCGGTGGTCTCTCGGGACCCACCTTTACAGAGATGTTTTCATGCCCTTGTCTGATTATCTTGTTTCCTTCAAATGAGTATTTGTTTTGCGCTAATCAGTTTGGCATAAGCAAATAAGATGAAATGGCACGCACAGAAATTAAATAACACATTTCAATTACCCTCCAGATATTCATTTTGTTGCGTTTGAAATGTGCACTGTTCTGTGTGATTTGGTGCCAGGTTTAAATAGGTTATATAAACAATGTGCTCAATAAAAACAAAGCATTTACCGCAGCTCTCAATAAAGCTCGACTCATACAGCAAACACTTGTTTAAATGGAATTCATAAAGCGCAGCAGTCTGTTTATTGCGATGACTGTAATTCTCATTCTCATCCATTCTACAGGCTCAGATCTGCAGGTGTGCCAGCCGAAAGGCCTGACCTGCTGTTCCCGCAAAATGGAGGAGCGCTACCTGCTTATTGCCAAACAGAATATGGAGTCCAGTCTCCAGGCCACCAGCGCTCAGCTCAAAGTTCTCATCATACAAAATGCTGCCATCTTTCAAGGTAAGCTTCTCTAATATGATAATAATAATATATACTGATGTTGAACACATAAGCAAAATACATTTGTTTTTTTTCCAAAAATTTACATATAAAATTTTATGATATTTGGGAATGAAGGGTTCGGCATTGTGTGTGTTGTAATTAGCCAATCAGCTTGTAATGCTGAAATTTTTTATGGCTCCAGATTAATCAGTCACATGCCATCTATGGCTCAGGTGATTGGCAGAAAAATAGGATGGCGAACTGAGTGCCCATGAGCAAAGATGGCAGATTTTACATCTTCCAGGGAACCATCTGAGCAATTGCCATTGAGATAAATGGAAGTGCTGGAAGAAAGCTTTCTCCAAATATGATAGATGTACATTTGAATAATTTTTACAACGTATTTAAACAGAAATTCTTGAATGAGTCCCAGTGTTTTCAGATAAGTTTTAAGCCATCTAGTGCATTTGTTTGATGTCCTTTATGACAGCAAATACATTTACGTTGCTTGTTTAATTGTACAGTATGTGATATCTTGGCAAAAGTCAACAGCAGATTGTGCAAAATGCAAATGTACGTTATTAAGCTAACCCTTTGTGTTTATTGGTTGTTTTAATCACATTATTACATTATAAAATTGAAATGGTACTAAACAGACATGAACAACCCCTATAAAATATCAAAAATTTTGTATCTGTGGTCAGTTGTTCTGTAAGCCAAAAAGAGGATGTTTCTGTCCTTTACCTGTGAGCAGTATAAAACTTCCATAGAAATTTAATGCTATTGTATAAATATGCTTTTGTATGTATAATATAAATTAACATGGAGAGTGTGATCAAGTCAAACTAAGCAAAATATTAGTGTGAATATTATAGAAATATTATTTCAAAAAATTGACACTGGCATCAGGAAAAATTAGGTGGCTGTCAGTTATCATATTACTCAAATTGGCCCATGACAAAAGAAATCTTTTCAGATTTGTGAATTTTGACTTGGACAAAAAAATCATTAAGTGTGCACCTGTTTTGTATTAATAAAAAACAGAAACTTGGAAAGAACAAGAGTTGAAAAAATGATGCTATTTGCAGCCGTTGCTAAAAGCACAAACAACCAATTACAAATGACTGCAGGCAGACACCTTGATTGATAAATGGTTCTTCCTGGATTGCCAATTAAATGAATTGTGTAATTTGGCGTGAGTGAGTTGCCCCTACTAATTTTGTTACGTTAACAATGTTAGAGTAGTAGATTTGGCTAGGTCGTGTCTGTTCGGGAGGTGGTTCAATGCTAATTGCTTCAGCGTTCGGCCTGAGACAAACCCCCAAACAGCCCACAGAATTTCTAAAATGTGCTCTTGTCTTGTCTAGTCTTGTTTTTCCCCATGTGCTCCCACGGGGAGTAGGGAGCGGGCCTTGTTTGCAATCTTCTGTGCTCCTCTTCTCATTGCTTTTGATTCTTTTGTACTTTTCGCGGCTGACACAGATCAAAGGGCTCTGCTCTGCTCACCACTCCAGCATCTTCCATCCCTTTCGCTCGCTCTACTCCCATCAGCCCTGGTTGCCACTCCCACCGCTAGCCTGCCTTTCTCACACACCGCAAGCTGCGCCAAAGATTTGGCTCTTTGAAGTCAACTTTGCCAAACAATCATAAAAGTTACATGAAATATCTGTCACGGGGGCCTTTCGGGCCATTCAGTGACTAGCAGCGTGCGACAGTTTTTTGGTCCCCTCATCGGCCTCATAGCGTATTTAGTCACGGCGTGTCTTTCTTGATTCGTGTCACTGGCTCAGTTAAAAGCTTCGGAAATCTTAAACGAAATCAGCTTATGAGATATGTGTTTCAGGCTTTCCATAAATCTGCTATATAGAGTCGTATAAACTACCGCCCAATTGAAAGCTGACAGTAGTCATAGTTGTGTTGTACAATTTGCACCCTAGTTTATTGTACTTGGTTATGATTACAAAAATCACCCAATGGCACAAATACCCCAAAATGTCCTGACTGCAGTTTGTTTTTACATGTCTGTGATTGTAGTTGATGTTACAGGACTACCTCAATCTGGCAACCCTTACTAGGAGTCTATAGCATTATTACTGCACTTTGATCCAATCAGCTTTAATAAAATACAAAAAGTGCTTTAACTATAATACACACGTTAGGATATACGGCTAGTTACAATCTTCTCTACCATTTGATCTAAGAAGAAGTATTTCTGGAATGCCATAAAATATACAGAAATATCTTTCTTAAAATTACTTTACTGCCTGATTTTCTCTGTGCAGGAACTGTGCAATGTTAACGGCAAATAATGTTGAGTTTTGTGAACACAGCACAATCTATAATAGCCTACTTTACATAAAAATGAAGCTTGTTTGTGATAAAAAGAAGGACAGGGACTTTATTTAAATACTTGAGTCCAGCATTTTCTGTCTATAGGGTCTGATAAAACTGTTTGTAGGAGGTTGATAAATCGATGGAATGAATGGTATGTATTATGAATAATACTGTATGTAAATTTAACGGTTAACCTTTAACTGTATCATGTTATTTACATCTCTAAAAAGTTTTTGCCAGCGGTTAAACTGAACTGGTGATTAATGAAATGCTGGAGGGAATCCTTTTAGCTAAAGATGTATGCCAAACCCTGGTGCAAAAGCGAGTCAGTGAGGTGCTTGGTTTCACATGTCATTCAGATTGACAGACAGCTTTAATTCCTGTTAGTGGGACAGATCTGCAGCTCGGCTCTGAGACGCTTTTAGCTGCGTAGAGAAGGTAGCACAGCATGTAAATGACACCAGCCCTTTTTCATTCGGAAACAAATTACCAGGTAATCCCCGTTTCAAAGAAAGTACTATAATAAGAAAGTCATGCTTAATTTATCAATTTTCCCATCCTGAGATCCACCCTGGTTTAGATGTTGATGGCACAGACATCCAGAATGTTAAGTGAGTGTCTTTGCTGCATAAAAGTAGTTTTTTAAGAAACACGAAGATCTGGGTGTAACTCCCCATGTTGTCAGGTGATGTAAGTACAGATGTTTAGCTCTCTTGTGGTTTGTTTCATAGCAGAAATGTAACAACAGTCCTACAGTGCATCTATACCTCACTAAGCAGCTTTAACCGCTAGTCCTGCAATCTTCACTGTGACAGCAAGTAATCAAAGTTTATTTCACTCGACACTACATGTCCAATTCTCGTCCCAACCTTGTTAGCGCCTCACTCGATCTTAATGCTTTAGGCGTCTGGCCTCAGTTTCATTTCCCCCCCACCCGTCCTGCTCTTTCCCGGCATTCTCCTCTCTAATACCACCCGCCTCTATCTCTCTCCGGAGTCATTTAGCTCTTTGTCGAAGTTTCACCATAACCCAATAACGGCCTGGCTGGCGGAGAGCTGGACGGGGCATGAAAGCCATCTGAAGTTGTTTACTCGCTGCCTGGGGCGAATTTAATAACTTAATGATGGTTAGAAACGGCCTTGCCATCTCGCGAACAAGCCCTTTGTGTCTCGTTTGCCTGATGAGTGAAAATATACTTGCCATCACTGCATGTTTCTCGCACAATTATAATTAGTTTTCTATCTCAGAGGCTCTGTTGATATTTATGAGCTGCCGTCGTAGGGCGGATTGCCTCTTCGGGGTCTTCGTTGCTTGATTGAATATGCAGACTGATTCAGCGTGGTGTAATCCTCAAAAGTGATCTCTTTTCCCAGACTGTGTGCTGTGGTAAGAGAGCAAAAGCTTGGAGAGTAAAGGAAAGCTTAGACAGCGACTTTGTCTCTGTAGAGAGACTCTGTGTTCAGTAGAGGCTCAGACTGCGGTCCCAGCGGACACACACGCACGCACGCACGCACGCACGCACACACACACACACACACACACACACACAGTCCAACAGAATGTACTTAGGATGAGTGTTAACTACAGTGCAGTTAGTGAAGCACTTAGGTGCTTTATACGATTGGTAATATATTGCTTTCTAAGTTCAGCAGCGCCAATCTGTAGTTTTGCTGCCCGAGAGACTTGAGGTGTTACAGGAAAGAGTTTTCCCTGAAGCGGGAGGAGCAAAATAAAATAATGGGAATTTGATTTTAGGTTAAAGCTACAGTCTAATTCACACTGCCTCAACAAACACCAACAAACAGCAACATTGCAAACGTTCACAAATTGGATTTAGAATGTTGAAAAACATAAATGTCCTTTTCACAATCCCACAACAAACACCAACAGCATAAAACACACACACACTCAAAACAACTGTTAACAAACGAATTTTATGTATGTTGGCATTTGTTGTGTCGGTGTGAGCTAGCAATTTTTATTCAAATGTAAAAATGTTCGCAAAATTTACTCATAATTGCCCATGATTTATGTTATGAAACACTCATATCACAAGTACAGGAACACCATAGAAGAGGATAACATCTTATTGTTTGCGTTCAACTAAGGAAAGGAAGTCATGTACAGTTAAGCAAATTATGTAAAAAGTTTCATATTTCAGTATCATTTTCAGTATCACTCCTTTAATTATCAGTAATGTAACTCTTACAAAAACTACTGTGGTGTTAGTAAGATACACTGATGACCTGCCTGTTGAAAATACAATAGAACCATTACAGACTATTTTTATGGATTTATATGGATGTAATGGTTACAATGGGAATTGTATGGGTTTTAATGGAAACCGAAATGGTGTCTGTGGGTCTCTAATAGTAATCTGATGGGTTATATTGGTGGGATGTTGTATCAGGTGGATGGGAACCAAAGGAACATCATTAAATCATAATGGGATAAGGACCAAAACACACTTCAATGGATTTAATGGTAAACAGTTGATGGTTTATAATGGTATTTGTATCGATAACTATTAGAATATGTATTGTGTTTTCAGCAGGGATCAGATAATAATATACATGTGTGTTTATATTTCCATATAAACATATTGTGGTTTTACTCAAACATACTTCAAAAATCTAGTGCATTTTTTGTCAGTGAGAATTTTCTCACGTTACGTTTTTAATGCAAAATGAATAAATAAATGCATAAACACTAAAAGCACAGCATCTGACAATTCCCCTGATCAAACCTCCAGACATCGTGAGTCATTGTGCAGAAATTCACATCAAAACATTAACCGCGGTGACCCCAGCAGTGAGGTGTAATAGCATACATTAGCATGCATCTACATGCATAAAAGTGTGAGGTAGAGCACTTGCTCTCTTGATTATGATACAGTAATTATATTGTGAGGTGGCAGACGGTTTGCCTGTTGTTTGTGAATGAGAGTGGTGCATTGGAGCAGGTGATTAAAGTCTGGCCCTGAATTAGCAGATGGTGAGGAGGAGAGAGACCTCCCGAGTGTCCACGGGAGATCCGCAGAGACACAGAGCTGAGAGAGGAAGAAGAGCATCTCAGGGCAACATCTCATCATATATTCCTTTATACAGATTGTTTCTAATACCCACCCACACAAACACGTCTGGCCCAGAAATCTCAACATTACAACCCTAAACCAGTTCCTTTGTGCCCTAATTCTGTCACAAAAGCATGTGTACTTTTACAAATCCTTCTGCAACATATTTAAAGCGGCCGTTTACACCTTCAACTCCTCCCTGCCCGGCTTACTTCTGTCTGTCAACCTCAAAAAATACGGTCACATCCCCTGAGGTACGAGTATTTTCCTTTCCTTTGGTTTCAAACGCAAGCTTTGTCCCAACAGACTCGGGTTTGTGTGTTTCTAATCACCCTCCTGATGTTTGATTTGGACCGCACTTTCGCCCAAATTCTGCGGCTGTCTCTTTGTTGATAGTGTGGCATCCAGTCTGCTCCGCATGGGGTGTATTTGCATTTTCATTGTAAACGCAGCTCGGGAAATCTTCAATAGCGGGTCGCATTATCATCCTAGAAAAAGAACCACTTTTCAGGAGTTCATTTCATTTGGTAAAGTAGTTTTTTCTTGTGCTGTGTAGCCGTGTTGGAGACAAAGGCTTTGATGAAGAAGTGTTTTGCTGTTGGAAAGGACTGAAAAACAAGTAACAAATGATATGCAATGATTTAAATAAGAATGAATTATACATGTTGTGACTTAAATTTCTGTTTCCATTTGGGTATAAACTCAACCACCTGCTCATATTTATGTCACACTAAAAGCATTAATGCTTATTTCTTTCTCCGACACTAAATCGGTGTGTCAGAAAGCTTCATGTGATTTGTTTCCTTCACCTTTAATTCCCTCTGATCCTGTTAAATGTTAAATCTCACAGGCAGAATTTGTGTTTTTTTAATGCATAGCGGACTCATGCATTTCCTCCGCATACCTCACAGAAAGATGAATGCAGGTGTGAGTTTATATTTCAACCTGGCTCTATTCTTCCCTAATCATCCAAAACCGCAAAGTCATTTTCAGCGCCGTAAGGTGTAAGATTGTGCTCTGTTTGTCTCTGTGATATTGAGAGCGAGGAACATTTAGTAATTATGCCTAATGATCTTTCACGAATGTACAATCTGCCGCTATAAATGTCACAGTTCGGTAGACTTTATGACGGACGGGTAGGGGAGGGGCTTGTTCGAGAAAGTGCTTCAGTCGATGTAAAGAATCAGAGGATTATATTAAGGAATAATCCAGTGCTATTTTTCGCAGCATGTTGTCCTGTGCGGTAGCATTTTAAAGTATGCTAATGATCCCGTGACTCTCGTGCCGAGATGTTTCATCACGGAAAACAAACAAACAGAGCTGCATTTGGATCAAAGAGTTTTCGGAAATAGTGTCATCAAAACCCCGAAAGATGAGAACCACTTTCAGCCCTCTTCAGTAACACTTCTTTACGCCGTTCTGTGTTTCACCACAGGATCTTGAGAAATTGAGACACATTAAAGACACTTGGGTGTAGCGTTCACAACACACACAAGGTATTGAACAAAATGAAGATCTCTGGGAAGCTAATGGAGCTTTAAATAAAGCTGTTTTGTGACGTCCTTATGAGATGATGGGTGTGAAATTGGTATTTCTATAGATTTCAATGTTAATGAAGCTTTTAATTCTGGTTTGAAGTCTGATCTCAAGAGACTTGATGTGTTAATGTGACATACAGGACCAGCCATGAAATTCACAATGTTCACAGCTACTGTGTTTTTTTAGTTTTGTGTGATTTCTGTCTTTAACCTCTTGTCCTTTCTGCATGTAGACGGTTGTGTTTGTCATCTCAAATCCACTCCTTTGAGGCTCTTGTTGTCCAACGCCTGTGCATTTAAAGTCAAGGATGATGTATTTTTCATTCAGTGCCCTGCATTATTCATCAGCTTATGCAATACATAACGTGTGCTACTTCACCATGGCCATGTCAAAGACCTGAGAATTGATTCAGAGAGCTAGATTTGTCAAACACAGTGCCTTTACTAGTCTGCTTTATGGCGTTTTTCACTGTGCAAGATCGACAGGTCAGTTGTACCAGATGCGTTGTATTATCTGCAGTTATTAGCGATGCTTTAAGAAACATTAAAATTAAACTATCCAGAAAAAACTGATAGCCAGATTCCTCCAGCCGTTTAAATCAGAAGTGCATCTTTTTTTTTTCTTTGATAAAATACTTTCTCATCCTCTGTTTAATATGCAGAGACATGTGTAAGACATTTGTAGGTTGATTCCCCAAACTAGCTCTAAGGTGCTTTCAAAACATTGCTCTGTTTCTTCAGGTATCTAAACACAAAAACATTTACTTGTCTTGTTTAATTGATTGTTGGGTAAAATGAATAAAAGGAAGCAGTAGAGTACTGCATTTATTTATAAATATCAACTTATGACTCAGTTTCTATTGAGAAATAATCAGCGTAGCCACTAAATATTCGTTTTGTTATGTCTAAAGCTCATTTGAATGTGTTTGACGTTATTAGATGTCTGAAAGCAGTTTCCTTTATAAAGAAACACCGCCTGTAAAATCATTGACTGAGTGTGAAGCGAGGCAGCTGCCTCCGGTTTTGGACACAGCCGTTATTTTTGCAATTCCCTTTTGTGACACCGGCACCTTTAAAACAATAGTTGGTACCTTTTGCATGTGGCAGGGTGTGTGAACTCTAGCCGCGTTTGTGAATAATTCAAGGTGGGAATGTACGGTTCAGATGCGTCAGGAGACCCTGGAGAGGGAACAGGAGGGCAAGTGAGGGTCTCTATGCTCGGATGGACTGATGTGAGGAGAAATGTTTGGGTGGGAAAAGAACAGAGGGAGTTGGAGAGACTTCCATCATCTTCCCGTCTATCCAGCGTAGGGCCCTGGGCGGAAATGTAGGGCTAAGTGGCATGATGAAGGAGGTTCTGCCACGCTCAATCACTCTCTCCTCCACCCCTCCGTCCGACTGACAGCGTCGGCCACCCGTGCTGATAGATGGATCGGTGGTGAAGCGGAGCAGGAGGCATTTAATGCTCTCTCCGTTCATTTATGAGCGTGAATGTTATTGTAGAGAAAGGCCGTATCGGTTGAAAAGCAATCCTCATTATCTGCAGAAAGTGCTCGTCTTCTGCACGGCCCGATGATAGTTTGTATGCAAAGAGGGTGAGGTTCTCTTAGACTGATTGTGTGTGTGTGTGGGATGGCAGACGGGGGAAAGCACCATGCTGGCACAGTTAACTTGGACCTTGTTAGTATTGATTTTCCCCAGATTGAGCACCCATTCATTTATAATTCATTTTTCTCTCAAAACAATCAGATGGCAGGGTTATGAAGATCAATTGAATAAGGGTGTGACAGCACCCTTTAAAGAAAAATGAAGATAAGGAAAATAAGGGTATTAGGAAATACATACAGGGGAGTCCAGAATGAGACCATTTTGGGTTTTAAATTATAATTTAAACCTGAAAATAAATGAAAAGTTTCTGATGTCAAAATATTGACATGTAAACATTTGGCTTTTTTAAGATTAATAACTAGAAAACAAGAATAAGAAATTGTTATGCTGATAAAATATTATTCGCTTTTTTCTATTAATAAATTAGACAAATGTGACTAATGGTCACAGACATTAAAACCCAGCTGTTTGTAAAGTAGCACATTCTGCCGTATATTGCTCTCTATTGAGGGCATGTGTCGTGTTGTAGTTATGAGAGCAAGAAATTTTAAAAACAGATTCAGAGATAAGGGAAGCAGAATTCTCTTTTGAATCGCTTGCTGTAGTCTGTCACGGATAATCATGTTGACAGGTATTAATAAGGAAGTGTGCCGTTAAACTTTGTAAGCATATTGCAAGGTTTTCAATCCACACAGTACAAACAGCATTATAAGAGGCATGAAAATGCATGTGCAGATGTTAGTAAGGGATGGATGCTGTCAGGAGGCTGAGGAGCTGTGTGTCTGATCCTCTCCTCTGGTCAGCTGAGGAAATTGTCCTGTATTAATAATTGAACAACTACTGTCACTTTAGCTGTTTACTCAAGCTGAACACGCTGCTAGACGTCCCTTAAGAGCCGACCACACAAGGGCTGACAGAACCACACCGTCACACAGTCATGTTGTTCAAAACCCATATTACTTTCTGTGAAATACAAAAGCTGATATTTTACATTTATTGAAGGTCTACGGTGACCTGTGGCTGTCAGTCTTCAAAAACACCATGAAAGTGGCAAATTTTTGAATGCCATAAGAGAGTTTATGTGTGAAACAGGCTGAAAATCTTTTCTTCCACCGTAGCTTTCAAACATTACTCACATTTGTGCATGTTCAAACGAAGACACAAGTCATTTTTAAAGCTTGACAGCCCCTGGTCACCACTGCTTAAAAAAAATTCTTCAAAATTCTTCAACATACCGGTTTTTAAATGACCTGAGGGTCTTCCTTTTACATCTCCGGATGTGTTTGAATTTGTCAAGTTCGTTCCCCAGCGGCTCGCAGGTCTCTATGTACAGGCTTACATCCATGTACCGCTGCATTGTGAGAAGTCAGATGGAGGTCAGGGGTTCATGCAGTTTTAATTGCTGAACTGGTTTTGTAAGGGATTCTCTCTCTCACATGCTCAATTTTGTTTTATTTCCCCTGCTTTTTTACTTTTTTGGCTTCTGTTTACACTCTCTGTGGTCTCCTGCCCTGCGGTTCAGTCTGAATGTAAAGATGTGATGATGGAGCACAAGGCCACAGCTAATGGACGTTTGCTCTTTTAACCTGCAGGGTGAATTATTTAGAGCCTCACGGTAAACACAGAAGCCCTTGAGCACTAAGTCCTCTCTTTTATTCTTCTTCATCTGTTTTCATTTTTTCTTAACAAGTTTTTCACTCTCTCCATATCTCATTCTCACTCTTTCTATCTCATGTTGAGATGGGATCTGGTATGAGGCTGTTGCCATGTAGCCCCTAATTTACTTCCACCCCATCTCCTGTCTCTCCCCCTCTCATCTGCTCTCTGATTGGTTGAGAGCACTTGTGTCTCCGGTAGGTGTGAGGAAAGGCTCAGTGCCCTGCGGCGTCTCTGCTGCTCGAGTTAGCTGTACCGCTCAGGCCTGCGGGTCATCCCGCTCGTGTGGTCTGTCCCTACCAACCCTTTCTCCATCTGTCAATGTACACACACCTTTCACACCTCACGCACACACACCTGTGACCTCAGAGGGCTGGAGTGGGTGTGTGTCAGTCTGTGTTTGGATCAGCTCTCTATTTCAGATAGAGCAGGTTTTCACAACATTTTTGTCTGCTGAACTCCTAGAAATAAATCATTTACTTACACCTGACATTTTATGTAATGCTTAACAAAAATTAATAATGGCTTCAACCTGTTTACTGTCACCATTCTACAGGTGGAACACTTGGGTTATTTCACTAATTACTATTAATATTTCTTGAAATGAAATAGTTGAATTCTAATCTAATCAGGACAAACTATATAATGATGGAAAGGTGTAAGACTCGAGAATAAATATTTGACAAATTTTCATAACAATAAACATAAACGACAACAAAAAACCATAATGTTATTGTTATTTTTAACTAACTTTTAATTATTTTTAAAAAATAAATAAAAAAATAAAAAAGTAGTTTGGATGGTGCATTTTCATGTTTATGGTCAATATGTTCAGTGACAGTTGAATTAATTAATATAGTCATTACTGTAATTACCTATTTTTGTGTGGAATAACAAAGCATTATATTTTGATTGATAGCTTGGTTATTTAATTGTATGTATTTCAATAATACACATTTTTAATTTCATAATGTTTCATTTATTTCATTCAAGACTCCTGCAGTTCCATAATTAATTGTAATCCCTGGTTGGAGTATTCTCAAGTACACATACCTTTTTGTATAAAATATTAGGTGTTATAAGTGTTATGTTTTGATTGATTAATTTTCCATAATTAATTAAAAAAAACACATTTTTAATTCATTGCATTTTCTATTTCTATCACAGTCTCAG
Organism: Beaufortia kweichowensis; assembly: GCA_019155185.1. Taxonomy (NCBI): domain Eukaryota; kingdom Metazoa; phylum Chordata; class Actinopteri; order Cypriniformes; family Gastromyzontidae; genus Beaufortia; species Beaufortia kweichowensis. The sequence continues at coordinate 8,102,587 of CM032803.1, read as the reverse complement.
AAACTCACTGTGGTTTTATTATGAATGTCCAATCTCTGGATGGATACTATTTGATCACCAGACTTTTGACTTTTATAATGAAACTGGTCCACCCTATAACGTCTCCAGCCAAGAACTGCCCACTTACCTGGCTGGAAAAAGTCTTTTAGGTGCAGTTTTGTTGAGTTTATCTCAAACTGTTGCATTAAGACTATATTAAAACTAAACTAAAATGACAAATTAAAAATAAAATACAAATAAAAGCTAAATTCAAAGTTTAATACTGTGGGTGGACTGTGAGGGTGTAAATACTCATATGAATAATGAATGGGAAACTCTGCCATACAGTATAAATTAAACTTAACAGACTGGTATATATTTCTTGTGTAATTCACTTTTCAGTTATCACTCCCTCATTTTTCATCCCTTCTCTCTCTCCATGTCTCTTTCTCTTATCCACTCTGCTCATCTTTGTCTTTACCTAATTGGCCATTGTTTGTAAAACAAAATAGCAGCCGTGAGCTTGTGTCTGTCCTGAGTGTTCCTGATGAATTGATTGCTGGTGTGTGTGTGTGTGTAGATGAGTAAGTATGCTTTGAAAGAGTGTTGGGAGGAGATGTTAAACTCATGGTCAAGTTCACAGTTGGCTGGTGTTTGTCAGGCTCATTAAGGGTTGACAAACCACAGGCTATAAAATCAAAGCCCATTACACTAAATCCACTGCATGCTCCTTAAAGCTGAAGTGTGTAATTTTTTCAATGTTAAAATCTTTCTCCCCTGGCTTAATTTTCAGAGAAAACTTTTAAGTAAGATTTTTCATAAGCTGATCTTGTGTGTCAACACTTCGGCTCTGTGGCCAACACAACAACATCACCTCAGCCAATGGTGTGCGTGTGGGGCGGGGCTATCTGCTGGCAGTGTTTAGGAAACTTGTTTAAAAAAATATTATTATTTATGCAATCATGTTTTGATGATGCTAGTGATCCAGAACTTTCCACAGATTAAATGTCCTCAGTGGGACTTTCCTATTTTTAAAATAGCATTAAACCACTGAAAAAGCTCTGGACCGCCAGCAGTTATTTCAGCAAGCACCACCCCTCTTAATGGGCTCTAGGACTATCTGCAACCTTCACAAGCTTGTCAAGGATGCGTCAGACAGGGTTTGATGGAGTGTTAAGAGAAAATGTGTGTAGTGTGTGTGTGTTTGTTGTGAAGACACACACAGAGCTGTTCTTCTCACCAAACATACTGTTAATGAGAAATGCCTCATAGCCAGCACAGAGGATGACTATCCCTCTCTTTGCTTTAATTGGAACCTGAAGAACATTGTGAAGATGTAAGGAAATTTCTTTGCAGAACGGTCTTTTGTTGTTTTAATCTCAATCTCCTGGGTTTTAGTCATAGTCCCAGCTAAACGTTGTATTTCTTTGGACATAGAGATGAGAAAGCAGAGTGGGAGACGAGAAGCGTTGGTGTATTGTTGTTGAAAAAGGGTTGTTCTGTTCTGTTCTGTCCGTCCATCACAGCGCTGGCACACAGGTTATCTCGCTATAGGTGTCTCTGAAGCTCATTGTGTTTTGGAATCCCACTGTTTTTTCAAGACGGTTTACTTTTGTCTTGCTTCTTTTGCACAGATGAGCTTTCTTGTACCCATCTCTATATTTTGTGTTTTTTCTTCCTCGCTGGAAGATGTTTTGCAGAGCTTCTGTTTCTCTTGAATCACTGCAATCCTGATCTTATTGAGTGCCTAATTCTTAGAACTAAGTGTTGAGTCAATTTAGATTTTGCTCATTAATTCTGACATTGATTCACTATTGAACAGACAACCGTAACTGACATAAAATCAACTCTTTTGACAGTATTCTCAACAGTAATATACATTTCTACCTTAAACTGTGTTTAGTTTTTAGTCAAATTATGAGAAATTTACATTGATGTTTTAATCTAAAAAGTTTTACTTTCAGAACTTGACAAACAGCATCCTACTCCAAAGACATCTAGATGAATATATTACCACAGTAAAGACCTGATGATGCATATGATGCTGAAAGACTTGGGCTGCCCACTCACGTTGCACTATGATCATGATCGTCTGAATGATCCCAGTGTTAGGAAAGTTTATTTCTAGTGAGATTATCATTTGTTACAAACTCATCTTCACACTCAAGTGTTTCTTTGATTGTTTTGTGAAAGTGTCAAAATGTAAGAATGTGCAGCTTTGAAAGCATATTGAATGATGGGCAGTGAAGAAGAAAAACCTGCACCCTGCCATTTCATTTTTAAAAAGGCACTTAAGTAGATGTCTTAAAAGCACAGCAGACAAATGAATCAATTTATTGTAAAGCTCAGAATAAATGAAATGCCACATTACAGTCATTTTGCTGCTGTCAGTTGCAGTTCAGTATGGAAACAATATGATGATGTCATCATGATTGGTTATATTTTGAATTCCTATTGTCAAAAATTAATGTGAAATTTTCTAATGTTTTGTTTAATTAAAATGACATAAAAAAACATGAAACACATCATGCTAAGCAAAGAATCCATTTAACAAAGTTTAAAGTAAATCTGTGGTTTTGGGTTGAATCAACTGTTGAGGCTTAATACTTAGGAGGGTTATACGATTTAGAAGAACCTCAACAACTCCTAACTAAGTTAAAAAATATTAATAAATTGCTATATTTCATATTATACTATATTATATTTCAAGCGCTGCACAAAATGTATGAGACAACCTTTTTATACATTTTAGTTGTTTAGTTTCATGTATAATGAATGTGCATGTTGATGTTTCACTGTGTTCTGTCCCCAAAATGCAATTCAGTTTCTGACCTTGTAAGACCTTGTGCATGTTATTTTGACAAGATGTGTCATTGGCACAAAGCATTTCTATGTGTACTGTCTGTTTTTGTGTGTGTTTTGACGTCTCTGAATAATTGTGTCCCATCCGAATGCCTAATGCCAAGGACATTGGGCTCAGTCACATAGAAACCTTCAGAAGGGCAAATGAATCCTCAAATGTATCTTCGGATTTAGAGGATGACTCAATTCTCAGATATAGAGCCAGACGGCTGCTGCTGGTTAGACTGATGCAAGTACAGTGAGCATCCCAAATTATACTCACCGTGTCAGAACAAACAATCAGGTGCTGCTGGGGCTGTTTCCTCTGTGTCTGTGTGCTTTTGTGGGTGGATGCACCTGACAATAACCTTTGTGTTAGTGTGTGAGTGTTTGTGTATGTGTGATCTGTCTGTTTCGGCAGCGGTCGTTCCAGTCCGCCTAATTAACCTGCTTCAGACAGCTTCTGCATGCCAACAGGTGGTAAGATCAGGGAGGCCTGACTGACTGGATCAAAGCCAGCCAACATAATTACAAAAGCCTTTCTGCCATCCACTCTCTCTCTCTTACATAACACCATATTGCTCAGCTCTATTTGTGCCACACAAACTGCATTATGATATTTGCTGGAGCCTTAACTAAACAACCTCCGAGTGCCCCCGAAACATAATTGGTACCAATATGGATGTGTATTTGAGAGCAGTATCGATCTGTTGATCTGACGTTTTCTCCAGTGTGGAAAACGGTAAAAGTGAACATGGGAACGTGTTTGGCTCCATACTGGGTTTGATATTTCATTGGTCTCATTAGAGCTCAGTTGGAGTTTCAGTTAATTCAGAGGGGTCATTTATTGAGGTCAGAATATTATAGAGACTTAGAAGTTGGCACTTTTGTTAAGTTATGCCAGTGAGAAATCACCATCTAGCAGACACATCTTTTTTTTGCCTTTTTATTGTTTTTTGGACAGAAAAGTGTAGTGAGACAGGAAGTGATTGGGATGAGAGAGAGGGTAGCAGGCTTGGAAAGGACACCAGAGCCAGGATTCGAACTCTCGTCGCCGAAGCGCAGTTGCGCTGTATATATGTCTGGAGCGCTGTCCACTCAGCCACAGGCTAGCAGACACATCTTTAAACTGTCTAGCACCTCAGCAACCTCAAAAAATAGTCCTGGGAAAACACATGGTGCCAAATTTGCACGGTGAAGTAACACAAATATAACATTTTTAAGACCTTTTAAATGTTTGAGATCGACACCCAGAGTTTTTCATGTTGGACCGAAGGGTTGTAGAACAGCGTGTTGGCTGCAGCTGTGTAAGAATAGTGTGGTATAATCAGTTGTATCAGTTATTCTATCCTGGGAAGATAGTGTTGGTTTCAATTTTCAACCAGAGACAAATGTCCTGCCAGGCCCTGCTGGAGGTTGTCATCAGCCTTTCAGATATCATCAATTACGCTCATATCAGTGCCTCCCTTTTCTAAACCCTCTGCAGCCCTGTTTTAACTGCACTTGCTTAAATCAACAAAGGGCAGTGGTATTAACAACCTTTTTTTTTGAGCAGCATCCAAATTATAGCAAATAATAAATAAAGTTCATTGATAACATTAAAGTCAATTCAAATTAACCTGCTAACTGTCACTGCACATATTGAGTATACACATCATTTTATAAAAATTGTTGATATTTTGTAATCTTTTTTTATTGTAGGTGGGTTTTTTAAAATAACATTAACATTAAAATCTTTTCCCTAAATGTTTTTTAGTTTGTTTATTGTTATGAAATGTTTTTAATATATATTCTTAAGTCTTAGACATATCCCCATCAATATATAGTTTGTCATGATTAGATTGGAATTCAACTATGAAATATTAAAGTAAACAGTGAAATAGCCTGTGGTGACAGTTAACAGGTTTAATTACCGTGTTAACATTTAAAAGTTTAAGCAACTTTAAAAACTCCCAATTGTATTGATTGTTTTCAAACAGGTTTTCTGAACATTTTCCTATCTGCTATTTCTGTCCATATATCAGAAACGATTTTTTATTTTATAAACAATATTATAGCTAGATAGGTTAATGGCTAAATGGCAAAACTATGTTTTGACCTTGCCACAAACTCTTTGTCATTTGCTAAATATGTTGGATCAGTTTTGCACTCCAACACCACAGGAAAGAGGCATCAGGCACATTAAACGTACTTTTACAATATCAGCCCCCTGTGTTTACGGCCACTATCTCTCTCAGCCAAATGCAGTGACAGTGAGGTTCCCCCCAGGGCAGCACTCGAGGAGGGAAGCCTATTAGCTTAGCCTAGTGGTCCTCGACCTCTTTCTCCGGCCCCCTCTTGCTTTTTTCTTTGGGTTCCCCTGTAGGAAGCTAATGGTCCATTGTGACAAGCTGCAATTTTTGAGTGTGTTAGAGCGTGTTAGTGTCAGTACCCGACATGTGGTTGGGGCTGTAGGCATAGATAGCGTAGCAGTCTGACGCCATGCTTGAGAGCGCACCATCAGACAGGTCCCCCGCCGAGCTCTGAACTTTTGGTTCTTTGGCACACTCGCGGCCATAATCATGTGTCGCTCGGGGCTCAGATGTAGAGCTTTTACGCGCCGCTGTCTCATAGCGAGAACCTGTCACTCAGGAGGTTGGATGCCTTTAGCTGCGTCACCCACCCCTGTGTCCTTGGGGTCTTTGGTTTCACTTCACTGATATCTGCCATGTCTGTGCCACTGTGAAGACAGGAAGAGACAGCTTAGATTGTCAGCTTGTAGAGATGTTTACTTTCTCACTACCTTACACAAACATCTTTCTTAGAACAGGAGGAGGAGGAGATTTCAGCACCATGGACAGCTCCAGCGACTGCATTTCTCATATCTCACACTTTTCATTTCATTGATTCAATCCAAAAACAATCTTCATTTAAAACTTCTTTAAATTATTTAAATTCATGTTTCTTTTGTTCACAGTATTCTTTTGTTCACAGTGTCCTTCCCTTTCTCTGCCTCTTCCTTTCTTATATTGATTTCTTGCACGTTTCATTTTCCATCTCCAGCTACCCCAGTCCCACAGCTTCATCAATGAAATGATATATATCACTCTCTTTCCTTGCTTTTCATCTCTCTCCTCCACCTCCTGTGCTTTTAATGTCGGAGATGTATTCATCTTGACACAAACTGTTGCCTGGCATGCTAAATATTTTATTAGCCCTCTCTTTTTTCAAAGGGGAAATTTGAAGAGGATGAGAAGGTGAAGCTTTTTCTTCACTGCCTTTGAACACCCTCTTTGCACTCAGCCTGTAGGGGGCGTTAAAACCTTCATACACTCTCTAATCAGCAGTTGCCCCGTTAAAAACACTGTAAACAAGTTTAACAGTCACTTACTGGAAACACTGGCTGATGCTAGCAATTGACTGTAATTACAAACAACACAACATGATTATTATATTTTATAGCAGTGTTCGGCCTCTTATTGTATAATAGCTGTTATATTAACATCGGGACTTGTGGTAATGATACACTAGACAAGTTAATATCCTAATAATGATGAAAGATAATGATAATGTGGCTTTGGGTGAGAACAGAATCAATAGATGAAGCATTAAGTCAGCATGAGAGCTCTTAAGAAACCCACTGGACCTGTTTGGTCTCGCCCTCACAATATATTTAGCCATAACAGTTGATTGTATTTCTCGTTCTGTTATACTCAGTCGGACCCATGGGTCAAAATGTGTGTGTGCTGTTTCTGACGCTCCTTGGCTGAACGGCTGTGTCATGGCTGCGGGTCTGTGCAAAAATGGGTCAAATTGCGATACAAGGGGTGAGTTCAGAGGCTAGATTGTGTTCGACTGAAAGCAGCAAAATCAGAGGACAAAGAGATTTTATGGTGTGAGAGGTTTTTAAAGTATAGTTGGGGCATCTAAAATGAGAAATAGTTGATAATTTACATCTTCCTTACATAATTACCAATATTATAAAGATAATTATTACTGTCCCATCAGTATGGTGAAGTTCAAGACCCAAACAAGAACATGGTTTTCTGCTTGATGACACTGAGGGTGTGAATTTAATTATCCTTGATTGTTTTAATCTTCTACTCTACTAATGTCCAGCAGTCAATTGAGAAAACAGTTGAAGGTAGATATCTTCTTTAGCATCTGGTGTAATTGTGGATTGCTTTGTGATTCATGGAGATGATTACTCTGAGGCACACTGTAACAGTCAGCAGCTATTGTAATTAGTGCTATAATTATAGATTGATACAGGAGTTGATTAGTTGTGTCATAGGGGGTGAAAGCAAACTGTTGTTAAAGGTAATGAATGACTTTGCTAAGTTATTTCAATTCTACATGCTGTATTTTAATCATTTTATACAATATGGAGCAGATTATGAAAACTAAATATTTTATTCAATAGCAATGTAAATAAAAACATGTGTCCAGTGTCTTTTGTAATGTCTGGGAACTTTATAGATGTATACAATTAAATAAATTATGAATCAATGAAGTCCACAGGAAAGTTGCATTCTTAATGGTTTGTGTATTTTATGTTACTTCCATAATATATTCTGACTTGAATGGGTTACATGTTGTAATATGAACACCCGAGTGTTTGAACGAGCGAGTTCATCAGGTGCACTTGTAGGCAGCAATACAGCAGGGTTTCTTCTTCAGACTGTGATTCTGTTTGGTTCCTGGCACTTGAACTTCAAGGGACCAAAGTTCATATGATGATTCAGATTGAATATTTACTGTTAAATCCTTAGTGTGCCTTGCCTTGTCTCTCTTTCTGTCTATGTAAGACTGTTGGATTGCTTCTCTCCCCTGTGTCATGATGGAGTTCATCAGAAAATGTTTTTCCAACATTATAAAGAGGAATGTCAGTCTGCCTTTTCTTTAGAAGGACATATCAACCTTACGCCTTTCTTCTCTGTTTTTGTTATTACACTTAGCTTTTTATTTGCCTTCACATGATGAAAAGTTCAGCTTAGACACACAAAAGAATAACGCAGATAAGAGCGCCGAGTAGAAGTGAGAAAGTACATTGGAGAGAGAGTGAGATTTTGCCTGTGAATCCCAAATCCAATTATCATTTGTTTTATGTGTTTTTTAAAAGTTGTTTCTTTTCTTTTTTCATCAAGTCCACGGTGTCTGCATAGGGATTTGCAATAATACTTATTTTAAAATGTGTAAAATGTATAAAATAAGACAGCTTTACTGCCTGAAAAAAATAAAAAATATTTTTATTACAGTATATTTGCTGCAGGATGTTGATGTAGTCTTGAGTTTCGAGACTGTAGTAAATGTATACTCCAAATTATTACGTATTAAGCTATGATGACTGGAAGTGAATATTAAAACTTCAATATACAGCAACCATTATCGGGAATTAAAAAAATATAACTTTTAATTATAACACGGCAGCTCAATTTCACTCTTATATCTGTCTTCATGCATTGAAGAGTACTTATTTTCCCTTACAAGACCATTTCATGCCTACCTGCCTCCATTACTTCAAGTGCCTCTATGCACATCCTGTTTAAAGATATGCCCAAGAGAAGACATTTAAAGCAGGAACATCTCTTATCTGTCCTTTTCTTCCTGATTCTCTCCCGTTCTCTCCTTTCTTCTTCTACCCTGTTGCTATTCCCGTCCCCTCTATTTGGGTCACTGCACTCATCCATCAGGGTGGGAGACAGATGGGAATTTCCTTCTGCTCCTCCCTGCCATGTTCCCCAGGTTCTCTTCTCCTTTGTGTTTTTTTCCTTTGTCTCCAGAGGACCCACTGCACATCCATCTCTGCAGTTGTTCATCATAGCCTAGTTTACATGACCCATCCTGTTAAGCATCGCTGGACAGTTTGGGGCTTTATATACAGTATGTATGCCATCAGGGTGCCGGTATCGTAATAGTTAATGATCTGGGTCGCTTGTTGAGTCTCATGTAAGCTGACCCAGAAACTCAATAGTTCCTGTTAAATCAGAGTCTTGCTCTATCAACATTGTGCCCGTGAGCAAGGCATTTAACCACAGGTTACTCCAAAGAGACCGTCTGTGCAATTAGTGTAAAGGAAGTCTCATTGGATTAAAGCCATCTGCTAAATGACAAGAAAAACCTTTGCAGATTCTGTTTAGTGGTTTGCAGAGATGTATTTGAATTTGAGTGCAAATCTGGTGAGAAGTCACATTTTTAGGATATAAATGAGGCTGATTTGGAGAGTCAGCTCCTCTAGACTTCTGAATAACAAAAAGGTACTGCGTTGTAGACCATGTTTTTTGTGCTACATCAATACTATTCTCCTTAAATGAGCATATTACTTATAGATTTATTTATGTGTCATTTTGTAACACGTGTAGTTGTAACTGCTATAAGCTGTGTAACCTAATGTAGTAAGATTCAGGTGTTACTGTACATCTTTTAGATTACCTGACAAAAACCTTACTTTACTCTTTAAAGGAATAATTCCCCCATTTTTTTTCTTATTTACTCACCCTCATGTCATGTCAAACCTGTATGACTTTCTTGCTTCAGCAGAACACAGAAGAAGATATTTTGCAAAACGCTGATTACCGGCACCCATTCACTTTTATAGTATGAACACAAGGTATGATGGAAGTCAATGGGTGCCGGTAAGCAGCGTTTTGCAAAATATCTCCTTTTGTGTTCCACAAAAAAAAGAATCATATATAGGGTTTGAATGACATGAGGGTAAAATTATGACATAATTTTTATTTTGGGGTGAACTATCCTATATAATACTATAAGTATTTCATGGTAATTGTGATATATAGTTGTCATCTTTTTAGTCATCTTTCTACTTAAAATCTGATTACAATCTTACAATTTCTATAGTTAGTATCACTTATATACATTTTATAAAGCATTTTGGTGCACAAACTTGTTTAGCACGATGCATATAATGTTCGGCTTACAAACCAACAGACAAACAGTGTTTGTCTCATGTAAAAAATGCAATAATACCATGTATTAATATATTTTGTAACAATGCAACAATGCACAGTTGTGAGAGGTACTATAAAAATTACATTTGAATACCACAAAATATGAATATAGTAATGATTTACTGTAACTATTTTGCAGTATGACACTACTATACTTTCTAAAAAAAAAACATGCTGTTGGTTTAAAAATTTTTAGAAAATGTCCATATTTGTCCCTGCCAACCCAGCATTGGTAATTTTGAACCCAAGATGGATTTGTCCATATTTTACCCAATTCTGGGTTAAAACAACCAAGAATATTTTTAAGAATGCATGCATCAGAATACCATAATATTACCCTCCATGAACACCACAGCACTTTCTGTAAAAACAAATCTATAGGCGACACAACACTGTTAAAATTTTCAGGTAAACAGCATTAACAGTCATTACCACTCTGTCCGCTGCAGGAAAACAGGTGCATTTAGCTGGTCTGAAGGGCAAAGCAGCGGTTGAAGCGATGACATCACTAACCTGTTCTGTACAGTATCATATGCCTTGATAATGTTGGTGAGTACAAGCACCGTGTGTATTTAAGAGCAGATCCAGGAACATTACCCTCCCCCACGTCTGGGCTGAAAATCAGAGGTTTATTGTGGGTTTGTGCGTAGGTGTGCGTAGGTGTCTCTGAGTTTGTGAGTTATGTGTGTGTGTGTGTGTGTGTTTTTAGAGGTCAAGGACGGTCTCATATGCCCTGCCTCTGGCTGCTCTTGTGTGTACCCTTGTGGCGTTTATTTAAAGAGCTCATCAGCACACACACACAAACACACACACACACAAACTCTATACCCAAAGTGTCCTGCCTCCCAGTCTGCCGGATTAATTAATCTCTTTTCCTTTCCTGATCCTCGAGAGCGGTTGAAAGGGTCCAGCCTCTTGCTGGTGGGCATCAGATGCCAGGGCTGAACTATTCATCACCACGACTTCTGGGAGAAAAAGAGAGAGAGAGAAGGAGAGAGAGATGAATGGAGGGAACATGAGGAATAGAAGAAATGTAAGGCGAATGGAAAGGGTGGAGGGGTGAAGGTGGTTCTCCCCCAGCTGGCTGGTGCTATGATTAAAAGTAGGGATGTTTCTATTGTGTAGCTGACAGAAGTTCTCATAATTTTGTCCGTATTGCTGAGGTGTGCACTCGGGGACGGCTGGGAAGGACGTAATGAGGGACTTTCAGGGGATTTGAAGCACGTAGCGGACAAACCGTCTTAGCGGTGCAGATTAAGAACCTCTGTCAGCATGTGCTTCGTTGTCCCTAAGTACCACCACATTTGTTTTTCTTTAAATGGGGAAGTTTTCTCAAAAATGATTGGTTTGTACATTACAAAGAGTGCAGGTGAAAAAGATGTGGGATAATGCGGGAGTTATGGGACCTGAAACACATGTGAGTGCATGTCCTGACGAGAAAGATGATGCAAATGAACAGACACGAGAAGAAAAAGAAAAGAAATGGAAAGAGGGAGAGAGAGAGGAGGAGCACGGCGTTCGCGTCAGCCTTTGATCAGACCGGCACCTGACGCGGCGGAAGCTCCCGGGTGCTTCTTCACGAGGTACATCAAGGACAGAGCTAACAAAGTAAAGAGAAGAGAAAACAAACAGGCTTACAGGGAGGTCCGTCACAGAGCCGACAACACAGCAGTGGGTGGCACGCCTCTCTTATCTCGTCACTCTGCACAAACGCGCTCGCTGTGTTAAGACATGGAGTAGATGAGTTTAAAAAAGCTTTGAGTTCAGCTTCAGTAAGAATTGTTTACATTCAGAAGTTTTCTCTAGATACTCCAGTGTGTTTATATCCCCGCTTGAAAAGACCTGCATATACATGATGTTTTTATGCTGGTGGTGTTCTCGATAGGTTGTGTAATGCTTTCTTGATTGATCATAATGATTAAATACACCATGCTGGTCATCCACACTGGAAAAGTGGATATATGCAGTAGTTATATATGCCCTCATGTCATTCCAAACCTGTATTTGCACTTTCTTTGTTCTGCAAAACACAAAAGATGTTTGAAGAACGTTGATAACTAAACAACATTGACCTCTATTGATTTCCATTGTATGGACACAAAACATCAAAATATCTTTTTTAAATATTATTATTTTCTTAATATTTTCCACAGACTAAATAGTCATATACACATTTTGAATGGCATGAGGATTAATTAATGATGAAAGAATTTGTATTTTTTTGGGTAAACCATCCCTATAAGGAGTTTTTGCTTGATGTAACCATTAAAATGGTTTTGTTGGGCATGACTGAAATACTGTAGTTCAATCATAATTGATTTTTATAACCAATTAATTTAGGTTAAGCTCATGAAGTTACAGATGAACAACAGCCTACCAGCCACAGTACGTTTTACTGGTACACCAAACCAGCATACCAGCTAGCACTATAGACTGTACAAGCACAGAAATGAAATATCTATTTTCACAATGCAGGTCACCTTTAACATTTTTCAAATGTTACAGAAATTAGGTTTTCCCCACAGCGTCAGATGGAATGAAAGGGAGATATAGGTGTAAACTCATCTGCAGTGTCCCTCTGTGAATAACTGAGACTCACAGAGAAAATATATCATTCATGTGGCACGTTTTGGCTACCAGGTGATAATAGTGTTCGGCTTTATGAACCCATTGACACAAACCTTTAAGAAAGTGTACCATGTAGACCGTTGCTGTGCTAAAAGGATTTGGTAGAAATTACCTTTAAAAAAGATATTCGACACATTCTAAAATCTCTTGCAAGGGCAGACTGAATCTGAAGAATTAGACATGGTGATGAAAAAGACCCAGATATAGAATAGTGATGATATGATGATTCGATGATTGAGGCCAAGAAGGTCTAACAATGTTCTTCTGTTAAAACGCTTTACCACCCGCAATCTCAGTCTTTAACAGTGACTTATTACTCCTCATGAGATCCTGTTATATTAGTTTCTAATAGTCACAGCCTACAGCACTGATATCTATCCAGAAAGATGGGGTTTCGTCCCAGTCCTGCCATTGAGCTCCTGTAAAGTTAATTGAAGAAAAAAGTGGGTCTTTTGATCTAGTTCATACCTGCAAGTCTCTGTGCTCCACATTCAGTTCAGGGTCTGTCAGTGTTTAGTGATATGGATCTCAGCTGTCTGGACATCATTACCGGTGCTGCTCCTCAGAGCAGAACTAAAGATCAGCCCGGCTGATGGTTTGACTCACTGAGATTTGAATCAGAGCTGATGTAGCAGGCGCTGATCCACAAACCTCAGCACAGCTGCCTTCTGTTTCATCAAATGAGCATTTGTGCCAAGCTGGTCTGTGTATCTAACCCTCACCATAAGGCAGTTTTAGAGTTTGCTGAAGTGATCATATTTCAGTTGACCTATCTGCAGTTTAGAGATTAATGGATGCCTCGGACAGAAATCTGATTAGATGGTGGAAAGCCGAGAAAATTGATTGCCACGTGTGTTTGCGGTGTCTTTTGATACCGTGCCAAGCCGAGGGAGGGTGTGAGACACAAACACAGCAGATGAAGTTTAAAACCAGCGGTTTGGACTGTTGTGTGGCTTTTCCACTTGACATGAAACAGTTTGTACAAACACTTCCTAGTTGGATTCTTAAGTGTTGCATACTATGTCAACCATCTTTATCATGGAGATGTTAAAAAATGAGAAGGACAACAATCATCTCTATTTGCCTATTTGGTTTAAGAGATTATAAATATTCTTTATTTTAGAGAGTTTAGGCCAGCTGTGAGAGGACAAATGCTTCTGACAGCTCTTACAAACTAGTACTACAATCTTAAATAAAAATTGAAGGTTTTATTTTATTTTAGTATGAATATTTAAGCCTTAATGATATCTTGTGGGGCACTGTTTGTAAATTGAAATGTGTAACAAAACTGGTTAAATTATGTCAGATAATAATAAATAATAAAAATAATAATAATAAACTTAGGAAAATTTTATTAAACTCTAGATTTGACATTTTTATTTAACATTTAGATTTAACATTTAAATATAACAATATGTATATTTATATTTGTAATTTACGTGTAACATTTACATTTAGTAAACACTGTAATTTAGCATATAATATTTTATATGTAATAATATCAAAATAAAATTAAACAATGCTTATTTATGTAAATCTTCCAAATTGTATCTTTTAAGAATAACTAAATCATAATTTAAGATGTAATTTGTTTTTGTGACACATTTTAATTCACAAACAGTCTCCCATAATATCTGTGTGTTCAAAAACACTGACAAAATTCACATTTTGAAGATATGGGCATTCAAAAGTCTTTCAGTTTTTCGGGATGTCTATGACATTATCCTGCACTTCAGATTCCAGATGTAAACTAAACACTATTGGCTATTTTAGAAGGGGTAGGAGTTACTCAATATGTCCCACCCTAACTTCCTGTTTCAGTGGAACATTTCATGGCACTTCAATACTGTAGGTCTTTAGGTACACATGACTTCACTTTCTACATCCATTCTTGTTTCTTTCTCCTTCACCTCTCGCCATCTATCGCTCCCTCACTAGTGCTCACATCTGGAAGCTTCACATCTTCAAAACCACTTCTCTATCCCCTCGCCGCACTGCTTTAAAATTCAGCTCCTCGCTCTTCTATCTGCTTTTAAAACCCTACTTCAAAAAGAAAAGACTTTTCCTTCATTACCAGCTCTGTACTTTTATTAGAGTGTGGCATTAATATGCATTCTGTGGCCAGTATTTGCGTAAATTTTAAAATCAGGCTCTGTAGGATTGATATGCGGTCAGACGGGGAATATAAATAATTGGATGGAGGAGGTGATGTTCAGGTGGAAGAGGGCACAAAATGAGCCTTGAAGAGGTGTGAGGTGAACACTGTATTTATTCTGTATTTACGCATGGCCACAGGCGTGGAGAGACAGACCGAGGCGTCAGAGAGCAGAATCTTGATTGAGATGAGATGTCTGTGCCAGAATGACTGCTATAGCTTCTTTTTTAGTCATTTATCTAATCTATTCATTCGTTCGTCTTAAGAGTTTTAGCTGTATTCTTTGCACATGAAGTATTACGTTTTAAACTTTTGCTTCTGCTGACAAAGGAACATGCGTTTAAGAGATGCATGAAATGTACTGTATGTGTGTTTTATTCAGAACTATAAAATGAAAATAAATGTGTAGTTTCTTTGAAATGTGAAATGTGAAATGTATTCATCTAAACATAAATGAATTTGTGTGGAAGTGTGGAGCATTAGCAATGGCCCTCATCTGTTATTAAAGTAAGGTCACATTAGAGACGTGTGTGTTTGTGTGTTACCCGCCGGTGTTGTGGAGTTTAATTGCAAGGTCTCATCTCAGTGATGACTCTGGTGGATTTGTGTGTGTATGGGTTTCATGTGTCTGGTATACTGCCATCACTTGACTCAGGCAGTCTTTGATAAAGGCTTCAAAGCTCTTCTTCTGAGTGTCTCTCTCCACAGGTTCTGGCATGTTTTCTGAGCTTTCTCTCTCTTTGCTGGGACGTTTCACCTTCTTTGAGTCGCATAGCGCCCATTTCCTCCACCTGCCTATGTGTGTCCTTTTCATCTGATTGGAATCATGGAAACATCTAGTTTTGTTGGTTCATCCACACTGTCACATAAAGATGAGCGAATCAGAAGTTATGTTTTGATAATATATTGCATAAAATATATTATATTAGACTATATCAGAACAATTTTAATCATTTTCAGAATTTAAACACAGTACAATTTTTAATAGTTTACAGTAATAAAATCTTCCAGTCCACAGTGATTTGTTTTTATTAAACCGAAGGAAGTTTTACTATTACTAGCATAATTTACCATTTAAATAAGTTTTTACCAGAAGTTTTTACCATACAAATAGCTCAGATTTTAATATTTGGTGGTTTAAATACCACATGAGAACTCTTTAAAGCATGATAAAAAAAAATCATGTTTAAAGCAGTCTGACAAGTGCCACTTACAGAATTTTCACGTCCGTAATAGTCCACATCTTCATAAATGTAGAAGTTTTTTTTTTTTAAAGTAAAATAGCTATTTTATGTTCTTTGAAGTGTCGCCTCTTCTCCATTTGTTGAGTATTGTTGCTTCTGGTTTGTGCATTTTAAAGTATTTTGCCTCTCAAAAACATGACCTTTTTGTCACTTTCATCATGTATGTATATTTCCCCCCCTTAAAATGTGTGTAAGACTGATATTTGTCTTATCTCTGCACTCTTTCAAGAGGGGTTTATGAAAATATAAACAGCTGCTTTAACATATTATTAAATATATTCTCTGAGAATTTATATTTCAAGTATTAACTAAAAATGTAACATCCATAATGCTGGAATTGCTGGAATATCTAATTTTGTTTTAAATAATTTAATATCATTTCTTATAATTCTTATAAGTTCTTTATGCAAAACTGCATTTACATTTTTCAGGGACACATATATACATTGTGAAGGTACTTGATGAGGTCATGAGGTTTATCTAGCATAAACAGGTGAATCATGTTGTTTTATCTTCCCTGACACACAGTAAGATGGTGAGGACCAGAAATCAATGCAGTCTATACTGAGACTTAGATTAAGTGGCGCCAGATTGTTGTTTATAAAGACATTGTTTTGTGTGTGTGTGTGTGTGGACACAGAGGTCTCATCCTGTACTCATGAACTCAACTTTGCCCCTTGTAAAGTCACAG
Source organism: Beaufortia kweichowensis (assembly GCA_019155185.1). Classification (NCBI taxonomy): domain Eukaryota; kingdom Metazoa; phylum Chordata; class Actinopteri; order Cypriniformes; family Gastromyzontidae; genus Beaufortia; species Beaufortia kweichowensis. The sequence goes on along the minus strand of CM032803.1, from coordinate 8,086,102 downwards.
AACAAGAAATCAATATGATCCATACCAAAAAGTCACGGTGGTCAAGTTCCTGGCGCCAATAATACATCCAGCTATCCGTCATTGGAAAATTTAATACAGAAAGATGACTTTTTGTTTACGACCGATGTAAAGGATTTATCTTTGAGAAATGAAGTTGATATCACATGCACCGACTGCATGGTATTTTCCACTTCCATTCCCTCATAATCAGATCTAAAGGTTGCACTCCAGTGGAAGATGTAAAGAAGAGAAAGCAGTTCCTGTTCTTTGGTCAGTCATTTGTTTCTTCCCAGAAGTCCATTTGTCAATGTATGAGTGAGCGAGGTCTCTCCGGCAATGGAGATGAGCGAGGAATGGAGAGAGAGAGAGTAAGTATGTTGGTAACCCAATGCCTCATCTAATCCTCCTCTGGCCGTTCAGCCCGCGGCCGGAGCGATACTATCGAGACCTTACCAGAAATCCGTCTCCTCCCTTACGGGAAATATTATCCTCCTCTTACCACTCTACCATTGCACTTTTACAGCTTCCCGCACACTGCTTCATCACCCGCTGGCATCTAGACCCCGTCCACCCCGTTCAATCCACTCCACAGGTGTGCCGCTCGAGTTGCACGGGCACGTTTTTCGTACACCAAAACAAATTCATCCCTAATCAATGGATGCACATAATTTAGGTGTGATGTATGAAGCGGGCCTCGCGTCTGGCAGATAGAGACTTTATTAGCGTTGATGGTTCCAGGCTCCTCGCCAGTCTGGAGGAGGAGGGGACAGGTGGCACTGCTTTCCCCATCGCTCTCTTCGGCGGCTAGAGGTGACACTCCATCAGGGAAATTGATTGGGCTCGTTGCATGGCTAATTTATTGATGATCTGCGCCTGGTGGGGATAATGAGTGTATGGGCCGCTGATGGATGTCCGAGCGGCGGTGCCGAGCGGCTTGAATTACCACGCCGACCCTGCATATGTCAGAACACACGACTGGTTTAAAGAGAGAGTGCTTGCTTGATTGATTTAAGTCTAATCTATATTAATACTCTTCTATAAATGTACACCTTTCAGTCTGGTTGTTTTGTTACTTTTAGGGCCTGCAAAAAGTGGAGTAGGAGAAGATCAGTTTTGCTTTTTGAAGAAATATCCCTGTTGAGAGGAGATGTAGGTCCGGATGGTCTGTGTCCTGATGGCATCATCCTCCCTAAAAACATCAGAGTAGGATTATATGCTCTTGAATTTATGGAGTTTGATGACAAACACTTTAGTTTGACGTGTGAGTCTCGCAGTAAGTAGCATTTCAGATAGCTTACAAATCACACAGAGCGACTTAAATGAAATAGCATACATATTTATGGCTCTCCTAATTACTTTGCTCTCATAAGTTTCACCCCGTGCAATAATATCATAACTCACCCTGCCGTCCTGATGCACACTCCCTACACTATGACTGAATGCTTTTGGCTTTCGTTCATCTGTCTGTTGGATCATAAATATAGTAGCATCAAAGCTTCTTGGTTACGCATCCATTGGCATTAATGATAAATCACCTGGAGTGGCTGGAAATCAAATACCTGGTGGAAAGTAACTCTTATCTAAACTCTTAACTATGATTGAGGAGGTACTTAGTTTGTAGAACTGAATGGATATATCATTTTCCTCTTTAGAACGGGACAGACGTGATGTATATGTAAAATTAAAATGCAGCGGGCAACATTAGCTACTTACGCAGCCTAATCCTTTGTCAATGTCATGTTTGTTTAATAATATCACTCAAAGCTGGAAATAAGCAGTGCGCTAGAATGTCGACTAGAAATGTACAAAAGGAGCCGACATGTATTTTGGTGGCAAATCGATGCTCAAACAAATATGTAGCTGTGCTGGTCTCAGGAAAAGTATACAGCATTTTAGTAGAATACAGTATAGTATTATTTTCTAGAGCAACATTGCAAAAAAGTAAATAAATAAATTAATAAATTTGAATTGAATAGTTGTTTATTAATAACAGTGAAGATCTAAATGACACCACAACCTCCATAAGTCCTGTGTATAATTGTGACAAATAAACAAATTGAAGACTTATTTCAGGCTGTCTATCAGGCTAACACTGTCAAAATCAGGCAAAAACAAATAATTTATATATAGTAGCACTGTATAGCACTGTTGGACAGGAATCTCACAGAAACTAGGTGGCTAATTTGTATAAATTATTACAATCTCCTTTGTATGATTTAGTATGAGTTGCCTTCTGCCCAGTAACATTAGGGTTAGAAGTGGACCTTTATTATTGCTTTTTTTCTAATACTTGTATGTTTTTGTATGATTCAAAGTTCATGATTTACAAGAATTAGCCACCTTGCTTGGCTATAGAAATGTTGATATGTTGGTTACTGTATTAACTGTGGAGATGTAAACCAACAAACTCCAAGTCCAACCACTTTAACATGCTTTCAGACTCAAACAACACTCATTCCACACTAACCCGGCATTGCAAGTCCCCTTAAGCTTAAGACTTTGACAAAAATCATCCTCTCAACGGGAGAAACGTTTGTTCTCAGTCCACTTCAAATCTCTCACTAGAAAAGCTGGACAGCTTAGTGAACACAACCAGGCCCTAAACTCCTGATCTCTGTGTTGTGTAAGACATCTGTTCTGGACCATTAGAGGACACCTGATACTGAACCTGCCTGTGGACTCGCGGTCCAGATCAGATGCAGAAACAAGAGCAGAGTGAGTTTTACAGTGACCTGTATGACCCATCTTCTCTAATACAGCATTACATTAAGAGAGAGAGAGACTGTTCAAGCCCACTATGGCTTTGTAAATGATACAGTGGCTTTTGTCTGGCTTACACGAGGCTTTCAGTGAGATTGATGAAGTATAGAAGAACCACAGCTCCACACACGAGCTCCTTCTCGCTTTTGTTCTTTGCGGCTCTTGGGTAAACACCTCGAGACATTAGTAAGGCAAAGCTGCGGGAGATATATATATATATATATATATATATTGCATATGCATTATTCAAAGTGAAACTGCGACTGTACGAGTTTGATGCGTTGGGCGTATGGCGTTATTGTGCGGCAGTCTTATATACAGACTTGTTGAGTCGGATATGTCATTGTAATTTATATTTAGATTTTGTTTTGCGTGTCAATGTTTGTTCATAAATATAAATGCTGTTGTCTGGAGTATGATGAGTGTACAGACATGAGATATTTATGCGGGTGCTTTTGCAAACAGCATGAGTTTGAGTGCAGTGATGAATGTGTTTGTATATGAACTGACGTGTGTGACATTCTGTGAGTGTGAATGTGTGTCTGCTGTTTCGCTTTAGCGTGAGAGTGTTTTCCTCTTCTCTTCTCTTCTCTTCTCTTCTCTTCTCTTCTCTTCTCTTCTCTTCTCTTCTCTTCTCTTCTCTTCTCTTCTCTTCTCTCTCTCTCGTCTCTCTCTCGTCTCTCTCTCTCCTCTTCTCTTCTCTCTCTCTCTCTCTCTCTCGTCTCGTCTCGTCTCGTCTCTTCTCTTCTCTTCTCTTCTCTTCTCTTCTCTTCTCTTCTCTTCTCTTCTCTTCTCCCTAAGCTTTCTGTTTGTCATTCAGTGCTTCTGAGAGATTGTTAATCACAGAGAAAAGTGTGTATACTGACTATACTTGACTATATTTGTGAGGACCAACATTTTGAAAATCTCTCCTGAAATATAGTAAACAGCTGAACACTGACTTTGTGAGCACAGTGTACACCGATGTGGTGTTCGGGTTTCAGTTGTTTACTTAAAAAAAATATTTGATTAATTGATTTTTTTCCACCTCAGACATTTACATTTAGTCAAAATAAACGAGTTTTTATACCTCAATCAAAGATGTTTCTTTTTAGTACATTTTGTCCACAAAAACAAATACTTTTTTCATAAATGTGATTAAACTGAGGTAAATAACAAATGTTAACGATCTATGCCATCTATGTAACTTGTAATTTGGGTAAAGTTAACGCAAAGTATTTTTACATAAATATTCATTTTATTTCTTTTTATGGCTATTTATAGTTTTGAACATTAGCTGAATAACAAAAACATAAATACCATACAAAGGTTAATCCACTGTTTATTTAAAGGTTTATGTAAAGGTTTGTGAGGTTTAGGTTTACACAATATACAGTTTGTACAGTATAAAAGTGATTATGTATATGGAAAATCCCCATAACCCAACCTTAAGTGTGGGGCCCAAATGTTCCTAGAAAGATAGTAATTCCAGAAATTTTTGGTTCCCAATATGGAAAACAGCTTATAAATCATACTAAATTTGAAAATGTAAAAATGCTGAAATGTTTGTGTCAGTGTAGATTTAGAAGATTTACAGTTTGTACGAAATAAAAAGCATTATGTATATCTCCCCACAAATTATAGAAACCTAACATGTATGGGTGTGTGTGAAGCTTATCGGTCTTACTAAGTCCAAACTCACAGTGGGATGCAGATACGCCTGATTCTGTCCCTAATGCAGCATACACATCCGTGACACTGCAGTACTGCTAACATCAGCACAGATGCTACTAACCCTCTTACAGTAAATCTCATTCATTGACTGTCTGCGTGTGTGTGCTGGCTGATATCTAAGCCAAATTACAGTTTTATGTTTCTATTGGTATGCCTAGAATGACATATACCCCCATACTACTGTCGCTGTATGCAGTATGTATTCTGTTCGGTGGAATACCCAGATGACATACTACATTTGGCAAAATGTGGAGAATGCAAGCAGAGCACACTGCGTGGGATAGAGCATCCCACAATGCAACACTCTCATATTGACCTTTCATTACCAGTGTGACGAATGAATTAGAAGCAATATCAGCCGTGATTTATAACATCGGCTTATTGACTGAATATTTGGATTGCTGAGAGTTAATACATTTGTACACTGGATTGGATTTTAAAGGCAGAACTGTTTTATTTCTGTATTAAACATGTAACATAATGAGATTGTATTAAACTGTATATCATACAAATGTTGAAACATTATTTGTTAGATGTACTGTTTCAGATTCTCTGAAAAAACAACAGTATACAATATATATATATATATATAAGCAGTACTAGATAGCTTGTGACATGTATACTATACTGTACTCAAATTTGAAATTGATACAGAGATATCTCACATTTTGTGTGTGTGGGTGTGTTTAGAAAAGGAAACTATCCTGCTGCTTACCGTATACTGTATAATGTATACTGCCTACTGTTTTAAATGCAAAGAAAGTGTTACAAATGTACATTTAACATCACATTGCATGTTTCATTTTGCATGTTTTGAATTTTAACAGTCTTGAATTAAATCCTATGTATAAAGTTATATAAGGAGAAATCATGACTAATATTATTTCTGGTAATTAAAATATTGTAATGATATTAATGATATGCTATAGTTCATATTTTTTTGCCAAATAATTTTGTTCAACAAATACCAGAAAAGGTTTAGTTTTTTGCCCATACACCTCATATTTTGATGGTTTAAACTAATCCGAGGGAGTATTAAAAGCAAATACCGTACAAATATGCCCCTCGTACATCACTTTTACAACTACCGTATATTACATAATTTGCCAAATATATTAAGTCATTCTTTCGGTATTCCATACACACAAAAATATGCCCACACTGCACCTTTTACAAACATACTGCTGCAAAAACAGTAAGAGTAATATGTTAATATGCTATTTTGAGCAGTTAGTTTGTGTGGAGTGAGGTAATATCATGTCATAAGAAAGCACCTTGAGACTTTTAACTGCTCTGTGATATACTGCTAAGTGATTTCTAGCTAATCTCAATCAGTGCGATCTATAAACTCATCCAGCATGTTGTGCTGATGTAATATTGAGAGCTGGACTCCCGGGTGGAGATAGATGGAGCTCTTCATGTATGTGGCTGAAAGCAGTCTGCTTGGCAGCATGTTTATATCACGACTCTGCAGTCTAAAGGCCTCATTAGAGACTCCCCACCTCTGAATCACTTTCACCCTCTCTGGATGACGGACACATGGCCCTTATCTTTTCCTTTCACTATATCTATAATTCTTTCGTTTTTTTCTCCTCTACAGCTCATATTTTTGCTTTTCTCCATGCTCTTAAATCCTCTCTGCCTCTTGTCTCTGGTCTCCCCGGTTGCCTGGGTGGGTTTGGTGGCAATCCGTCTTTGCCTCTGTGCTGATAAGGCTTTACTGAGAGCCTTCAGATGTGGCTGATTATATCTCCTCTCTCTCTGTGGTGTTTTGTGCTGTGTTTTCAGAAAATTTAAGCATCTTTCGCAGCATCCACTGAAGGCTTTTTACATGTATAAGATGCTTGAAAAGCACCCTTGTTGTTTTTAAAGGACATGATGGTTTTCATCTAGAGAGATGAACACTTTAATTCTATAGTATATTTCTTTTTCTCACTATTTACCATTTTCTGGAGATAAAGAGTGTATGTGTGTGTGCATTTGTGTGTGTCTGCAAAGAAGAGATTCTGTGGATTACCGCGAATCAGATTTTTTTAAAGGTTTGCTTCCTTTGATCTCTCTGCATGAGTAAAATTGTTAAAGTGTGTCAATGAAATGTGTTAAAGTACGGCACGAATAGTGAATAGATTTGTTAACGTTGGTACCTTTCATATTTTCCCTTCTCAGAGGCCTTTGACATGGTGCTTCGTCTGGGTCGTAATTCCACCCTGATGCTGATAAAAGACGAGTTTCCAGGTTTGGGACCCGGGGCCAGTGGAGCCGTCACGCAGCTGTTCATGGACATGTCGCTGTACATCCTGGGCTCCGATGCCAATGTGAACGACATGGTCTCTACTTTCTTCTCTCGCCTTTTTCCTCTCACCTACCGCCGTCTCCTTGGCAACGGGGCGGTGGCGGGCATCTCAGAAGAATGCCTTCGCAGTGCCTGGCGTGGGTCCTCAGCGTTCGGGTCATTTCCCAAGATGATGATGACCCGGCTTTCTCGCTCGCTCCTGGCCACTCGGGTGTTTCTGCAAGCGCTGAACCTGGGCATCGAAGTGGTCAACACCACTCAGCACCTGCGGGCTGGCAGGGATTGCGGGCGCTCGCTGCTGAAGCTGTGGTACTGCCCGCACTGTCAGGGACTGTTGGAGGCCCGGCCGTGCCGTCCGCTCTGCGTCAGCACTATGGGGGCGTGTCTGGGGGGAGCGGCGGAGGTACAGCCGCACTGGAAGGCATATGTGGATGAACTGGGATCACTCGCTGCTGCCATGAAGGGGGAGCAGGACATTGAGGCCGTGGTGCTCAGACTGCATGTTGTTATCAGACAAGCTCTTAAACAAGCTGTAGCAGCTAAAAGCAAAGTGAGCGCACAGGTAAGTGACACATGAAACAATAACCCTGCCCAGTTTTATAGCTAAAGTCTGTCAATTCACACCATTACAAATTTTCATGTTATTCTCTGATATGTCAAAGAGCTGATATTGCTGCATGAATTTTAAAAGCAAAAGCACTTATAAGATTGAATTTCATATGTTTTGAACCTTGAACCTTATATGTGTGTCATCTGACCTATTCTGGTCGTTTTAGTTACAGATGGGATAAGTATTGTTTAAATCTCCAGTTTCTATCATTCAATAGCATTCTGTTTGGAGTGGATCTGTTTATTTGTACCATTCACTGATGGCACATATCTATTTGGGCAGCACATGCAGTGCACCGCTGAACTGTCTGGCAGGGTATTCATATTAACACAGTTGCTTGTGTCTTAAGTGAATGTAAACAGATAAGACAACATAGTGAATGTGTCTAAATATTAGATCTGTCCATCAGGTCTTGCAGTAAAAATACAGCTTAAAATAGTCAACGTAGCTTTAACTGTGCCAAAAGACAATTTATTCAGACAAGATGTCCAAAAAAGAACACTAGAGCAATTCTAGTGTTGTTAAGTCAAAACTTGAAATATAAATTATTACCAGTATATTGAACCATCGGTTTATATTTTACTACAACCCTATTGATAGAGTCCAGACGTCAAGCAAAAAGGAAATATACATGAGTTATGGAGGTGTGGAAAAAGGGTGCAGGTTTATACAATACTTCTGTATCTTGACAAGAATTCTGCGAATGAAAATGCATAACCCAGAAGCAATAATACCCAACGAAGTGTTATCTCCTCATAGAACAGAAAATATTTATGCTATTTTAATTTTCATATTGCATTTATGAGAAAATAAAATGTTATGGATGTGGCCTATACTTCATTATGAATGTAGCAGTTCTAAAAGCACAAAACTATAGAAAATCATAAAAAAGGCTTAAAAAACATTAACAAAGACCTTGCATGGGTATTAACACTACCAAATATTGACATCTGAGATATCAATTGGTATGGTAAGTCAGTATGGTAAAACCATTTGGTAAAAACATTATGTTTTCATGGAAGGGTTGACATTTGCATTGAATTGCTTTCTTGTTTAATGAACTCTCTAAAGTTGTTATATAAAGATCATAACCCCTGGAAATGATTGCTGCTATAGTTTGTGCACTGCTAAGAACCGCACACATGATATCACTCCTGCATGAGCAGAGAACAGGGATATCTATTGAATTGAAGGAGCCCAGGGCAATATTTTAATAGATAGGACCCATTTTGGCAATCTGATGGCACATTAAGTGTTCCCAGTTGTGCCTCGTAGTACTATTATCACAACAACTAAATGAAAACATTTTTGTTAAATTAAATTTTGTTAAATTGAATCTATCATAATTAGAATAACTGGGATTGAAGTCAATTTAGTGACTCTAGTACAGTAAATATAAGATTTAACCTGATAACTGTCACAGCAGAAATTGAGTATACACATGAAAATGCACTATGTTAACGACAATCTTTTCATTTTTAGATATTGGATATTTTTGTGTGTTTAAAAGTTTTTAAATTGTTTTATGTTATGAAACGTTGTCAAATATTTTATCTTGAGTCTTATATTTTTTGTTTGTCATGATTAGATTCAAATTCAACTATGAAATATTAAGGTGAATAGGAAAATAACATAAAAAACTGTGACAGTTAACAGGTTAAACCTTTACAACCCAGTTTTATGAATTATAAAAATTCCAGTGTAGAAAGCAATAACACAAAGAGGGCCTAAATAATTTTAACAGCATAAATCTCAAATAAAATCAAGTATAAATCTCTCTCTCTGCTGCTCATGTAACAACTACAACTGAACACATTTTTACACAGGCCTTTCTCACTTTCTACTCGTGACCCTTTCACAGAGGGCAGGAAGAGTTTAAAGAGCGTAACACGCTCTGGTTGCTGTGTTAGTGAGATCGAGGGGCAAGTGCTCATGAAATATTAAGCGTGACCAATGAGGGAGTTTGTTCTGCTTCTGCACAACGGGACCGTATGGAACTTTCGCACCCAGCTCATCCCCGCCAGTGTGAGACACATACCCACACTTACTCAAATAAACTTGAATAATGCGGTATTACTCAAATACCGCATTATTCATCAAAGCTGTATCTATCTCCACTTACTCGGCTCCGACAGTACAGCGTGGGGGTGTGTGCGTGTGTTTACAGCTGTGGTTATGTTTGGTTAACACAGTAGTTGTTGAGATCAGAGCGGACTTTGATAAGAGGAATAGAAAACATGTTATTTATTCCTGAAGGGGCTAATCGAGCATCTCATCCTAGAGGAACTTCACCGTACTTCTGGCCAATGTAAACCCACATTAAAGCGTTATATAAGGCATTACAGTGTGATGCACTGATCGCATGTAAAAATAACCTCAATTGCCACAGGCTGTTAATACATGACATTACGCTGAATACATCTCTCTGCTCCTGTAATGTGTTTTTATTGAGAAGATGCCAATAAAGGCCTGCAGTCCTGGTACCCTAGGAAAGTTAAAGTTTAGGTGTATAATAATGCATCTCTCAGTTTCTTTGAGTGCCATTGATATTGTATCTGTACTACTGTATATTTCTAAATAACAGGGCAGTGTGTGTATATACTGTGAGAGAGTGTGTACTTTAGTCACATCACATGTGTAAGTGTGTGACATTTCCACACATACACAATCTTTGAATGGTAAAGCTGTACAAACACTAGAGTCCTTGGGTTAGTTCAGCTGCTATAAAGCTTAGCCTTTGTTGAAAATTGTTGAAAAAACTTCTTGACAACCATGACATTCTTTCAAGTGTGTTATTATACGTGTTTAAGCTTTTTTATTTCTGTTCAAAGGAATTATATGCTGGAGAAAATGTATTTCATCCGATTTGTGCTCTTATTCTCTCTCTTTCTCCTTCACTGCAAGCTGATCATCAGCTGTCGACCTAGATACAAAGGAAATGTCACAGGGTGAACGGCCAATTAGATTATAGAGTGTGTTTGTGTGTAGTTTTCACTCGGTTGGCTGTGATGTGTAGTCTGATCTCAGCTGACTGACTGTGATTTCTCTTTAGGCATTACCTGTGCTATAGAAAGACTTATAGAGGTATGAATTTAAGTACGACTGACATTTTATATGTGTCAAAATGCTCTGCTAAGCTGAGGGTAAATAGATGTAGATGTGGATATGGACAGTAGGGACTTAATCATTTTCAAACTTTAAAGACTGAATAATCGTTACTGCCATTTCTTGCAATCTCAGTTGTGAATGAAGTTTTAGTGGTAAGTGTGGGAGGAGCTTATTCATCTCATCCTGCCAATCATCTTGTAAGGATATATAAGCATCTGCTCAGATCACTCCACCTTCTCATCTCCTTTCCCTAAAATTAGACATTCTCTAATCTGATTTTAATTCAGATTTAAGAGCCCAAGCCAAATTCAATGCTTGGACCCCTCCATAATATGAATTGGTTAATTAAGTACGAATTAAGATCAAATGTTTATGTGTCTTGTTTCTATTCATAAAAAATAAGTATTTTATTTTCTTTCTTTTTCTTTTTTTTCTTTTCTTTTTTATTTGTATTAAGAGTTACTGTCTAACATGCGACTCTGTCTGTATTGAAAAAGACTGTCTTTTTTCTAATCATTCAAAAGATTCTCAATTTTTTGTGTGGACACTTTCTACTTATATAAATGATCTTTTGAAGCTAAAGCAATTACTCAGTAGTAGCAACCAGTTCCGAACTGTAGGAGAAAGTGTTCATCACAATTTTAAAAATCAAATGTACACTTTTGCAAGGTGTTTGTCCTAATAGCTTTTACCATTCATCCTCCTGTTGCCTGTGCAACATTAGGAAATTTCCAGAATGATTCCTTTCCAATCTGAATGTAATTGTGCCGTAAACCCATGATAGTACATCTGAGTGTGAGGACTCACATGACCATGTTCTGTGTAACTGTGTGACATCTCACTCATCAAACCTCTCATTGAATGTGCTCTTTCCTTCTCTCATTTCTCCTTCTTTTTATAAAGTGCCCCCGCCCCTTTTTTGCTCTGGAAAAGAATGCATGATTTATGAAGTACTATTTTTACCAGTTACTGAGCAGAAGTGAGCGAAAGATGTGAGAGAGTGAGAGAAATGGAGAAAAAGAAAGTTGAACAGTGTACTTTAAGGTGTGATTGAGTGAACAAAAATACACTTGCCAGAAACTGATGTGTGTGCCTGAGGGAGAGAAGCTCCACCTCCTCTGACCTTCCTGCTGTAAATGAGAAGGTGAATTTAGACTTGTGATGTAGTTACATCTCACCTGCCACTGAAGATGAGAACAGAACGGACCTGTGCTGTTTCATACCAAACAACTTACACACACATAACACACTGAAACTCACAGAGACCTTGGGGAACATTTCTTTTTTATGTTTTTGGTCTTTTGGACTGCTGTAGCTCCCAAAGATCTGAAAACGTTTCATTAAAACGTTTTGTTAAATGTGTTTTGCAAAATCAATAACTCTTCTCTGTCAGAAAAAATCATTTTTTAGCTAGCTATTTATTAATATTAGTATTAAATTGGATATTTTGAACTCTGAAATCGAATTGGAGTATAGTCACATTCAAGGCCACTGCACACCTATTTCTGTATAATACAACAATCAGACTGTATGTCACTTTAATGCGCATGTGAATGCAAAGAAAACAGAAATACAAGAAAAAAATTGTTACAAAGGTTAAGTCTGGTGAACTCTGACCTTTATTTATAACACATGACAATGTGTGACCAATAGCAGATCGATACGCCACTGTGTGAGCTTTTCAGTTTGAGGTAATGTTAATAGTAATAATATTGCACTATTATCCTATTTTGTACATTACATCTTTAAAATAACAACAATAACAGTGCAAATACATAGAAATCCATGATGTGTAATGTATATAAGAACATGATGCCACAAATAATATGGCTTGTAAGTGTGAAGTATCTTAACTACATACTGTAGAAACCCCCTGAAAACCACACTAGCATTTTGATTGATGACGTTCGTCATCATCATTATTACTATTACTGTGATGGATTTGCTTCCCTTTAATGAAAGTAATAAGCCATTTGTGTGTTTGTGCAGTATTGTGGATTTTAGTGTTGCAATACAAATAACTTTTCATGTTATATCCATATTGCAACACTTTTCTACAGTGGAAAAATCACTGCAACAGCGTTTATAAATCAACAGAAAACTACAACATTGTCCTCTATTTGTCATTTAACCCTTTCATATGTAACCATATGTACCTTCAGCTGTGCTGATAAGCTATTGTTTCTGCTGAGTGAACACGTCTGTATTAATCACGGAGACATTGATGCTGTGCAGTGTATGTGAGAATGTGTTTGTTTATGCACGGGTGTGTGTGTGTGTTCCGGCCATGTGTTCCCAACGCTCCTCTGAGGGCTGTGTGAGGTACAGATAAAAGGCACTGGATATTTAAAGACTGCGAAACGTCGCTTATCTGAGTGTTACTGTTTGCCAGCACATCCACTGCTGCCCGCCTGATATTAGTATCCCTCTAATGAGAGAAACAATCGCACACTCTTGCATACACAAACCGGCTGTATGCTCCCGTGCCACGGCTCCCCAGAGGCCTTCAGATAGACGCACACGCATGCACCCAATCACATTAATCAAGGCCGCAGGGACACGGACCAACAACACAAAGAGTAAATTACAGCAGGAAAAAAGCATGCTTCAGACTGACCACTAATGATTTCCCATGAGCGCACACCAGTGGGAGTATTAGGATAAGCATGTGTATGGGAGACGGGATTAGATTGGATAGTGTAAATGCAAGTTTGCCATTGATAGTTTAGTTTAGATAGATTGTGAATGTGTTGCGTCAGGATTGCATTAGTGTCACAACGCTCTGATCTGATCTTTCGTTTTACAGCTTTTGTCTCTGTGTAGTTATCTTTCTCTCTTTCACTTTCTCTTAATCTCTTTCCCACATAGACACACCAACAGTATCTGTTCATCCTCCCCAGGGCTGTTTGCTAGAAAGAGTTTCTATTGATCTACGCCGATAATCATGTCGTTTAGCTCAACAGCAGTTTGCTGGCGTGACTGTTTGTTGGCATTTGTGCAAATTTAGCAAATGGCTGTGGGGTAAATGTGATCACCCACCCCGCTGAAAAAGTTGATATGCATTTGTTAAGCTCAGCAAGCCACAGCGCTCCATCCCGCATGCACGAGGATGTCCTTACTCGATTGATCTTCTGTCTCTGATACCATCAGAATTCCAGTGCCTGTTCATCCAGACACACATATTCATTCATGAACAGCCAGGCACAATACGCCACAAGCGTTACACGGCAAGATTATGCCCCGGTCCAGCCCCCACGGGAAATTAAACCAACTTCAAATCATTAAACCACAAGCTAAACATTATCAGGCATTTGCATTTTTATTGCACCTGAAAGAATGGCACGACTCCATTATCTTACCCACCCAGCGTGGGAGTGGGGCTTTATTATTATGTCGCCCCGTATAAAAACAATAGCGTTTAGCTGCATGAGAAGGGAAACGAGAGCCTTGTTTATTCTTGCTACGTCTGTGAAGGGTTATGATTATTGAAAGACTGCGGCCAGAGTCTGACAAACTCAACAATGCCTTGTTTTGTTATGTAAATCCTATTGTCATCAAACCCGAACAAACAAACAACAGACAAAAACAGCAACATAAGCCAGACAATTAGCTGAATAGGATGGAAGTTTTGGACTTTGTCTCATTAATTTCTTTGGCTTTTGGATGTCTGCCAGAACTTTGTCAACTTTAGCCTTTAAATATTCTTCTTTCCACAGGTGAATGGTATATGTTTGCACACGCCGTCCCGTGTTTCTCGTGCTGTGGCGTTGACCAAAGAACAAACTTCAGCCTCACCGGTGCCCCACAGCCGACCGTCTGTGAACTTTGACCCGGATGAGACACTCTTTGGACGCCGCAGGTAACCTGATAATTTGATACATTATTGTAATGAAATACGGGAAGTGATCTGTAAATCTGTTCGTTTATGTAATATAATTATTTACATATAGGTATGTATTTATGTAAATGTTACATATCAAATTAAATAGGGTTGTGTTTATTTATGTGAGAATATGAAATCATCATATTTACCCATTAAATTAAATGTCCAGCACACTATTTATGATGAGCAATTGATAAAACCTGTGTGTGTATATATGATTGCAGTGTGAAATACAAAACACCTCTAAATTCATAATAATTTTTCTATATTATTTCCATGTATGAGTCATTGCTCTACAGATGTATAGACTAAAGAAATCTGAATTTGAATCCACAAATATACTGATGCACAACCAGATCTCATAAATCACTTTGGGTGCACTATGGGTGCTCAAGAAAGAAACATTTTTAAGGCTGTGCTATTTTATTTAAATATGACAATGTATTAAGTTAATGCACTATGTGTTTTTTTTGTTCTGAAAGTCCCCATTTTGCCCCAAATGACTTTTAGTCTTGACAAATTACTTTGCGGATGCTATTTAATCCACTTGCATTATCATTACCATATATTTTAGCTATTTGGAAACATGCCTTTACTTGCATGCTCATTAGGAGAAACCATCAAAAAAGTGCTGTTGTGCATAAAAGATGTCATTCTTAATATACTATCTGTGATCAGGTCCGAAATTGTTTAAGTTTTTTAGAGTTTGCACTTGTTTTAATATACGCAAACCTTAGTAAATCAGGGCTTAGTAACTTACGATCAATTTGTACTTCAAAAATGCAAAATGAACATTCTTCAAAGTATCTTATTTTGTGTTTTATTAAAGTGGTAAGTCATATGGGTTTGGATTGACATTGTTGACTGAATTGTTTCTTTAAGAGCTTCTTAAAACGCTTTTTAGGGTTAACACTGTCATTATACAGTGCACCTTAAAACATTTTACTTATTTTAATTTTATTTTACTTTTTAACTTTAACTTTTTTAAATTCCTACATTTATACAGTACTAACGCTGATACCTACAACACTGTTGCATTTATTTATTTATTTACAGTCACTAGAATTGGCATGATTTTGTCTACTGTATTTATATGTTCATCTTTAAGCATTTATAAATATTTCTGGCTTGACTGTACTCTTTACCCCAAGCTTTTCAAAAAAGTTACAGCAGCTGAATATATACATTACTATATTACTTCTTGATTTCAGTCCTCTGAGAGTCCTCAACAGCTCTAAACCCTCGTCTAAAAGACGTCTGCAAGGCACAGCTGCTATAGAATTGACAGCACGTCAATCCGATGGAAATAGAATGAGTGAATAATAGATGTATGCAATGAGAATTGGAGCCACCCACAATGCATTTCTCCTGCATCTCCTCATACAGCTCATATCATCAGCTGCTGTTTATGTGGAGAGCATTGAGATGCCATGCATAGACTCTCCACTTCACCACCTCTCAAACACTCACTCACTATTTTCCATCTCTCTACCAAACACTTTTTATTCATCTGTATAGACCTTCACTGACCTGTTTTGCAACCAACTCTAACAGCTCCGTGTATTTGATCGGTGCCGTGTGCAGGAGCATCATGCATTTATTTATATATTTATTAAAAAATATTTTCACCAGTTGCACCTACAGTGAGATGAGCATACAAAACATGAGCATGTGATTCGATTGACCAAATTTAGAAAGTGATAATTAAAAAAAAAAAAAAAAAAAAAAAATGTAATAAATAAAAATAACTAACCTGATAATTACAATTTTTTAAATTGCAGATATTTGCCATTTTTAAACGTTTTAGTTTATGTTTATTGTTATGACAATTTGTCAAATATTTAGTCTTTGACCTTTCAATCAATATATACTTCACCATGATTAGATTATAATTCAACTATGAAATAGTAAAGTGAATAGTGAAATACCCTTATAAGTGTTCCACCTGTCAAAGATATGAATAATGTTTTGGTGGAAGTTGCATTCATTATCCACAAACGTCTAAGGGGGCATGTGCCAGTTTGTGTGGGCATGGCCCGTCTGGCAGTGTGCTTATGTGGGTGACCGAGTCATTTTGG
Source organism: Beaufortia kweichowensis (assembly GCA_019155185.1). Lineage (NCBI taxonomy): Eukaryota > Metazoa > Chordata > Actinopteri > Cypriniformes > Gastromyzontidae > Beaufortia > Beaufortia kweichowensis. The sequence goes on along the minus strand of CM032803.1, from coordinate 8,069,657 downwards.
GTGGAGATGTTTATGTGGGTTGTGAAATGGACTATGGCTTGTTAGTTGCAGTGTGTGTGTGTGTGTGTGTGTTCAGACTGATGGTGACAGAGAGAGTCTCATTAACACAGTCTTTGTCTCCTGCAGCGAGAGTGACATTGAGCTGCCTTCTGCCCGCTCCGTCCTGTGCAGATCTACTCTCGCTCGCTCAGATGAACAGATGAGACAGGCCGAGCCAACACAGCGGGCTGTTTCTTCTCTAGCTTAATGTCAATTAACAGTCAAAACGTCTCAAATCAACCCAGGCTGACAGGAAATTGGATGTAATGAAGTAGATCACGATGACCCTCTGTCTTTATTCCCCAGGCCTACTTTCATATTTAGCCTCTTTAATAATCCTCTTAATTTTGACTCCTCTTCGTGCATTTGATCTGATTGTGTTTACTAGTCTTTATTGCGTCCACCTGGGTTCTTATCTCTCTCTGTGTGTTTACATTTCTCAATTTCCTCTCTGTGTTTTGCAGGGAGTTTATCTCGGGTCTGCGGGGCTTCAGTCACTTCTACAGTGGTCTCGGTGAAGCGCTGTGCAGTAAAGAGCCAACAGCGCTCAACAGCTCTCTCTGCTGGAACGGACAAGAGATGACAGACAAGTGAGTGCTTTGTTTGTGGAGCAAGTGAAAATTGCACAACTCTGTACTAATACTCAGGGGCATAGAAACAATCTAAAAAGTGCTTGATTCATTAATATTCAATAGGTAGCATAGCATTCGCCCAGTAGTCCTTGCTGAAAGGCAGGTAAAATGCTAACCAGGCATGTTCACAAGTCCCTGAGGTGAAGTTCAAGTCAAGTCTCAAGCCTCCAAATGATTTGTTTTGCGCTATTTTTGTGCAATTTAGTTTTTAAGTATTAAAATGGGATTTTTAATAAGTTTTTTTTAAATAATATTTAAATTTAAAATTATATTTATAAGTCAAGCATTTGTAGTAGAGAACATTAAAATTATTTACTGTATGTAATAAATAATTCATCATTTATTCGATTTGCATTAAATTTGAGGTAAAATCTGCATTTTGCAAATAGAAGGCAGTCTACAATAACATCATGCTGAAGTGATGGTTTCATGAACCTTTTTTTTTTGTTAATTTTAATCAATACTTAAAAATAATTATTAAATGAAACGCTTTATTTCAGACTAGATTAGAGAATAACAATAAATAAATTTGTTGTATTGCTGTCATGCTGCACACATGGCTTATCATGCTTTTATAAACCAAATAAAAGCAGTCATGAGAACCCACATGTAACAATAATTTCTTTAAGTTTTAATCACTCTGCTTCTTGAAGTAGTGTATCGCTGACATTATAGTAACTTAAACACAGTATTAATCAATCAGCATCCAAGACTCAAACTTAAAATACAACCCACACACTCTGTTATTAGTGTTTTAGTCTGACAGCTTTTACTAAGTGGGTAAAAGTAGCATATATTACACCAGAATCAGCCTACTAAATGCTTTCCAATATTGCTACAATCTCAAAATGGCCCTAAAGAGACACATTGCCTCAGAGCTTGTCACAAATCTTAAAGTCTAAAAAGCTTTCTGAATAAAGTGAAGACAGCATAAGTGGCTGGTAGCTTGAGGACGGATGTATCTATGAGTTTGGCTGACTCTGGTTGCAGAGTGTGAATTGGGATGTGGGGTAACTGGCATTGGGTGGTGCGGTTGCTTTCCTCTGTCTGGTTAATTGCTTTTTTAATGTTGCCTGTGCCTGGCTCTCCACATGACCTTTGGAACCCAATTTAAAAATTGCCATATCTCAGCTTGCCTCGTCCCTTGTGCTCCTGTCCCACAACTCTTCCATATACTATTCATTTGTGTCTGATTGTGTTGCTATTATTTGTTTCCTTGTGTTTTGTCTGTTATGTGAATGTTACACTGTCATCATCACTGTGTGTTTGTGTAAATGTGATCGTATGTGTCAGCATTACAGCATTATTCATTATCAGCTGCAGCTGTTTCTAGTAAGTGCAGCCGAGATGTGAATTGGTTTGGTCAAAACAACACGGTGAACAGTTGGTCTTAAGGGACAGACAGCTGCTTTGGGAAGCTCTTGGGCCCTCAGGAGTTAATTAGGACCCAAGAAAGAAGGAGACAGAAAAATAGACAAGGATGAGAGGGGGAATAATGGAAGCTGTGCCAAAAATGTCTGTTGTATCTCAATGTCATACATTGACCGCTAGTGAAATATCGTAATTAATTTTGGAATGGGTTCAGATTCGTCGTATTGAAGATGAGGTGCTCTTTCACATTCTGTGCTGGGAAGGATGCCATCACCATTATGCCAAAGAATGTCAGAATTTATGTGGCCCTGATAAATTAAATAGTCGGCTCAAAAATGTCAAATCATAAACCTGTCATTGAACTCTGCAGTAAAACAAACATACACTGCAGCTATGACAACATTCATGTTCGTTAAGTCACACAAAAAAAATGAATAGTAGAAGCTATGCAGAAATGTTGTTCAGTGTAAATAGTAAAAAACTAGATATATTGAAAGATATATTGTACAGTAGCATCACTTAAATGAGTTACTGTATGTACCATGAAAAGGAGGTCGATCTCAGACTTAAGCCTAGAGTCCCAAGACTGTATTATCTGAAAACCACTTTGCATTGACATACCCTAAAATATAACTTTGCCGTTGATTTGCAAGATATACACCAATGTCTAGAATATCATCTTACTGGTGTTTTTCATAAAACAGTGCAAATCAGTCTTCTTTAAAATGTGTGTAACTACCTTCTTGTTTAACCACTTATAAGTGTGAGAAGTCTGGAAACCTTGGAAAAATTGGAGGAAATTTTCTGCGTCCCACATTTCTTCTTTTCATGTTCAATACCCTCCATCTCCTTCATCTGTCCTTTTGCTTATGAATATTTCTCCTCATGAATATTTCTTATATAGTCTCCATTGGGCTTGAGTAGTGGGGCATGTTGGATCTCTGAGGGGTTCCCAGCAGGACCATGAGTCTGAACAGGTTTACTGTCCTCCTGGGTCCAGACTGTACAGCCACAGGGTGTTGATGTCATTTCCTGTAGTAGCAGCTGGGTTGCTGTGTTCCCGCTGTATGATAATGCCGGAATGGTATGATAATGGTGAATAGTTTTAGTTTTTTTGAAATTGTAATGTTTAAGTCTTAATGCTAAACTATTCATATTGTGTATTATTGACAACCTTAATGAAATTCCTTAAAATGTTGAGCTTTATTCTGACAACTTTCAATCATTTTTAATTAAATTAAAATAACTCAAATAACATAAAACAACAGGACAGGTAGATCTATGTTATTGCAGGCGTAATTGCAATCGTCACTTTTAATTTTACTGCTTTATTTTAGTGATATACTAAAGAATATTTGTCTTATAAAATGCATAGAGCACAAGAACTGTTTAAATAGTTTAAGGTTTCTTATTTTTATGCTACTATTATGCATCTAAATAACTCATAAAAATGATTTGATGCCTCATACATTCAGAGTGCTCCTCTGGTTATGTTAAAGTACAATCAGATAAATCCCACAGTATTGTGATCTTTCATATTAACATATATATTATGAGTTTCCTCTAACATAATCTTATTCATTTGAAAAACGATCCACTTACAGAGTGACTCTCTGTAAGTGTAGATGTTTTAGGTCAAAACCATTGAATGAACCACAGAATGAATGCTTAGTGTTTTTTGTATATTAAGTTCTAAATTGTATTACTCACTCCTCTTCCATTTGTGTTTTTTTATGTGAAGGTATATTTTTGTGTAAAATACCTGTTCATTCAACATTCATCTGGGCTTTTCATTTACAGTTTTCAATGATGCTTGTTTTCCGAAACATATTAAACAAATAAACGGCCTCTGTTTTTGTAAAAGGCTACCCAGAAAACAGAAATTAAGATGTACATTCTGATGCTTTTTCACATGAAGTTTTATTTTCTTTCATTTGCTGTACAATACACTTACAGGCAAAACCTTTCACGTGCAATTTTTCGTTTTCACATTCGCTACCCCATTTCAGTAAATAGTATTGCATGTATACATTGCAACTAGAATAATGTTGTGTCTTTTAATTGGTCACCGTCGACCTACGAGTGCTTGACCCAGGTCAGTAGCACACAGGTGGGTTTCTCATGCGTGCCGCTCGATGTGTGTAATCTCATCCTCCATTAAATGCTGCCCATGTCTTCTGAACTTCTTTTCCTAATAGAGCTCATGTCTGTATTATTAATGTGATAATTAAAAGCGGGAGGTGAGCTGCCATCCAGAGTAATAAGGAGGATAAATAAGTATGAAAATGTAATTTGGCTTAATGAAGAAGCAGTGCATGTAAAATAAGGTGATGTGAGAGATGAATGGAGAATTGTTAGGGGTTATGTAATTTCTTAGAATGGAGTATGAGGTCATATCTTCAGCCCATTTGTCCAGAAGTTTCTTTATTATGTGATTGGGCTTCAGTGGATGAACTGAAGGTGGTATCATGGCACTCAGATGTGTCAGTCAGTGTCCCTCTCTCGCCCCAGTGACTGTGTGCATCAACACTAATTAGCTTTTAATAGGGAGTAATTAACTGGAACACGAGTCCAAAGAGCCCTGAGGGAATGAGGAACACTTGGGCGCAGACGCACACACACACACACACACACATATTTAAAGCAGTTGATGATGCCTAACATATGCTCCAGTTGCTCAGAAACATTCAGATGCCAGCACATGTTTGACCCAGTTGTGTCGTTGCCCTGTTGGGTTTAGTATGTGTGTTAAGAGCCAAAACAGAAAAAGAGTATGCTAAAAAGCAGCTTACACTTATGACTAACTACCAGATACCATTAATATTTATGCTTCGGTTCGTAGTGAGTTATTAATCTTAGCTTTGGAAAAATCGCAACAACAGAAGCAACATGGGATAATTTATTCAAAAGCAACTGATTTTTGTCAGGTATAAATTTGTGTTTTTATGTGGCAGTTGTCTGCTGTATTTATAAAATGTGCAGCTCAATAAGAAATTATTAGTTAAAGACCATTTTTGCTCGGATTAAATTGTCGATTACATTTTTGCCTCCAGGTGGCAGTAAAGTCCAACTCTAGATCTATTACATTGTATTTTTGGCCTAATTGTTTTAAGAATGAGGTACAGCTGATTAATAAATTGAATGCAATGATTAAAATGTAATGATTAATTAAAACAATAATAAGGTTCAACTGCACAAATGCTTTTTTTATTTAGGGACCTTGTTCAAGGTATACAGCCTATAGACTATTTGTGACACTGTCTGTAAAATGTCATTTTTAAGTAATATTTTGTAATTTACAGTTTTCCGCATAAAATCTTTATACATAATGCAAAGAAAGTTTTTGATATCTTTAATATTTACTGAGTAGGACCATGTCAAAAACTAAAATCAATGTTTAGGAATCTATTTTTTGTGCAAAATAAAAAAACATAGTGTCAATAAAATCATTAATATCAGTGTTTAAAATAAATAATTTTAGTATTATAAATCAAATTGAATACTAAATCTATCATTTATTCCATCATAATCTACCATTTACTTCAATTTATGGCTATCACTACTTTGACACTTCTTATATCATAATTAGATTTCGGGACTTCTGCCTGGATTTTACTGATAGGGTCACATTTAATGGCATTAAATTCCCACTGTATACAATTTACCCCGTGACATCTTCTGTAATCATGTCTTACTGTATCCTCTGCATTTGTGGTAGTATACTGTTAATATTCATCTTTTATATCCAGCAAAACAATGTGACAACTAGCCCCCTTATAAAACCTGTACTTTATGAAAGACTGTGTGTCCATGTTTTACAGGTTTTCTGGTCCAGGGCTGAAAAAAGTCCATCCTCACGGTTCAGAATCCAGACAAAAACATCCAGAGCCCGTCATCAGCCAGATCATAGACAAACTGAAACACATCAATCAGGTGAGTTCACACGCTTTTAACATGTGAACTTTACAGCCAACATCTGTGAATAATCATATGCTGACGATACTCCAAACGTGCTGTCAGTCAGCACGCAGACATACGGTCATACCCGTCACCTGTTATATGTCCCGTCACGAGCGTCTGCCCATCATCACACACAGATGCACATGTCTGCACGTTGCGTTTGGCAGAACGCTCTTGTACATTATCAGCGAGTGTGATAGGGGCTGCCGGTATCTGTGTATTAATGCAGACAAAGCAGAAGCATTCATTGACTTCCAGCCTTTAAAAAACACCAGCTGTGTGTCATATCACCTGGACTGTGTGGGGTGCGTTTCTGGGTGTGTCCTCTTATATTTCACATTCAGCACCTTGTCTGTTGTAACCGAGAGCCCACACTGATATATGACCCGTGAAGGTTTTCAGTGTCTCCTGAGAGAACAGCATCTGGCTCATCCACAGGAAGTCAATGTGGGGGATCTAAAGGATGATGCTTTTAATGCTTCCTTTATACCTTGAGGATGTGTGTTTTTGGCTGGATGCAAACTTAATATGAACAACTAAAGGCTAGAGTTAGTAAAGCTCTATTCACGTGTTTATGTGTGTGTGGAAGAAAGTGTCTCCATCACTCAACTTATTGTTTATTATTATAATAATTGACAAATGTAATCCATCCGTTTAAATGATTTTAACTTAATTGATGTATTGATCATAATTTATTCATTTTTGCTAATGTGTTGTTGTCATACACTGTACAATAATTGTGTTTTAGGAGGGAGGAAAGCTAAAGCAAAATTTCCCCACATACTGTACACACACATACACACAATCCTGGAATCCACAATATGTTATATGTGTGTGTCTGTATTTGTATTTGTTTGTTGATGTGTTTATAGGGGTAGCGGATGTGTTTATCTGTGGTGCATAGTGATCTTGTGCAATTGGCTTGTGTATCAACATGGGCGGCACTGAGCTTATATAGTCAGCAGACCCACATCACCTGTGTTTTTGTGTGTGTATGATATCTTTTCAATGGTATTCACTAACAAATAGCTGCAATCTCATGAAAATACGATTACAATCCTACCTTGAGACAATGCCCTAAATGAGATCAAGACACAACAATATTCAATCCCGTAAGCCACTGCGATACTAACTGCGATACTACAGCCTGCATACGGTTGCGAAATCAAACCGATTTACTTAGCCTACTCCTTTATTTCACCATAAGATACTCAAACATGTTTTAATCAAACGTTCAATTCGCTCGCCCTCAATAGCGAGATAATAGTTTGCATCTGCTGTTATCTGGCACTGTGCTGAAGTGTGTTCTCATTTGTTACCAATAGCCAAAGGTTTGCGTTACTTCCCAAGACAGACGGACAGAAAACTTATATCAGACTTTTCCCAGTGTTTCAGAAAGGCGAAATCTAATCATCCAGCCTGTGAGGCTTGTTACAGTTTGTATATTTGTCATGTGCTGCAGTGTTCTCCACCAGTTGCTGTAATTCAATAAAACATTTTGGGTGTGGACCCATTCGATTTTATAGAGCAATAAGGTTTTTGGAAAGTTTTAACAGTGTTTGAAATATTTCTGTTCCCGAGGCCTATAGCGTGACAAACGTGTGTCCCAAAACGTGTTCGTATAGCCTCACTAGAGATGGCTTGTTGGCTTACATTTGTTCTTTTTCTGAAACACAGACATTAGGGACTGCGCTACCCACGAAACAGACAAAACTTAACCCTCCCTCTGCTCCACAGACCCCGTTTTCTCACGCCGGATGGCGCTGATGTAATGCCTGAGCGGGGCCAAGTTTAGAGTAAAGCTCGCCGCTATAAATGAACAAAATGAACAAAAATGACTTCGTGATCAAGCTATTCCAGCTCGGCAAGCACTCAAAGCATTTGTGTGTTCTTATGTGCGTGCCTAAACATGACTCATGGACTCTCAGTCTTTAATGTATATGAGCAAACGCATTTGTTGCTAAAATCCCCCTGAAGCTAAATGATAAACCATATAATATGCTAGTGTTTATTGCAGGGATGTTTGAAGATGAAACTGTCTGCGCACATCCTCAGACTGTATTCATGTGTGTTTGTGTATTCTTGTTCCTGTGAGGGTCAAACATTTACTTGTGTTGATCCGTAAGAGCTGCACTAGTTGTCTGTGTTTATATGGAAATCGTACGTCTCGTCATTTGTGGACTGTTTACTTCCTGTGAGCAAAGCTGTTAAACTCAAAAACCTTTAGTTTATTGTTTATTGTCGATAATAAACTTAATAAATGAGTAAATTGTCCTGGACAAATGAGATCAACATATGGCTAAACCATTACTTTACAACAAAAAGGCCCAAACACTGTCCTAAACAGGCGCGACACAAGTTATAAGTCTGTTCACCTTAAAAGGGAAAATGCTGCACAATCACAGACTAAAAGAGTATGTTTATACTGTGCAGTTATGTGGATTATGAGTTTTTACTGTGGGTGGAGTTACTCTGTGCAATGCCACAAATTTGTTGTGACCTGAGTATTAAATGTTTCGTAATTATGAAAAAAGGTTGTTTGTTTGAAATATCAAAGCAGGAATTATTTATATAAATGCACAAAACTGTAACAGTATGGCTATACTGTGTACTACAGTAACACAAGAAACTTTATGTGACCCTGTCTTTGAAATCCAGACTAAAGTCTCAAAATTTAATTATGAGATTAGGAGGATCAAAGTGGTCATAGCCATAATAATGATGAAAATAGGTATTCAAACTTCATTTCTAATATAATACATATTGAAATTATTACATAAAATATTTTAAAAGAATGTTCTTTACATTATGTAGGATGATACATACATACAAATACACTTTCTGCACTTTAAAGACACATTTGCACACATAGCTCATATATTAATATATTTGTTTGTATATATAATATAATATAAATATTACCTTAAACTTCTGTTTTTATCTAAATGCTTACTTTACTCTTTATTCTCTATTTTATACTGTTTGAGAATGCCAGAGTTTCAATGTTTCAAACATTTCTTGTGCATATGAAAAATTAACATGAAACTTCATATATTAAACACCAACGTACAGTTTTAGTTACAGTGAATGACCAGGTTTTTTGTAGTGTATTGTTATATTTGGTGTTTTGCAATATATTGTTTCAGTAATGTAGACAGAAAAAGCTGCCCTCCCATACGTAGTTTAATTTACGCTGATCGGCAAATTAGATTTTCATATTTGTAGAAATATGTCTTTCCGTTGCCGTCATCAAAACCATCTGGACTTTCCAGAGTATTGAGTTACTGCTTAAAAAAGCAATTTCCCAGTGGAGCTCAGGGGATAGTGGTGCAACACTGCAATTATCTGATTGCTCTTTGATTATAAGACTTCCCTCAAGCAGTGAGATGTGTCTACCATGTGTAGGGCAGCGAGGTGAGGATATATTACATGTCAGTTCCCATGTTGGCCTAGATTTGTGGAATGTCCTGTGAAAATTAGATGTTCTGTTTGGATTGTTTTACGTACGATGGGAAACAACTCTAGGTTAGATACGTTTGACTTCTTTTCAATTTATTCCCTCCACCCTACATTTTTGTCTGAGCATTTTCTCCCATGTTAAAGTGTCTTTCCCACTCTCCTTTCTGGATGTGTTGAGTTGTATGTGACATACTCCAGTCCTACAGCTCTGCTTTACTCTAATTAGATCCAGCGGCTGAGCGAGTGAGAGAGAGGGGGGGAGAGAGAGAGAGAGAGAGAGAGAGAGAGAGAGAGAGAGAGAGAGGGCCGCAGGTAAGGCAGGAGAACCGACATCAAAACAAACCAGAGCTCCACACATTCCATCACGCAGCCTTATATCCTACTGCTGCCTCCACCAACAGACCTCAACACCTCATCTATACTCACTTACTCACACGTATACTTCAACACAACATCTATATGTGCATTCACTGCATCAGCTTAACTTAAACATTTACTTAACTACACAAACAAACACAATCACCCCCTGTTTTAACTGTATGTGATACACCAAAACATTCTTACTTTAAGACATTTTCCATACCTTTTTCGATTCATTTAGCTAATCTATGATTCTTTGTCTTTTAATGAATGGCTGAACTGTTTACGATTAAATAGTGAATCCTCTATTCAGTCGAATATAGATGAGTACAGTATGTGGCGCTGATTTACAACTTCACTGTATAATTTACTTTAAAGAGATTTTTTACTATGCTTTAAGACATATCACCTGTTGAATTACCATTGAAGTACTGAAATCACGTACATACAATGATCTTAATATCTCGTCTAGCTTAGTTTATGGACACGTAAAAAACTAGTTTGCGATCTCAATAAAGTTTTAAATTGAAAAGAATTTGGCAGCTGACTTTGTGATCGACTTACTAGTAAGGATGCTTGTTAAAGATGCATGTGGTTCATCAGAGGGTCATGGATGGAAAGGTATTACTCAAACAGTTACGGTTGCATGAGTCTAAGCACATACACGAACACATATTTACAGGCCAACCTTCACTCACAGACACATGCACACTTCAAATGCAGTTTAATTTGTATTTTACTGGATGCTGGTCTGTTTGAAGGTGTGTAGGTATGAGGGTTTCTCAAATAAACTGTGACACCTGACATTAAAGCAGTCTAGCAGGGCCTCCATAAATCCAGAGATGTAAAGTCAGAGAGGGGGCTGGGCTTGACCCTGAGACCAGCACGTACCTTGAAGGCCCCCCACACGTCTCTGTTTTCACTGGCTTATTTTACTGTGACCCTCACACCCCCTGTCCATATACTGTACATATATCTGCTTCTTTAGAAATTAGGACTTGTTATGACTAGCTTTGATGTTTCTGATTTGGTCCAGTTTTCTCTGTCAGCCACTTTCATTTTAATTGCTTTTGTCCACTAATGTTTTTTTTACTGATATGTAAGAAAAATCACAAATCTTTGTAGTGCTTCAGTTGTTTCTCCTACAAATCAATGAGATTAAATGAAGAGAAAATAGAGAGGTTTGAGTACATCTCTACCGTCTTTCAGTTGTCTCCTATCACTGAAAAACTTTTAAATATAATTAAACTCGCTTTATAAGTCATTTCAATTTACTATTTTATTTTTTGTGTAGTGATAAGTTGCTGTGACCTATAAAAATAAGTTAATATTGCCAACTTATTTTGGTTAGTTTTTGATAGGTAATATAAAAAAATATGAAACACGCATGTTTCCTTTAAAGTTTCAGATGATCTCTCATATACTGTATAAAGATTTGTCAATAAATAGTTAATTAGATACTGAGACCAAGGTGACTATTATATTACTGTACTTTTTACTGTATATCCACTATTTCTGACCTCACTATTTTATTTCTCCTTTTAATTTTACATTAAACATCTTAGCCATTACAGTTTTCTTATGTACAATTTTCCATATATCTCTCCTATAATATTCACATTTCCTCTCCTTCTCTCCATCCCCCCTCCTCCTCCATCTATCTGCTCCTCTCTCCCCCGCTGACTAGCAGGTCAGACAGAGCACATGAGAAGTCTTTTCCTTCCAATTAGTTTTTTGCTAATGAGACTGCAGCCCCGACCCCCACCCCCATTCCAGAGGCCAGAAGTTTGATGCACCTCCTACTGCCACCAATCTACCCACACCCATAACAGCCACCCCACTGGCTACAATTACCACACAGCCAGCCAACAGCCTGCTTGACCAGAGCGGAATGCACTAATATACAAATCCTCAGTCACCGGCAAACCTGTTTACTAACAGGACATAATTATTAGTGTGTTGTGCTGGAAAGACTTCCTGTGACACAATGATGTTACAGAGGGCACTTCCTGAGCCACTGAAAGCCACCATAATATGAGTACAAAATACACCCCAAACTCACGCCTTTGGTTGAGACAGAATTTAGGACCAGAGCATAGTGTTACTATTACAATCTACACAAATCATCCTTTGAATTGCTTACCTGCAGTTGTATTTACAAAGGCTTTTTTAAAGTCAGCTAGTCACGTTTGTGATTGACTGTTTGCTACATAAAACCTTCTTACATAAAAAAAATGAAAAATAAAACCTTGATATCTTACCAAAGAAATTTGTGTTTGGGAGGCCATATAAAATGTAAATGAAATCATTAATTTCAGTATTTAAAATCATACATTTCAGTATTGTATATCACAATCAACTGTATAATCTATCATTTAAAGCAATAAACACACATTCATAAAAAATTTTATTAGGTATATGGCTGCTATGAATACTTTGATGCTTCTAACCTCATAATTTAATCTACATTTAATCATTTAATTTGTGTCACATATAATACTGATGATACAAGAAAATATTTTAACATAAAAAAAAAGCTTTTCACTTTTACCTAAGCACTAGGCAGTCCAGTTAAAATGTCCGTACAGCCTTGAAACTAAATAAATTTACCTTAGAAGAGTAAAAATTATTTAAAAATCTGGCAACCCATCAAGACACGCTGTACAGCATATAAATAAAAATGGACACCCAACTGCTTTTGGAACAGTGTTCCTAACAAACACGATCATTCACGTTGATCATTCTTGCACATAGAGGGCATATGTCACTAAATGGAGAGCATTGAGATCTGTTTCTCTGTGAGGAAAGAGACACACAGGTGGAAGGTTATGGTTGTGTTGTTTCTCAGGCTGCAGTGTAACCGAAGCCTCCCCTGGGTTGCCTGTGATATTTGGCTCTGTGTGCTCTTTCTCATGGCTTGTCCGTATCTCCCAGCGTGAGCTGAGAGAGGAACCTAAGAGAAACACACAGCTCCGTCAGCGGCCTCGCCGGGAAACACAACAGGAGCCCCTCGGCGGGTCAGAGGTCTCACTTCCTGTTTCCTCTCTGTGTAGGGTCATCAGAGGGTCTTGCTGCGAGGGACGCTCTATCTCGCTTTCCTTTTGTTTTAGGGCCCTCACAACTTAAATCAACGTCCCGCAAGGCTGAAGCTAGATTAGGGGAGTAAAGGATGAGAGGAAGGAGAAGTGCTTACACATGTGGAGAACTGCTTAGTGTCAGTGCTTGAAGTTACATTGAGCACACTTACATATATACAAATTTCTAGGCCATGTGTCTTTTCAAATAGGTTGTGTAGATCACATTATATTCATACATATGTCTGTATAAAGGAGTAGGGTGTCAAACTCATTTTATAACAAAAGGGAACATGTGGAATGTACCAACCCAAGCTCATGAGAATTTAAAAGTATTTTATGGGTTAGTGATTGTGTTTGAATTTCTGTGACATATAGTGTTAGATGTGCTATTTAGGGAATATAATCATGAGTTAAGGGTGTTGTTAAGCCTGCAAAATAGTGACTGTATTTCCACTTTAGCATAGCCTTCAGTGGCTTATTGCTTTATAAAAACGTGCACAGTTTTATAAGAAAAAGATGTTAAGAGTGTTAAGGAATGTCTGTATGTGCACCATACACTATACCTTTCAAACGTTCAAGGTCACTTGAGTAATATGTTTCTCGTGTTCTTACAAACTATGCAAACTCATTAATTGCAAAACTAAACTTTTATTTAATTGAAAATGTTTTTGAAATTGATTACTTTCAGTGACTAACGAAGAAAAATCAGCAATAAAGAGCACAGAAAGATGGAATCTCAAAAAGACCTCCAGAAGCTGGATGATAAAATGCAATACGAACATTTCTGCAAATTTTAGGCAAAGGGTGACTACACAGAATATAATAAAATACTGTATAACATTTATTTAGATTTATTTTGAATTTCTTTAATCACAATATAATTCACATTCACAGGGATATTTATGTTACTTTCATCATATTGATGAGTTTACTATTAATCTACAATGTGAAAAGAAAATATTAATAAATGAGTAAGTGGCCCTAAAGTTAGTGTATACTGTCTATAACGCTTCCCCTTCCAGCCTAAAGGATGGGCAGTAACTTATAGCATACACACACATGCTGTGTGTTCATGAGAGAACGCAGGGCTGAAATGGAGTGAACGGGATGGTGATATCAGATGGACGGGTTCAGACCACATGACTCTGGGAACGATAGTGATAACATGTCGAGTCCTAAAGGACAAGACAAGCAAAGCCTGTCCTCAGACGCTAATTAGATTTAGTCACCGGCCCTCATATCAGACGTTTCTTCAGCTCCCACTGCTCTGTCAAACAATCGGCTACATTTACAGCAAACATGCCAACATTTACATTAGCCTGATGAAAGGACCGCAAATTCTTTTCTTCTAAATGGCTTTACTGTAGCACATTTGTAGCCTAACAATGAAGCTCTCCCTTCTGAAACACCGTAGCTTCCACTTTTTTCCCCAAATGAATAAAGATGTCTTTATTTCAGGTCTTTAGACTCTGTAAACTGTTTTGCTTTCTTCAATAAATTGCTTTGTTACTGTGCTAGGGAGCCACTATAGAGGGCTTGTTTAGATTATGAAGAACATGACTGAGGAAATGTGCTAAAACACTCATAAATCATTGTTGGAGAAGTCCACACCCAGATTTATAAACCCGCTGGAGAGCGCCTGCTCTTTGTGCTCCTGTCTCAACAGGTATTAGTTCTAGGAAATGAATCTGTCTCTTTCATCTGTCTCAGACGCACCATGTCTTGCGTGACTGCGTCTGATTCAGACAGGTGAGAGGGGACGTTGATACAGACGGAGAGCATGGCAGAGAGAGAAAGAGAGAGAGAAATTGAGGTCCACAAACCCCCGTCTTATCACCTCAAATTCAATAAATGTTGAGTAATGCGTGAAATGTGTGTTTGTTTGTGTGTGTGTGCAGATTTGTATTGAAGTTTCCATGACTCACACACTGAAAATGTACTTTTTTATCCCTTCTTTCCTCAGGTATGAACAATAACAACCAAAGTGGCTTTAATGTCCTCACCCATCCACAGAAACCACTCGGTCTACATCCTCACTGTGCGTGTGTGCGTCTGTTTATGCGCGCATGCAACCTTTCATTTGTTCCATATCAGTGAGGAAATGCAAAACAACTCTTTCGGTGTAGGAAAAAACATCTTCGCTCATCTTTCTCTAGCTTCAACTCTAGTGCTCTATGTGAACATTGCTTTGTAAACATTAGTCATTGTTGGCTCAAATGTTAAATGCTCATTTGTAGGTTGCTTTTTATAAAAGCGTCTGCTAAAAAATTAATGTAATGTTGTAATGTGTAGGTCAGAGGTCATAATGTAATCATTTTAACCCATTAATTGTCACCATTAATTGAAGAAGAGTTGAATTCTAATCTAATCATGACAAACTATATATTGATGGAATACTAATGTTTTGACAAATGTTCATAACAATAAACATACATTTAAAAATAAAAAATTATTTTAATAATAATTAAAAATAATTGATTTTATTAATAATTAAAATATGAAACACATTTAATTAATGTTTACATTTAATTTTATTTATTATTTTTAAAAATACCTCAAATAAAAAAATAAACAAAAAAAATTATTTAAACAAGTAAAATATCTAAAATGTAAAATTTTACTTCATGTGTATGATCAATATGTTTAGTGACAGTTATCAGGTTAAGAAAGCAGGAAATTATTATTCAGACAAAATTACATTGAGGCTAAAGCTTATTTCATTTGTCAGATTCCCGTAAAGATTTATGTTTATCTGAAAACCTTTCAAAATGTTTTTACTGTTTCAAATAAATGCAAACAGCGAAGTATGTGGTAAGTATATAGTGTATATAATAGGTTTTGTTGACATGCATCAGCATAAATGGCATGTATTTAATTCAGCATTTATATTAAAAGCTTTCAGTTGGGGTTTGGCTTGAATGTAAATTAATTTACAAATAAATACAATCTCTCTCCTCATGTAAATTAATTTCAAAATGATCAGTTTCCCAGTTCTCAGTTGCATAATCATTCACGGCTGTTATTAAGGAAACAGTAATGTAGAAATCCCTGCACAGAGCCAGAGTTCAGTAACTTAGCAGAGAATCGATGGGGAAGCGCAGTGGGAACCTGCGATTGTAGTTAGACTGCAGCTCTGCTTACACGTTGCTTATGCACGCAGTGTAAAACGGCTGTATGGGAGCAAGCAAAACACCAGATGAAAAGACCGCAAGCCACAGACAGCACACGGCACAAGTCCAGACATGCCAATCTTTCACCGAGAATAGCACGGTAAACGATACGATGCTAATCAGAGGAAGAAAGAAAAAAGTCTCTTTCACAAATACATAAATGTGTATGTCGACCCCCTGCTATCGTGCAGGGAAGCCTTGTCCCTGTATTGACCCTGTTTGGGTTACATTTGTGTGGTGACACACAGGATATGGTGTTGCTTTGTGATGCTTGACTGTGCTGCAGCGCTGGGCCAAACCACAGGCTTTATCTCAGGCCCCTCTGGGGTCTTTATACCCGGGCCGTACGCAACCCTCAGCTGCTCACTGCCGCCCCACAGCGTGTGTTGTGGTTACCAGAAAAAGCAAGAGAGAGAAAAAAACTTGTCCTCTCATGTTTTCTTATTGTTTGAGACGGGGAGGTGGAATTTTTCGCCGGTGTTGGAGGAATATTGAAAGACTGACTGAATCTCATTTAGCTGAAATGACTTTGTAGAGTGGAAATGAGGAAGTTAAATCTTTAGTTATTTTTATTAAGAATAAGTTCAAGTATATTTTTAGCTATAGTTTATGTAGTGAGCACTAATATGCTTACTAGTATGCTTGTACGTGTATTATTTTAATATTACTTGGGACTAAATTGATACATTTTTCAGTTTGTAAATATGCATATTGTATAAAGTGCAACAGAAGTAAACACAACCAGTAACAACTCTGAGAAAAAGGCACTCTTGAATGAACATATAAGGACTTTTCTCAGCGCAAACATAAAGCATGTGAAAGTTAAACATATTTGTCTTTGATTTGTTTCCTTCGTACTTCCTCTAGGCTCTCATACTTTTAATAAAAGTTATCATGAATTCAAATTTTTTTTCCCCCAGTGTTGAGTAGATAATATTGTTGTGCATTTATCAAGCTCAACAATTTATCTGCAAAATTTTGTCCCAACCTTTGCTAACAGGGTTTCTCAGCACAGACATGAAAGCATGAGAAGATGTAGTAAATTTACACAAATTTTTCTCTATTTTTTTTGCACAACAAACTAAGCTCAAGTTTGCTGTTTGTTGGGTGAATAATATGTGCACTGGGTTAATCATTGTATGTTAATTATTATGGTCTTTTAATTTCCTCTTCTGCTGGTATACACTTCATTGCTTCTCTGGTGGATTAAACCGTAAACTGCCATGTGGTATTACAGTTTTCTCTGAGCGCTGACCCCGAGCAGAGTTCAGACCTGGTGTAGGTCACAACAACAGGTTTGTGGTGGAGTCTTTTGCCACTGGCCTGCCTTGAGCAGTTTGCCATATGTTGGCCTTTTGTGTGGAGCTTTTGAGCTGAGTTTTCCCCCACGTAGTATGTATTTAAGGAAAGAAGGGATTGCGTGGCTAAACAGAAATGCTAATTGCATTTTGCAGCTATACTGCATTCCATCAGCTTCATGTTCCCAAAGCCACTGGACCACAGAGAGGAGGAGGCTAGTCCTCAAAGTCCTCAGCATATTTTCTCTTTATTTGTTTCCTCAGTGCTCTCATACTTTTAATAAGTGTTATTATAAATCAGTTTTTTTTCCTCTAATGTTGAGTAGATAATATTGTTATGCATTTGTCAAGCTCAACGACTCTAGGTTATCAGCACAATTTTGTCCCAACTTTTGATAACAGGGTTGAGAAAAATGTCACGGATAATAAAATAACTCATCAAGTTAAAGTGGTAGTTCAAATAAAAGTAAAAATTGCATTATTGTTAATTCACCCTCATGTTAGTCAAATTTTTTACTCTATTTTCTATGGAACACAAAAGAAGATACTTTAGGTAATGTCTCAGTGTTCCTTCAATAAAAGTCAATGGGGTCCAATGTTGTTTGGTTACCAACATTTTTCAAAATATCTTCTTTTCCATTCTGCAGAAGAAAGTCATACAGATTTGAAATGATGTGAGGGTGAGAAATAGTGAAATAATTTTTATATTGGGGTGAACTACCCCTTTAAGTACCTCATTTAACTGACGACTAACTGGCTTGTGTGTTAATTGTGTGTGCAGTAATATTCTTTCACAGAAAAAGTAAGTTCTACTTTATTTTTTCAGGATGACATAGTGGCACCAGCTAGAAATTTAATCTACAACACCAAAGCAAAGCATCTTGTTGTACCTCAGCTGGCCCGCTGAATGTGTGTGTGTGCATGTGGGCAAGTGGTTGGAGCTTCATCCATTCAGCCTTCTGTCCGGACACCCCATGCCAAACAGTTGTCCTCAGCCTTCTCTCCATTTTTTGTTTTAGCCTTCTGTCCGGACACCCCATGCCAAACAGTTGTCCTCAAGCCTTTCTCTCTCCTTTTTTTAGGTTTTGTTTTAAAATACCCTCAACCGCATCTCCTCTCTCTCTCTCTCTCTCTCTCTCTCTCTCTCTCTCTCTCTCTCTCTCTCTCTCTCTCTCTCTCTCTTTCTTTATGACTGTTTGCTTTCAGAGTTTAAATGGTTTTTGGGGAGAGCCCGTCTCACGTCGTTACTGGGCAACGGTCCTTGGGAAGGAATTCAGAGCCCTCAGTAAATGTGCTTAGGGCTTAGATTCATGCTGCTTTCCAAAAACATGCTGTTGAAACAAGAGAGCCGAGTGCATTAAAGGCCCATTCCCCACCGAAATACCGCACCGGGAAAGAGGCACGTTTGTTTATCTTTCAATTTCATTACCAGCAGAAGTCATTTTTCATCAAGCCAGTGCGGATTCACTAGGTGGCGCTGTTCAGAGCTCATTTTGACACCTATATCAAGCTTCTTTTGTCCGTTTTATACTTTTTAGTGTCATTGCTGGGAGGCAAATGAATCATAAATGAATCAGTTTCTCTGTCGCTGCTATAACTGGCCCTGTGGACTTGTTCAAACAGAAGCTTCTGTGCCTCTCGTGTTCGGCTCTGAATGGAGGTCTGTGTGGAGAGCTGGTGGAACATGTTGTATGACTTTCCCCGTTGACCTCCTGAGAATGTTCTGACTTTAAATCACAGATGAGGGGGTTTGTATGTTTAGCAAGGCCTGTTTATCTTCTAAAGAGGTATAATATAATAAATTACCCGTTTCTAGTTTTGTTTCTGTTCAAGCTGGTCAGAAGCTGTTGTGCTCAGTGAAGCCATCCATAGCCAGACCCATCTGATCTCAATTTTCTCCTGTAGACAAAAACAACAACAACAAAAAAACGTCAACAAGCGCATGCTTGTGTCCTCACATCGGAAGGAAATCAATAAAAAAGAGAGACGAGTGGAAAGATTAAAGGAACGGCAGAAGAAGGAGGGGGATGCTGGAATTTTTAGCAATTAAAGTTTGGCTTAACACAGCAGCGGTCGATGTATGAATCAGCTCATTTAACATTTATCTTTTATGTCTGTCTCTGTTGCAGTACACTGTTAAAAAGAAAAACTAAAAAAATTAAATTATTTCTAAATCCAACTCGATTATAATTTACAAGCTCTAATAAGTCTTAACTATTTTTTTCAGTTTTTACTTTTATTTTTCCAAACTTTTCCAACTTTCTTTCACAAGATAGTCTCTCATCATGTTTTCTATCCACTTTTATTGTATAGAAAGGAGCAGTTTAGCACTTTATCTTAATTTGCTGAATTTCTCTTTTTGTGTTCAATGAACACAAAAAAACATACAGGTTTGCAATAACATGAGGATGTGTTTTCCATTTTTGGCTGCACTATCACATTAATATGAAGTCTTACCCACATCATTTATAGCTATAAAACCACTCCTAAACATTTTATAAATAACATTTTTGAATAAAATCAGATGACCTCTTTAAATCCTAATGAAATCATTGAATGATTTAAAAGCGTATTTTGTTGTTATTAGTTCTGTCATGAACTTCTGATTGTTATGGCTTTTGTTATGTTTGTTTGTATATCCAGATGCCTGTCATGACACTACACTACAAAAAAATTACACTAAAATGATCTATTTGTCTTTTTTATAAAACAAAATGGGTTTCACATTTCATTTGTTTGACAGTTTTCAGCTGCACTGTGATCCAAAAGCCCATTCTGACTGATTTTGGTATATGATACTGCATGTCCTAGAGCAATATCAGTCAATACCACCTACATGTTGAACACATCACACACTAAACATGTACATGATAAATGCTTACATATGTTGAAAACCTATACGGTAAGCCTGTAGTCATCAGGGTATAATGTTCTTTAACACCCAATCCGATGTATGATGAATACTTGTTTCTTTCTTTGTAGCTTTTACGGATGGTGACGTTGCCTGAGAAGCGATGGAAGGCCCGGCCAGCGGGCGGCACTGCCAGAAGAGATCCAGCCGGGCGGGGCCAGGCAGATGAGGATGAGGAGGGTCTAGAGAGTGGGGACTGTGATGATGAAGATGAGTGTACTGGTGTTTCTGGACTCGGGCCACCTCCGAGACGCAAACGTCTGCGTATCATTGCAGGTCAGTGACCTAACAATGTGTCTTTATATTTGTACTGATGATATAACAGTCATTTTTGTTTCATCTTGTTTGAACTGGTTATGTTTGTAAGGTTTCCCATTTTTATCAAAACAAATCCCTTTGCTTTGTGTTCGTGGTTTTTATCTATGTTTAAATTCCCTCACTTTCACCTGTTACAGGTAGCTGTCTGTTATCAGTGACCACTTGACCTTCTCATTGTCCGAGGGAACAAACAGCGAACATGAGAGATGTTCCCTTTGATGCAAAACAAAGCCCAAACTAACAAGCCACATTAATGCAAAGAAACTAAACAGAGGCAAAGAATAACAGTATAGGGGCAGGAACAAGGAGTTTGATACAGACTGACAAAGCCGGCCCAGCTGAGCAAACACAGCAGAGGGAGTTGTCGCCCTGCTCGTGTTGTTGTGACAGAGATTTAGACTTTCTGGGTAGCACCAGGGTTAGGACAAGAATCCGACTCGTAAGGCACATGTGGGGAAACAGGATAATACACATATCAGCGCTCAAATTCACACTGAGGAAATGAACTGATGATAAAAGCGTCTGAGGTTTAAATGCTCTCTGAACTCTGAGGCTCGATTGTGTTTATGTACACATCCCCCATCCCACTCGAAGAGGATTTACTGCTGTAATTATTAAGAATGAAGAGAATGTGTTGTGGTTGCCTGGCCGCCCAGTTGGCGATATATCTGTCCTGCCTTGGATTTTTATATCCGTCTGCTGACCGCTTCTTTCTGTATGTGTGTGTTTTGGTGCAGACCTTTAAAAAGCCTGCGATGAAACAGGTTCACGGATAACCGCAGATAGGCCGAAAGCTGCCGATGACACAGTAAAACACAGTTTGGCTTTTCATCCCCCTTAGGTAGTTCAGGGAGGGAGGGAGTGGGGGTCAGGAGGTCAGAATGCCGAAGGTCATCCACAGGCACGTTCACTAATGGAAGGCCTGTCTGTGCCTGGTGCACAGAGATAGACGATGTAGATCTAGTTTCTCAAAGCTCTGTTTCGGCACAGCACGGGGGTCCTGGAGACGTGACGGGCAGAATAACAACAGGGTGTAGACAGGCCGCAGCTCCAGTCCAGACCCGCTTTAAATCAAAGCTGTCAGCCGGCCAGTAGTTTTGGGATGTTCTGAATGATCAGGATTGATTGATAAATTGTAATTGGCTCTGGGAAGAGATTCCAGGTTTCTCACCCCCAGGTCTGCCCCCAACCCCCATACCACACCATGCATTCTGCAGAGAATTCCAGGCCAGCAGAGCTATTCCAGGACACGGGCTGTGTGTGTCCTGTGCATACACCCTGAGACACACAGGCACACAACAGTGAGGTCGTGTCGTCTGCCCTCACAACACTCACTTTAATGTAAACCGCAGAAGCAATATAGCAATGAAGAAACTAAGCTGATCAAACTGTTGTTAGGATTTACAAACATGGTTTGAAAATGAAACATAGAAAAGAAATAGTATATAAAATAATATATAAAAGAAAAAGTAATCTAATTATGAGATTGAAGCAGCCATAGCCTTAAAAATGATGAAAATAAGTTATATGTGTTTATTGCTGTAAACGTTAGATTTCTATATACAGTACTGAAATATTCATTTTTAATATGATATATTCTGAAATTATTGATTTTATTAGTACTACATTTTATTATTTTGCATTCTAAACATTGATTTCAATCATGGCCTTACTCAGTTAATATTATAGATATCAGGTTCATATTTTCACATAATGTTTTTTACATTATGTAGAATGATTTTGATAAGAAAACAGTAAATCATAAAAAAATGACTTGGGTCTGTGGGTTTTCACAGACATGGTCACAAATTCTCCGTTGGGGTTTTTTCTTTTTAGGTACAAATGGTTATTTGGTTGGTTAATTGCTCGGTCAATCAGTCAGTTTGTTTGTTTTTTAGGGAAACTTAAATCAAAAAGACTGTTTGCACTTCATCTATTACTCTAAACTCTGTACTATTACGTTTACTTTTGTAATAATAGTGCTGCTTGTATTTTGTTATCTTTTAGATAATAGCTTCTCCCTGTATTAATATTATTTGTAAGTCATTTTAGATAAAAGCATTTGCTAAGAAACTCGCTAAGAAACTAATTCGTGAATGTTAAGAATTGGTTGAAAATGTGTATGTGCATGTAAGCATGAGAGAGATACCCGTACACCTGCTCTCTTTCTGTCCCATCACCTTTAGTTAGGTTATTAATCCTGCACCATAAATCTCAAGCCTAGCTGTCATCACATCCTTTCATTTCTCTCCCTTATTCTATTGGTCCTTTATGACTATCCTTCGTTTTATCCTTCTTACATCTCTCATCACTGATTTGTGTTCCATAGGCTAAAACAAAGTACCTCATTCTGTCTGCGACTATTCCAAGCGTTCTGCTATTTGCCTTCCACTTTCTCACCCTTTTCAAGCTCCCTGGGTCTTTTCTCATTTTATCAAGTAGGGAACCCAAGAGGACTTGATGAATGTAGCTATCACTGAAGGGCCGGACCCCTGCAGCGGGGGATTTTCGCCAGGGCCGGTCGGACCGCCATAGGCTCCTTGGCCCTGACCGCTCGGCATGGGTTCTGTCAAAAGAGCTCTTGTTATTTTCCAGCGCTCAGGAGACATTCGTTCACTGTAAGTGCTGAGGAGCATTTTTTCTTTGAAGCTCTTTGGCCCTTTATCAGCAGGCAAGGGTTAGCAAAATACAATGTGGAAATATGTCTGTAATGTGAAACATGTAGCTGGCTGTGTGAGAATGGGCTGGGCCCGTGTCTCAGGTCTGCTTTGAATTTACTCGAGATATAGAGAGACGAAGAGGTATGGATGTGAAATTGTGAGACGGTGATGGACAGTGTGAATTTGTGAAACAGACACCAGGCACGAATACGGTTACATGCTCGAGCACACAGAATGTACACCTCTCTTGCCGCTTAAATAGTTTTATCCTTCCTCTGATGTTGAGACTGGAATGCTAACTAGCTCCATGTGGCACCCCTGACCCTAGCACCTGATAGGTGAGGAGTACAGCACACGTTTTCCATTACAGCATGGGCATTTTTAAGGCCGGTCTGCCCGCCTGGTGTTTTAATGTCATGCTGTGTCTATCTGTGCATGTGGATTTGTGTTAATGCAAGGAAATGTACGGAAATGTTTTCCTTTGCATTTTATGAACGTTTTAACTACAACGTTGTTAAAATGTTCCGCATTCACATGGATCTGTGGAAATGACTGAAAACGCTGTATTATGCATGCCAGGACAGTGGACGGGAATGTCATTTTCAAAAGAAACACTTTTTTATTATATTTTATTGACATATATAAATAATAATTAAAAAAGGAAAAGAAACACTATGTACCTGCACATCCAGGTTTAACCAAAAAGGCCTTTTTAATACCCTTTGGTTGTCGCGGTGCAGTAAATCTTGTGTGTGTGCCTTTTGTTTGAGTTATAATTTTGCATGTATTTTTTATATTTATTTAATTTTTAACAATCTTTGTTTTTAGCACAAAGTGAGCAATACATTACTGACCCAGAATGAGCTTTTTAAAAATACAATGGAAATCGATAGTTTGTCCTATTTTAGTATGTTAGGTAAACATGTTGTTGTACAGGGGTTTGTGTGAAGGTATGAGAATACTCATGTATATATAAGGGCATATTCAATAGCGTTTGGATTGCAGATGTTTGGCTGCAGTGGTCCAGGTGCTTGGAGCTACAGACAGCACAGATGTCTGCGCAGTATGATGTGAAAATCAACCTGAAACGCACCTGGAAATGAACAGAGCAAAAATGTTCAGGAAATGAGCAAGAGTCATTTTCAGTTGTTTTTAACTTAATATGATGCATGCCACAGACATTTTACATGTTGGGCAATCTTATTAGTGAGATATGATGTGTTTGAAAATAATTGAAAGATTATTTTTCTTAGGTGTCTTTCAAGCTCCATTTTAGAGTGAATGATGCTGAAAAATGCATGAAAGTGGATTGATGTTAAAAGCCTGTAATGTAAGATTAAAAGACTTTTTCTGCCATTAATGTCACTAATATTCTCATTCCGTTTCAGAACGTTCTGTTATGCTTGCACACACTTTTTGTTTCTATTTCCCTTCTGTTTTGCATGATTAGCTAATTGTTTTGCATTGATTGTGTGTTTTGAAATGGCTGGTTGAAATTGGTTCTGTGCTCACCCAACTGTTCATGTCCTGTATGTCTGACAGTAAAACAAAAGGGATAGTTCACCCAAAATTGAATAACTTAAACTAGAAGCAATCTCTATTTATTACCTGTATTAATTCTCATCTGAGTCTGTTGAAAATGAGATTAGAAACAGAAATAGAGCAGATGGTTTGTTTTTTTCTCTCTGAGAAAGAAGCAATGGCACCATCGCATCTGCAAATAATCCTCATCAGAGAGAGAGAGGAAGTTTGTCATGAGAAACAGCCCAATAGATCTGGCTCCTTCTTAATGCTTCCTCATTTCTTCCTCACGTTATAAACAACAGTCCCTCCCTACCTACGCACACACTTAAACATACATGCTCATACAGATAACTACACACACACACATACAAAATAATGATACCTAACCACCATTTGTGTAAACAGTGCCTGTCTCAATACGCACAAGAGCTGGATGGATAGTTTCTTTAGATGGATTACATATACAGTAAATCTCATTGTAAAATGCTTAATATGTCGGCTGGGAGTTTATGGCCTCTAACCAAACATTGTTTTATGTGGTAGACCAGTTTAAAAAACTGAACAAAGGTGATGCTGTCATATGAAACGTTGAGGAATAGCAAAGAAAACTGAACAACTGGGTTAGGACAAAAGCTGATAAACCAGTTAGAATCTTATTTCACACAGTCCAGTATACATTTCTTTAGCCTGAGAGTTTCTGAAAGTGTTTGTTTGTGTAAGACTTTTATTTACATTAGTATGTGACATCCTAAATTGATTCCAGACATCTTCCTGCGTCATATCCGTCTGGAAACACAAACTGTGTCTCACCTACTGTGGGTCATCCGCATGCTATAGAGGGCATAGAGAGAGTGGTGAAAGTTTGAACATTTGTAAACATGAGGGAAGCCATTTTTATTGAAAACATTTATAAACAGTACATTGAAAATAGGCTAAGGCAACATTTTTAAAATCCCAAACCCCAAACCCCAAGTATTAATCCTCGTCTCGCACTATTTGTGTTACAGACATGAATCATACTTCAATTTATGTGGCTTGTTCAGAGGAAATATGCTTTTGCTTTTTTAAGTAATCAGCTTTCGTCTGGTAGATGATGAAATGGGTGAAAATTAACATTACAGCAGAACCCAAAAGGAACATCCAGGGACCAGAATAAGTAAAAACCTGGAATTCACCCAGCACCACTAAAAAAAAAGTTTTTTTTACCATGTTAAAACTGTGCTGACTTGTTCTGTCATTAACCACCAGGAGATTCCACAATAATTTGTAATGATTTTACAATAACAACATCTGTTGTTTGTCAGGTTTCAGTTTCTGGCCCATCATTTAGTCCCAGTTAGCTTCTTTGGCACTGATGTTAGCTGGCGTTCATACAAGTATATTTTCTAGACAGTGAGTTCCTGTATGCCTTCAAATGGCTCATTCAATTTACCTTTGCATGTTGAAATCCCACAAGAAATGACATTCTCTGTCATTTGTCTGGCTTTCAATATTTTAGTCTGTGGTGTCCCTATTTGTAGACTTTTTCTCCATATTAAATATAAACTTCAGAGCTAAAAATAGCTGTGAATCTAATTATATGCACATTTAGTGAGAGAAGCAGTATGGCTGAATCATGACACCGGTGGTCTTGCTCACACTGAGTTATGCTAATTAATATGTGTTGACTTGAATTTGCCCCACAATGGAGTCCATTGAGAGTTTGAAGGGGAATGCTGACCTGAGGCTGTGATGGTTGATAACTATGAAAAGAATCAGTTATCTATAAATGTTTAAGTCATCTGTTTAAGTCATTACAAAAGACAGAGATTTCCCTCCTTTAGTATATTTTATCACCCAAAAACAGTTTTTTAAGTATGTATAACTTTGTCTATAAAAACCTAGCTAAAGGAGTTTTTGTGATTTACTGTTTTCTATGTAAAATCATTCCACATAATTTAAAGAACATTTTGTACATGTCTTTAATATTGACTGATTAAGGACATGTCAGATATTGGAATAAATAGGGAGTATTTTGTGCAAACTAATAAAACGTAATGTCAATAAAAGCAATCATTTCTGTATTAATTTCTATCAATTTTAGTATTATGAATTAAAACACTGCATCTCTTATTATCTAATCTATTATTTTCAGTAAAAACACACATTACTTATTTTCATCATTTATGACTAATTTGAGGCTTATAATCACATATTTATTTTTCATTTATTTCACAATATTTCACCACTATATTAAAGTCTTTCCCTCACAGTGCAGATGTGCTATAGCTGTGTTTCAGCTGTTCAGCTGTTTTGCTGTGCTGAAGTTGTTTTGGTGTTTTATGTCTTATTATGCTGTAGGCTTCTGTCTTTGTGGTGTTGATGTTCATTGCTGTGTTATATCTCAGTCTGGGTGTGCTATGGCTGTGTTGTACTACGCATTAGCTGCGTCTCAGTTTTCTGTATCGGTGTCTTGGCCTCCTCACAACTGGCTAGTTTTTCTTGGCTAGCCGCTGGAGTGGGCCTGTGGTCAGGGTGATGGGTGTGGAAGGAGACGCTCACATTCCTCTCTCTATTTCACTGTCCACACCAGATCCAGCAGCAGCAGTAGTGTCCTCAGAGAAAACATTGTGAGATGAAAATCTCTGTGTTGGCACCTGCACGATTGATGTGTACAACAATGGTGTCGCTTTATTTGCTAACATACAGCAAAATCAGTAGTGAAATCGAATGATATTTCGTATTTTAAAATCAATTGCTTGTATATATAATACTTAAACGTCCATAAAAACCACTGTCTGAGAAGATATATGGACATATAGCTACCGCAGTTCTGCTTTGGGGAGTGTGCAAGCTGAAGGAATGGTCCATTACATTCTTATTGTTCTGTGTGTTTTCATAACCCCCCGGCTGCACAAATGCAGCAGTAATGTGGACCAGTATTGGCCACTTTCATAAGCAGCACCTGTGTTTGGAGACTGACATTCCATGCGTTTTATCTAGTCCTGATGAACACCTGTAATGCAGAAAGTAGCCCCAGAATAAACACACCAACTGTATGTCCAGGTGAATGTCTGTCTGGCGGTTAGCACAGATCCTGTGCTGTCTGATAGACTATATTTCAGATCATTCAATCGAGCCTTTCAACTTTGATTAATATTCTGTGCTCAGTCTGTATACATTGTTAACCATATTAACTACTGTATGTAAACTCTGTAGTTCACTAAATTCTTTGTCTATACATTTTTACAGAGTTTGTATTTTTGTGAATGCCGCTTAAAAGCCACAATCTATAACTTTTGTCTGTCTAGTGCCATCTCTGTTTGGAATTAAAAATCACAGGTTATGAAGTTTAAGTTTATTTATGTGGGTCAAATTAGTCTTGTAAGAAATTGAGTTTTTAGTGCAATTTGTCCTTAAGAAACAAAAGTTATGGCACAGTTGAAGTCAGGTTTAGTTGTTGGTTGTTAATATGTTGTTTAATTGTGATTTTAGCCAACAATTTTAGATATATCAGTCTTCCCCATTCCATCTGATATGACTGTAGTCTTGCTATGACTGAAATAGCTGCCCGGGGGCATTGCAAACATGATCACAGAGTACACCGACTTCCCTTAACTCGATAACTGTCACTGCACATATTGAGCATACACATTTTATTTTATTTTTTTACACAGAAATTATTTTAAATAAAATTTTTAATCTTATAAAAATTTTGGTATTTCTATGAATATATAGTTTGTCATGATTAGATTAGAATTCAACTATGAGCTATTTAAGTAAATAGTGAAATAGGTATATCTTCTGTGGAATGGTGACAGTTAACAACATCTTTGGTTAATTCTTATTTTTATGGTTTTCTCCCTTTGTGTAGTTGTAGAAATGTATGTAATTTTTTGGGATTTCTAAAAAGTGGCCCTGAATCATGATCTGATTTTGGCTTATCACTACAATAGACAAACATTTTGCAGAATGAAATAAGCTAATGGCGATATGCTTATGAGCTAAATGTCTTTATTAAACACACCATATAAACATACCACAGCACACTTTCCAGCAGCTGTGTAATCGATAATTATTCTCCTCACACTTCTGTTAGTGCCTGCTGGTTGTTTGTGAGCTTTGCAGCATTCTGTACTGTCGCTTTATTTAGAACAAAGACATTCTCCTGAATCTGGGAGAGAGATGCATACATAAGCGTATAGGACCTAAACATCTCCGTTCTGTCTCTTCAAACACAAAGAGCTTATAATTCTTCTTTAGCAGGTTGTGAAACAAACTAGTTTTTTAAACAGTTAGCTAATGTCTCATTCTTACTACTGCAATGAACATTTCGATTTTGTTTCTGTGTTTCTGTTTGTTGTGCGTGTGATCTATTGCACTGCTGGCATTGAGCCGGTCCAAACTCACCATTACCAATCAATGGCTGAGCGTTGACCTTTCACCCCTGTTGTAACCAGATCTCGTAACTCTGTGATAAAGCCAGTTAGACTCCGCTTGCATGGAGGGACTCCTGGGGACTGATACTCCTGAAAACCGATAGCCTTTGTGAGCCGTTGTGCTATTGGTTCAGACTGTTCAGTCTGTTGGTCATGTCCATTGTTGGGAGCGTTGTCTGTTTCCTATATTTAGCATGCCAGCCTTCACATACCCATCCCACTAATTGCCACTAATTTTGCTTTGGTTATATCAGATCCAAGAGCAAGGGTTAACCGTCCCATTCTGTGGTTCGCGACACAGTCACTCACACTATTTAGCACGAGTGTTTGTGGCTCATTATAACAGGATATTATTAGTCACATTGTGGAGGGGTTGTTGTTGTCCCTTTTTAAAGCCTGTCGTAACTATAGACCCTTTTCTACGCCCAAACTCTTATTTTTGTAAAAGGAGTTTCTCTCTATGAAGACCTCTTATAACGACCTCACTGTACCTGCTCGCGTATATACACCAAATAATAACCTCGCACACTCCAAAACACACACCGGCTTATTCACATGAACACACCTCAACAGATTTAGGGTGTAGTGTATATAAAAGCTGTATTGAATTACACCTCAGCTTTAATTGGACTAGCGGTACAGTGAGACGCTGTCACAATGAAAAATCGGCCTTTCAGGGAATGTCTAACCGCTGGCTTGTCAGTGGACGAAGGGAAAGAGAAAGTTAATTGTCCTCTGGCTCGCGTTCAAGCTCTGTCGTTATTGCAGAGAATTCTTGAGGAACATTCGGTGCAGAAGCTTTATTTATTTGTCTCCTTCCTCTGTTAAACGTCAACTGTGCTGAAATGGGCCCCCGGGCATCCAGGGGACCCCTGAGAGAAGGCCTCCAACTCTTTCCTGCGCTCGGCCTGGTTCTCACTGGCTGGCATGCTGAGTTCAGGGTCCAGAATTAATTAAGTCGCATGCTTTTCTGTTGATCCCACCACTACGCAGCCGCTGGTCCAAATGGTGGACTTCCTCCCTGTGGGGTTAAATCCCTCCAAACCAAGGCAGCGGCATGAAGGGTGGATGGTATTAAACATAGCATGTGATCTTAGTTGCTGAGATCGAATTTCCCATTCAGTGGATTCGACTGAAAATGCAGAGAACATTAACATATGGACAGGACTTTATTAATCCACATTTTCATCCCTGACCTCCAGAGTGACTATAATTAAAAATGTTTGGTCAACAGATTTTCACAGACCTGTAAACGCTTTTAGCTTTCTGTCAGTGTTTTTAGATAATCTAATTATGAGAAACATTGCATTTGTCTTGCTACATTTTTTGTGTTTACTTCTATATAAATGTTGTGTGTATTGCCTTTATTGTTTAGTTGTATTGCTGTTTTCTAGATTTTCTTGATGTAAATACAACTGACAGAAGGAATTTGAAATATGTGCCACATGAAGCGGGCAGCACGTGCGTCTGTATGTCTCGGGTGAAAAAGATTCTCCTCCGCTGGATTGAAGAGATACTTCACAGGAGACTCTTCCACACATAGCTGGCGTTCCTTGTCATACTTGACTTTATTACTGATATCCTCTTTCCTTTCTCATAACTCTGCCTCCCTCGAGGATCATTTTCGTGACAGTACTGAGCTGAAATGAAAAGTTGTTTTAACTTCTTTTAGTGAAGTGATAGATCATTAACATGGTGTTTCTGTAACACTGTCATGTAACATAACTCCCAGTAAGCATCATCTGGAAAACATTGCATTTTTATTATTGCATAGAAACAATAAATACAGTAAAAATAGCAGATTCACATATATTGTAAATCATTCTGATAATCATCCTTCCATGCTGTTGTAACATATTGCAGATGAACAAATAACTAAAAATTATGTTCCAGGTGACAAAGTGATACATATTCACTCTGGGACATATGATAAAGCAGACATGTTAAAAGATTTGTCATTTTTTAAAGAATTTTATTATGAATACTGTCCTGCTTGTGTTTTTCTCTTCGTCCATCTATGTAATTTTCTCTCATTCTCTCTTAGACTTGGCAGATAACTTGGCAATCGATGACCTGATGCTTCACGAGTTACTGCTGACCCCGAGATTGGCCACAGACACTCACGGTGGAGCATCTGTACCCGGAGCAGCACGGGCAGCATACATTCCCAGTGGAACCTTCATCTTTACCATCATCATCTTTATAATGCTGGATCTCCAGTGATCATCTTGAGAATTCAAACTCTGTTCCTGATGCCCGTGTGTACATACTAATCCATGTTTTAGACAAAAACAGGGGAACCTTTTTCTCAATCACAGATCTAACTGTAATCGTCTTGTTTTTATATTTTTCATGGAGTTGAAGATTTAAGCATCATTTTAATGCCCAGAGTATGAAAGCTTCATTCTTCTACAGCATGAAGAGCACCCAGTATAAGTATCATGTTCTTTCCCCATGTTGCTTGTATACCACACAACCGCCATGTGTTTTACATTGAACATTGCCTTCCCTCTGCTATACACATGCCGTTTACACAAAGGCCAAAGCTTTCTGTAGGAAAAGGAGCTTAATCTTCTTTGAAAAGACAAAGAGACGCTGCTTTTGCGAGTGAATGGGCACTTAAGGAGAAGTAGCCGTGACCGGCAGAGTCTGGGAATACATATAACTGCTCCAACGGGCACAGACTATCTCTGACTGTCTCTCATATATACACTTATGTGAGTTTCTCCTCTGCCGCTCATTTCCTGCGCAGTAAATGACGCTTGGAGTACAGCACATCAAGGCATCGGCATGTTGTTGTGAAACCGTCTCCTTACAGGACGACACAGCTGTACTTCATTTTCAAAAAAGGATGCTTTAAAAAGTTTTATTAGAATGCTGACTTTCTCTTTTTAGAAATTGTGGTATTTTATATCTTTCTTTGATTTTGTGTCTTTATCTTTGCCTGTTTTTTGTTTTGTTTTATTATGATTATGTGATTAAATAGACACTTCATGTTCCATGTTTCACAGGTCACCATAGCATTTACATCTGTGCATGTTAAACAATCTGACCATATGTACGGTTATCTTTATTAAACTTATTTGTATACAAAGGGCTAAACATTTGATTTTAGATCAGTATGGTCCTCTGATCCTGCTTGGAAACATGATGTTTACAAATTGACACTTGTTTCGTTTCATAACCTGTAAATTAATTAAGTAAATTAATTATTGATTATGTAATAACTTATCATTATAATCAGTCGCTTAAACAATGTTTTAACCCCATTTTTTCCAGTCCTCCAAATGTGTTTACCTGTTTTCTTATTTCAAAAGATTTTTAAGTTATATTACTAAGAATTATTTATAAAATTTTATGTTAAAGCTTTACATACTCGCACCTTTGTCCCAGTGTATTGTGCTGAAAGAAATGTTTTGAAACATTGCTCTGTTTGTTTGAGCAGTTTTAACTTCTGATCGATTGGACAATTAGCTACTTAATTGATTTGCTCTTATCTTGATGTTAATTGTCCCTCTGAAATATTAACTTTCTAAATCATTTAATTTATGCATTTGGCAGACACTTTTATTTAAGGCAACTTAATGGGAACGAACCCTTTGACTTTGGCGTTACTAGCAACACACTATACTAATTTAGCTAAAGGAAAACAGGCCCTGCACTCCTTTTTTATTTTAAAGAAAATAAAAAAGGAAACCATGTCCGGAACTTACAGTACTACCAGATCAGACCTCACAGTGGGAATGATATTTTGTTTTGAGATGAATGCAGTGTTAGATTCACGCCATGCTTTTGACTGAAAAGCTGTGTGTTGGTTTTGTTTGACTACAAAATCTTTTCACACATTGCAGCTTGGTCAATATTATGCCAAATTCAAGTTTTGACTTTATGAGGTTCTAGAATAATGTCTTCTTTTGTGTCACCCTCCCCAACAGGCCAGTGATACGCAGAGCTCTTGATATGGTTCACTGGCACCTTCACGTCTTTTTCAACTCCTGAACCCTGCCATTCCTTCAGTGATCAGTGGATTTTCTGTAGCTTCTCTCACACGTCCTTTTATTCACACAGGGACTTTTCTGGATAATCTCTGGGTGGTTTGATTTAACCCCCACTTACTGATAATTGTGCCAGCAGTGCCCACTGGGACATTCAGACACTTTGATAATGTCTTGTACTCTTTTCCTAATTTAAACATTTGTTTTACTTTATCTGTAATTTCTTTGTAATGCTTTTTTTGTCTTAATCACAGCTGTCCTTCAGATACCTTCACTACCTAGATAATGATCACTTAACTGTGGGGTTTTATCCAGAAAATGTGGTAGTTATTTTAATGAGTCACAGGTAGAGGCCAATTGTAAGTCAATTGTGTGCTTGTTAGGGCAGTTGTTTCGCATCTGTGTAAACTTAAGAGCTTTCGGAATACAGTAACTAAACCCATTTTATTTTTATTTTACATTAAAAAAGTAACATTTGCGCTTCAGTGCTTACAAATAAAACATTTGGAAATATAAATCTACTTGGTAAATCAACAAAAGACTTGATATTTATGCAGAGAAATTACAGCGATTTGCCTTATGTAACAGTGTACGTGATAAATACACCTGACTGAAAGGAGTCACAGTTCTGTGTTTACACATTAAGTTCAAAAGTAAAAGGCATTCACAAACAAACTATTTTGGTGGGTGATAAAGTGATATAAAAATCTCAACTTTTTCAATACAGTAAATGAATTATGTGTTTCTGCCAGTAATGGAAAGTGTTGAGTACCCTAATTAAACTGAATTCTGCAATAGTGTTTATACTGGTGCTGATTGCACAGTGGGGAAGCATTCAGAGGCCATTTGGCACATCTGAGTACTTGAGCTTGGCTTGAGCTGTTTAATATCCAGAGTACCGGGGGAGGGAAAAATGGAGCCCTTTATTCACGTCAGGGTACAGTCAGACCTGTAAAGCAACTGTCCTCCGTACCTGCTTTTCAATGGTTATCTAGTGTACAGAATGTTTAATGGTCAATAATCATTTTTAAGGTCCCAGCTGTTCGGTATCAGTGTATCAAATACTGTACAACCCAAATGCTGTTTATTTGTGACAATACCGTACCTGTGTTTAAAATGTTTCCATGTAAATGATAATCAAATAAAAATGTTAAAATCACAAGTGTGATGTTGTTTTAATAGTTGAAATGCTGGAGCCTGTATAAAACTGTAACAGTAGTATAAAAAGGCACCTAAATGTACCTAATTAAAAAAAGTAAAAGCAAATGAATAGCACATTATCAAGTCTGCCAATCTCCATTCTTTCCTGATTATCTCCTTTCAGCTGATCAAGTTGATAGACACACCTGTGGTGTCTCACACTTACAGGTGCAAATTAAACCTTATTTTGTCTGTGTTTATACCACTCCACACCCAACAATCCCCCCCGAGTGTATTTAACTCTTTATCTACCTTAACGCGATGCTGATATGTTCTTTTTGTCACACTCACGTTCCTCTCCAATGCAGATAAAACCTGTTGCTTCCATCTGATCTTTTCTCTCCCGAAGCGGTAGAGACGTGCCGGTTATCAGGCGAGAGCCAGCGGGTTACAGCGAGAGCAGCAGAGGGGCTGAGCGGAGCTGTCGGTTACACTCTGAATGTTAATGGAGGAGTGAGAATGGGCAAACAGGCCCATTGAAATGCGCAGGTTGAAGGTTTTCTTAGGCTAATAAAGTGGCTATACAAGGATCCTCCATTTTTAGGACCAACTGGTCTTCTTTGTTTAGGGTGGCACAGTTACTAAAGCTAATTGTGTTACTTGTTTATTGCTACAGTGTTAATGTGATTTGGGGGAAAATCATCTCTTTATTAATGGTCCACTATGATGATTATTCACAATGTCAAATACTGTTTTATAAATTAGATGTGCATTACCAGAATTATTACAATTTATATATTCATAAGTGTTTATTATTAGGAGCTATACTTGAATTTTTTGTAAAAAATGGATTTGTTTTACATACAGTGCTATCACATGGCTTCAAAAGAATAGTTCACCTGTCGTATAGGCTAGTTTTATGATGGTTTTAGAGTCCTTTTGTGTTGTTTTAGACCACATCCTGTGGTCACAATGAAGTGTTGCTGTATGGATAAGATCTACAGAAAAATTAGAAACAACAGAACACACATTTGGAGGATCTGATTCTTTAACTACACAGCATCTTTTTATGCATTAACCTCACAGAGCCAGAGATTTGTCCGTTACTAAGTATTCTGAGAAAGAGAGCTCTCACCTTTTGTTGTCTATTGAGTCTAACACTGGTCCACTCTCTCAACGAACCCCAGAATCCCTTTGCAGGGTCTCATTGGCCACTGGTTTTCCCAGCTTTGGTCACACAGCATGAATGGGGCTAGCTGAGGAATGTGGGGACACAATAGTTGGAATGTCAGTTTGCTAAGAGCTCCCCCCAGACCATGCATAAACACACACACAGTCACGGCAACACACGGATACATACACACGCTCCAGCAAATCCAGACATGTCAAACCCTTTAAGTGTGCACTCTGTGTGTGCGCACTTCCAGATTAACAATGAAAAACGATTATCAATGTGAATGAGATCAAGAACAAAATTGCCGCATAATAGACAAAGTCTCATTTCCGCTTCCTGAAAAAGAAAAAAACATTAAGGTGGGCTGAGAGAGCATCATTCTTGGTTAAAGACACTGCTGCATTTTGATAAAGAAAAACCTGGCCTATATAAAACTTTGTCATCTGTAATATTTTCTTGAAAGCAACAAAGTTCAATAATGTTTTTTTTAATCAAATTTCTTACACAAATATAAGCACACAAAAATGCAGGAAAATATCTGCAATTTCAGTCACATTCTTACCTTGCAAAAAAGTTGCCTAACTATTGGGCTTATGCACAGCCACTGTAATTATGGCTTGTGTCATTGTTGGAAAGACGGGCTGTCGTCCATGAGGACTGTCATAACCTAAGTGAGATGTTTTGGTTATGTTGCTTGTCATGAGAGAAGGGATGAGATTCCACTGTGCTCTCTCTCTCTCTCCTTCTTTCCACCTCTCTCTCCCATTCCTCCTGACTGTCATTGGGCTGCTAGCCACACCACAGCTCTTGCAGTTCTGTGTCACATTTCATGACATGCAGACATATCAGGGGGTCATGTTCTCACCTATGTTTAGTGCCCTTCTGGTGAGCTGAGATTGATGATCGTAATACAAAGAGACTTAATAGACTATCAAGAAGGTGGCCTGAATAAATTGTTGACATAAATAGACTATCTATATGCCTGTCAGTCTGTCTTGGCCGTTCATTTAAAAATAACTAAAAGTTTATTTGCTTTGTTTTATGGACCTGGAACTTTCACACTATTTTTAGGCACGTATTACAGGTTGAGCTGTGAAAAAGGTTAGATTATTAGCTACATTTTTAATGAAAACAGGTAGTTGATGTGAAATGTGGAAATTACATGCATTTTGCTCATTCTTTTATAATTATTATACATTAAGTTTTAAGACTCTCCTCTACGTTTTCGACCAGCAAATACCATTATAATACGTTTTTATATATGTAACATATATATTACGTTTTTATTAAATAGGCCTAAGCATATATAAAACACATTCTTAACTTTAAAGCAACCCGTTAATAAAACCCAACTCCTGTAAAATGTCAAGCATACATCTACTCAGGTCAGGAATGGTTTAATCATTAAGCACACAACTCCTGGAGACACAGACTGTAAATGTTAATATGTTCAAGTCAATGTAAGCTCAAGCGCGCGCCATGCTCCACCCCGTGTGTTTCGCGTGGCCATCTCTCTTTGTCCGGAACTCAGCTGCGTGCTCGCGCAGCCCTGACTCTGCGCTGAGATCTCGCCGCGCGCACAAGTGACTCCTCCATTCCCACTCAGCGTCCCGAGAGAGGAAGAAAACTTTCCTAAAACTTTTTCATCGCCATTACCTCGCGTCTTCTTCTACAGAGCCAAAGCTTCGCGGATCTCCTCAGACGAAGAAACGGGTTAAGAAGTAACTTACCGCACGGTTTGAACATGCGTGCGCGTTTGTAGCGCTTGTCGTTCGTACTAGTGCTTTTGTTTTTTCTTTTAAAAAAGACTGAACTTTTAACGAAGAGCGCAAAGTGTTTACTTCTTCACCTTTCGTTTATCACTTTTTATTGCTTTTATCTGTTGCACGTTACGGGAGTGTTTCGTTCGCTCAGGCCCGGGTTTTTATTGCTCAAGAAAAAAATCAGTTCGCCGGAGTCGTGCGTTTAAAAGCAGTAAACACAGAGAGAAACAGCGCATCTCCATGAGGAAACCCGAAGTGGGAATCGAAGAGATCTCGTGACTTCATTCCTTTTTGTTTTATTGTTTTTTTTGTGTTGGTGCTCCATTGCACAAGGTAGCCGGCGATGAAGCTGATCGTTGTATTTACTGTATGTCTGTCGGTGGTGGTTTTGGCGTCGGCTCAGGCGGAGCAGAAGTTAAAGAACTGCAATGAAGTCAGAACTGCGTACAGCTTGAAAGGTTTCAACGTCAACGACGTTCCCAACAAAGGAGTACTTGGTAAGTTACACAGATTTCGCCTTTCACTGTTTATGTTTTATCACGTAAACATTCCGTTTTATGTGCAACAATTAATTTGTGTATGTTGTAAACGCCCAGCTTTGCATTAATATGTAGTGCAAGCTTGCAGTCGAGGTAATGGAGTTATAGTGTGACATAGTTTTGTATTGCTTATATCATTGTTTTCTGACATACTTGTGTTTACTCAAAAACCACTCCTTTAAGAAATTATTAGGTCACTAATCCTACTAAACACCGCATTTACAATCACATCTCGCTTTTACTAGTCAACATGAATGTTACAGATTGTAAACAGGCCGTTACTGTATCTTTGAAACTTTGATGCACCTAATAATTACATTTCTATACAAATGTTTCGCCGTTCCTGCGCACCCCCAACTGCTGTCTTTGTGTTACAAAGTGTCGTACTTTGTCATTGTAAGCGAGAGTCGGTCATCGGACAGTGATTGTCATTCAGCAGCGCTAATGCTCATGTAAATGCAGTGATTTTATCTGAAGCGGGACTGGGGGCGGGGGAGCGTTACAAGTTGCAGTTTTAGCTCCTCTTCAAGGCCCGGATGAGAAAAGTTAGCCCCGGGACACAGTTTATAACCTATATCCACCTAACTAAAGAGAAAGTTTGACTGACGAGCAACCCAAATTGTACATTGGAGAAGGAGAGGCCTTCTTCTTTGCTTGACTCTTCTATAGCCCATTGTATCCACAGAGTTTCATATTCAGAAACCAAAACACAGACTCGCATAAGACTAAATGAAACTCTCCTAAGTGACTCACATTTTGGGGTTGACATTACACACTCCTAAAGAATGCATTGTAAACTTGTTTAATAGTGATTCTTTGTAAGGACAGCTGGGTTGAGGTTTTTTTGAATGAAGGATAAAACTGCTGTATGCATGACTTCAGCTAGGTGAGGGAGAACAATCGGTCCTTAATTTTCCTCGTACCATGCACCGGTCCAACAGATCCATTGTTTCCCTGAGGTGTCATTGTAATGCAAACCATGAGTGTACCCCAACATGCCTGCATTCGTCATGTTTTATTGTGTCACATCTCCAGTTTTGTTGTGATGGGTTGAAAGAATGAATTATAAAGAGTTGTTTAGCGGAAAGGTTTGGGTGCCGTGCGCGTGTGCCTCTCACAATGGTACACAATATGCATTGGGACACGGTGTGAGGCTAACCTCAGTTAGCATGTCTTTGTCAATAAGAGACTGAGATAATTGATACAGAGAGACTGACAAGGTCTGCTGTCGCTGAGGGGTGGAGGTCCTTAAAAAGCAAAAAGGAAGCTCAAAAAAGCCCTGCTTTGGCTTAACAATGTCTCCTGTTGCTAGGGAGAAAACGGTGCACAGGAGAACCTAATTGAACCGCTAGTGGCCCCCCGGTTCTGGCTTTCATAGCTGGCCCTCTTCACCATGTCGTCAAAACATCATCTTTATTCTTCCCAAGTCCTAAATTGTAATTCCATCCTCGGTTGGTTCGAGCCAGTCCTACACGTAGCACTAATCAGGCTTGTGGTCAAAATTATATCTCAGCCATGACAGTTTTTTGTGTGCCTGCAATTCATCAGCGAGGGTATTATTATTTATATACTGAGGCATTTCTCGTGTTCGCCAAGAAGGACTGTTTAAACTAGTCGTTACATTAAAATGTTACAGTTCATTTGGCTGTCATTTTGCTTATGTTAATATTGTAAATCAAGTAAAATATATGGAGTATAGAACGTGTTTTGTAGACGTGGCATTTTGTGTGACATTTGTGGTTTGTTGATGATGGATGAGACTTATTGATTACTTATTGATGATTATTTTTATGATTTATTTGATGAAAGTTTTGCTTTCTAACTTACTTATATACTATTAGACGCTCTCAGTGCAATTTGTGGGATCCAGTAAATCAAAGTTATTCATATTCATATTCAAAGTTATAAATATATTCAATTAACTATTTGACAAAGTTGATTTTTGCTACAGCTTCTGACTTTTGTCTTAAAGCATTCACAGTTTAATGAGATTATTGCTCTTTTAAGGATCTCATGAAATCAAAATGAGTATATATATTTGCTTTTAGTCCATATTTGTGTTGGTTAGTTTGAAGTCATGCTTATGCAATTATACTTTTTAAATTTGCAGTTAACTTTTAGTTGATATACAAATTGACATTATCTTTCTTTTTGGTCAAAATGGACTGCCAATATTGATGACGTATTCTTGCAATTTACATAATTTTTTGTCCAAATCAGATGCTTTCCATAGCTACAATTAATATTTCCTTAATACCACCTACTTCCAAGTAACAAATCATGGTTGACGTTTGAGATTTGCTTTTTGAAAATTAGGATGTTAAGTTCAGTCAAATTCTAGGGAAATGTTTCTTTGGAAAAAAAGTCACTTTGGATAAAAGCATCAGCTAAATGCCAAAATGTAATGTAAATGTGTTTGTGTTTGATCACTTATGGTATATGGCAAATGTTTTTGTGAGTCTTAATATTAAAATTAACGTTAAAGGTAAAGGTTGAAATTGGTGTGTGAAAGATTATGTATGTTTCTCTGTTGGATAAGCATCATTTTGTTAAGAGATTTTGAGGGCAGGGAGCTTTTGGTTAAGGTAAGATTGATCTTCATGGTCAGAGTGCCTCTTTAGATCCTCTCTGTTTGAGAGGACTGTGGATTATTGCACCTTAGGACGCTTCATAGTTCTTTAAGCCCTGAAGTACACAGTTCCCTGCTGAGGACTAAACCGCCCATATCCTCCGATCCTCATCTAAACCAAAAGGAGTGCCTGCCTTTCTTATAAAAAGCCTCACCGCCTGCCATAGTTTGATTGGCCTAGACGTTGTAAAAGCGTGTGTCAAGTGCCTCCCGCCCAGTGGCAAGCGGCCCATCTTCAAAAGATTCAGAGGAGGGGTGGATAACATTGACCAGATTGGTATCTCTCCATGTCAACAGCTTCTCATAGAAATCCAGCAGAACACATTTCACTGCTCTGGAAAAATCTGTTTTGCTTTATGTTGGCAGTTTGGTCTTATGTCATTCCTCAGGTATGGGTAATGGCAGAGATCAAAGATGTTTCCACCTCTTTTTCCTGAAAGATTCATCCTACTCATAATTACTTCAGCACATTAGTGCTCAAACTCAATGATCTCACTCCACTGCCCTCTTGATACTGTACAGATCAGATTTGAAACGGACACACTTAAACTTTGGCCTGTAGCTTGATGCTTAGAATCCCTGAACATTAATCAAAGTGTATTTGCAGGCCTGTCTTTTTGACGTTATTTTTCTTAATGGCCTTGCATTAAATTTTTGACTGATTCTGTCGTAATAAATGGGGAAAATATTTTTGGAGTGTAGCCATGCAGAAGAGAAAACCACAGCCTCTAAACAAGTAGAATAGCACGCAAAACACAAGAATGAATAGAATAATGAAAAAATAATGAAAATTCAGCGGCACAAACGTGTGATGCATGACAGATAAGGATATGAACTAAATAATTATGTACCAAGTAAGAATTCAATCATTTTAATTCAGCAGTTTAGCTGTCTTGCTGGGTAAAATGAACAGTGTATTACTGAGTGTATTACAAAGTTGATCAAGCTAGTAAGAAATTCATTTATGTTGTGTCAGTAAGAGTGTCAGTTAAGTGCTTTAATGAAAGAACAAATCATGTTTGTTGTTAATGCTGTGTCAGGCTGTGTGTACTGCACATGTCATGAGTTTTTATGTAAAATGGTCATTTAGTTTGCAAATTAAATGTATACTTGTTAAATAAGAGATTTCTATCCTTGTTATAATAGCTAGGAATTAGCAAGTTACTAAACGTTTTGCTATCAGTAATAAGACGTATATGTTTAAGGTGTTGTGACTTACCAATTATGTTAATGAGATCATCAAGTGTATGTATAATCAGTATTGGAAAAAAGTTGCTTGCATTATTTTTGTTGCTCATTTTATACTTGTAGATGATGATGTAACTGCTTGAAATGTCATATCATCTTTATAAAATATTTAAGCGTCCATAGATAGTAAAATCAGCTCCCAGTGCATGTTGTTAGAGATGTGGGAGAGGTTGAAATGATGTTAACCTCAGAGCTGTGCTCTCAGTGACCTCGGCCCTTTGGCTAACTGTCTGTAATTGAGTTTGGCTATCAGGAGGAAGTTGTCTTGTGAATGAGAATCAAGCAGCGTTTGGTGTAATGAGCAGACACTAGTGAACGTGTGCCTGGCAGTGTGACTTGGTGGCTTTTTATCATTTTTCTGACACAGATTTTTCTAGCTTTAGGGAATGGTCTGTTCGAGATTTTTTTAACACTGGTATTTGCCAGGGTCTAACTAGGGCTACGTCCTTTGCTCCTTCACTAAGTAAAATTTAGTAAGATAGAAACAGTCTAAATAACTTTTCTTATTCATCTCTGTTGCTCTTAACCACCCCCTCCACCCAAAAATCCCAGAGAGTGCCAGCCCAGTGGGGGGTAAGTGCAGTGTGTGGGAACAATGGTGCAACCCCTTTAGTCCGTATCTGCCCCCTCCTTAGCGCATTCCACAGGGGACCACCAAGACCTTCTCGCTGGGACCTTAGAGCCAAAAACGGCAACAAAGACTCAGTCAGAGGAGCTTGACTGACCGCTGAATGAAAGAGACAGGAATTTTGACTGACAGAAGAAGGGCGGCAGTGAGAGGGAACTTAACATGTTACTAAGAGGAGCTGCCACCTCGTATGATTGAGCGAGAGCGTGTGACCCGCTCGCAGGGAATGCGGGGAACGCTGCGAAATGTGGCCCAGGGCTGGATTCATGGGCTGTGACTCACACTGACTCATCTGTACACACTAAATGGGGCAGATGTGCACAGACATGAAAAGAGCCCCACACTTCCACAACTTCCCTTTTCTAAAGATTTGTGTCTCTTGTGACATTGTTAGTGTAGTTTGTGGTTTTCCCTGAGTAAATCTGGCGCTGTACAGGGCCATGTCTGATGAATGCTGTGTAAAATCTGGCCCTGCATTTGTGGCTTTCCGCACTCGAAGGCAGATAGTGGCTGCCACTGAAGTTCCTTGTTAACACTTCCCATTTGCATGCTGTTAAATTGACACTCCCTGGGCCCCAAAACTTGGCCAATGGGTCTGTTTCTGTTCTTTTGCATCTCACCGGATAGAGGAGTGCTGGTGCCAAAGTAGCTTTTGTACACCTTTCTTTCTTTCTTTCTTTCTTTCTTTCTTTCCAGATGATTTTAATACTAAAACAGGCAGCCATTGCTGCAGTTTCTCCCGATGCTTTGTTATTAGGCATTAGCATGGCCACTATGTGGTTGATTATTCAAGCAGAGATTTACTGAAGTCTTAAGCTGTGGATACAGTTCTCTTTTGGGACATTCCCTTGCCCTCATTCCTCTGCAAAAACTCCCTGTGTGTTATTTGAGAGGCGGTGTGTCTTTTTTTGTGCTGGTTTCAGTCAGCAGCGGTGTTCAGCTGTGTGCAGAGCTCTCAGGACTTCTTTGGTCTCTCCTGAGGTATGTTCTGCACATTGTAAATTCTTTACACATCCAAAAGTCCGTCCAAAAGTTGGGATGCAACATGTCGTGTTTTCCTTCTTTCCAGCAACATCAGAATTAACAAACGTATTAAATGGGATATGTGTGTAATCTCTGCACCTAAGTGGCTTCTAATTAATTTAACTTGTTTCATTATTTTTGCAGTTCTGTTTGGTACAGCAAATGATTTATTTACAGAAATTACACGTTTCACTTTTAAATCTAGCAGTATGTAAGGTTGGACCTCAATAACTACCTCAAAACCCTTGGCAAGTTATGCTACATTAAATGTCAGAACGCTATTATAAAAAATCATCTTTTGTATTAATACATGATTCTGTTGGAACAGTTCAGTAATGATGATAATCAAGACTATATTCTGGCCTCTCAGAATAATTTGTGGTCCTTGAGAGGGCCAAGGGATATAGGCCAGCAGCTCATCTGGGTTTGGGGAAGAAGCACTAGCTCTGGGAATATTCCAGATTTCCTGTAATCCCTGCTAATTACTCCCATGGCCAACATCGGACCTGGACTCTCATA
This sequence comes from Beaufortia kweichowensis, assembly GCA_019155185.1. Taxonomy (NCBI): domain Eukaryota; kingdom Metazoa; phylum Chordata; class Actinopteri; order Cypriniformes; family Gastromyzontidae; genus Beaufortia; species Beaufortia kweichowensis. The sequence continues at coordinate 8,025,802 of CM032803.1, read as the reverse complement.
TATTTGGGCCTGTTCGATTGCCTAATTCTCCTCTCATACACCTTATGCAAGTGTAGTCTTTGGAGAGGATGGAAGGTGCGGTGCTGATTTGCTGTTTGTGCTCGGGCAGGCGACTGAAGAGCACCCTCTGGCTCTCTCTAAAGCCTCCGTCAATTTAACTGACGAGGTGATGGGAGCACTTAAAACGCTCATCAAAACCAAATGCCTCGGCTCCGGTCCCACCTCTGGTATGACTGTTCGCTTAGGTGGGGTTTTCTCAGTCCTAGCGATGATTTCACTGAAGCAAAATGGAGGACTGGCCTGAAAAACACAAAATGGCCACATCTGATCTCCTTGTAGTCTTTTGGTGTAGATGATCCTCCTATTGATGGCTTTTGAGTCATTGACATACCTGTCCATACATTATCCGAGATGGCCAAGACGTCCATGTCAAAAGCTTAGCAGGCTTTGGCCGGTGTAGGTTTACTAACTCCACAATCGCGTATTGCTGCTGCTCTTCCCACCAACTTCACGGCTATCCAGTTTCCTAAGCTCAACAGGTATATCAGAATCATTGTTGCAATGTTGTAGCTTTGAGGACTTGGAAACATGATCTTTGGCCTGACCTCATCCTGCCAGTGGGCCTCTCTCTCACCATCTCCTCATCTCCCTTTCTAACACACCACCTCAATGCTTGTCCGTCAGTTTCGACATCTGGTGGATTTCAGCCCCTCTTAGATGTCTGTTATAAACAGTGTCAGAGAATGACTCTGGCTTCCGCTGGTTTGCTTTTACCGAGGGGGATAAGACGTAGCACTCTTGTGTTAAAACCTCTCATATGCTAAAAGTTAAGGAGATGTTTTGTTTTTCAAAAGCGGATTTCTTAGAGTCAGAAGAAAGATGAGGGGAAAAATGACTTTGAGAGCGCTCAAGTGAGCATGTTTGTGGTTTTGGTCATATCAAGCTTATGGTGGGCTTGAAAATTTCCAAACAAGACATACTTTGAGCTAGATATAATCCCCCACCCCCATTGAACATCAGGATGTTTGTGTGAAGCCTCAATGGCTGTGTTTGAAGTTGAAGAGCCTTCTATATATCTTTGTTTAGTTCTGTACAGTATAGTACTGAAGATAGATGGCTATATATATACATACAGCAAGATGTAAAGTTGTTAAGTGAATGTATTCATTGAGCAAACATGTACAACAATAAACCATAAAACGAGAACGAAAATTCTCAGGAAAACTACAAAAAGTCATTAACAGTATTTTCAGGGTGCTCTGTTGTTAGTTTGCAAAAGAATATTCAATTAAAGTTCTTCCACTCACAAAATAGGTTTAAACAGCATTTCGCAATAAAAGCATGTTAACACTTTGTTGTTTTTGTCACATAGCAACTAATCTAAAGCCTCAGCTTTCATTAATTCTGTTCTGTACGGAGGAGTTACAAGGAAAGACGTGCTTGGGTGGAGGAACTGAGCCTTGTTTTTATTATGTGTGTGTTTGGTTTGTCCTACATCAGAATTCAACCCAGTTTGTAGGCAGTGGCTCACAGTTTATTCGACTCAGGAGGGAAAAAACTGTTTTTTGTGGTCACTCTGGAGGGTGTTGTGTTTGTTACTGATTGCCCAGGGCACTGACTGATTATTTTAGGTGATGTATGCATTGTCACTGCTCAGCCAGGCCTGCACTTTCTCACATTGGATGTTCCCACCCCCCTGTTAACTTCTCCACTGGCATATACTTCCTGTGAGTGTTTTAATGCATGTGTGAATAGAGATTAGGGTTATATTGAGATCATTTATTAATGGTGACATCTTGGTTAGCAGTTAATGAAGAGATTTTTCATTCGCTTTATGTAAGATTTCCTCTTTCTCAGCACCCCTCACCCCCATTCCTGGCCTGTACCTCTTGCCCCGTTTTTCCTCAAGGGTAAATAAACGGTGCATTCCTGCAGTCAGTATGTCTGCTTATGTACCGGCTCATTGTAATTTGTCTCTTATTGTATCTCTGTGTGGAGGTATTGGTTGGGGGTGCGTAATTGCTTCCAACTGAACTTTGCTCCATTCCATTGAGCCGTATATCCACCCTTTTACCGCACCTCTTCACTCAGCACATGACTTAATCCATTGCTTTCTATAACAATTATTTTGCCAACAAATCGCCTTTTGAAACCAGTTTAAATTCAGCTGGAGAAAGCCTGGTTTAAAAAGTAAAATACTGAAGTTTAACCGATAATGTTAACAAAATAAGACCTATTACTGATTATCTACATGCATTACCAATGGCAATAAAATGTGATTCACTTCATTCACTCTGTTTAGCCATTAACTGACTTTCATGTCTTTTGCATGAATAAAACGTCACACTCCAACTGTCACCGTGTTAGTGTACAACAGATATCAGTTGAAACTTCTTTGAAACTCCAAACATGCCGTCTCCTGACTTTTAATGTGTCTGTGAAAGCAACAGGCCGAGTTAAATGATTCACAATGAGGTGACCTGGGAAGTGTTGTAGGCAGGGAGCTTTTGTGACGGGAGACAAAGCCGGAGACGGCGCGCTGGGGAGGGAGAGGGAGACAGACACGGAGCGAGAGGCCGGAGCGATGTTGTGGAATCTCCCCAGGGAATTCTGGGTAAATGTTCATGGATGGCAGCCTTTTGGAATGCTTGCCAGTGGGGAGTTTTAATTGGCCAGAGGCCCTGCTCTGGTTTAGCAATCAGAGATTGACTGGTACAAAAGGATGAGAGCTTGTGGGTAATCGCTCAAGTGTGCACACACACACACAAACACACGTCAATCTACCATGTGTGTGTCTCATTACACCAATTCAGAGTTTTTAAGGATTTACTTAGTATTAAGGCTCCTTGCCCAGCCTCATACTTTTACATCTGGTTTGTTTTTGGAGCGTCTCCATGTTGCTTTGTGCTGTTGTGCACCTAGAGGGTTAGAAGGGGAGGCATAGTTTAACTATAGCGCTTCTGCCCTGGTTAATGATCACACAACTGTCTAGACTCATAAGCCTGTTATTAAGAGTCAAGTGTTATAGCTCTGCAGTATACAGACAGGATCTCGACTTTTGACAAAACAACCGTATTGTTTCTGAAGAAGTTGTTTTTATTTCCTTTTTATTAACCTGTGTGCCATGTAAAAAGAAAATGTTGGTGATTCTGTGTTTTGACAGCTGCGTTTGAGAGATTTGAATCACTGATTAATTTAAGGATTCTAATTCTCCTCAGCAGAAATTCTTATTCTCGGAACCCTTTCAAAGTGAACCTTAAGTGCTTTTTTATATGATTTGAATGAAGAGCTCAGCAAGAAGTGAATTGAAACATTTTTGTGGGTCTAAATCTTTTTTGTCACGATTTATGTAAGTTCAGAGTACAACCAGATGTAGGTAGTGCTGACTGTAACTCTTACTCCAAGAGCTTTCTGTTGAAATAAACTTGACATTTCTTGTAGTGTGTAAAACCTTTTTTACCAATAACCTTATTTTATAATTCAGCATGCAGGTTTGATCTCATATACAGACACTTTACCTGTACCTTTTTAAAATCTATTTGTCATACTGCAGGACCAAGTCAATCACAGTAGTGCAAACAGCAACAGGACCTAAAATGGCAATTTACATTTAAGGGGATATTCCCATACATTTGTGTATGTTAATATAAAGTTGTAATGTTAAAAACATTTACCTCATCAGTGTAATACAGTAAAACAAATACCTCTGAAATCAGTTACCTATTAAATGAATAGTTCTTCCAGAAATATTACAGGTAACCAACATGTCTGTATCAAATCTCATTTGTTTTTGTATCCTGAGACATGCAAGAATTAAATGAAATTTGATGATACCATCACCATATTTGAATTTAGTGCTCCTATGTGCTTGTTTTGGTAGTACTAAATAAGTTCAAAATGTTAATCATTTTCTCTTACCAACCTACTGTTTTAGTTCAGCAGACATTTATTAACTCACAGGCATTGTTTGGATTACTTTAATGATGGTTAGATGGATGTGTTTTTTAGAGCTTTTTTAGAGCATGTTGCATCATGTATAAAAAGATAAAATTATGGCATTTTAATAAAATACTTTATTTGTGTTTGACTGACTGAAAAAAATTATACATCTGGAATGGCATAGGGGAGAGTAATTAAGAGAGAATTTTCATTTTTGGGTAAACGACTGCTTTAAGATGAGGAATTGTCACTTTAATCCAAACCTGATGTCCTATCGTGAAATTGAATGTTTTTTGTTATTTGACTGACCTCAAGCACGTCTTATTTATTTGCTCTACATTTTCTTCATTTATTTCCCACTAATCGGAAACAAAGGATGTAGTTTGCAGATATAGCCCGTGCGCCCCGCCTGGCTGGACTGTGCAGTATTGTAAGAGGGTTTCCTGCCTGTGCAAGTGTGGGTTGGCCTGTGTGGCACAGGAAATCCGTCTTGTTACCTCGCTTCCTCATTATCATGACACCTGCCTCATGGGACTGCGAAGTGATGTCTGTCTCATCTCACACTTCTTATGTCAGGAAAAAACTCCAGATTATAGCAAAAAGGATTAGCTAAACTCATTCTAGCTACAGTATTGTATGTGACCTCTGTAGATGGAAAAGGCGAATGAAGCAAAGAAACAACCAGCTATGGAAAATGCTCGGCTTGGTATCCACAGTGTGACCTGTGAATGTGTGCTCGGAGGATTACTGAGTAGTAGGTGCTCTTTCTAGTACGCAGGAGGTTATATCAGGAATAGAAAGGGGGGTCGGGATCGGAAAAACATTGCTCTAATTGTAGGTCAACAGACCTGTGAGTTTTTTTCTGCTAATGTTTTCATAATGTTAGACCTGAGGAATGTGTCCTTGAGCAAAAGTCTCTGTGCTTTTATAATCGCCCCCTTCTGATGCTTCTCCAGCCGGGCCTGTTAGCGCATTAACAGCATCAACAAAACATTCGTTGGGCTGTTCATGGAAAACTTTTTTTTGCTCTTGATGAAAATTAGTTTTTATGTACACATACACAAAGATTAAAGTAGAATATGTATAAAGGGAGAGGCCGAGCAAAGGCTTGCATCATTAAATATGATGTATGTTTCGGGACAATACGGCCTACATGTAAGGCGTTAAGTTCTCTCCAAGTGCCATAAAACGACCTCCTTGAAACCATCCACCATTTTGTTTAGCGATCGCATGCACCGGCTCAACTTTGCTGTCATTTCCATTTAGCCGTCCTACATTTATTGCGAGTCTCTGAAAGGCATCATTGTCCTGGCAATAGTGTTGTAAACTTGTCATTGCAGTGTTTGAGAGATGCTGGATTGGATTTGGAGAGAAAGAGAAAGTAATTCCCCTCTTTATTACCTCCATATGAGCGGTTGCTCTCTAATAATGGGTTCCTGTTACAGTTGTCCCGTTTGAATACGTTCCCATTGCGGTGGGAACCACACAGTGAAAACCTGAGCAGTTGTGTTTTTACCTTCGTACGGCTCTATTAATAGAGAACACCAGCTGTTTCCTGATCAACAAGACGCCAGTTGTGGCTCACGGGCCTGTGGATGAACCAGAACTGTATAGATTTAGATTTGTAGATCACTTGAAATTTAATAGAATTTTTTAAATATTTAATTTTTAGATTTATTTTAATAAAAACGAATTAAATGAACAAGTTTTTATATTTAATTTAATTGTGATGGTGTTAATTGATTTCATTTTTTTTAAGATATACTTGGTATACTCTGTTTTTCAGCCTTTTTATTATATTTGGTATCTTTATGTATGTGCTTCATAGTTTGAGGATTTTGTTATTGTTTTAACTGTGGGACGCTCTTAAAATGTCTGTACAGTTTCATACTTGCAAAACTAGTCTAATTACCGACTTAATAGGCAGGAATGACACTTAATGGCCAAATAAAAAGTGCTTTAAAAAACCATGGCAATATTAACAATGTTCCTTAAATTTATGATCCATAATGTTTTTCAATTTGAGAGCAGTGATTCCATCTGCCCAGTCTAGGGTTTTGGGGGACTTTACGAAAGCTTTCCTTCCTCCCTGTATTCACAAGGTTTGCAAAAAAGCTGGACAGTCCAAAGATAGCTTCAGGCCACACAGAGAGAGAAATAAGCAGGCTAAAATGGAGAGAGAAAGATCTGTCGTCTAGCAGATGGTGTGAAGGCAGAAGTGTGCATCAGCAGTAACATGTCTGAACATGAAAGCAAGATTTGGAAAGAGACAACCATAATAGAAATGCCATGATTTAGAAATAAAATATCAAGCTCTTAACTGTCTGAAATGGCTCTGCTCAATTTCACTCTGCCTCTTATCCCATTAAACCGCTCTCATCTCCAAAGTTAATAGCAATGCACGGGCGTCATATGCCAAAAGGAGGGAGTGCTCATTAAAAGCTCATTCCACAAGGGTTTCCAGCAATACGTATTTCCCCTCAGGGTTTGATGTTTTATCACCATCTGCGTGTTGTTGTTTTTATGAAAAGCCAGGCAAACACATTTAGTTAGGTCAGACTGTCTTGTACCTCAGGCCACAAGTAAGGCAGAAGTTCCTTGTCAAATAGTAGTTCCCTTCCCACTGAGGTAATTGTAGCTTGTGTCTGTGAAAAATATGGACTGGGATGTTGAGACTGTTGTCTGTAATGTTTTGCACATTATGCACGATATGTTTAGTTTTTTCTACTTAGTTTTTTTACATTTTATCAATTAAACTTTTTGATTTGTAGATTATTTCAGTCTTAGTTGTGTTGTCTGTTTTTAAAGATTTAACATTAAAAATTTAACAAAACACTTTTTTGTAATAGGATTTTATTTTATCTTTTAGCCAATTTTCCATACTAAATTGTAATAGAATTCAATAAAATTACAAAGCGGCAGTGATTCTCTTAGCCGGCAACTGTATTTCTTGGAAATGAGTTTATTTTTCAAATAAGAAACTGAATCATGGTTCTTCACAGCTCATATTCACCTGAAACGTTGGCCGTGGCATATGGAAGTTGCCTCATGTGTCTTATTAGACAGACAACAGGGAAGCCCATTACTTTGCTGCTTTTGGCAACAGCATGTTCATGCGGTGGCCACAGCGATTTATAGTGACGGCCTGAAATAATCCCCCAGAGAATTTATGACTTCTGACTCAGAGCGTCCAGGGCTGTGATTGAGCGTGTGCGTGTGGGTGGTGGGTTTGCTGGTCAGTCCCTAGCAGGGTCACAGTGCACGGCCTCTCTCAGAGGAATGGCTGTTAACCTTTGACCTCGGCGGTTAAGCTTGCTGGCTAGCAGCGTGGGGTTATGGGGGCTGAAATCTGTCTGGGGCCGAGGCCACATCATGGCTGAGGAAAAAGGAAAGAGGAACATGGGGGGTGTCAGGACTAATCTGGGTTTTGTCCACAGGGCAGTTTCCATCCCGTCATCAGCCAGAAAAACAGAATGTTCTGAGGCCTGTGGAACAGCAACAGGAAGTGACTTATTGCAGACTGCAATAATAAATGCCTCTTTAAGATTTATAGTCAGGTGGTTTGCTCGTAATGATAAATATGGAGATGGAAATAGATTTTTACTTCATCTTATGTCTTTCAGAAAGTTTGGCTTTACATTGAAAGCCGCATCAGATTACAAAAGCTGTCTTTCTGATTTCTGCCAAGGTTGTGTTTGTGCAAGCAAGCATATTGACTTGTCTCTTACAGATAGGGGTATTGATTATTGAAGACAAAACTAATGAGGACTCAGAAAATAAAGGATGATTATGTCAATAAAATCAGACCACCCACTCAACTTTAACCTCTTCTTGTGGTGTAAGACAGTGAGCTTTGAGCATTGGATTTATTCAAATGTGCTTTTGTCAGGACAGCTGGTGAGGGAGGGACAAAGTGCTATGTTAAAAAAGGTTTTATGTAGCACAGTAGAATAAAATGCAGAAAAGTTTCTATTCTATTAAATGTTTTAAAGTAAAAAACATTTTTATGCCACTTCTTAAACTAAAGTGTGGCACTTTTTGTTACTCTCATGTCAGTTTAACTTCAAGTAAGCCCTTTGTAGGCCGACTTACTGGAAAGTGTAAATATTATGGGACTTTCAAAACATTGCTCAGTTTATTTTATTGGCCCTAAATTTCGACCGTTGGATTGCGTTTGGTGCCACTGTGGTGCAGAAATGACACAATTCCCCATTGATTAGAAAAGGCTGAATCTAATAATTTGGTGACTCATATTAAATTATTAAATTAAATTATTGTTTTGATTGGTTTATGGGCTGTACCAAAACTATTCAAATTCTTTCTCCTCATTCAGCAATTTGCTAGACATTTATATTTTGTTCCATTTGAGGTGTTTTTGCTAGAATATTTGCTTTACTTTTTCACGCAAGGTTCCCTCTTTCCAAATGCCCTTATACAAAGAGCTGTGTGTTGGGCTGCGATATGATGTGCAGGTCTGTATGTACGTGATGCCAAGTGTGTGAAAGTGAGTAAGTGATTTGGATGGGGTCCCAGTGGAGTTGAGGGGTGCAGCTGGGGCCACAGCGGGGTGAAGGTGCTGCTCTTTCTCAGTTTTTACACTCGTTCAGACTCGAATGGAAAATTGTGGAGACATTCGAATATGTGCATTTTAATTGCCTGTGTTTTTCCCACAATAACTTAAATACATTCATATAATAATTTTCATTTATGTTACATTACATAATATCAAAGCAATTACACATTACAGTAACAACATTACAGTTAGGTACTACATCTAGGATGAAGTTTTTGGATTTAAAAACACTTAAATTATGCATGTTGATCAATGCAGTTTTGGTTAAAGAATCAAACAGAATAGTTATAATGTAGAGTATGTGGAATACTTATAAAAATAAATCTAAGAAATGCTTAATTATTCCCAGACTCACTTGATTTACATCCAGATTGATTAAATAAGACGAATGACAGTCAATCCCAGTCTCATCATAAGCATATTTGTTAAATGCAGCAGTATCATACACAAGCATTTACTTTCCCACATATAAACACACAATGTCGCTCTATCTATCTCTATCTTTTGTAAAGCAAACCCTGGCAATAGACTGTGAAAAATCCTCTTGGATGTTTTGCGGCATTGGTGATTATTTGCAAGCTCTCAACAGCTCCTTGCTTTTCTACCACGCTGATTCATTCAGCAGATGCTCAGATACGAGTCATGTCAAAGATGTCTGTGTGTGCACATGATCGAATGCGTTGTGCTGTCACAGGGATAGCTGGGTAGTGTGCAGGTAAATAGTTTGTGATGTTTTTTTCCAGCATTCAGAAAGTTTTTGAGATGCTGAATTTAGAGTTTTGTGTCTACTAAGCTTTGAGACTTGTTGTCTGACATACAGATGCCTTTTAAAAAATAACATTAGACACGATTTACTTGTAACTTTTTATTTATTTATTTTATTTTTTTATGCACAAGTATTGGTATTGACTACTGCAGTTTTGGCATCGTGAGCACCCTAGTGTGTAGTGTACTACTCTTGATATAGAGTGGCCAGTCTCGCTGAACAGCAGGGGAAGCCAAACCGCCTGTCGGAGTCCAATCCTCTGAAAGGACCCTTGTGTTCGCCTAAATTCCAACAACCGCATTTAAAAAAGAAAGAAAAACAAAACATTTTTGCAGCTGTGACTCGCAGTCCACTCAGCTCACACCCTCCATGTCAATGTGACGCCTTGTTTAATCCAGCCACTCTCTGTTCCTCCACACTGTTCACTGCAGTGTCACAGCGTGGACATGTTTTCTGATGCGGTGAATGATGGAGGGGATCTGGCATCCCTCAGGCCTACATTAACATTTATGCATGTGGCACACACTTCTAATCAAATGGACTTTTGGTGCATTCAAGGCACACGTTTAATCTGTAAATGTGTTCACTGGGGATTGAAATGAAGTTGGGCTAGAGGAACAACACGTGTACATTATACAGCATGTGCATTGTACTCAGTTCAGAGTTTTAGCTTTAGGTCCAAAAGTAAAATCTTTCTATTTGACATTTTTCTAATTCAATATAGTTCCATTTATTATAAATGATGTTATGGTACAATGAGTGAAAATCTGAATGAAATTTGTTTATATGCCCTGTTTTGCTTTAATGACAGCATTTACTCGATGAAACTTATGATCAGCACAGCACAATATGAGAAACTTCCAAAGACCACCTTGTGTGCGTCAATGGAAGTAATAAAATCTGACATTTTGGGTTGCCATAAATGACTGCCAAAAATATCACACGTTTGTTTATTTTATTAGTGACCTAAAAGCAGAATAGTAAATATTTACTAATCTTTTTAAGACTGTCACAACATCATATTGGTTATTTGGTTTAGATTTTTTTGGAAATGCTGTTTTGTTAATGTTGTATGAAAGTAATTTTACAGTTGGTGTACATGTCCTACTGGTTGACCTTTTGTCATGGCAAGACTTTACATATCCTTTCTCTCTCTTTCAGGAGCCCATCTGAAGGTCTGTCCTCAAGGTTTCTCCTGCTGTACTCCAGAAATGGAGGAGAAGTTGAGTCAGCAGAGCCGAACGGACCTCAAAGCCCCCGTCCATCAGCTCAGCTCCAACCTGCAGAGCACCTTCACCCAAAGACACCGTCACTTTGACCGTCAGTACCATCTTTTACATCCTCATATCTACTTGAATCGCTGTTCCTTATTTAAATCAGTTCTGCTGCTGAACTGCTGTTTAACAATAGTCTCCCAACGTGTATACACAGACACATAAGTCTTAAGTTTTGACAGACACCCCCGCCTGCCAGCACACAGTCTCCAGAGACATGCAGTCTATACATCCATCTCTACACCTGTCCCTCAACATCCCACAATCATCTGCCACACACACACACACACACATGCTCGCAGACGGACCACACACACTCATGCATAAGCCAGGCTTCCTCTCTGCATTGCATGTGGCAGTGAATATCAGGTTTCTCCGGTGCAGGGCTGAGGGTGCATGGGAACATGCATCTACACTGCTGACTCACTCGAGAGGGGAAAACCCCGCAGACGCTCTCCGTCAGCTATCACACTCACTCACTCGTGGTTTGCAATGCACGTTTTATCTGTTCCTTTCCTTCGTGCTGTAATGTCGTGTCATATAGGGAAAAAGATCCCGATCAGTCAAGCTTTAGCTTTTATCCTGAGCTCTCCAGATACATTTGTAGAAAGTGTCCTGTAGCTGACGAACTAGCAGCCAGGACTGTAGCAGGGAATAGAAACGTTGCCCTTGAGATGAAACGTTGAGCTGCCGTTTGAATTAATGGTCACGATAGGATGCAGAAGGTAGAATAAATGAAGTGCTCAGGGTACTTCTCCCTCCAGCTGTACGTTCACACGTGATTCGTCACCCATGCGCTCTCAGCCACAGCTATTTCATAATGAGACTCCCATGTGGCCGGCCGTCTTTACCGTAGCTTTGTTTCTCTGGCAGAGGACTCGAGTGATTTTAAATGTACTCAATAAAGTTGGTTTTCTGCCAGATATGACAGAGCTGGGATGTAAAGAGGTTGTTTCAATCATATTCTTGGAACACTGTCTTGGAACATCTTATGATGCGAGCAGTATAGAGAGTTTTTACAGTACAGGAATTTCTGCAGTCGGTACCAGTGATGTCAATTTGACAAAATATGCTGTTGAACATGCTGATTTTTTTCTTGTAAATATAAATGTTTTCCTCTTTTTCTAATTTTTTTATATTCCTGTTTTTTTGTATTTTTTTACTTGTATTCTTTCTTGCCAATATTTTTGCTTTTATTTAATGTTTTTATTATGTTTTAACACAAACAGTGCATTTACTCTTAGCTTACCTAGACATTTTGGTCGTTAACTCGCGCTTCTGCTGGAAAATGAACACAAATACACGTGTGAACATCTGTGTGTAAAGTTCTGTACTTCTGCTATTACTAGTATAGAGGAACAGAGGAAAGTCATGGAAGCAGCAGGGGACATTAATGAGAATAAACGGTGACTGGTTGTGTTCTCATGATTGGGTGAAAGTGAGACTTGGGGGAGTGAATGGTAACAGGGATCGTGTGTATTGCAGCCAGATGTGAGCAGGAATGTGACGTGTCGGAATGCGGCGGTTGCCAGATCCTGCCCGCCTCCTCCCCTGCTCTTTTTCTCTCTTGCCTTTTGTTCCCGTTCTCCCCTTTTTCTCTCTGCCATCGGTCTGTTATGCCTTTCATTTCTCCTCCATCTCCAGGTTCTCAGGTCTTTTGAACTCTTACCGTGGGAATTCGTTCTGAATCGTCTGCGTTAAATGTGCACTAGACCCTGGCATGTGATTTAATGAGCTAAACGGTTTTAAAATACCAATAGATTTAATACTTTTAAACGGAGACACTCTCAAAACATTCTTTTATTAATGGAAACGGTGCAAATGCGATGCTTAGGTGTCTTTAAGAGTTTTCACCACAAAAGATGTGTATTACCTGAAACTGTTTTTTATATCTTATTGATATTTTGTCTTTGATTATTATAAGTTGCAGAGGTGAATGTTTATAGTATAGTATGTTTATGTTTAAAGTCTTGTATTATTGGGCTGGTTTTGTGTTCAGAGATAATAAACACATAACATTTATTTTATAAGTTAAAAACGTTTATATATAACGTTAAAAATAAACGAAAATAGTCAACATCTTTATTTAACTTTTATAGTTGGCTGTCATGACTCATGTCTTGTAGTTGGTAATAAACATTAAATGGCAACACACAAATTGCTCGGAAGGAAATGCAGTAGAAACAGGTTTACTATCGACACACCAGCTAGATGTAATTAAGATTAAATTAATTTAAGCACACACATTAAAGAGAGTTTGGGTGTGTGTTGGGGGTAGTCATTAAAAGCAGCCTGTGCTTTGAACGTCTCAAGGTTGGAGTCACGGGCAATTAAGTCCCCTACCAGAAATAGTTTTTCCTCTGGAGATTGGTGTGTTTTTTCCTCCCTGTGTGTCCGGTCTGGTCTAGGTGAACCCTGTCTGGAGAGGCCACGGCTGCTTTATGAGATTCAGTTTTAACCCCCTACCAAATTCTCATCCCCGACACCTCGGCAGGGGGTTTTGAAATCCCTCAAGGACAGAAAGAAGCTGAGCAACTAATTGGCCCAAATGGGGAACAATTACTGCCTGGGATAAAGAAAAGAAAGGAAGGGAGGATAAGTTAGGATGGAAGGCAGGACGATGATTGGAGTGGAGTCTGGAATTTTTCCCTCTGCCGAATGTTTGAGAAACATGTTCAAACGCTCAGAGTTTTGGGACCTATTTTAAACAGTTTGTTGAAATGTGTGTCTAAACACATTTTCTGCTCCCCCTAAAGAGACAATGTAACGTGGTGCTGTAATTCTCCAGGCAAGCACCCTTGCATTTAACCTTTCACACACATTTCTAAACCAATGACTGTGCGAGAAGTGGATTTTAATGGAAAAATCAGAAGGGAGGGCCGCAGCTCGCTTTTTGGCACACTCTTGTGTGTCGTAAAGTGTCTTTTAATGACGAAGTAGGATGCCTGAATAACGCCCCTCAATGCTAACGCTTTCAAAGCTTATTCCCAAAATCGCAGTAGTTATGTTGAGGGGGGATGGTGGACGTCGAATGGTTTGCTTGGCTTTGCTTAATGCATGACTGTCAATGCCCATTTAGCATAACTCAACTTTTTGCCTTGCAGTTGAGGTATAATTATTGTATCTAGTTGCTCCTGAGAATGACGTGTCTTGATGAATATGCACTTTCACAGGAATCCAAATTCTTCCAAAAGCTACAGAAAGTCATTCTGCTTGACGTTGATTTAACATATTTCTTAGAAGTGGTATGACAAGTGGTTCATGTAAATTAGTGTTTTCTTTGGTAACGGTCAACACGTTAGCGTGGAAATTTCTCTTCTCCTCATCTTCAGCCCTTTCTCCTCCATTTTTTGGCTTTAAACTTGTGACAGTTCTGGCATTCCTGTGTATCTGGGAAGAGGCGGGTGCGGTGGCCCTTAAGGTTTAATCTCTGTCAATGGAGCGTGGAGCTGGGTGCCTTCTATCTCTCTCCCCGTGTGGGGCCAGGGGCCGAGGGCCATTCGTGGGAGGGGAGCTAAACGCGAGGGCTGCCGTGTTTCCGGTATCCGTGGTTACACAGCAGGACGAGGCCATTTAGAATACGCTCGCGTTCCCCTCTCTCTGTTTTGCTGACTGTGTTTGTTTGAGGTAGAATTGACAGCACCGCCGTGACTGTTTGCGTGTTTCGTTTGTTTAGAAACTTGAGGTGTCTTGTTTGTGTTGATGAAGCCTAAGACATTTTACGAGAACGTCAGGCGACGCTTTCACATTCATGACCACTTAACACTTCAAAGTCTCGCTCATTATCCACAGGGCATCTGTGTTGCGGGGCTTTTTGTGAGCGCAGAAAGGTGATACAAAGGCAAAAAACAAATGGAGGGCATGTGTGAGCGCGGGAGAGAGGTGAAGCATTTCTTTGGAATTCTCATTTTGTTCAGATTTAAAAAAGTAGGGTTGTGAGGAGAGAGAGAGTTTCATGGGAGAGAGTAGCTGGATTATTTGGGGAGGGGGGAAAGGGGGGGTCTGACATTCCACAGGATGAAGTAGGTCATTGTTCCCCGACTCCAATGAAGAGAGCCTTCTGAAGGCACTGATGAACTGAGGAGAGTCAGCGAGTGCGAGGGGTTTCAGGGGGGAACAGGTCCGTTTTTTGGGGAGGGGGTCAGCATTATTCAGTAATCCTATTGAGGGGCCTTCTGAAGGACGGCGCGAGAGAAGTGCGGAGAGAGAGAGGAGAAAAGCGAATGGAATGTGACAACAGGAAAATGCCATTGATAGCGGTCAGCCTCAAGCGGCTTGATGGGCGAGACGTTACCTATTCGAACCCGCAAGCTGCCCTTCATCCTTTTCTGCCTCTTCTATTGATGCTTTCTGCGCTCTCAGCTCTTTCTCCTCGCATACAAAAAGTTATTTTCCTGGAACGTCAAGAGTGAAAAACTGTGTTGGGTCAAATGGAATATGCATTAATCTGTTTAGATAATAACCGTGTGCTTTTCTGGCCTCCCTGACAGTTCTGCTTTCCAGTCAGGCTGAAGACTCTGTGGAGCTCTAAATCGCTCTCTCCTGAGTGTGATTGTAATGACAAAATAATGAATGGACTGCCAGCTGAAGTTCCACAGTTATTACATATTAACCTAAACGTGTCGAAGTTGACAGTCTGTCTGCTGCTTTTTTTCTCAAAACGCTGTATCTGTTTGTGTTCATAGTGCACATTCTTTGAAAGATAAGATATAGAGACGTCTTGTTTCTTATCTGTGACAGAATAGTTTAACGATGAGGTCTTGCTAAAAATACTCATTTGCAAATGTTTTGACATTTGACCTTGCTGGAAATGTATTAATGTTCACCCAGAAATAACTTGCCCTTGTGTCATTTCATGCCCATATGAAGTTCTGTGAAAAACACAAGATACAATTGTTATTATTTTTATTAATTGTCTCCTGTTTGAACATTCATGCACAAAGTCTTTATCACCTTCAATGCATTTAAAACTAACCACCTCTCTTGCTATTGTTGTTTTCTCCACAGAGTTCTTTAGAGAGCTGTTAAACAATGCAGAGAAATCCCTTCACGACATGTTCGTGCGGACCTACGGCTTGATGTACGTAAAAAACGCGGAGCTCTTCAAGCACTTCTTCCAAGAGCTGCGGCGCTACTATTCACACGGGAGCAGTGCCGTCAACCTGGACGACATGTTGGCCGAGTTCTGGACAGAACTTCTGGAGCGCATGTTCCGACTGGTCAACGTTCAGTACGAGTTTACCGAATCGTACATGGAGTGCGTCAGCAGACACATGGAGCAGCTCAAGCCTTTCGGAGACGTTCCACGCAAGCTCCGCCTGCAGTTAACCCGCTCCTTCATCGCGGTCCGCACGTTCACCCGTGGCCTGGCGCTCATGCCAGAGGTGGTGGGCAAAGTCTCCACGGTAAGAGGCATCTGCGGTGTTGCATTGGGATTTTTAGCTGTTTACCCGTTTTGTTTATTGACAGAGTCAGGGATCAGGGGCAGCACAGATAAAAAGTACACATTTTCTATTGGGTTTATCAGTATGTGAAGGTGGACACCTGGTTGGACCCGTAGTGGCTTATCTTCTAGCATTAAAAGATCAGAGGCCAAGGCAACTCTGTTTGTGGAGTGAGCTTGCAGAAGTAATTGAACCTCAATGACAAACTGAGCAAACTCGACTTCAGCATTGACCTTATGAAAAGTGGCAGGGTGGTCGGGTAGTGCTCTTTGTTCAGTGTTTTATCAGCTACTTCAGGTATTTGAATTAGGTTATGGACTCATTAACCTTTTCCTCTGGTGTCTCAATATCGCTGATTGTGTTTTTTGTCCTCTCAGGTAAGCGCCTCTCCGAGCTGTGTGCGTGCAGCTATGAAAATGTTGTACTGCCCGTACTGTACCGGTCATGTGGCATTGAAGCCCTGCAAGAACTACTGTCTCAACGTCATGCGTGGATGCCTGGCCAATCAGGCGGACCTGGATACAGAATGGAATAACTTTTTAGGTAAGAGCTTAGTTTTGAAGTCCAGTTTATTTGACGGATCAGGTCATTTGGTTGATGTAAAATTGGTTTTCTGATCTCTGGATTTGACTTCCAGTTGGTATAAATCCCATCTTTTATAACCTGTGGAAGTGAACTGCTGTTTATGTATGCTTCTGGTTATACTCACTACATATGAGACAGGCAGGAACATGGAGGGTGGGCATCAAACTCCAGTTCAGACCAGGCAATCAAACAAGTCAAAGTGTAAACACAGCCTTAAATGGCTAAAGTAGTTGATTTATTGCTGAACCACTACTAGACATGGAACCAATTTTCCAGACAAAGCAGTAGTCTAATTTTATGAGCATAATAGGCAGAGATTAAAAATGAATGGGTCATGTGAAAATGTCTGCCGTTTTTCCACTTGCTCAGAGGCCAAAACCATTTGCGAAGCCTCAGCTGAAAACAGGATTGAAAAGGAGTCGAATTAGAATTGAAGGCCGCTCTGTTTTTCCCCATGTGTGTTTCATGAAGTGTGATTGGCCTCTTGCAAGTCAACAGACCGTTCGGTCTCAGGTCTTGCCACACAGCAAACTGTTCCTGGCCTACATGAATCTTGGACTGGCTTTGCTCACGCTGCCTGTCAGCTTTGGGGGAAACTTAATTGGGGCGCCTTGTTCGGGCCTCTGACTGTTTAACAAGCTGATCACACAACAGGCTGTGGTTCTTTACGATGACGGTCTCATCGGATGACTCGATGCTTCCCTCTAGTGGCGGATACACGCTACAGCATTAAGTGCTTGTGATTGGTTGCTCTGTCTGTCTTCTACCTTTCTTCACTTTCCCTTGATTAACACATTGATTTTGGATTTTAGATGCCATGTTGGGTCTTGCTGAGAGATTAGAAGGGCCCTTCAACTTCGAGTCGGTCATAGATCCCATAGACGTGAAGATTTCTGATGCCATCATGAACATGCAGGAGAACAGCATACAGGTCTCTCAGAAGGTGAGTGACGTTGTTGCATGCTGTGTCTTGATATGTTAACTTTAGAGGGAAGTAAATCAGTAATGCATGGTTTTATTTATCTTGTGTGGTTATTTGTATCTTTCAGGTGTTCCAGGGTTGCGGGCAGCCTAAACCAAACATGGCTTTCCGAACAAAGCGCTCTCCTAAAGACTCAGGGTTCCCCGGGCGTTTCCGACCCTACAGCCCTGATGCCAGGCCCACCACTGCAGCTGGTACCAGTTTGGACCGATTGGTAAGCAAACTTTCCTTAAAGCACTTGTTGATCTCAAACTTGTTGATTTAGCATCTCTAGCTCTGTATGTTTCTTTTTCTAGTTGACAGATGCCAAAAAGAAGCTGAAACACGCCAAGAAGTTCTGGTCCACGCTTCCAGACACGGTCTGTGCAGGAGACAGGGTTTCCCCTGGTGATGAATGCTGGAATGGCACAGCCAAAAGCAGGTACGATAAAATCTCCCCATTGCTTGCTGAGCCTGCTATATGCAACGCAGACCAGTCTCTCATCTTTTTCTTTTGTTTCTTGATGTTTAGGTATGAATCTGTCGTCATGGGCAACGGCTTAGCCAATCAAGTGTCTAATCCTGATGTGGAGGTTGACATAACCAAACCAGACATGGTGATTCGCCGACAGATCGCAGTGTTGAAAGAAATGACCAGCTGGCTTAAAGCCGCATACACTGGCACTGATATCTCAGTTGGTATGAAGCAGTCGTTTATTTATATATTTTTGGGTAAACTGGCCCTTTAAGTCTTAACAGCCTGTATCACACACGCCCTGTTATTAACATGATCTCATTTGGTTCTTTAGAGGATGCCGGCAGCGGAGAGGAAAGCGGAAGTGGCTGCGAATCCACTTCCTGCGACAGTGATGGAGACATCTACTTCTCCACCCCATCACCTGTTAAACCACGTATCATTAAGGTAAAAAGCAATGACCACTCTTCTGGTGGAACCAAACTGGAACCCTGCAGCCTGGCACTGGCAGCGGCCGCTCTCCTGCTGGCCTTGCTCACCCTCCACACAAGATAAGAGCAGCCAAGTGAAAAAGAGGATGAGTGTTTGCAAAAATTTGTAAGAGCGAGCGGAAAACTGCCATAGGACATTACAGAGACTGCTTTCAGGATCTGCCTCTGCCGGCCATCTGGAGAAGACACTCAAGTTATTAATAGTCAGATAACTTCACTTCAGTGTATTTTTGTTTGTTTATGAGAGCGGACTTCATTTATGTACAGCTATAATTTTCCACGCAGCATTACACTTCCTATCGTTCAGTCTCTCAGCTGAGTTTAGCATTCAGAACCGATTGCTCTTTATCGTGATTTCTCATTTCGGTTATTGTTTTAAATACGTGTTGGTGAATGTTGTTTGTTTGAAAGTATGGTGGACTGTGTGGATGTATGGATGACTGAGCGCTATGAATATTAATCAACCCATATAACACGTGTATAAACTGATTTAGGTAAATCTTAATGAAGTACTAATTAGTCAATTTTAACCCAGTTGCAGTGAGTGAGTGAGCGAGCGAGCGAGCGAGCGAGTGCTTGGATGCGTCAGCTATCCATCATATAAGCTGTCGATCATTTATTAGTTCCTGAATGTTATTAAGCTAGAAAAACATTACACGATGCCTTACATTGGTCCTTTAACTGAAAGGGCTGTGACCAACAGGAATGTGTGTGTGTATATGATGCTGCCTTGATGAATGATGTTCTAGCTACAAGGGTTGAATTAGTTTGTCAAGGTGCGGTTCACAATTTGTATTTGGCTGGTTTTATTTTTTTTAACGGTCTTGATTTTAAACCCCCATCACATATACCCCTTTCAGTGGTCCAGCGAATGTATAACTTGAGAATATAGTCTTCACTAATAACTTATTGTGTAGATTATGTCACAAAAAGGAGCTTTGGTTAGGTAAGGTTTATATGTCTGATCTGAAAGTTGTTTGATTTGAAGAGGTTTGCTACCTCATACAGCATACACGTGTATCCTGCATGAGGTGGACTGGATGGCCTGAGTAAAGTTGCTGTTTTTACTGCTTGGATGTTTATTTATGAACTGAAAGAAGGGCCAGTTAGACAGGAACTGCAGATGGAAATGAATAATGATGAATTTTACACAGGGTTTTATGTGGAGGTGTTTATTTTGCTAGAAGTTTATAATAAGGTATAAATGGTATAAAACTATATGATGGGTACTGCAACTGATTCCACTCAACCACAATGGCAACAGATGCTGATTTGAGAGGGTGGATGGCCTATTATTTTCTTTTTTTGGCTGTTTGTAACATACAATTTCCCATCTTTTCCATTCCCATTTGTTTTCATCTATTTAGTCTGTTTCTGCATTGTAACAGAGCTTCATATTCATAGAAATCCATTTTTTGGTACGGCATTTGAAATCATTCCTCTCATAGCGTAATAGACTGTGTGTGTGTGGTACGATCTAACACCAGTTTCATGTTTTTTTATTTTTCGTTGCTTTTCACCCCCCCTCTCAGAAAACTATCCCCTCATTCTTGTACAGTAAGTTATTTAACCACATCTCTTTAAAATGATTCATATTTGCATCATGCTTTCGAATCGCTCTACTAGGTATCTTAATATCAGTATTCAAATATTTATATCTGTAGAGGACCGCATTCTAATGCCTTCACAATTGTAATTGATGGTTTTATATTGGCTACAAATTTCATGTAATGTAATATTTAGATTTTGTAAAACAAAGCTACCATAATCATATTTTTACATTATAGTTTTATGTAAGGGGATTGTGAAAATTGTACAAGCTGATGCAAGGACAGGGCTGGCCAGAAGTTCTTGATTGTTCCTGATGTCACATGCACTTTTAATTGGCATTCAGATACCTCACAGCAAGAGAGTTTTTAAATGATGCTTTTAATCATATCTGCAACATGCATTTTATCCTAAATGCTTTATGATTTAAACTTAATGTTTGTTTATTCATTTGGAGATTCATTCAGTACACATGTATGAATGGCCAGTCCTAACACATGAAAAGATTATTTGTCGGGGTTTCAGGGGGCAAAGAAAAGAGTAAAGATCTCTGTACAGCAGATTATTGATGTGTTTTTGTCTAGGCTGATTTGCTATGTGTGCCATGAAATGGAAGCAATATATGTTTTCTATCCTTTCATATGATCCAACGCTTCCCGATGTCACACATTATGATGGTTCTGATGTAAAGAGCAGTGAAAGGAAGTGTCTTGTTCTCAATGTAAAGGTGATATGGACAAATCAAGACATGGACACTTGATTGCTAAGGAGTGGTACCTGAACCAGTGTCATCTTTAGTCTGGATACTGAACTTCAGATGAACAGATTGCAGTTTGCCTGCTGCCCTGTACATCAGTGATGAAGAGTAAACGAGAGACTAAAGACCGAAAGAAATTGTAAATAATGAGCAGTCGTTTTAGTGGTCTCTGAGAGATGTTCTTCAGATTTTACCCATTCAGAGTATCTGCTTAATATGGGAAAACAAAGAGATAGATGCTAAAAATGTAAGAGAAAAGTTATATTAAACATTTCCTAGTCTTGTTGAAATAAAGACTGCAGATATTTAAAAAAAATGTGTCATTTTTGCTCTGTTTTGCTTTGTTGCACACTCTTATAAATAAAGATACTGTAAAATGTTCTTCACAGTAATGATGTAGATAAACAACTTTGGGTTCCCCAAAAATATTCAGTTAAAGATTCTTAAAAGTACCATTTCTTTTTTTTAAAGTGTATAGACCATTTCACAAGATGTAAACAGCACTGGTCCAGAAGCACTTCCTGTCTGAACACTACACAAATGTCAGAACAAAATACAACAAATGGAACATTTACAATGGAATCGAAATGTTTTAACAAACATCTTGTGATGTGAAATACAAAAATACAAATTTGTAAATATAAAAATGTGAAATACAAAAAAATGAAAACAGGAAGTGCTTCTGGACCAGTGTTGTTTACATCTTGTGAAATGGTCTATAGCCTAAAGCAGCAAATTTCTTTAGATGTTAAATGTTATAGAACTGTTCAGTCAAACATTGTGATTCTATGGCGTCATGAAGAACCTTTATTTTTAGGAATGTAAGTACATTGTGCAAATTAAATGATTGCTTTGAAAATCTATTTTGGAAGGAAATGGTAAACACCAAAGAACAATGCCTGGCTTAACACAATTATGACCATTGATTAATCACATCCATTAATTAAGTCGATGGCCTATGCTCCAGGAGGAGCAATGGGCCTAAGTAAGTAATTAATCAAGTTGCTGTGTTAAATATTTTAATTTTTCCAATTGCCATCCTAAAAAAGCTTAAAATAGCAATGTCTGTATTGGTAATAAATAACTAAAATAATAAATGAATTTAAAAAACCTTCAGCATTGTTCTGCTTATTCTCTACTAAATTCTTTTAGACTCTCACTGAAGCATGAACAGTTTCATATAAATAAAATATTTTACAATAAACTATATTAAAATAAATGTATGTGACAGGTACATTCCAAAGCTATATAGTTTAGAGTATAACCTTACTGTGAATAATAGAACAACCAAAGCTGATTTCTTCTGATTATTTTGTAATGTTTTGCTTTTATTAGATTTTAATTGTTGTCAACAAGAACATGTGAACTACATTTCCTATAGACCATTTCACAATATGTAAACAGCACTGGTCCAAAAGCACTTCCTGTCTCAGTTTTGTAACACTACACAATGTCAGAACGAAATACAACCAACAGAAAGAACATTTACAATGGAATCAAAATGTTTAACGAACATCTTTAAGATTCAATTACATATGTTAAATACAGAAAAACTTGAAACAGGAAGTGCTTCTGGACCAGTGTTGTTACATCTTGTGAAATGGTATATTAGTCTTAGTTTATTGTGTAACAACTGATTAATTCAGTATGCCAAGGTTAAGGCAAAACAATCAAAACATGTGAACTATATCAATTTAACTTTACAGTTCATTATGTAACAGATGATAATTCAGTTTAATGCAAATACTCTTGAGTTTATTATTAATAGTTTAGCCTAATAAAATATATTATAGCCTATAATATATAACATAAAAAACAAAATGTAAAACAGCTGATGATTGTAACAGCTGTTAAATGCAAAAAAGGTAATTAAAAACAAATTTAACCCAAATTTTCATAAACAATGACGGCTAACTGCATTTAAAAAAAAAATCAAGTCAGGAAATATATTTTTTAAAATAAAAGTGTCATGGGGACTTTTATTATGAAGAGTGATACACGGATGGGGGCTGTTGTGGACTCGGGAAATCGGGAAAGAGCGAGTACAAAATTGTGGTGGAGGTAAACAGCAGAAGTTATCGGAAGGTTTCAAACCAGTAAGCTGTTAATAGATACGGGAGTGTTTTGTAAAAGCATGTAGTCATTAAATACGTTAGTCGATGCCTGCAGAGACACACCAGGAAATTAAACAATGGACGATATCGTTTGATGTGGTAAGACGAGTCACAGGTTTTGTTCAACATTCCTCCTCCCCGGCCGACGCGCTGGGGGAACAACACAACTGAGTAATGCTTTCACTTTTCCAGCGCGAAGATGGATGAAAAATCCTATTACAGTCGACTCTTCATCGCACTGGTGATGGTGTTGTTGTTCGGCGTGATTGTGCTGCAATATGTTTGTCCTACGTCCGATTGCCAGCTGCTACACCTGGCATCATTGTCCTCCAGACTGGGGAGTCGAGCGCCCGGTGATCGCGCAGGCGGAATCAACGGAGCTAATACGGGAGATCCGTACAGCTCAGAGGACGGCGCACTGGCTCGATTCGTACCGCGTTTTAATTTTACAACTAAAGACTTAAATCGCGTTGTGAATTTTAACATAAAGGAGAACGATGTTATAGTTTTCCTTCATATTCAAAAGACCGGTGGGACTACGTTCGGACGTCACCTGGTACGCAACATCCAGCTAGAGAGGCCGTGCGAGTGCCACGCGGGGCAGAAAAAGTGTACGTGTTACCGGCCAGGTAAACGGGACACCTGGTTATTCTCTCGCTTCTCCACCGGCTGGAGTTGCGGTCTGCATGCGGACTGGACGGAGCTCACAAACTGTGTGCCTTCCTTCATGACCAACCGGGAGTCTCAGGAGAGACGCAAAACTCCCAGGTGAGAATAAATGTTTTTGAAAACAACCCACTAGTTGTATGGGGTTGTCTGTGTATCAGACTAATTTTATTATCTGCAGTGAATTGAAACTGATAGATTGTCCTGGCAAACAAACAAATGTATCTCTTTTGTTATGGTATTGGGTAATTGTATGGTGTCACGGTGCGCCTCTATCATATTGTTCTCGTTCAGTGGTGAAGCCTCTTAGCAAGTCAATTATGTGGAGACAAAAGGCCTCCAACAGGTCGAGCTCAGCCCAGAGTGTCTGCTTTTATTCAATGCATTCCTGCAACAGGGGACCCATCATAATAATCACTCACCCTTTCAGACACCCTGGAGGGCAGACAGCCTGCTGGCACCAGAACATCTGCCATTCGCTGAGACTTGTTCTTTAAATAAACTAATCTATAGTATAGGGATAACAGTTTTTGTTATGTTTGCAATGGGATACATGAGTTTTGATTAAAAGGTTTAGAGTTCATTGCAACTTTGTAAGAGCTTGGTTAGGTATTTAGTCTTTTGAAAATAGACAAAGGAAATCCCCACACAGTTTCTGTAATTACTTTGTTTTCAGAAAAGCAATGTTTTGATCAACAAAGGCCTTCGTCAAGCTGTCTATGGTTTCCCTATTTTCATATTGGATGTTTTTTGATCCTGCACCTGTTAAAGACATTTTTGGATATGCCTACATTTTTCTCTTTTAGTCTTCTTTTAGTTAAACTTGAATTAACTTTGGGCATGTTTTTATAAAAAAAAATTGCTGATTTGACACAGTCCCTGTTGATGTTAGAAAACACAAATATGTTCAAAATGTAATGTCCAAATGGTAGTAAATGAAGAAATGGGGACAACCTGAAATGTCCGCTGTAGAGATATAAAATTATCCTCACAGTAAGGGTCCATTTGGATACAATTAGATTAAATAATAATCACATGGGCTCATTGTTGTCTTGTAAGTGAAGGGTAAGGTGAGGGTTTGGTGAGAGCTAGAGGCTCTCCAGAGAGCTTCTGTCTGTAGATGTTGAATGGATTTGACCAGGCATCCTTAATTGTTATTCAGATGGAAAGTGTTCTACTGTAGATGTGAGTGGAAAGATGATCATCCTAATTCGCCCATTATGCTAAAATGCCCATAATTACAGCCACCCAACAATAATTCATTTCGTTTTCCATCAAATCTTTCCCCTGACGCACTACTAACAGCAACTGCACCATGAATAATTATGTTGCTGTGAAAAATGACAACATTATTACAGTTAATGAGAGCATTTACTTGCATGAAATAAGCAAATGTCTATCAAAAATCAGCTTATAAACGAAACCTGGTCATGTATTTACATGCAATTAAAAAACAGATATGCAGAAAGCTGCATTTACTTTTGATTTTTTACATTTCTCAGGGTTTCTTGCAGGAAGTGACATCACTAACTCCATCATCTGCTTAGTAATTCAAAATGCTGCAGTAAACCAGAATAAAGTCAGAAGCTGTATTGTTGTGTCTCTTCATGTCTACAGTACTTTTTCCAGTACTGCTTTTAACCTATTACACAGTCAGATATGCGCACATAAACAAAGACGGTAAAATTATTTGCATGCAATACAAAATCAAAGTAATCAAAAATCTACCTGTGCTGATCTTACATGTAATCAGCTTATTAAGGATAATCAGAGTAAGACTGCATGTAAACACACTAAATGATTGATATGAATTATTATTATATTATTATTAGTTTTTTGTGGTCCAAGTAACATGGTGATTACATTCACTTGAGTTTATTTTGCAATTAGTATATTTCATTTTTTTTATTCAATTTAAATGATGTACAATGTACTTTCGGGATCTTACAAATATTTTTGTATCTCAACACTGTTTTTCTTTCTTCTCTCATGTAGCAGGAACTACTATTACATCACAATCTTAAGGGATCCGGTGTGGAGGTATCTGAGTGAGTGGAGGCATGTTCAGCGTGGTGCCACTTGGAAGGCCTCTAAACACATGTGCGATGGCCGTTTACCTACACTAAACGAGCTGCCCAGCTGTTACAATGGTGATGACTGGTCAGGCTGCACATTGGAGGAATTCATGGCATGTCCTTATAACCTTGCCAACAACAGACAGACTCGTATGCTGGCAGACCTCAGCCTGGTGGGGTGTTATAACCTCTCAATAATGAGTGAAAGCCAACGTTGGGCTCTGCTGCTGGAAAGTGCCAAGCGCAACTTGCGAAACATGGCCTTTTTCGGTCTGACCGAATATCAGCGCAAGACGCAGTACCTCTTCGAGCACACCTTCCGCCTGTCCTTCATTGCGCCATTTACGCAGCTCAATGGCACTCGTGCTACGAGTGTAGAGGTCGAACTGGAGACCCAGCGGAGGATTCGGGAACTGAACCAGTGGGATGTGGAGCTGTACGAGTACGCACGTGACCTCTTCCTCCAGCGTTTTCAGTATGCGAGACAGCAGGAGCGCAGAGAAGCTCGTCAGCGACGTATACAGGAAAGGCGCAAGTTGCGTGCCAAGGTCAGGCCATGGTGGGGTTTGACTGGTAAAGGTGTTTTTAACCCCACCAAGGCACCACAGCTGACCGAACAATATTCCGTTATGAGTTTTTCAGAGGATAAGCAAGTGGACACAGAGAAAAAACTGGAACGGGAGTCAGAAGGGCAGGTAGAGGACACCTGGTTAGAAGAGGATGACAATGAAACCATGTTGGACTATTTAGAAAATGTGGAACAGTGGCGGTAGCCGCTAGCTAATTTGGGGGAGGGGTTGATATTACAGAACTTAATGGAAAATGGTGGTTCCAGTTGGGAATACCTACAATCCTTAAAAATTAAATCACTGCTAATATGTTAAATATTAGCACATACGGGTTAATGCAGTTCTGTTTTTCTGTTATCTGTGGAATTCACAGTCTTTCTTAAAACATCAATTCACTTTTGAATCGTCGTGCAGCATGACCTGTCTTGTTAATGTGAACTGAAGAGATCAACACACCCCATTTTCACTATACCTAAGGAGGGTTTGTACTTTTCAGGTGACACCAGGGGATGCTGTCCCTGCAATTAATGCACTGCAAATCACTACGAATGAAACAAATATGCTAAATATGAAAGCCAAAGTTTGGAATGTTTTAAATATGCCATTTACAATCTTTCTGTTGTTAGGGAGATGCTGATGGCAGCACACTTTTATTTACATTCCTGTAATGTAAGAAGATGATTCAACATGCTTAATTTTTTTGTTGAGTTTTTAAGTGTCCTCCACTGCATGTTACAAACCAGCCTTATGCTATGTCAACAATGACTGACTGTTTGTTAATTCAACATGTTGATTTTTTTGTAATCAAAATATTATGTCTATTTTATGTTTACGTAGCATTATTTTTTATTTATATCTGTTTGCTAATATTAGAAACATGGGCTATGGGTTATATTATTTTGTTACTTGAAAATAAAAGCCGTTGTGACATGCATTAAATGCAGTTTTTTATTTTTTTATTACAAATTATGTGCAATTTAACCTTATAACTGTCACTGTTCCACAGGAGGAACAAGGTTATTTCACTATTCACTTTAATATTTCATAGTTGAATTCTGGTTTAATAATGATGACGGACTATATATTGATGGAAAGGTCTAAGACTTAAGGTAAAAATATTTGACAAATTTGTATAACAATAAACATAAACTAATGATGGTAATGTAATTTTTAAAAAAATATCTCAAATAAAAACATTTTAAAAAGATAGAGAATATATATTTAAAAAGTTGCAGTTTGGATGTGCATTTTTATATATATACTCAATATGTGCAGTGACGGTTATCAGGTTAAGTACATTTTTACCTATACATTTTTTATAATATTTTTTTGCTTTTAGAGTAAGTTGAATTTTAATCCTGCTTGTTTTTGTCTTTCTACAGCAGATGGAGCCAAAGTAAAACGTTACGTGCAACTACGGTCTTTAAAATGTTTTTATAATGATAATTTAATACAAAATGTCCATTTAAAGCAAACGACCTCCACAAACTATATTACATTAAACCTCTTTTTATGTAGATAACAGATTATAATACATAAAAAATACTCGCAATGCGACAGGGCATTTTGTCGACTTTAATGAAACCCCATTATTCAAGAGAAAATTATAATGTGTAGGTATAACAAACTGTATTTACAGTACGTTGACAGATCGCCATGTCTAAATATTTAGACTGCTGTCTGCCAATACAGTATTTATTTAACACATTAACGGTGAAATGATTTTATATAATGCATCCTGAAACCCTGAGGTTTTATTAAATTACGTGTCATTACAGGTATCCTCAAACATAAGTCGCAGTGAGTGGGAATCCCCCTAAAATGGAGGCAATACACGGGAATGCACGTAGTACCATCCACACTTTCGCTCTACTCCTCCCTTCTGCCCTCCCTCGTTTTTACCTCGTCTCTTCTGCCTAGCAGCAGCTAGCAACTTCGCTTCACGCTTCCCCATCGCTCGCTTCGTCGAAACGCCCAGCAGCCGCTGGTTACGAGGCTTTAAGCAGCACCCGCGCGTCGAAAGCTCTCGGCTGAACGCGGAAACTTTAGCACAGATACCCAGCGAAGCGCGCGCCTCACATCAGCCAGTGACTGTGACGTAGTTATCAAAAATCCTTATTTCGCTTCGCTCTGCGTTTGATGTCAGACGAGCTTCGGTCGCGCGCGCAGGACTTCTGAACAAACGGGCTGTTTGCACAGGTGAGTCATCTTTATAAAGCGCTATATTCGCGATATTTTAATAAATCAGGACACGCCAGTTACACCTATGTTATCGTAAATCTGATTACTGTAATTCATCGTTCGCTGTCACGACTCATGCGCCATGCGGGCTAACTGTACCAGGGCTACCAGACAGTTGCTTGCTTATGGGTCTCCATCTCTAACCCTGCTTTAGCGCACATGGCCACATTGCACAGTGACGCATAAGTTGAAATGAACGTGTTTTGAATTTCTTATTATTTTTAGTAACCAAACCTTGTTGGATCTTATTGCACGAGCGACGTCAAAACTCATTTGGGTGTCATGCATTGATGATGCGTTTGCTGACAGCTGTTGAGCTTTCCATTGATTCTCCTTAAAAAACTGAGTTTGTACACAGGTTGGATAGAGCTCAAACTCTGCTTACTCGCATCTGTATGGTTTTGTCATAGTCATCCAGTGTCTTCTAATGATGTTTATGTGTCTGGCATCTAAAACTAGCAATGTTGTCATGCTGACATTTCTATTCTCATGGCCAGAACTGGGTGCAGTCCCGACCATAAGGTGTTCACCCACGGTTGAAGCAAAATATGTCCTTGATTTCTTGGAAGCTGTGGAAGTTAGTGCTGCAAAAGTGTGTGTGTTTGGGGGGATGTGGTTTCCTATATTTTTGTGTTGAAGTTAAATGTCCTCTGTTCTGATTACCTTTAACATCATCGGACATTTGCCAGCACTGTCATCACAGACGACTGTCTATAGCCAAACACTTAAATGGAATTGGGCATTATTTGCAGTGTTCTTCCATGAAAATTAACAACGCAGGTTGTCTTGTTTACCAAAGTTGTGATCGTCCTTTGATGACCTTTATTAATTTCAGAAGCCTAAATATATTGTAGTTTCAGTTTAGAGTTTAATAATACTTTTTTAGGTATTATTTATTCTTATTATTTAATATTATTTAAACAACATGTAGTCGTATTATAATGATTGGACTACAGATGTCAGGACAGTTATCCTTAAACCTGCTAGCTGTTACATTGCATGTTAAACATTTTACAAGCTCTACCTTGATCTTATTCTCATAAAAGGATAGGGATTTATATGTTAAATATAGACACTGCTTTCAAGTGAAATGGGCCAGACGAGCCGCCATGGGGCGGGACCTGTACTGGGACTGAATAATCGAGTGAACGGTTGACATTCTGTTTCATTTCACACCTTGTGATGTTCTCTGTCAAAGGTCAGGTCAGTGTCCTGTGTCCTGTGTCAAAGTGTCCTGCTGCTTCAGACGGCTTGTGTTGCTCAGGCTTCAGTAGCATAGCTGCCCTTTAGTTATGTATGTGATTTAAAGGTCCTCGTGCACTTGACAAGTCATATATCTTGACACCAATACCCACTGCGTACCCTCTAAGGAGCATTTACGTGAGGAGTTTGCTTATCTGCACCCTCTGATTAAAAATCCCTGATTTAAAATATCTGTATATTTGAATTAGACCCACTAAACAGTATTGCAGAGGCAGACGGCTGTTTGATGACAAGCTCCATTAGTTCACAGCGTTCATGACTGGCGAGACAGCTGCAGAAATGGGAAAACAAAATCTTGCTGTGGGGTTAAATCAGGTGAAGACCTGTTGTTGTGAGATGCTGAGATGTCAGTTGTAATAGCTAAAGTGAAATGTCTCCTTATGGTTTTGTAGATAGGGAATAAGATATGAGGAAGCAACCCTGACAGTCAAAGAGCCTTCTGGAACAGAGAGCTACACACAAACACCGTCAGACCTACACAGTCCGTGCTAGCGATTTACATCCGCACTGTAGCATATTGCCGCATGTGCTGAAACTGCAGCACACGTTTAGACTCGCTTTGATTCGTCACTGACTCCGTGGACTTTGCTCTCGCCCGGTTGGTTTTCATTCGACCTATAAAATAAATGATAAGAGCGCAGAGTGCGTTTACTGTACACACAAAACACATGTCCTCATTTCCCCTCTTTCTCTCCAGGGCCAAATATGTCCAGTACTGCCATATGTTTTGAAGTGCCAATACGACGTGGTGCTTGTTGCTGAACTAGCAACTACATTTACAAATTAATAAACATGGAGCAGCAACATAATATTGATTTAGCCATCATATTTAGCTAGCTTGCAGTAAATATCTGAATTTGCTAATGATTCTTACATAGGAACTAGACCGCTTGTGTGCTATTAATACGTCCACTGGCCTCCTTTTGCAAGTGGGTTATGACACACTCGGATTGTGTTACTCACAAATGAGCTTTTAACCACTATTTTAAGGTACAATGTACACATTTTTCTAAGTAAATATCATTTGCGGCTTATTTTCACCAATACAAATGAGCGTTTGGTAAGATTAAAATCAACTTGAAATCAGAATGTAGAGCTATAGCGATTATTTTACGCTTGTTAACATATTTTTATGTTAAAATTGTGTTTTATTTATCAGTGACGGACCTATTACATTTTTAGTAATTTAGATGCAGAAGGTTCAATTACATTGCAAATGTTGTCAATTCTTTAACAAAATACCACATGTTATTTTTCAGTTTCACTTTTTCACATATTTCAAAATATTGGGATACAGTTATAATTGTGAACCCAGTTTCATATATCATATCGAATTGTGAGTTCAGCGTAACTGTATATTCAGATTATTCAGATTACTTAGTTTATTAGTGGTCTGTGAACGCTTTCTTGTGAGGCTGCACAATATTCAAGCGATATGATAATGACTTCTTAAATAGTTAAACAGGTCTCCGATTGGCTAACTCTTATTTATAATCACGTAAAACTATGTATTTGTCATCAGTGTTGTGACACTTGCTCCTCACAGCTCTCTTTGTTTCTTCGGTTTGCTATTGCGATAGTAGACTGAACTGGGTGGAAGGTAAAGAGACTGCTGTAATGTGTCATGTAGCTAAGCCTGTGATTTTTGAGTTTGTTTGTGCTCTCCAGAGCTCTGTATGTGTCTCTGTCCTCGCTGTGAGTTTGTGAGTGAACTCGGGCAGCTGTATGTTTTTATGAATGGAGGCAATGGGGCTGTAATAGGCTAAAAGGATTATATATACTTAACCTAATTATTTTTCCCTGTGGCTGGGGGCTTTTCTCCTCGACTTCACCGCTGCTAGTGCTGTCTCTTAAGCTCTTTCTTCACCATGTTAAACCACCGTCAGTACTGTTAATTTCCATATTTTTACTTGAATATAGTTCTGACTTAGAGAAACAAAAAAACTGTGTGTTTTTGCATCGCTTCCTTTTATTAGGGGAAGTACACATACGGCTTAATATCGGTTACATTTGGGTCGTACTTCTGCATCAGATTCTCTGCACTGATCAGCCTTGTCCTTTAAATGTCATTCAGACTGGTTTGTTCTCTGTAATATCCAGGACAGTATGTCTATTCATAAGATTTGATCATCTAAAAAGTATGCAATCTTTTCAGTGTTTGAAGCTCTTCTTACGCAAGGAAAACAATAAAGAGAGTGTGGTGTCCTATAAATAAATATGATTGATTTGGATAAAACAACAAACCTGTTAAAGGCTGGAGAGAATGACTGTATTTCTGAGAATCAGTTTGGATTTAGTTTCATTTCTGCATCAGCCTTTTGCTTCTGGTTTCACCTTAACAGCAGGTTAAGCACACACATACTAGTGTGTTTAATTTTAATCTTTAATACTCAAAAAACACATGCCAACCACAAAAATAAATACACTAACAAAACTGGCTCTGTTGCCCTTTTTTGTGATATTTCTGGAAAGCAGTGGAAAGGTTCGCTAATCTGCTAGACTCTTCGCCACAAGAATTGCTGCAGTACAAGCTGCAGCAGGCAGAATGCATGTGTGGAGTATGTGCTGTGCTGTCTGTAGCTGCAGTGTGTGCTGGTCATGCTGGGTTTGCCTGCATGCGTCAGCTCTGTGGTATGAAGGTTATGTTGTGGTGCTCCAGTGCTGCTGAGCGCTGCAGTGCGTTGGAACAGCAGGCTCTTCTCTTTCCTGCCCTGACCTCTGCCAACTGACCCTCACACTCCCACCCCTATCTCTGCGGACGAGCGAAAACCAAATTCAATCACGCGTTGGATTCTGCGTATCATTCCGATCTAGTTACTTCAGTTTCTTTTCCTGAGCTTGTTGGTGAAGTCTTTATAGTACAGTCACTGACTGTTTACCAGCTTGAATTGTATTTCTGTGACAAAGGTTTTTATCGCGTGGTCGTGATTTAAACTGGGCATATGGCACTGCGTTTTCACGTCGTGTCCCCTCCTGCATTTCAAGGTCAGCTTTGGTTATGATTATGACCGTGGTAGTGCTGCATTGTTCTGTGGAAAACGTTGACACATGAGTCATGTCATAAAGATGGTAAATTTCCATTGAAATAAAAATGCACTAAAGGCCCATGGCCTTTGGTTTATTTACATAAGCAAAATGTTGCACTCCACTGGGACCTGAAAAAAGACACGTCTGCCGATTGTTGCTTCATCGAGCCGTAAAATTTATTAAGATATTTCAGTGTGCAGTTATTGTAGTCTGTTTGTTTACAACAGTTGAATTAAAGCTGCATTTCTATGACACGGCAAAGCACAATTCTGGTGTTCTGAAATCTCAATCTGTCATTAGTAGTCCCACCCAAAACTGACACTATTGGTTGAGCCATTTTTGCTGTGTCAGGCAATGGTCAGGTTTCTCAAACAAATACACCAATGTTTTAATTGTGTCACATTGTTTAGACTTTTTGGGAAAATTAACCTTCCAATGACTTAAACCTTTACACTAATGCTTGATTCTTTTGTAGATTCATTACAGGGAGTTACAGGGAAATAGAAAAAGGTTAAAACAGACCGCAAATGAACATTTAGCGTTGTTTACTGTAGTGATCACTGTGATTATTACACCTAGAGCAGCTGTTGTCATATTGATCTGTAATCAATAACTCCAAGATCTAAGATTAGCTTGTTCAGCGGGTGTGTCTCGAATACACAGCAGAATCTGGAGACAGATTTCAGTTTTTGGCTTTCAAACGTGTTATGGAGAATTACACCTGACATGTAATTTAGCAGGAATATCTCTCAGAGACAGACATATTGTTGACTTTTTAAAATTCTTTACAAACCACAGTCAAGTAACGGTGAAAGATATTTTTCAAACACGCATCTATATACGCAAGTCACTGTCTTTTAGTTTTGTGCGTACACACGCACTGAATGCTTGAAGGACACTGCTACAAGCGCAGTATATGTGTACTGTATATGTGTACAGCTCGGTGACCTTGTAGAGACAATACGCTCGCAACCTCCACACTTTTGAGATTTACAGCCTCCTTTGTAGTTCTCCGTCAGCAACACCTAAACACACATGTGTGCTGTATATTTTCTGTGCAACCACCTTCTTGCTGTAAAACATCCATGTAAAGCAACTACACACAGCCACCATTTACAGCAATTGTACTACATGGAGTGCTATAATTAGTGTTGAACACAAGGTTCTTTTTGTACTTGTGTGTGCTTGCTCTACCATTACTACACAAGTGTTTGGATTACTAGATTTTGATTGGGCAATCATTTAGTGGTGAGATATTTTGTGACCATTAAATTGTATATTTTGATCTTAGCATACGATGCTACATTAATGTCTCTTATGCCACAACCGACAGGTGATATGCGGCATCTTGTACATTAAGTGGTAAAAATTGAGGACTTAGTATTATTTTTAATACATGTGGTGCTTTTTACAAATAAGGTATGAAATATGGCTGGAAGAATTAAATAAAATAATGTTTGTTCTTTTTAAAAGATGATCAGTAAATTGGGTGCTTAACCTTCCAAAATGTAGATTGTAAATTTAATGTGATGATTTTTCATATATTTATATGAGTTTTTTTGCAGGCTTTTTGTCATAATTTAGTACTTTCTTTCATTTAAAAATGCTTTTAAACTTTTAAAGAAGTGCTTTATAAAAAACACTCCCAACAATTCCAACAATTTGGTATTATTTTAACTTGTTTGGTTTGCATGTTGGCTTGTAGTTATTGATTAACTTTTCTGTGTCAAAATGTAATAAGAATTATTTTAAGCAACTCTAGACAAACAAGCTAGGCATACTCTAAATAGTATTGTATTATAAGGTAATTAACTTAAATTCATACAGTTTTTGTTTGTTTTTATGTAATGTTGTAACATCACTGATGCTTTCAGCAGAGATCAACTCAACCTTATGCATGTTTTGTTTTGCTCTACTGTTCAACTTTTCATTCAGCAAAATTCAAAGGCGGCAGTCCACATTTGTTCATTTTGTTTATACTGGATTAAAAACAATATATTGCTTTTCACTGTACAATAAAGAGAGTTTGTAATAACTAGGCCAGGCTTACACCAAGTAGTCAAGCTGCGCTTTGTCGGTCTACTTTGCATTAATAATTTACTTAATCACATTGTAAAATCAGTTCGACACGTCTATTTATAACTGGTCCCATTGTCTCAGAGATGTCTGTGATCATTAGCGCTACGAACCGTGTAGATAAAATCATCCAAGTTGGGAAATAATGTTGATTGTCATTACAAGGGGGATTAGCGATTGTTCAAAGGGTGATGCTTGTACTACACACGAGGGTAAAATCGGCATCCGTGAAGGGAATAACACGCAATAGCTACGTCACGACAGCATGTTTTCTTCACGGATGACCTCTCTGTTCACCTGCTCACATATAAATGAGATAATTGGCCTTTTGGAGATGGCGTGTGGTGGAAGCAGGTGTGGTTGAGGTGGCATGCTGCTCTGAGACAGTGCTGACGAACAGCTCAATGCAGGTCCGTGTTCCCCGCGGGGAAATCTTCATCGATCTTACTGTAGGGCAGATATTGGGGGAGGGTTTGTACATCAGACTGTAAAACCTATTTCTCCTTTGCATTGCGTTGCATTTCATGCCTTTGTTCTTGTATCTGGAGATGGGTGTTATTAATTCAATTTCCACCCCCTCTCATTTTCTCTCCCCATCTCCCTCTTCCCCTCACCGCATTGCTCTCCTTCTGGACTGTCTGTCTGTCTGTCCACACACACACACCCACCTTCGACATCTGTGTCTGTCGCTGTAAGACACAGGGACAGATAATATCTGCCATAACCTCTAATCCCCTCACTGTCTGCTTATTCACCTCACTTTTTGTTTTCGTTTCATTCGCCCAACCAAACGTCACTCAGTTTCACGTCATTTAAAGTGTGCTTGGTCATCACGCCATCGATTATCCCTCACTGTTACATCTCTGTCTCAGGGGACTGCATATCAGGACTGTCAGACCCACCCAAGACATGCGCTCACATCCTCTTCACCTTTTTGTATATCCAAACGCAGTTGTTATTATGTCTTGGGAATTAATTGTATGAAATCTCATGCACTTTTCTTTTTACACCTGTGCATGTATGCGCGTGACTTAGATGGTGCAGTGATTGTATGTTTGGCTATTGCACAAATGTCTCTCCTGATAATGCTAAATGGAAGCAGAGAGACAGACATGCCTCACTCTCTTTAGAATTCAACCAAGGAGCAATGCAATGACAAAGAGGGCTGGGGAAGCTAACGGCAAAAAAGTGATCAATATATTAGCCTCCTCCCGATTGGCCGATCCACCTTGCCCGGTTGCAACGCAGCCACTGATTGGCTGTTGCAGTGTGCTCAGCAGCTGCAGCTATGGGGATTTGTCCTTCCTCCGGTCTGCTCTACTTACTTCCTTTTCTCTCACATAAAGCCGCGTTCATATTAAACACACTGACAGCGTTGTTTGCGCATAGTTTATGGTCCTCGTGACAAACGCTGTTTTGTTTTGCACTTACTGTTGTTGCTTCAATCTGCCCGAGTGTCGTAAAGTGACGTTGCTGTCTCCCATGTGCTCGCTCTCCTTTTTCCTTTCTCCTCCCACATTTCTCTCCCTCCCTCGATCTCTTAATCAAGACACAGCCTGCCCCTTCCTTTGCATTGCTGCCTGCCGCCCGTCTGCACTCCTCCTGTATCTCTCTCTCACTTGCGCTTTCTGCCATGCGCTTTCAAGCTCGTTCTGTTTGTCTCTCACCTCCGTATTCCCCTGTCACAGGTTTGCAACATAAACAACGTTATGTAAACGACTTTGCTATTTTGCATGACTTTAAAAGTAATTTCATTTTATTGTATCTTATAAAAATCCTAATGTTATGCATTATTCTGACCTACTTCCGAATGTGACAAGCTGTTTGTACTGAATCTTTTCTCTTTGTTTTTGTGTCTTTTTGGAAAGACAGGTTTTCCTGCCGTTAGAAGACTCGCAGAAGTGTGCGAGGACCCCCGGAAAGCAGTGCAGTGATAAAAAAGGACGCAGGAAAAGCTGGAGGAATGAGGAAACGATTCAAGTAAACGACAACTTGCATCACCACAAAGTGCCTCATCTGGATGGTGCAGCAGCTCCCGCACTTTCATCCCGACATCGTAACGCTCCCTTCCTCGCTGACCTGAGAGTGTGTGTGTGTATGCGCTTGGCCTTGGCTCGGGCTATATTTCACCCTGACAGTCAATCAACCCATTTCCTGTTCCTCGATTCCAGCTTTGCATGCTTTCCATTTCACCTTTTAATACAAGGACACCAGTCGATTAGTTTCCTCTTTGGAATCAGCTGGCTCTAGGCATCTCCATTTACTTCACTTGGTCTCCATCCTTGCGAGTCAGACATGCGAGTATCTTCAGAGACTGTTGAGCAACGGGACACAGATATTGGGATGCCTCAAATTAAAGAAGTTGCGCTTTATATCAACGCAGCAGGGCTATTTTAATCCCACAGCAAGTGTAGACAGCGTGGCGACCGCTGCAGACAAACAGAAAGTGCCGTACTGCTTGTAATTTTCCTGGAAAACAGCCGATGATGCACCACAGCATGTCACAGTGACCTACCCTCCTCAGCTGTCTGGTATCTCTCGCTCCATACTCACAGCACGTACACACCTGACTTTAAACTAATCTTATATTCCCATCATAATTCCCCTTGGCTGATGACTATGCCCCTTTTTTGTCCCTGAGAAAGTTAGCACACTTCTGGACAGGTAGAATAAGGGTCGCTTCTTCCTCCTCCCGCCCACTGTGCTCAGTTTTTGTCTTTGTGCTTTATCACGCCTGGCTGCCCCACCCCAGCCCTCCATTCACCGAGGGACCGCCATGGCTGTCAATGTGACCATGGGCCGTGACACCAAGTGGCTGACGCTGGAGGTGTGCAGAGAGTTTCAGCGGGGGGCCTGCTCACGGTCGGACACCGAGTGCAAGTTTGCTCACCCCTCTCGCACCTGCCACGTGGAGAACGGCCGCGTCATCGCATGCTTCGACTCACTCAAGGTAAGCCAGACGCTTTGCACACACATGCAGAATGTTTGATATTAACCATTAGTGTGCTAAATGATTTTAAAAAAAAGATGTGATTGCATCACACACACGTGTACTTTGAGGTTTTCTTTAGGAATTGCTTGCACCTCATTCTCTTTTGCTGACTAGTGATCTCTTTAATGCTGATGCCCTGAAATCAGCCTTTGGCTGTATGTTGGTCTCAGCTTAAACCCTGCAGCCTCTGGTCATGGTTTGATCAGTTTTAAAAAAAAGTCATTGGATGGCGCTTATTAACATGTATTAAATTATTAGCATTTAGAAATTTCATGGTACCACAAAGAATATTTTACTTTTAATGTGGCGCTTTGATACTATGTCTACAAACATGTATCTTCATGCCCACGCCATATTGTACTTTGTTTTGTGGGTTGATTGTATCTGTTTAACATTGTGATGAAAGCAAGACCTGTAGGGACCCAGTGAAACTAATATGGATTTATGGTTTTAAAGGGATAGTTCACCCAAAAATGAAACATTATTTCATCATTTATTCATCCTCATGTCATTTCAAACCTTTATGACTTTGCTTCTTCTGTAGAACACAAAATCAGATATTTTGAAGAATGTTGGTAATCAAACAACACTGATCTCCATTGACTTACATTGTATGAACAAATAAAAATATACTCAAAATATCTTCTTTTGTGATACACTAAAGAAAAAGGCATATACAGGTTTTGAGTGACTTGAGGGTGAATTAATGATGATAGAATTTTTATTTTGAGGTGAACTACTCCTTTACTCCAGTTAGCACTGATGTCATCTGTATGCTAATGTTCTCTTAAAAGTGGACTAAAGCAACTTTTAGCATGTGAATGGATCTAAAACTTACAGTCTGGGTAAAGAGATAGAAAAGTTCATGACTCATCTTGCACATACTAGTTTTGTCCAATAATATGCAGTCTTTTATTTATGTCCCTCCCCCTAATACTTCCAACTTCTGACTAAGTCTATTGGCAATCAAAAAATGGCTTTGACATTTCCTTGCCTAGTCCTATTTCAG
This sequence comes from Beaufortia kweichowensis, assembly GCA_019155185.1. NCBI lineage: Eukaryota > Metazoa > Chordata > Actinopteri > Cypriniformes > Gastromyzontidae > Beaufortia > Beaufortia kweichowensis. The sequence goes on along the minus strand of CM032803.1, from coordinate 7,986,957 downwards.
TGACAGGGGAAAAAAACTGTGTTTGAGCAATATCAACAAGACGTCAATACAGGAGTATAATGTTTTCAGTATTTATAGATGAGAAGCTCAAATGTTTGTTATATCTTTTGTTTTCTTATATTTGTATATGTCTCTAAACCTGTAGGTCATTCATGACTTGAAATACCAGTGGCACTGAGCATTGTCCTGCGATCACAACAAATGTGTTTGCTTGTGTACGTCACTGTGTATGTGTTAACGTGCAGCAAAGCCCCAGACAAGGCCCTCTCTGTCCGAGTGCAGCAGCTGTCTCTTTTATTGAGCTAGAATGTATTATTTGGCCATTTTTTGGCTCTGTGCAGCATGTGTGGGAGAGATCAGGAGGAGTGAGAGAATCTAGACGAGACCTAGCAACAGTGTCGACCACATACAGCAATCCTCTGAATGCTGTTACAGTCGTTACAATGTGACCTGTGTAGATTACTTGCTCGTGTAATTGTTTGATTTAGTTATTATCGAAACAGCCAGCCATCACTATCTTAAAACTCAGGGTCAGATTGTTGTTATGACTGAGGGAGGACATTGAGGGAGGGAGAGAAAAGCTAGATAAAAGAAATGAAAGAACGATGAAGGTCATGGTGCTTTCCTTTTTACAGTTTGCTCCTCCATGATGTGTCTGTATGTCTGTGTGTGTGCACATGGCTTTCTAAGGAGTTTTTAATAGCCCATGTTTGGTAAGTATCAGACTATTGCCATGCTTGAAAACTGAAAAAACTCAGTTGGTAAGAACATGCCGCTAACAACGCCAAGGTCATGGGTTCGATCCCAGGGATCTGAAAACCACCCACATAAGCATTGCACAGTTTTGCACAGACAAGCGTCATACCCATCAAAAAACTTGTTGAAATGAATTATGAAATTTTAGTTCTCGTGATCATTGATTTTCTTAAAATGGCTCCAATATTTATCTTGAGACCCAATCTCAGTCCTCTCTCTCTCCTCCGCACTTCTCCACGCCTCCATTTCTCTGCTAATTTATTGACGTCCCCTAATGGCTGCCACTGTGTCCTTCCTTCTGCTTTCTACCCTGATGCACAAGGTTTTGCTTTTTTATTCATTGACCATTAATCCTATTTGGTTTAGCTTGAAAACCTATTAGAGACGCATGAATTACTCATTCAGTTGGTCTATGTAAATGTGATTCAGGTATTGATATAGCGCTGGTGCCGGCAAAGTCCTTTGTCAGAAAAACTAAATGAGCAAGTACTTAAACTGTCACTGGCTACGTCTTATTTACATGAACATGAGATAAAAAATTTACTTTTAGGAAATGGAACAAATAAATGGATTCTGTAAAAGCTTTTTCCAGGAACTGTACTGTATATTTAAAAGGAACATAAAATGGATAACAGGACTTTTTGCTTTTTTTAAATAAATGAGTACTAGAGACAGAACTGTCTCATTCTAAAATTGTCATGGTGAACACATATTTTAATGTATTAGTGTTTATATATGTGATCCTGCCTGTGAAAACCAGACTAAAATCTCATAAAGATTAGAAGCATGAAAGTTTGATTTCAGTCTTTGACATATTTTCACCGAATGTTCTTTTTATGTAGGACAATGTTATGTAGAAAACTGTAAATCACAAAAAATGATTTCAACTGGGTATCACAGGCAGGACTCGGCACATATTAGTGTCTATAAATAATTCAGTATTAACCAATCATAACAGAGATTGTGTATGTAGAGAATGTAGAAGTAAGCACAATAGCAAAACATGAGAGCGTAAGAGAAAAAATAATAAGGAAAATTGTGTGAATTTACTACGTTTTACATTTTGCTGAGATTGCAAGTAGACTTTGTTGTCATTACTGATAAGCCTATACCATATTTACCATATCGAGTTGATTTCATCAATAATCAGTTCAAAGACCAAAGACAATACAATAAACTTGAATGGCATCTAAAGAACATGCTTTTTAGATTAAAAAAATCATGTAAACGATTACAGCTTAAATAGAGATTTTATCAGAGAATATTGTAGTTTAAACAGAAATGCTGTTTGCTTTCTTCATTCGTACAGTCTCTTTCTTTCTCTCTGGCCAATCAGTAGTGAGGAGACAGTATGAGGCAAAACTTACTCCCGGTTGCCGGGTGTGTTACCATGACTACGCAGAGGAGATCCCTGACCTAGTCCATCCTACATGACATGACTTACAGCTTTTCATCTCTCTCTCTTCATCTGTTCGTCGGGACTCTGATGCCCCAGCACGGCTCTCTGTGTTGACGCACTGTGCTTTCTATATCCCGGTGTACTGTGTAAATGAGCGCTGTGTTCTCTGAATCTTCCAGGATGTTAAAGCTTGGCTTTGAGGCTGGGCTCTCATGTGTGCTTTGGCAGGTTTACCTGTCTGTTCCTCTGAGATGGTCTGCTCATTACCCACACACTCCCACGACGCCACTGATGCAATCGCTCTCAGTGTCGGTGTCTAAGAGAAATGTAGTCGAGTGTCAAGGCACACAATTTACAGTGTTGAACAGCGCTGTGTTCTTCAGTTTCAGACGACACGTGCATGGACCGCTCATAGTCCATTCACTGATCGTCTGATGCATATTACTTACAAATTTGGAAAGCAGTTTTGTGATCTGGCAAGCTGTAATCTGGCTCAGTTTATTGCAACTTCCAGGAGTCCATCTGGAAACAAAGTTTACAAGGTACAAGGTTGTAAGGATGAAATAGTAACTAGATTTGTTTGTTAGATTAGTGGCATGATATCAAGTTTTGTTTGAGGCATTTAGTAAATAGTTTGTTGTCCCCAAAATGTTCACTATTTATTTTGTAAAATTACATTACTAGTTTTGTGGTGAACAATTCAACTGTGCAAGCCAATCCATAAAAATATTGTCTTTGTAATCTTTTATCAAAGTCTCAAAATGTATTTCCGTTATGGAGTGGCAATCTTTCTGAAATGGCTTGTTTGGCAAAACATCCATTAAACCACTCCGTTTCTGAACGAAAAGCCTACTTTTTTAGATCCAATCAACTCACAGTGAAACAACAAGTCATGCCTTCTATTTTTATCATACAATATTTTGTTTTATTCAGAAATATGTCACAATGTGGAAGTCAAACACAATTTCTTTTTTACTGGGATGTTAATTTAAAGAACTGAATATTATCCTATGTTCTGAATTATATTTAGTAAAACGTCTGTATTTATTAGTTTTAACCAGAGAGTTTTTGAATTTTTAACATTTGTAGAGACTGTGAAGCGGTATTTCTTAAATAAATTTTTCATACTGGTTTTTGTGGTATATTCTATATCACGTAAACCTACCCTAAAGCGGTACATAAAGACCAAAAAACAATGGAATATTTCATCCAAAAATTAAAAATTATGTCAGAATTTGTTCACCCTTATGTCATTCAAACCCTGTATATGAATCTTTCTTTTGTGGAACACAAAAAAAGATATTTTGCACAACGCTGGTTACCGGCACCCATTGAGTCCCATTGTGTCGATACTATGAAAGTGAATGGGTGCCGGTAACCAGCGTTGTGCAAAATATCTTCTACTGTGTTCTGCTAAAGCAAGAAAGTCATACAGGTTTGACATGACATGAGGGTGAGTAAATAATAAAAGAATTTTCATTTTTGGGAGAACTATCCTTTTAAGGCTCCTCCCATTTCTTTCTGTTTTAGTGGGCAATTCCTAGTAGAAATAGTAGCTGTATGGACTAGATCTCACACAAGTTACCCAAAGGTCTGGTTACGTGAGACTAGGCCTCAGTTGGATCTGCGTGTGTGGGAGTTACATTGAATGAACGGTGCAGCAGTGGGACGGTGGAACATCTCCAAGTCCTCAACACCACTGCACCCATCCATCACGCTGTTCCTGCACGCTGACACTTCAGACACCCACTTTCATCTCCATTAAGTGCACCTCATCACACTGGCCAGCAAAGAGACACCCCCACAGTCTCTCACTTCAAATTTTGAAAAGACTTCATCATTGTTGAAAGCCGGCCGGAGGCTGCTGAGGACACAAATGTTTTAATTGCTGTAGCTGGTGGACAGTTAAACATCTCATATGACCTTTGATCTGTCCTTGCACAAATTTGATGCATTCCAGTTCCATTATAGTTGTGTCAGGATTTCATTCTGATTCTTTCATGTTGAAACCACAGGTTAAGCAGCTAAGCTCGGTTTTTTGAGCTTAACACCCCATCAAAAGCTAAAAAAACACTCTTGTCCAGAGATGCAAAAAAAAAAGACAAATACAGGTTTTTAAAGCAGTTCAAGTTATTATTAACTCTGCATCCGTGCTCGTGCATGTCATCTTTAAAAGCAGTATGAAGTATTAAGATGTGTTTTATCTCTTCCTAGTATAAATATGTGAGTCAATTACAAAAAGACTTTCAGTGCGTCAAACTCTGATGGTGTGTATGTTGCAAAAGCTGTTGAAATCTTTTAGAACAGAATGTCTTTCAATAACACTGACCTTCAAGTCAATATAAAAATCAAAGTGTACTGTTTTTTGCTTTTTAACTCCTGTCTTTCGTACAGGAGGGACAATGAGCATTGTCATTTATTACCAATATATTGAATCATTATATTAAAAAATATATCAAATAAAAAACAAAATATGCATGTTATCTAGTTTAAAAAAAATGGTAATATATGTGTGTTATAAATGTGACAAAAAAGAAAACATGTTTTTGAGAGGCAACATACTTTCTGTGATTTCTGTGAATTAAAATAATAATACCCAGCAAATAGACAGGAGATGACTCTTTAAAGAACATAAAATAGTTATTTTATTTTAATGTGTTCATTTATGAGGAATATGGACTTTTATGAATGTGACAATTTTGAAAGCAGCACTTTACCTGACTATGAAAAATCATGCTGTAAACATAAAAAATGCTTTAAAAAGTTACAAGTGTATTTAAACCAAATACTGACATCTGAGCTGAGATAAAAGCGTTACTTTTTCATGGTTGACATTTTTAGGAATAGTGCACAACAAGTCTCGGTCCCAAAAGTGTTCTTCCTATTCATTTTTCCACAGAGCTTAGAAATAACTTGCTTTAAACTTTGATTTAAAGAGAATGAACTTTAATAAAGAAATTGAACTACAATCCCATGATGCATAGTGAACCACATGATTATATTAAAAAAGACTGCAGTGGTGTAACTGTAGGAATGAGGAAAATTGATCTTTCCCAACAGGGTTATTATGGTGCCTTTCACATTGCAGAACTAATGACGTTACTCAGCAGGTTCACTGAGTTTGTCTCGCTGGTAATCGACCCTCCTCGTGATCATTAGGTGTGTCTGTTTAACCGTAGCTGTTGCTTAGACAGCTGGATGATGAGCATCATGGTATGGGTCTGACCCATATGTACTGTAAATGTGTAAAAGTGTCACAAAGCTTTATTACACTATAATCTGCCAAACTTAGATGCGAACTGACAGCCAAACACACAGAATGCAAAGACTGTCACTTTTAATTCATTCGGAAGTAGTGAAAATCTTTCGGTTTCTCCCTAAACGCAGTCATTTTTACCCTACATAGAGCCATTGCCACTAATCGTTTGATATTCAGACGTTTGTAATAAAATTTCTGGCACTCCTGAGATTCTGCTGTTTTTTATTTAATAGCTTTTCGGATCATTCTGTTGTTGTGGAAAGCTGGAATCAGCAAAGTCAAATATCCAGGGATTTCATTTTAATTTATCCTCTCAATCACAAAACCCTTATCTTCCTGTCACAAAGTCTCAGATATTTTTGTAGCTGACATTCATTGCATTTTATGTCTCTGTTTCTCTCTTCAACCCAACAAGGGACGTTGTACACGTGATAACTGCAAGTACCTGCATCCCCCACCTCATTTGAAGACCCAGCTGGAGATAAACGGCAGGAACAACCTAATCCAGCAGAAGACCGCGGCCGCCATGCTGGCCCAGCAGATGCAGTTTATGTTGCCTGGAGCTCAGCTGCAGCCTATAGTGAGATAATTTTTTTTAATAACCAATAACATTTGAATCATGTCTGTGTCTGTTGGATTTAAAGCATTGGTTTATTAACCTCTATTGGCTCTTTCTTCCAGACCACTTTCCCAGTAACGCCATCATTGGCCAACAGTCCGAGCATGGCTTTCAGCCCGTACCTGAGTCACATGAGCCCGGGCATCAGCCTCATGCCCGAGCTTCTGCCCAGTGCCCCCGTGCTGGTCCCGGGGAGCCCCACTGGTATCGCCATGGGCAACGGAAACTCAACGCAGAAACATGTTCGCACAGACAAGCTTGAGGTGTTCAGCGCAGTGAAAACTCTTTATCATACTATTAATGGTTTGCTATTGGTCACATTTAGGGTGTGGGTTTTGAAGAAACCCATAACAGTGAATATTAAAGTTCTGTAACTTTTTTTATAAATAATAAACAAGATCACTTTAATATGTACTGTATACCTCAGATCATCAGATCTGTACTGTATCTTTTGCCTCTTTAATAAGACTTATGATTTTGAAAAATCCTATAGGAGTCTGAAGGATAGACTTACTATAACGATAGAATTCTCCTCTGAATATTTATTGAATTTCTAGTTTTGTGCATGAAACAGTACTGTGCCAGGCCACCTGTTCATGTTCAGTCTAAATCTAGGTTCTAAAACAACATGATAACCACCTGACTAATTTAAATGACTGTTATTAAAGAAATATTTAAGATCATTTACAGTATGGCTTTTGGATCTTTGTCATCTGCTTTTCTGCTCCCAGGTGTGTCGAGAATTTCAACGAGGAAACTGCACACGCGGGGAGAATGACTGTCGCTACGCCCACCCGATGGAAGCCGCCATGGTGGACGGCAGCGAGAACTCGGTCATCGTTTGCATGGATTACATCAAGGGTCGCTGCACTCGCGACAAATGCAAGTACTTTCATCCTCCGGCTCATTTACAGGCCCGGATAAAGGCGGCACAGCACCAGGCTAACCAGAACGCTGCTGCGATGGTGAGTCACACACAGGTCCCATTAATGACATCACAAGCCCTAATTCTTATAATTACGAAAAGTATTATGCTGTTGCACACATTACTCCTCTGACCCACCTCTCTGTGTGTCCTAGTGCTGAAGGTGATGTACTTGTTCTGTATAAAAATACTAGGGGTGGATCACAATGTCCAACTAGTCATCTTGCAAACTAGTGGGTTTGATATTTTTAAGCGGTGGTGCGTAATCATGCTGTGCTCCAGCTATTATCTTAGCGAGGTTGCATCTGTAAATTCATCCCAAGATTTAAAGATCTTGACGAATCTATGCAACCTTGACATTTAAAGAATCCTTTTACAGATTTTGGGAACTCAAAACACAAGTGGTTGGTAATCTGTTGTGTCATGATTTGTCTGATTGGACTTGTTAACCCTGACAGTTTTAAAAACTCATGCTGATCAATTTTAGTAAGCAAACAATAATTTTATTAGGTGATTTCCAATACACTTATCATAGGGAATGTCCAATGGAAAGACCATGTGTTTTGCCTGAGGTGATGCAGTGGTTATAGCTAATAGCTGACTCCTCGGGACCTAAACCGCCATTACACCATTTTCAACAAGCTCTGCTAGTGTCAGATGAAGGTGTGTGTATTTATAACTCACTGTCCATACACCTTTAGTGTGTGGTTTTGAAGTGTGTTAAATAATTCAGATCTCCGCAGGAGGCTCTGTGTGTGTGTCTGTAGGCGATCTCTTTGTCTTTTGCGTGATGTATGAAGACCATGACTGTCTGATTGGTTGCAGTACAAGTGCAGAAGTGAAAAAGATAAGCGAGGAAAAACAAGCAATTGACTCCCACAGAAACCAGCATCAGCTAACAGCTATTTACCCAAGCTTACTGTAGTGAATTTCTCTTTAAAGGAACAAGTATGGCATCATTAACACACTTGTGACTTTCCAGAACCGTATAGCTTTAAACAGAAAGTCAGACGTCTGGTGGTTGCTCTTTTCCAAGCAATTTCAATGATGGGGAACAGAAGGTTTCCAGCTTGAGAATAGAAGCAAAAGTACCTTGAAAGTGCTACATGTGATGTCAGTGAACTTAAATTTGAGTCTTTTTCTCACACAAAAGACAAAAATATGTTCTAAGAACATTTTGCTAACATTTTATAGCATTAAGTTTACCAAAAATGTTTGTTTTTAGAAGTTTAGTAATGACATATAATGTTGCCAAAATGTTCTTTTAATGTTACTTTAATAACTTTTAGGGAACGTTGGCCAAAGTTTTGAGAATGGTATGGATTGTTTTTATGATACTTCATTAGTACTTTTCATCTTTTTTTGGAGCTTGATAGCTTCAGTTACCATTCTTTATAATTGCATTGATTAGACCAGCACATTCTTTTTGTCCTATTGTACTCTATGGAAATAGAGGTATAGAAAATCAAAAAATTCAGAATGACATGAGTAAATAAAGTTTTCTTTTTCCTTTAATAATCTTTATGGAAGCTCTTAACAAATGTTTCAACATTTCAGTTCTCACACAAGTCTTATCATGCAGAATGTTTGCAAAGCTTTATTCACAGTGCACAGATGTGAAGGGGGCCTTATCCAAAACCTGCTCCCCTGCTTCAAACTGTCACCTGGTTTGCCTGAGGCATTATCATATGTTGATTTTATTTGACTCCCTCTCGGTTCATGCTGTCATTCTTTCATTCACACTGCCTGATTGTCTTTACATCCTCACAGCTCTCTTTGTTGTCCCGTGAGCTTATTACCCAGCATTCTCTAACCTCAGCTGCATCTGTTCCTTCTCTTATCTCGTGTTTTCTTCCGCTGTCATTCATTGGTTTGCCATCATCATGTGGTCAATGCTCGCTCGCCCGGAGTGTGTTCTCTAAAGCTGTCAATCTGGTACCATTTTTTGTGTCTTTTTGAAAAGTTTATTTTTATTTGATCATTTACATATGCCACAATCCCTGCCTAATCTGATCATTTAGTTAAAAAGAAGCTGAAACTGAATAAATATGAAACACAATAGTGACCCCAGACACTTTCACAGCAGCCTGCTTTCAGTAGTATATTCCTCTGTGTGCATTTCATATAAATCTGCAAGAAACGGTGGAAGAAATCTGACCATCTTAAAGATCTTCAAAATTGATTTGACTTGATTTGAAATCATTAAAAAGTTTAAAGTGTAAGACACAGCTTGTGACTTTACCATCTTTTTTTTATTGGGTGAATGAGCAGTTAAAGCATTTTCTTAATTAAATTTCCTAATCGCTCATAACTAATGTTATATAAGGTAGGTTTGGTATTTTCTTAGTAACAACTTTCATGGTAACATGATTTCATATTTTACCGCAGAATGTGTCGACTGACCAATCAGAATCAAGTAATCTATAGCGTCATGTAATACAGAAGAGTAGAACAGAATAGCTCATGTTTCATCTGTGCCTCTAAAAATCCACTTCATTGAGGTTTGGGAGGGTATTTTTACCTCTGGAATGCAAATGTTCAGTAGAGCACATTATTATGATTGAGTTGACATGTAAGTCATGAGATCAGACAGCCTACCCATAATCCTTCAGTTCAGTAAATCACAGATATCCCTTTTCCTGTTGACCTTTCTCTTATCAGCTTACACAAAGAGTTATATCAGAGTTACACAGAGAAAGACAGCTATACATCCTCCATACTGTGCCTTCATTCTGGGTTTAATTATCAAAGGCAGATAAGTTGTCTTACCTCAGTTTCTGCTTATCATATCACTCTTCCCCATGCACACCGATGCCCTTTATACTTAATGCAGAGAAGTGGAGACGAAAACAAATAAATAAATAGAAAATACCTTCACATCTTTCTATTTATTTCTCTTAATTTTTTGTCATCTTGATCAGGCTCTGCCACCAGGAGCCATGCAACAGTTACCAAAGAGACAGACCCTGGAGAAGACCAACGGCGCGGCTGCCGTCTTCAACCCCAGCATGTTCCACTACCAGCAGGCTTTGGCCAGCATGCAGCTGCAGCAGCCAGCGTTCATTCCCACAGGTGAGCCCACACAGGCGCATAACCCCCTCCAGTGCTGCACTTTATCACTGGATTCTTGTAGTTCATGTAATGGCTTGCATACATACAGCACTTTAAATCCAAAGTGCCTGGCTAGACGAAGATATGAGCACTTTTCTGCTTGCCTTCTCTCTCTTTCTGTAAGCCCACTTGCTCTCTTCCTCCTAGTAGTCCACCAATTCACATCATGCTAATTAGTCCCATAACACATACATGTTGTCTACTCACCTTAGCCTCTTATCCTGAAATGCACTGTGTTCACTGTTCTCTCATGGTGGCTAATTTGTTAGGAACACTAGATTTTGGTAAATAATTGTAGCTGAAAGGCTTCGAAAGAATAGTTAGGTTTGCTGCAAGGTTTTTACTCTTGAGGTCACCAATGTGCTATCATACTGAAATTAATAATATTATTGACACGTTTTAATATTTTGCACAAAAAATGCCAGAAGTCGACTTCCTAAACATTGATTTCAATTTTTACATGGTCTTACTTGATCAATGTTAAATATATCAAGGTTATATTTTCACACAATGTACATTATGTAGAATGTAATTTTTGTAAAAAACAATAAATCACAAAAAAACATGACTGTAATTTAACTTAAGGCTACTGACTATTTCACAAGTTTATGTGTCATAATAATTCTTGAATTATCAGTTATGTAAACAGATTTGGCTCACTTAAAATAGAAAATATCATAGACTTACTAACTAACATATTTTATGCATTCGAACCAAATCCTGATGGATAAAATAAAAACGGATTCATTAAGAAACAACCCACACTTCAGAACTTAAATTTGTGTTACATGTTATATTTAATATTAAACAAAAAACAAGTTTTAGTTCAGAATTTGAACATTGAGCTAATCGGCTGATGAAATGTACAGTAATACACAGCAGATTGGCATCCAGGCTAAAAGCCTTTCTACCAGTGTGATTCATTTCCTGTTAGTTTGTCTCCGCTTTGTGTCTGTGTCTCCATCTCATCACCATGTTTGCCCATAATGACGGCCATCGCTCTCTCGCTCTATATCACTAACTCTGAAGTTGTTTTGTCTTGTTCTCATGCTGCTCTCACTGATCCATTCACTCCCCTTCTCCCTTCTCATGTCTTTCACCCCTCATCCACCTCGGCCTCTCTTCTCCTGGGCTCTTGCATGGTGCTGCAGGCTCCGTGTTCTGCATGACTCCATCTGGAGGTATTGGTAGGTCACTTCCAGGTCTCTCTGGATCGGCGGTTATTTTACAGCAGCACCTAAGATCTGTGACAGACAGGAGGGTGATGCATGACTAACTCTAGAAGCCCAGCACTGTCAAATTGGGTGTTTCCTCAACTACAGCCATTTTTGTGTTCTCAGGGGGTTGACTGTTTATTACAACACAAATGTGTCTGTAAATGTTTTACCACGTCTTGATTATTTTTTGCTATTTTTTAAGTGCCTTTAATGGATAGATTATGCTGATTTACTGATTTATTATGCTTTGTGTCAAACCCAGACTTTTTTGTAAAATATGAAAAAAAACTTTATTTGTTTTACTTTATACTTCTCAAGCAGAAGTCAAGTGCAGAAAATAATTTAAATATCACAAATAGTTTTATTATGTATCATTTAAAATCATTCTGTAATATTGTTCAGTTATGCAAAAAGTGTAATAATAATTTATTGCGTAAAATAAGGATACATAAATGTTATAAATGTCTCTCCCTCGTCGCCATTTCCGTCACAGATTGTTATTTAAAAGTACAATTTTAACTTTTTACTTAACAGATTTGGTGGCAATGATACTTCTGACAAGTTACACATTTCACCTTTAACTCTCATTTTCACTGTTGGAAATTGTTGGTGAACAATTTAAACTATAAGAGTGTGAAAAAAATACATATTTTAAATATCCAAAAGTGTCCATGGTTGGAGAAACACCTTTTATAACACTAAAACACAAAGATAAGGAAATTGAATAGATCAACCTCAGTTATTTTCTTCATTAGTTCAGTCTGGGGAGTCAAACGAGAGCTCTTATCCTCTCCTGTCTGGTTCTGTGTTTAACACCCAACATGTGTGCTTTTACAGCTTCTTATCATTTGCTCATTATTGTGGCTTTTTACGTGATGTTTGTGCATGCGTGTGTGTGGTTTCGTTTGTGTGTGGAACTGATGGCACAGTAAGGGCACAATCAAAGGCCAAAGCCTTCAGCGTGACTCATTAAGACTGGTTCCTTTTTCTTTTTTGCCTTTTTCTTCTTTATCCTCTCCTCTTTTTCACCCCCTTAAATCTATTATAGGCCTTTTCAAACCCCCCGGCCCTGTGACAGAGGGCCGCTGGGAGAGGCGGGACTGGACCAGCTGCAGGGCCCCCCAAAGCCGTTACCTGTCAGGGCCTGGACATACTGGTGAGGGTAGAGCCTAGGTCCCCTCGCCACACACACATACACCTTCTTTTCCTGTTTAGAAAGTGTAAAATACCCCTTTAATATCTGAGGATTTAAGTATTTATATTTCTACAACTACACATATTTCTATACCCATAGATGCACAGTATATACAGTTCCAGGTAATTTATCCTTATGATCTACCCCCCTTGACCTTAATTTAGTCAAGACACTAGAACCAGTGAGTGAACCAGCTGAACCAGTGAGTGTGCCAATGTGTGCCTGTGAGCATGTCTGTATTTTTAATTTGTTTATCATCTTCAATGCACTTTTTGTATACATATCATGCTGTATTCATTTGCAGTTTTCCATATAATATGACCTTTATCTCTCTGTATAAAACTTTCTTGATATCTTGTTTTAATAGATAGATAAATTCATATGTTCTCATCGTATAAAATAATATTCACGAATGGTTTAGAAGTGCTTATGGTTGTGTATGGCAAATATCAGGTTAAGAACATCACAGAAGTAAAGTGTCATATTATTAATTTGAATGGGAATTGTATTTTTGCATTCTCTATATACTTATTCATATTCCAGGGCCTCCATCAAAATATAACAGTCAGATTGCCTGTCTGATCAGAGTGTATGATTTTGATGACGGCCGTGTTTTTATTTTGCCCATTAGAGGTTGCTTAATAGTTTTATCTAAATTTGAATGTAACCAGATAAAACTCGCTAAACTGAAACACAATGGAGTAAAATGGTATGTTTTTAAGTTTTGTTTGCATGTTTGTTCTCGAGTGAATACGTCATCTTTGCAGTACATGAAAACGTAGTTGCCATGACTCAGCCTATTCCTCTGGCATATTATGTCATGGTACTCATAACATTCCTCCTCCCCTTCACCCCCTCCCTTGTTTCTTGTCTGACTCGCCTGAAAAAAGTTCCCATGATGCACGGTGCCACCACTTCCACTGTTTCGTCGGCTACGACCCCAGTCACCAATGTTCCTTTTGCTGAATCAGCCACCTCCAACCAGGTTTGCCCCTTCATTTTGGCCTTTCCTTTTTACAGCTGTAAGGCATCCAACTGGTCCATAGACAATACTATTTTTTCTTTAAATCTTTAAACTCAAAATGTTCAGTGTAAAGATGTAATCTGAGTAAAGAGAATGTTAATACATATGCTTTCTCATCCAAAATGACAATGTTGAGTCATTGAGTTCTCTGTGGACCAGTGAGGAGCCTCTTTACTTCTGTAGCACAGTGTCCCAGTTCCACCGTGTCTGTGTGTTTACATCTGTTTTACTGTCTGTTATTGTCTTCACTGTGTGTTAAGACTCACAGAGCAAACCACTACATTTAAAAGAGTAGTTCACAAAAATATGAAAATTCTCTTATAATTTACTCACCCTCAGATGTATATGACTTACTATATTCAGTTGGACATACATGAATAATTTTATATTAAAGTAATCCAAATGATACATTTGTGAGAGAAAACAATTATTATTTTGAGCTTATTTAGCAAAATTGAAATCAAAGCAAGCATATCAGAGCACTAATTTTAAACATGATGTCATGCTGATATAGTTTATTTAATTTTTGTGTGCCATCTGGTTGCCGTATAATATTTCATTCATTTTTACGTTTTTGTCACACAATTTCAAAGCACCAAATAAATAATAATACACATAATAATACTAAAAGAATCATCAGTATTTTTTTGTAAAATATTATAAAATCATGCGATAGCTTTATGTGATAGCTTTTGTGTTTAACAGAAAATATGACAGGAAGGTAGGTCAATAATAAGAGAATTTTCATTTTTGGGTGAACTGTTCCTTTACATGTTTCATTGTCTTTTTCCCTCACCATGTTTTGAGGATTTAACACAGGAGCAGGTTGTTTCTGTTGCTCACATCAGAGTAAGATGGTGGATATGTGTGTATGCGTGTCCTCAGAGTTTTTCTGTCAATGGAATGTGGGTGTGTTTTTAAAGGACAGTTCTCTGAATTATGTTCTCCTTATCTTAATAAAATGATAACCTTTGAGCATAATGAGAGGTAATATGTAGTTAATTAATAGGACTGTTTAGTAAATTAGTATTTTTTTAAGTAGCCTATATTATTTATTAAGGTCAGTCATGTATTTTAAAATGGACATGCTTTGCTTGTCTTATACTGTACTTCTTAACTTATGTGTTCCTATAGCTCAACTAATAGCGAATAGCATTGCCAAAATCAAGGGAACACTGTAAGTCAGGTGGGATATACAGTAAGCGTCTGCCAAATTTATAAATGTCAATTTAAATAGCTACATTGTGAATTTTTAAGCATACTTCAAGTTGTCGGGATGTTCAATGTGGTTTTTCAGCTATAGTTTCGAGTGTAATTTTAAACTAAATGTATTGCCTAGTAATGCTGTTCAGACCTGTGGTGTCAGTGTTCATTTCCTGCTTCACTTGCTTTTACGCTGAAATATGTCTTGCAAAATTGCAAATGTGAAATTGCAGGTCTGCACCCACTGTCTCAAGATAACTGATATATTATGGGATGATATTGCACAATATTTATTAATTCCTAGTAATTCTTATTCTCATTTTTGAAATGAAATGCAGGTTCAGTAGATAAGATAAAAGTCGATCTTATCCCCTTCTACTCGTTTGTTTTTCTTATTGGTTGTTTAACCATAATGGGTTCACCTTCTTTATCTCTTTTCGCTGTGTTTGTTTCAGTAGACACCGCCGAGGTACTGAGCGCTGACCCGGTCGACCTCCAGTGCGTTCCCATGGAGACCCATTTCTGCCCAGTACCTAAACTCCTGGTTGCCGCTCCCATGACGCTGAATCCAGTAAGCCTCTCCCGCAATCCCAGTTAAGACACCAACAACCTAATCAGGCCCATAGCTCATGCTACATGTGCCCAAACACAGCAGAAAAATGAATGCAACAAACGTGTGCCTAATCAGTTCGTCCTTAATGGGCAATACGTTCATTTCCATATCAGACACGCCCACTTCATTTGAAGTCAACAGGGGTTTGTTGATATTGAAACAGGCAATACTTAAGCTCGGACCTACAACTGTTTAAGGAAGCATGCCATCTTGATGCAAGAAGTGTCCAGATGCTGAATTAAGAGACAGAGCGCTCTTATAACTCACAGCCATACAAATACATGCAAACCAATTTGATGAAAAGACAGAATCCTCTGGAGGTGAACATTAGATTTCAGATCCTGCTTATTTGATGTACGGTAAGCAGAACATCAGCAGGTAGAAGGTGTTTTTGTGACATTGAATGTGATGTGTGCCCATTGCAAAGAGGCGGTTTGAGAGCTAGTGATATTTTAGATACAGTAGTGGTGATGGTACTTTGATTTCTTTCACATTTAATTATAATTAATAAACGTGGCACGTTTTATTTCATGTTTACATTTCAAAATTTAGGATAAAAATAATTATCAATGCTTTTGTAAGATAACCTGTTCATGATACTGATTTCAGCTTTTTAGTTAGGTTTCAAAATGTGGTTGTCTGTGCCTTTGAGTTACAAGTGGTGAAAGTTTCTTTTCCTGATTCTTCTGACTTACATTTTATTCTAGACTAAGAGGTATACCCGTGTAGCCTTTCAGAATCAACGTCTCGTTTATCTGTCTACTTCATGTTGTGTGTGGTCGTAAGTTAATTCCTGTTTCCTGGTCTCATGAAAGAGTATTATTTATTTACCACTATCCAGAAGACAAATACTGCTCTACTGAGATCAGTGTTATTATCCATACCTGAAGTATCTCACGTCGCATTTCAAGCTGCACATCGAGACAGTCAAATAGGTGGTTGGTTCGTATACTCATACCTCCATTATTAAAACAGAACTGCCTTAAGCAGACTAAATATGAGCACCTCTTACTGTACGTTGTGATGCTACAGAAGGTCTGATTGCAGGTCTTCTGATGTTTAAGATGTCTCATTGAGGAGAGATGGTGTGGCAGATTTTAAACTGGACTTTTTGTTCCAGCTGGATCCCTTTAGTCAAAGATGACCTTGCAAATAGCCCTTACCCATAGTCTTGTGTCCTGCTTATTTGAAAACTGTATAAATTGTGTTAATTTGCTCTGTTAGAACATTAGCATATATCACATTATTGTGATAATTATGTGAAGGTGTCCGAATCATATTTCATCTCACTTTTAAAAAACTTCTAATTTGCATAAGGAAAATGAGATCTACTTTTATGAACATTCTTTATTATTTTCATTACAGTCACACATTCCCTCTTTTAACTATAAAATCTGGAAATCTATGGAAAATAACACGGATTGTTCAGAATGTGTTCACTTACATGTAAATTACATTAATTTATTAATATAGCTAATATTTACTCAGTTCTTAATATCATATTGCTTTCAGCGTATCCCAGTAAAGGTCACGACTGTCATAAAAACAATGTTATAATGCAAAACACTTTCTCATTTTCTTTGTGCAAAATATAAATTCCCAATTATTCTTTTGATTTGGGGATGAAATATGACCCAGACATTATGTATTCTATTACCTTGTGCAACTCAAACCCTTTCTGATGGCTAGACTGTCTCTGCCAAAGCCCATGTCCTGCCCTACCTGCTGTGAGACAGTCTGTTCGTCTCCACTTTCTATTCATCTTCAGGCTCTTTATTTTCAACGTCACTTAGTTGCCAAAATGATTCTTAATCAGTTCTAGCTGATGATTAGTCGTTCGACACACATTTACACTCACATATGTTAAAGTTCCAATCCTTTGTGCATGATCAGTTGCATCATTTAAATTACAAAGAGGAGACATGCAGAAATGTAGATTAAGATTTAAATGCCCAGCGTTTTCCCCCATTGGTTTGCTGTATTCAGCACCATGTGCTCTCCTTTGCACAGACATGTCAAGTGCACTGATTTTGTGCCATGCAACTCTCAGACAGAGGTCAGTCTGTGCCAATCACTGGAGAACGTTCAGACGCAACAAGGTCGTGTGCCAGATGGATTTGAATTGCAATATTGTTCCCTCGTAAGAGCAAATGTGTCCACCCAAGCAACAAATGTAAACCCATTGGAGCAAGCTATTATCTTGTGCTTTGTTTCGAAACATCTTGGTTATTGCTACCTTTCATTAGGCCAATGCTACAGTTGGGAAATTGACAATGGGGCGATTTTTAACAGCTGTCTTTATTAGTGCGTCAGTAAACGCTAATAGAGTTCCAGTCCTTTCCAAGCAAGAGCTCTGTGAGATTATTGCTGTAATACATTATTGATAGTTGAAACATGGATCAGATGAAACATGAAAACTGTGATGTCAGACAGCCTGCAATCCAGTCGTACTGGAGTTATTCGCCCATTTTGACCTAGAGGACGATGGCTGATTGATTGATTTTAACTATTTAAGTTGCTGTGTTTGTTTGTTTGTGTTTATGAAACGCATCTGTTTAGAGTTTTGAACAGGTTTAAATCACTGAATGTGTCCTTACTTGCAAAAGTCGGCAGACTCTAAAATGCAAGGGCGTAGGTTACCGCGTGATAAGGGAAAATGGTGCTGGTTTGGACTGTGAGCTGACAGCCAGGACTCTTGCGTAAAAATGTTACAGGTGGACAGAATTGGGTTTTTTTTAGACTGGGTACTTTCAAAAGGCCCTCATCAGCCAAAGGTTCATTTATAAGACATTATTGCTCCTCATGGGGCTTTACATGCATCTATGAATGTGACATTTAAGACGGCGAATGTCACGAGAGGTTTTGGATGCCTGTCTCATCATTTCTCTCGAACGAAACTACAACCTTTTTAAACATATCAAGGAAGTGAAAGCCGACCAATGCCATCCACTGTTGATGTATGAACCAGACAAAAAATGTAATTTATCATCACTTATGAAAGACCTTTCTCTTAACTGCGGTCTCCTTTGGGACAGCAATGTTTTACTGTTTCAGCAGCATAGCCCCAAGAGAGAGCCACAAAATGCTTGTTTTGCGATAACCTGATCTAAAAACATCATTGTCTTCTATTCAGCTAGTTTACTGGTGGTCAGCGCACAAATTATATCATTTCATCATACAATGGTGGGTATAAATCATGAAAGATTGTTTATCTCGGAGGTCAATACAAGATGGGAGAACGATGATGCTGTGTTATAACTGAAATATGTGTATTGTATACATCTCTGTGTAATGTTGGTGATTATTTTAGGAACTGTTTATTGGTGTGTTGGATTGTGTTTTGTAATTAAGTTTCATTGCCCAGCCAAGGTGTAGGTCTGTTGGATCTCTGTTTCTGTAATTCTCTCTCTCATCTCTCCCAGCCAAGGTGTAGGTCTCTCTGTCTCTCTCTCTCTCTCTCTTTCTCATATAAAGAATTATGCCTTCTCCAACTGCAATCCAGCTGGAATCAACTAAATACTTGATAAAGAAAAAACAATGTGCCTCATCGGGGGCTTTAGCGTTTTAAGAACTCACTTTTTAAGAAGTGTGCATACCTGCATAATGTAGTTAGCTAGAATAATCTATGTGTACGTATTACAAATGCATCATCATTATAGTTTTTCATTAATGACCTTCGTAATGGTACCTGTTTTAAATATATCCTCATAAATTCAGTCACGTTTTGGTGTGTTTGGAGACAGCTGTCAGTGTTAGGCTGTTTAGTTTCAGTTTGATCATTATCGTTACTCAGTTACTTACATTACATCGTACAAGTCTCATCGCATGAAATTAAAATAATCTGAATAATCTACATCATAGTTTGTGCAGTTAGTGGTTTAAGATTTAAAAATTACTTAATCTATATATCTATATATCTATATACACATTTGTATGTATTACAATGATAGATTCATTGTTAACTATGAAAGTAAGTTCTTGTTGCTATGGCAACAAAACTACAACATGGCTACCTTTGTATATCTTAATTGTGAATTTTTTCACACTTAAAGTGAAATAATGTACAACGTTAACTTATTCGGAAAGGGAATGTGTTCTTAAGTTGTCTTGGAAAAAGAGATGATTGACTATTTTGTAAAAAATATATATATACGTATATATACAGAGTTGTGAGATACTAATATCCAAAGGCCCTTTGGAGACATCATACGTTATTTCTGTTCTAATAATTATTATTTTTCTATTGGGGTTGTTTAGATGAGTAACAGGTCTTTTATGTAAACACCTTCTGAGATTTTCAACCAATCAGATGGATCAACTGGGATAAAAAATACTTTGTAGTCTCATATTTGGTTAAATTAATTTATTTTAATTACAAAATGAGAATTGTTGCATTAGAGAGGGCTGGTAAAGCATTGATAACGGTGGATACAATTAAAGGATTTTTAAGAGCTGGCTTTTATAAATAACGCAACCTGTGATGTCAAAAAACAAAGGACAGTATCAGCCATAGTGAGCCTATGGAGCCCCCAGAATCATGTTCTGTCCCCCTGGCCCACCCAGACTGCACCCAGCTGTGCTGGGAACTGGTGACCCGAGTCACCCCATTGGTGTACGAATGTGTGTTATTCACCTTGTTTGCACTTATGTACATAACTGAGTCAAAATATTCAGAATTTATTTTGAATATACATAGATGAATAAATATATATATATGTAGAAGAGGAGGTTCAAATCAAATGACTGTATTGTTCGGAATACAGGTAAACAGTTATCTTTATAAAGGCTTGTCAAAGAGATAGATGCTGTTTTGGGGTGTCAAAGAATATGTTGTTTGTTTTGTTTGCTAATGCCCTCGTTCTCATCATAAAGCATGATGTTGCTTGCTGACAAAAGGGGAAAAAATGATGTCAAAATAGCCTTTGTTGTTTTGCATAGCTTACAAAAGCGCATTGAGCTGAGCACTGTACCCGCTTATATCTGATCCTGAAGCATGGTTATGTAGGAGACGTAGAGACATACACCTAAATGTATGTCTAAATGTATCTACCTCTCCTATTTTTACATAGATGAATGTGTCCAGAAACCAAAGAATGGCCATCTTGATTATCGTTTATCTCTTTACATTTTAGGAGCTTCAGATAAAACTGATTTTGTTTTCTGTGTAGTCCCATGAAATGCATTAAAAGGGGATTAATATGATGTTCTACACAGAAAGAGAAAAGAAAACAGCATAGGGACATTCACTGCAGATCCGATCTGCCACAACAAGCGATAGCCTTCAAACTTCAGGATCAGATTTTAGCAGGAAAGCATTGCTATGGGTTAAAAATGATTTTTTTTTTTGTTTCAATTGTTGATCATTTTTCATTCTTGTGCATTCACCAAGAACAACAAATATATCCGAAAATCTCACAGGATCAAAATCAAGGTTGCTTTAAAGTCAAATGTGAAATCACCAGACAAAACCCTCTGTTAAAGAAAACTTGTACATTCTGTGCTCTACAATTGCTTTGGAAGCCAATAATTTTGTTGCCATGGCACTTGCCCTTATAGTGAGGGAGAGACCGAGTCTTTGTAGGATCTTGCATATAGACGCACCTTTGGACCAATTGAATATGGTCCTCAGCCTTTTGACTGTAGAGCTGAGGTAGCACTTAGAACTTAGATTTAGAACTCAGTGTCCCAACTTGCATACAGAATCTGAATGCGAACACAGGACGCTCCTTTACCACTGTGCTTGATGGAGAAAATCAACCAACACTCTTCTGCTATCCATTTTCCTGTGCCTAAACATTTTGTGTGATGTGAAAGAACTGATATTGAAAAGAAAGCCATTGAGGTTAGACTTTCACCTAACTGTGCCCTACATTTTCATATGACTGAAACACTAACATCAGTGGTTATCGTTAATGTATTGAAGTCACTGAGACTGTAACATCACATAAAAATTGTACAAAGTTGTATAGTTTCAAAATAAAAACCACTCATTGATGCAGAGGTTAAGTCCCTTTAAAGGCATCAGTAGATGTTTGGAAGCAAATTCTGATGCCTGCGTAAATGCTGTTGTGTGTGTGGAACAGTTAAAAGAATGTCTACATTGTTTCAAAGCCATATGTAATAGATTCCTCTCTCTCCCACTGTAGGACAAGGTAAAACTGAATGCTTTGACTCTTTATATGAAATGCTTCTCTTTCTATTTAGCTTATTGTGCTTGTATGTGCTCAAGAACTGTGCTTCTTGTCAATCCCTTTGGGATATATAAATGTATGGAATATATACATAAGACTTCTGTTCTTTTTGTTTGACATTTTAATAAAGCACTTAAAAGACAATTTTTGATTGTGTTGTTTTTAACCTGAATATAGATGTAAGTTAGATGTAAGATATAATGGTTTTAAGTGTAAATAACATGGTGTTGGTCCCAAGTTAACAATGATTGGATGTTTTGTATTAAGTTTTCTTGTGTATTCAGAAGATAAAAATTATAATAAAAATAAAAATTTGACTGATAATAAATTAATAAAATTAAGAAGTATTTTTTTACTTTCATTAAAAATATATCTAAAACTTATGTTGTCTTAAAACCATTCAACACATTCTATCTATTAAGCTATTATATGCAAAGGAAACAATAAGGCAGTATAAATTATAATTAATGTGTCCAACTATTATAATATGTTGTCTCTTGTCAATAATAAAGTCCACCACGTTCCACCCAGTCACAGCTCGAACCAATCAGAATACAGTCTGGAGGAAGGTTCATTCAAAATTACTAAGCTAAATTAAAGTTACTTAATAACTAATGAATGAATTAGTTATTAGTAATGAATGGGTATGTGTATACAGTTTAAAAATCCACCGTATTTCAATTATTTTATGTATAATTTCAGTTATGAGCGTGGCAGTGACGTGATTTCCGGCGGATGTTGATTGGTCAGTGTGAGGTGTGTGCGCGAGAGGAGCTCCGCTGCGGGGCCGCCGCTGCTGCTGCTGCTGTCTGGGGTCGATATGCAGAGGCGGGCCGGGAAAAAGAAACACAAGAAACAAGAGGAATGTACTACTCAGAGACGGCGTGTTTAAGTTATTGATATCTAAGCTTGAATTCTAAACCGGCTG
This sequence comes from Beaufortia kweichowensis, assembly GCA_019155185.1. Taxonomy (NCBI): domain Eukaryota; kingdom Metazoa; phylum Chordata; class Actinopteri; order Cypriniformes; family Gastromyzontidae; genus Beaufortia; species Beaufortia kweichowensis. The sequence goes on along the minus strand of CM032803.1, from coordinate 7,964,517 downwards.
TTTATATTCGACGGTCAGTCCGACGCTTTATAAAAGCAGGAAACGGCTGTTTATACGGGATTGTGTGTGGCGGACGCCCGCAGGCAGCTAACGCTAGTCATGTAGAGCTCCATTCACACGATCACTAAACATGGACGCGACTCTACACAATACTTGTGAAATATATCGCCTTTGTGACTTACTAACACTAGACTGATCCGATCCCGATGGAGATTGTGTGCAGATGGAGGGTCATTGTGGATATAGCTAGCCGGAGCTTCATATTCACCCAGAGAAAACGCTCTTTTCCTCTGTTCAGTCTGTGGCTTTGATTTACTAAAACCCAATAAAACTGCTGCTTCAGTCATAGAAGCTCTCGAGAAACGGCGTTGACGTGTTTTTATGGCCGGTTGTGAGCAGATAAAGTTAACTGTAGCTTGAGCTCGGATCAGACCAGATGAAGGAGTATAAGGTAGTTGTGCTCGGCAGTGGCGGCGTGGGTAAGTCCGCCCTCACGGTCCAGTTTGTGACCGGGACATTCATAGAGAAATATGACCCAACAATCGAGGACTTCTACAGGAAGGAGATCGAGGTGGATTCGTCTCCCTCGGTGCTGGAGATTTTGGACACGGCTGGAACCGAGCAGTTTGCGTCCATGCGAGATCTGTATATCAAAAATGGGCAAGGATTCATTTTAGTCTACAGTCTTGTCAATCAGCAGTCGTTTCAGGTGAGTTCCGCAGCCCATTTATGGTCATACAAAAATATGACATATGTACTTCCGGTTTAGATTGTTAACATTATAATACTATCAGAAAACCATAACCATTAAAAAGTAGTTTATGACATGTATGCAACAGGTTGTAATTGGCATTACATACGCTATTCATATACACGATTTTCATTATATATGCAATCTGTGTGATGAATCACACCCCTCTCTCTCTGCTCCACAGGACATCAGACCAATGCGGGATCAGATCGTTCGCGTGAAACGCTTTGAGAAGGTGCCTCTGATCTTGGTGGGGAATAAAGTGGACCTGGAGTCCGAGCGGGAGGTTGCGGGTTCTGATGGCCGTGCCCTTGCACAAGAATGGGGTTGCCCCTTTATAGAGACCTCTGCCAAAAGCAAAAGCATGGTGGATGAGCTCTTCGCAGAGATTGTAAGGCAGATGAACTACACCACTTTACCCGAGAAGCAAGAGCAGTGCTGCACCGCCTGTGTTGTGCAGTGAGCTCCCTGGCCTTACGTTTACATCAGGTATGAGAGTACAAAGCCATGAGCAAAACAAAATTTAAGCTGTTTAACGTGCATAATGCCCTGTGCAAAAACCACACAAATGTACATTTATGCCTCACACATTGTTCAGATGTTCAGCATACCTCAGCTCAGTTATTATACTTTTTGCTTAACATTAATCAACAATAGATTGTGGTGCGAGATTGTTGTATGAATAGAGAAAGGGGAGTTAAGCGGCTCTAGGCTGACTCAGCTCTGTTATCATTGGATCACACCAAGAATGTGGCATGAAGAATAAAAGTGCTTAATCCCAATACCAGTGAGATGAAGCATAAAAAGACAGAGCTGTCTGGGCTAGCAGTCAGGCACATGAGAACATGGAGAATCCTTGTAATGCAAAAGGAAAACCTAACATCCTGAATGGAAAGTGATGTTGCAAAACAGGAAACCCAAAGAATTGTGTGGCTACCCAGATGCGTCATTTCAGTAGTGTCTTTACGTAAACACATTTCTTTGCATGTCTCATTGAAATGTCACATATAGAAAATCTCACATTAAACGATGATGGTATTATTTTCAGTGAATACCAAAGAACGTGTAAAATGTCAAGCTTGTAAAAAGGCAGTACTAGCTGTAGCTAATTTTAACTTTTGTTTTATTCTGTGGATCTGTAGTTGTAAATGTTTGTTTTTTCTTTGTCAGTACAGTACATTTTTGTGTTAAAGTTTGCATTTTTGTGTTTTGCAGGCACAACATCCCAACAGACTTAAACCCAACTTAAACCAGTCACTGCTTTAAAGATCTTATGACCCTATGAGCCACACCTGTGTCACTGAGCCCCCTGAACTCTTCAGACATCTGGCAAGGCTTGGCTTTGCTGCCCAGAAGTAAATCAGTGCAGGGTCTTTTAAAATCTATTAGGGTCTGGATTGTAGAGCACACATACAATATCTTCAAGTTATCTTTTGGTTAGCTGGAAACAAGTCAAGTCTGCAAATTGGAGCACAGAAAACTTTTGGGAATGGGGATATCTGTGACAGGGCTATTAATAGCTATTTTTCTTATATAGGGAAAGGGTTATGACGAGCAGGTCAGCTCAGGCCGTTGTAAATTTCCCTGTTTTTCTTTTAACATATTAAGTTTGATATCTAATTATTAAGCTGTAACAGCCATTATGCAGGTTTGAGACCTCAGTATCTAATGTTTCTTTTGTTTTCTCATTTTTTTTAACTACTGGTATATATGCTTTCTCTCCTAATACTCTATTTATTAAAGTCTTTAATTACCATGATAGATCAATATTGCGTTTTTATATTCTGTTGGCTGTTTTGGCTTTTTGTGACTACAGTATGCATTGTTTCTGATGTACAGCATTGATGATGCCTTAAATGATTACAGTCTGAACCTTTGTTGTCAGTCTTTTCTTTATTTCTGGGATGTCTTTACTTATTCCCATTCTACTTACTTTGTTGGCTTGTCAGGCAAATATTTAGTATGATTTTGACCTTTGCTTAAGGGAAACATCTGGACACGGGAGTATTATTATCATATTTTTATGTTAATTGTAAAATTCATCCTACTAACAAGGAATAAGAATATGCTCATTAACTCACAAAACGCATGCAAATGTTTGAAAAAGCACCAAAGATGGGGTTTTCAATTATAGACTTTTTACAGACATCTAAACAAAAATACAATATTGAATTATAAATCATTGAATGCAGTTACACAAAAGGCTTTTGATGATGACCTTTAAGTTTCCTAGAAGTCAACCATTATCTTTTCCAAACAATCCGTCTTATTATGGGTAAAACCAAATGTCTGAGATGAGTCATTTGAGACATGTGATGAGTAAGAAATGTATTATAGGAAAACAGCTTGTGAGGTCCTTAAGCAGATGCTTATTAACTTTGACTAGTAAATCTTTGTGCACAATATAAATATACTCTCGACTTCCAGAATATTTCATGTTTTGTTTTTAGTTCAGAATTAGAGTAAAGTAATCACTGCCATCAAGATTAGCATTCAGTATACAGCTATTGGCAGCAAATGTGGTCTCCAATGGTTTTTTAACAATTTGATTGTTTTTGAGGATGTTTTGCTTATTGATCTAAACAAGTATTGTAAAGCATCCTATCACAGTAGTAGTCTTTAATTTGTTCTTTAAAACAACTTATTTAAAAAAAAATGTTTGTAAATGCAGGCTGGCTAAGTGCTTGATTTAACATACATGGGGCAATGGGTCTGATTAAAACATCTAAATTTAATAATTAAGAGGTGCATGTCTCAATACTTTTGTTTAGTGTATATGCATGTAGAGAATGATGTGAGTTTCTTAAAAGCATTTAAAATACAGCTTTAAATACAAAAATGTAAAATTAATTTAATGTTATATATGGAAGACATTTTAAACAGCAACTTCTGCTTTTGCTGTTGTGGGTGTTTCAAGAAAAGCTGCATAGTTCTGTATGGAAATCCTGCTGGAATGATAACCATCAGCAGCATTTAATCACTTAGATATCCATGGCAGTGGCTTGACAGGAGACACATCTGATTCAGAGGCATGTATCTCCAACACTAGAGCTTTACATCTCTCAATGTCCTTGAGTGACCCAGGCCCAGATTTAAACCCTACACATATCTGCATGGGCACAGAAGAATTCAGTTCACAGGGGTGAAAATGTGCCACAAAGTGGAAAATCTAATAAAAGATTGTTTTATTTCGAAAAATAAATGCCAACACATTATATATAAGTATTTTTTTTACTTACGAATACACTGTATTTGTTTTTTAAAATCACCACAGAGCCAAATTACTCTCTTGCAAATATTACAAACCTCTAAATCAATGGTTTCTGCATTACCGGGACTTTTATTTTGAAGGGGAGAAATGCTACAGCCGCCTTCCTGTTTATGCGGTTCACATTGGATCTGTGTTCTTTTTATATTTATGTGTTTTAACAGAATCACATCACAGAGTCATCGCAATTCCTTTACATTAGTGCGATGAAAACTGTATTTGTTACTGTCGGGACAACAAGTTTTGATGATTTAATTGTCACTGTGACTTCAAATGAATCTGTGCAGGTAATGATGTCGTGGATAATGCATCTGTATAAGTGTCATAAGCGTAACATTAAGTTACATCTGCATGTCAAGAAGCTAGTGTTATAACCTTTAGTCAGGCTTACTCTCATGACTGTTTTCATGTGCATGTGTGTGTGAAGGCATTAATTGATCGTGGCTACACAGACATGGTTCTTCAGGTTGGCAGAGGATCAGTTGTGCCTGATCCAGAGATCTGTTCGGCTCTGACACTTCAAGTGTTTCGTTTCAAAGACTCAATCGCTGAGGACATGAGACACGCAGACCTTATCATCAGTCATGCTGGTGGGTACAAAGTACAATACAGGTCCAACACTTTTATACACACCAACTTACAATACATTATAAGGTATACATTGGTTTCCTGGTAATCAAACCTACAACCTTTGCTCTACCAATTGATGTAGAGAAACAGCTCATTAGAACGCTTACTGTCTGTTCCTTGATCCCCATTAGGTGCAGGAAGCTGTTTGGAAGCACTTGGAGCTAATAAACCTCTTCTCGTGGTGGTTAATGACAAATTAATGGACAATCACCAACTGGAGCTTGCAAAGCAGCTACAGGCAGATTCACACCTTATTTACTGCACGTGCAGGTTTGTTTCATAGTCCCGATTCTGACCAATCAATCACTGTACTCTACTTAACTAGTAGTAAACATAGTTAAATTATCATCTTAACTATTGTAAGAGTGCACTTCAGATTTAAACTTGTGTCTCTCTGTCATCCTTACGGGGTTTTTTTACTTTTTATTGCAGCACCCTTTCTCAGACTTTAAAAGATATGGACCTCTCTTCATTGGAAACATACACACCTGGTGAACCTAAATACTTTGCCAACTTTTTAGATAAGGCCATTGGACTGGTGTGAGGACTGTGTCTTGAACTCTGATGGGGATTCAGGCTGAGAATTACGCTGCATTACTGAGAATTTGTGTCACTCATTTTCAGTAATCTTATGTTTGCAAAACGCATGTTTTGATATAAAAGTTGATATTTTTGAGGTGTGATCATGGTATTCATACAGAAGCAGCCAGAATCACATTCATCTATGTTATGTAGGGCGGCCTATTTTTTTGGCACATTATGTAATTATATCACAATAATTTTCACGACTAATAAAAATATATATATTTTATTTTTGTTTGTTTGTGTGTGGCATCTTTAGCTATCTCAAGTGTGCATTGCCTGTCATTTGTCTTGTCTTGAAGAACAGGAAGTTGTCAAGGAAACATGCTGCAGTGATGATCCTGTGTAGTGTTAGACCATAGACACGTCATATTTTTACTCAGACGCTGAGAGGAGAGCATGACTTACACACACACATCAAGACTATACTTTGTGCCTTTGTTATTTGTTTTGTTTTCTGAAAGATGTTTGCCAGCAGCTACACTGAGTAAGTATATAATCATACACAACATAGTTGTATTAATAAATAGTATTTTTGTGGTTGATGGGTTCATAAAGGCACATAAACCTTTAAAAGTAACAAGTAACATAAGTTCATTTTAGTGATAAATGTATAATTATATTACATATATTTATATATACGTACCTTTTATGTTTACATTTACGCTTTGTTTTTTAAAATACAATTTAAAAATTGAGAGCTATAGATTTGGATGGTTTTAGTGGGGATTTCCACTGTGTTATCTCTTGCTTGTTTATGTCATTTTATGCGTATGATGGTTATGATGATGCATCGACATAGAAAAAGGTTTCGGCATCGTGTGTGGGTTGAGAACCTAAATTCCAAGATTAAAATGTCAAGTAATAATATGTAGATAAATGTGAGGTATGTTTAAACATGTTGACCTATATAGGTGTAAAGTGTGTGATCATTAACCTCGAGTATGTGGAGTGCACATGGCACCCAAAGGCATCAAGCATGAATTACACCTTCAGCAGTGCGTAAGTCTCCCTTTATTCTCCCTCTATTGCAGATTTTTTCAGTATATTTTGACGTGATAAACATTGTTTGTGATAATGGCTAATAGGTGAAAATATTTGATTTATCTTTAGATTTGTGGACAACACTTTACATAAAGACTGCCCAGAATACATGCTGAAAGAGAAATACACTATAGGCTGCAGAATTCCTTTAAAACACCAAGGAGAGAAATTTAACACATTTTTTACAAATATTTCTACTGGAGGGCACCAATCTGTTTCACAAGTTTTTCAATCGCTCCAAAGATATGGTAAGCTGACAAACTGTTTCTACAAAAAAATAATGCTCGATTTTGTTTTGTAAGTTGCAAATCTTTTGTGCAATAATCAAATTAAGTAATAAAAAATATTACAAATATTTTGTATATGTTTTACATCTATAACCAGCTGTGCTAGTTCAAAATTTCACGACTTTTATTTCATCACAGTTATTTAGGCTATACTTAGGTAATGGAACAATTTAAACTCAGTAATTCAATTTCTCAATATTTAATGTTTAATTAATAATTGAGTTAGTTCAGAGCAACTTTGTAAGAATTGAATAACACAGGTGTTTCAAACATGAAAACAAAGTAATTTGTGTTTAAAAAAATCAGCTTACTGTCTGTATAATCTGTATTAATATAATTTTTGTGTATTTAGGCCTAATGAATGTGAGTTTCATTTTGTTGTGCTTGTACATTTATCTGTTTAGTGCAGTTAAACCCTCCTTATAACCTCTCAGCGGTGTGGTCTGAACAAAACAGCACACTTGTTCTGCAGTGGAAAAGCAGCACTCACATTTCTAATAATTGTATAGTTTATATGGTGCACCAGCAGACAGACACAGAACTGCTAAAGGTGAGATTGTTGAAGATAAACGTTATTATGACCGTTACAGTACATTCCTGCCCAACTGTCCTCTCTGTGTCTCTCCAACAGTACATTAATGTGACAGAAGCGTCATACAGTCAACCATTTGTCTCACCAAATAAACGTTACGCTTTTCGAGTCCGGAGCACTCTTTCAGATCACTGTGGCCCTTCAAATCTCTGGAGTAACTGGAGCGCTTGGCTGGAGTGGGGCCGTACAGGTATAGTGAAATACAGTGAAATGCAGTGGATTTGCTCTACTTTTTTTGTCTTCTAACTGTTGTTTCTTTGCAATACTTTTATTTAGAGAACAGATCAGTCTGGTGGCAAGGGTTTTTTGTTATTTTGGCAGTTTTGCTACTATTCCTGCTGGTTATGTTATTGTGCTATTGTGAGAGGTGAGACGTGCTTATGACTTATTGCTTTTGTGCATTCTTTAATAATCTTAAAATGTGTTAAACTTATTTCTATTACTTGCTTTTTTCTCTGGTACACAGTGGTAAACATCTCACAGGAATGAAAGATAACCAGTGAATATGAATTTAGACTTTAGAATAATTGCTTTTATTATGTTTCTTTAGTAATTGGAGCTTGACAGCCTCAGTCTCCATTCACTTTTATTTTTTAAGTGACTGGGATATTCTGTAAAAATATCACCTGTTCCACAGAAGAAAGTTACGCAGGTTTAAAACAAGATGAGTGTGGAAAATTATAGCCTAATAAATTATAGTCTAACAATTTTTTATCTTAACTTTAAGATTTCATGCCATGCAAATAATGATAAAGTTGAATTTTATGAGAGTGATCAATTACTGAATTTATATTTTTTCTTCAATGTATAGGACAAAAACCACCTTACTTCCAATTGTGCCTGACCCCACCAAGAACTTACAAGATTTGTTCCATAAACATGATGGAAATGTTGAGGTATCCACTCGCTATCACTTCTCCAAGCAAGGTCATTATTGCTGCTGTTAGTATTTGTACTCTACAGACTTGGATGTTCTGTAACTCTTTTAATTTCTTTTATTGTTTAGAGCTGGGTTCATATCTCCAGAGAGCTAAAGGAAGCCTTTGAGCCAGACTACACAGAGCCTTCCTGTAATGTGTGTGAGGTTACACCCTCTTGTGATGTCATTCCCACAACTGTGGCCAATACCACTTTTCAAGCTGACACCTGTGATACGACAAACACTGAGGAACAACCTGCTGAACAATTTAGTTTATAGGCCAGTGTGGTATTTTACCATTTATTTGACCATTTATTTACCTTTTTACTTTACATGTTTAGATGTTACTGCTGGGTTTTGTTGCAAAAAGATCAATTTTTGAATATTGTATTTTCTGATTACACCAAGAGCAAGCTGATGTTTGAAAAATAAAGAGATAAACAAAGACCCTGACATTAATCAAATGCTTGAAATATTTTATAAGATTTCTTGAAAACATCCATATGTTCCATATATTTGGTGTTTGCATATAACTTCATATAATTACCATTTTTAGTTTGCCAGTTTTTGGAACCAACACTTTATTTAATAAAATATTTTAATAAAATATGGTATTATTTATTTATTTATTAAATAAATATTTTATATATATATATATATAGACAGTGCGTATTATATAACAGTTTTGACACGTATCTGAAACTGTATCCCCTAAGTTTATCTCTGGTAAGCTGTGTGTGTGTGTGTGTATATATATCTATATATATATATATATATATATATATAGTTCTTAAATATGTTATTATTATTGTTGTTTAATCTTCCCCAGTTTTTTTCTCCTCATCACAAGCTACTTTTTATATTCTGGTTTGGTGTCATCATGACATCACAGTTGTAAAGATTATGTTACAAATGTCTTAGCACGACTATAGCGGGCAGCATCTTATAAACTGAACAACAGCCAATGAAGGTTTCAGTATCTGTAGCTTTCTGCAATAATGTTTGTTTACATTACACATGGAGGTAAGAGTCATTCGTGATTTTGTGTGTTGTCATACACCTATGAGAGTTAATTTAATTGTTTAAATCTTATTAAAATAAAGGCAAACAATATTTCCAATCTTTAAACAGCTAAATAACTTGTTTTTGTTCAAATTTTTAATTCAAATTTATTTCTGTTGTGCCTTTTACTGTTTTTCACTGTTGCAAAACAAACTACATTTTTGTATAATTTTTTTATATATTATATTATTTATATAATACAATATATTATTTATTAAAATTGCAAGGAGCTGCTTCCAATATACTGTTTGTGTGTTTAGAAAATGACAACTTCCTTGTCAACACCTATTGTCCAGTTATTCTCTTAATGCAGCATATAAAATCCAGGTTGGGACTGGATCAGTCAGGTATGTACATCTACCTTCCAGACATCTTTTGTTGTGGATAATTGTCAAAACTACATAAGGAGTCATAGTTCTGCTGTGTGCAATTTCTATTGAAGGGTCTTTTGTCGAACTGAACATTAAACATTTGTCTGCATATAAGCTATTAGGAAAGTTACAATACTTCCAATCATTCAAGTTCTTTCATATACATGTGTTTCTCCTACAAATATCTAGTCTAGAAAATGTCGTATGACAGCATTAAAGATGTACCAGAGAATTCTTGTCAGATTGGCTGAACTTGGCACATACTCTAGACATCTCAAGTCAGAGGAGTCTAGTTGTGAGTCCCTTTAAACTGCTGTGACCTGAGTCGATAAGGTCATGGATCTCCGGTGTTAATATTTCACACTCTCTCTTCACACATACTCCTAAAACAGTGTCCTGTTACATCTGTGGCATGTAGTTAAGGACATTACCTGGGAGCATCCCATCACTAATGGAGTAGTCATTACTCTTGTCATTAACACTGTCCTCCTCCCTAATGTGTCTGCGGTCCTTTATGTGCAGCTGGGAAGTAAAATGATGCATAGACAGTGCGTATTATATAACAGTTTTGACACGTATCTGAAACTGTATCCCCTAAGTTTATCTCTGGTAAGCTGTGTGTGTGTGTGTTGTATTTCTGCACACTACATTTTTGTTCACACATATCTGTATGTGGTGCATCTGTACGTATGTTGTTGTCTCTGTGTCCCACATACTTTATTTTTATATCCAGTATATATTATTTTTACTTGTATTATTGTTATTATAATCATTTATAAGGTGTTGTATTTTGCACTGGAAGGTGGAAGACATACTCTTTGTGTAGTTGCACACTTGAGCTTATTTTGATATGTGTGTTTTTCAGAGCTTGTAGATCTTTGTGATACACAAGGAGCAATGAAATTTCTCTTCTTGTCCCAGAATGCACAGAAGTGGGCTAATGAAGTACTAAAGCCTAGAGAGTCATTTATTGTGTGCAGTATAAATCGTGAGTCTGATGCTTCTGCATCCTCAATTCACATTTACCTTCTGTTTCTATCAGTCTGTCTCTCTTTCTGCTCTTCAACCTGTCTTTTTTAAGATTCATGAATTTTTCAGTATTATTCTTTTCTACATAATTATCACAGTCTAAAGAAAATATTTTCTGTTTACAGGTTCTTCTGATGGTGCATATACTTCTATCACATCATTACTGGCCAACGTTGATTCAGCTCTATTAGGCACTACACATATAATGTCACCTTGTATCTGAGTTCATAAATACTTCGAGTGACATAGTTTGTAGAAGTTGTATATTATTAAAAGTTGTTGTTTGTGTGTTAATATGTGTGGATAATGTCCATGTCTTACAGAGACCCTGCAGACTCAGATTAACAATCTTGAGAGAACTCGCCTGCAGCAGTTTCGTGTTTTGGAGACTCCAAGTGCTACAGAGGAAAGAATTTCTCAAGCCCCACCCAAAACCGTAAGTCATTTCAGTGTCATACCTGTACCTCAAAGTACAGAACACTAACCCTAAATGTATTTTCTTTCATTGCTGTTAAACCTGACTGTAAATGTCTGAAATTAATTTTATAAAATAGTGTAGCATTGTTTATGAGTAATGGCTAATAAAATTACAAAGATAAATGTTAAAAATAAAATTAAATATAATTTTTTTGATGGTCAAGTATTAAGTTATTATTTGACCAATAAAAAGTAGTAATCTTTATCTTTAACTATTTTCTTTTTCATAAAGATTTTTCTCAGATATCTTTATGAAACTGCTGCTGTAACACCACATGCAAATCCATTCACACTTTAAAATAAACATGATATATTTGTTACATATAATGTGATATATTACTTGTGAGTTATGTGAGGCAGAATTTTGTTGTCTTCTTTTGGCCCTGCAGACTAAAAAAGGAAGGTTACGCAAGTAAATGCAGAAGTCCAGCGCCACACTGGGGATAGGAGGACCAACACACCAAACCTGAGCTTGTATTCATGTCCTTAATCCATTCATGGAAATTAAATGTTTAGAAATAGAATCAGAAACTCTGAATTTTTGTTTTAAAAGTTACTAGTTAATAAAATGTATTCAATGAGAGTTAATAGTTTGATACCTACTGTACAGGACCTGTAAATGCCAATATTAATCTTTGTTTACATTAGGGACAAAATGTTTTGGTGAAACGGCCTTTATACATTTTCTTAATAAATCATTTGAATGAACATTTTCGTGTGTAATATTTTTTCTGTCTGTCTCTCTCACTGCCTTTTCCGTTTTCATGTTTTTTTAAAGATTTCGGAATTTTCCAATGGTCCCTTAAAATTGAGCAACAGATGAGGTCATCATCTTGACTGTGATTGGTTAGTATGAATACCTGTTTGTTACCAAGCTTTTTCCAGCTGGGTGCAAATTGAGGGAGAATCTGGAGGGAATATTTATAGATTGATGTGCACCTTATATCTTAATTTCCGCACAACATTTAAACTGCGTCTATATTTGGTATGCAATCAACCTGTCTGAATGCTACAGTAGTGGGTGTAAAGTGCATTTGTGCAATAAGTCAAAGGCATGATAATATCTGAAAGTATAATTCAAGATCAATATCTTGTTTGCCTCGCACGGCCTCCCTCATCCATGCAGCTGCAGTTTTTTCGTCTAAACGTAGGCCCTGCAGGTGCAGAGAACTTTATGATGTGTTACTCAGCACATAGATTTTCCTCTTCAGCATTTCACTATGTGGGCGGAATGCAGCCATTAGACAAGAACATGTGGGTGAAATGCCAGTTAGTGGTTTTACCATCTATGGCCATAATAATCGTTCATGACATCCCTCTTTTATACTTTTCTGTTGTTTTTTCTTTTAAACCCCAGTATGTAAGATTTGGAAATTTAAAATGTCAGTTGTATTATGAAAGGTGCATTAAAAGAGATGTCATACTGAGTGATAAGATTTTATATGATAGACTGTACTGAGCAGAGTCTGTAATACTGCCCCATATTACAAACAGTAAGTTGCAGCTGTCAGCTTGCCTGTGGTCAATGTGTAATGCCTGACTTCCTCCAACTACTTCTGTGTAAATTCACAAATCTGTCAACTTTCTCCAATGTTATTTTATACAGACATATAAAGTACACAAGTTTCACATTCATTCAGGATGTTGGTACGATTGGGAAGTGTCATGATGTAATTTCCATGTTTTATATAATGTATTTATAATATTTTAAATAAGGATGATCTCTGTTTTAGACAAAAAAAAAAAAACATATTTTATAAATCTTTACAATGTTTAAGGAATATAGGAATATAGGAATAATAAAGTGTAACTTTTCAAAATAAAGTTAAGTTGCCCTCTTGTGGCTATTTTTGGAGAAACATGAATCCACTCATGCACTGAACAAAAGCCAATTCTCTTTCATTTAAAATAGAAAAATTAATTCTGCTCTGTAATCACTACATTTTTCATTTTCCATCAAAAAGATAGATTGCTTTATAATTATACATTTTACTAATATCCTTATTATCTGTGTTGTGTTATGTTTTGCATTTATACTTTTTATACCCCAATTTGCAGTTTACTGATTAATGCAAAAAATGTCATTATTACATTGTAAAGAAATATATATCCTTGATATTTAAATTGCAAAATACAAACAGTATGAGTTGTTGTTGTTGTTTGTTAGTAAAATTCTCATTAAATGAAATAACTTTTTAAATAAAAAATAATAGTAATAAGTGGTCACCATTGTTTGTTAGTAAAATTCTCATTAAATGAAATAACTTTTTAAATAAAAAATAATAGTAATAAGTGGTCACCAATTGACTGATAGGTTTGGTTTATTGTTGTTTGTTTTTGGACATCACACTCCTCTGCTACTTAATACACATAATACATGTCTTATATTCTAGCTTCTCAGTTTGTGCTGTTCTAGTATACGGGTGTTAAGTCTTTTCAAAAGTGTGTTAGTTACTTTTAGTACAGGAACACAAGTTCTTTCTCCTTGTACACAGAGGGTCTCATTTTAAGCATTCACTGCTCTCTGGGATCTCACACCCCTCCTCGTGATGTAGTAACTGACACTTTTGAGGGATCCAGACGTGAGACAGCTGAATCGACTGGTTGTTCTACATGAGGAGAAGTGGATAAGCTTTTTTGTTTGGGGATTGCAGTGCATATATACCATGTAGCATAAAGAATAACATATGATTAACATTAGAAAACATGATTTTTTGTGCTTTATCACAGGCAGAGGAAGAACTTACCTGGTTTTCATAAATATCTGGGAGATTTCATGTATTGATTTTCCTTTAGACAATCAGCATTCAAAACATTGCTATACATCATTGCATGTTTCATCAGATATTTGCAATGATATGTAATACAAGACTTGTAATTTAATAGTTCCAAAAGCAAATTAGGTTACTAATTAGGTTTCTGCAAATTTCCTATTAACAAAACCAGCTATATAGTTGAGACTCAACTTTCCACAGTCCATTTGTAGCTGGAGAGATGATGGCATGTGTCCAGACAGTATGGGTCAGATGTCTTTTGGTAAAATTACTCTGACTTGTGAGGAACGGAAGTAGAAGACGTCACATGTTGAAAAAGTACTGTTGTAATATTTGTTCATTTCCAACTCTGTCTGGAAACATTATGCAATAAGGCACAAAAAGTTGATTCACCTTTCCCCTACGTTACCTACATATCAAATGTTTATGTTTTGAAATTCTAGAGGTATTTTAATGGTGAGATTAGCCTCTGGATCCTGTTTTTTTTACTGATACTAGAGAGAGAGATGGTCATTGGCGTGGACTTTAATTAGATCTTTGAAAACATTTTGCATATTCAGTATTAGCCATTGAAACTATTTGTTTTACTAAACATTTGACATGCATTGTCAATTAAATTACAAAAAGGCACCAATCATGGTATTTTAAGGTCATGTTGCATGTTTATCTTTTCCTAAAAAGATAAAACTGCATTTTTAGGGTGTTTCTGAACTTTAGGTAGTTTCAATGTCTTGTTAATGTGAATTTAAAACAGCTCTGCCTTTTTATTTATTTTATGTTCTTTTCTTATGCATTGCTCTGCAGTTTTCTGTAAAATATATCTGATTTGGCTTTTTTGAAGTGAATGATAACTCAAGTTGATTACAATGTTTGAGTGAAGGCTGAGACCTTTTCAACTGTGTCTCAAAAGTGCTGATCCTTATACAGTGTCTGACTTCGATTTAAAATATGCTAAAGAAGTATTTCAGATAATAAAAAACTTCAAATAAAACAAAAAACCTAGACGACATGGCATATATATCAAGGTCAAAGAATGTATTAAAAACAAGTTTTGAGAGGACAGCTTTACAGTATAATCAGTTGTCAGTTTGCATTACGTCATGAAAGTGGGTGGGATTTGTGCGGTTAACAGACAGGTACTTTTCCACCGCATGACACCGCTCATTGGCTCAGATGTCGGACAAACACAGCCGTCACAATAAATTTAGGTTCTGTAAGATGATTGGCCATTGCCTCGCTCTTTGCCCCGCCTTACCGACGCTCTGATTGGACGGAATCGCTGTGGATGTGTCAGTCAACCGATTTTTCGCCCAGTGACACTGCAGCTGAATGTCCGGACATGTAGAGCTCATAGCGGCTTGGCCTTTGTTAGCGGGTCGGTAAGAAGAACCAAGAAAGCAGGAGGAGACGCATTCATGCACTTACAGGGAAGAAAATGATCATCTGTACAAAAAAAATGGATTATCGCCTTGGAACTCAGTGCCAGTTTGTTCAAAATCAGGTAACTAATAACACTTTAGTCCACATATTTTATGAACGCTCACAGAGTCAAGTGTAACTCTATTTAGACTTTTGGGCTTGCAGGGAAGTTTCAAAGTTGACAGTTCGTCCATTAAGACGATACATCAAAACTTATTTCAATGTCGTTCATTCATTTATTTACATTTTAAAGGATCCGAATCGCATAGACATGTCTCGTTTGAATACGTCTTTAAAGAGTTCATCTTTAAATGAAAAGACAGCATACGTTATTTGTCAGCATACGTCAGATTTGTTTGTGGAAACAATTCATTTTAAGATAAATGTGTCTCTTTTGTGGTTCTCACTGTACTGTTTTTCTGCTCGCTACTTTTCAACCAATGAAGTATGACTGTTCACATCGAGTTCTGGATCAGTTCATCTGTATGGCTGAACCTCTGACATGTATAATTCTGTTTCAGTTTTTATGTACAAAAAGCTTTACAAATACAGTGTATTTATACTGTAAAGAGTAGAGTGTATGTTTATTAGGCAGTTTTCTGTGTCTGTCTTTATCCACAGTTCCTGCTTCAGCTGGCCATTGTTTCACATTGCACTATTGCAGCTATCATATTTACAAAGGTGTGGGTTTGAAAAGCTTGATGCTGTGTTGTTAATATTGAAGGTATTTCATGGGAAATTATGCTGCAGTATTGAACAGATCTTAAAACCTTTGCTTTGGTCCAGACAGGGGGATTTGCAAATCCATGGAAATTAATTTCACCAATGATTTAAAACTCATTATGCCAAGAACTCAGTATGTGAAGTTTTGCGTTAATTCTGGCATGTTAAAATAAAGTTTTGTGTGTTTGATACTTATTGAGTATCTGCAAAATGTATGAGCCCTTTGTCAGGGCTTTGAGTTGCTTGCCAGGGGAATCTCTTCAGATTCAGACCGACATTCATTTAACTCTGCACTTGTTTGGCATTTAATATACTTCTATACATTTAACATCCTCAAACCTATTGTTTCTAAGCATTTGCGAAAATGCATCGGTGGCGCTGTCGTAGTTCATTTCTCGCTTTTCATCTTTTCGTGTAGCGCAACACACAAAGACCCGTGAATGCAGAGAGTCATATAACGTGACACCTTGATCTGTGTTACTCCAAGGAAAGATTTAACATCTATTAACATCTTTTGATGGCCGGCTATCTTGGTTTTTAGTGTTTTCTGTGTTTCCAGTTTGTGTGATTTGATGCTGTTGTACTGCCAATCAAAGTTGTTTTTCTCCTCTTTCGCCTGCAGTACCTCCGTTAACCCACGGGGGCGCTGTGGAGACAGCTCTGCTCCGCATACACGAGAACAATAGAGGAATGTCATTTCAACATTTCTCTGGAATATGTTCTCAGTTGTCTGCCCATAAAAATCCCCCAGGCATGTACTTAGATTGTTAACATTAAAAAGGAGTCCCTTTTTCCAGTTACCATTAGTCCTTTTGTAATTTACACTATTTAGAAAAAAATCAGGTGTTTTTCAAAGCTCCCCTGATGTCTTTCATCAGTCCTTAGACAAGGATAAACGCATAGATCGGCATGTTTTAGATTTCCTGACTTGAACAGAGCTTGTCAGAATGTTATGGTAGGACATTGCAATACAACACCAATCGTTCGGAGGCTCAGTTAACTGCAAAATATAATGATGAAAAAAATAAGTATATGGGCAACATAACAGTCTTACAGATTCGTCCAAGAACAAGTTTATCCTATATGTGATTCATGAAAAATCTGTTTTTACTCATATGTGTTTCTGTTCATGTGAGCTGTGTGTATGCAGACTTTCTGCTCTATGTATGTCACACTGCCTGTTTATGTTAATGTCAGTCTTCCTGCTTGTCTGACTGTATCCATATGTGGCTTGGCGTGTTGTCCGTGTGTGTTTGCTATCAGGCTTGTTTCGGTCCAACCCCCAGCGAGGTGCAGCTGGCTATTTTGTCCTTCCTGGCTTCCAGGTTGGCAAGCCGAAATAGTGTTTCCTTTGTAGAGCAGGAGAGAACGATGGGTTTGTGTAACAGCAGTTGGGACATGCTTGGATGTCAAGGATAGACCCCTCTAGGCCTTCTGAGAATGCAGATTGAATATCGCATCTTGCTCTTATTCTGGATGCAGTCCCTGTACCGAAGCCTCCCAGTCATTCAATGCCTCGTGTTTAGATCGTCCTCAAATGACAAAAGAATAGCAGTTGGCTTATGTTTGTCTGTTTTTCACAACATCGGTTGGTTAGGTATGACAGATGTGTTGCCTCTATTGGACGTCTGAAAGATCCTTGTTTTTGTTTTTCTGTAGTTTTTGCTGTGTTGACCAGCTAGAAATGTACTCATGAAAATATTCAAATCTTAATGTAAGCGTACATGCAAATCTATTCAAATCTTTTGTTTTGTTTGTTATTGGGAAGTCACATGTTTTTTCGATATGTAAATTCACAATTTGGTGCTAATTTCTGTATATCAATATAATCTAACAAATAGCCTATAATTAAATTAACAGGCTGAGGATGCAGTCATTGTTCAAGGAAACATGAATAATGATTTTTTGATGTAGAGTACCATAACCCAACAAATGAAAGTTCAGCTGAATTTTTGAGGGACTCGCCAAGAGGATATGAGACTAACTTCCTGTTTCGTGTTGACTGTTGGTAAAGACATGTCTGTGCTTGTTAATGATGCTGATGAGGTATCCTGTAGTGACAGAAAATTGTCCTGGGTTTCAAAATAACCCTACACTGTTGGAAATGACCACAGCCTGGTGTTATTTATGAAATTCATTTTCTGCTTTGAATAAGTGACGTTTAACTGTTGTTTGTTTCTCACAGCGTCTCACAGCGTGGGTGTGAGTTTTGTTGACCAGCCTCTCATATGACTTGCATTAGCCTGTCATTTTACTTTCGTTAGTAGTTAATTGCAATGTTTTGTCTCAGTCTTAAAATACAGACTCCCAACCATGGTCTCTTTTAATATAGGCTGTATAAGCTTAACTTTGTTGTTACAATGTATCTTTGTAAAATACAATGTTGATTTTATCTTTTTTTACCGTCGCCTGTTTCTCTGGGTCACCACTGACAAGTTTTGGTTATTTCTAACTGGCTCAAAGACATGTAGTCCCAGTGGTGAATCGTGTTTGTGTTGTTTTAAATGGCTTGTTCCTGTGTGGCTTAAAGTTATTGCTAATATATAATATGTCATGGCCTATATTTTGTATTTTCAAAGTCAAAGAGCATTTTCCAGTGTTTCAAAATATAAATGGTATTCAACCAAAGTATAAATTGTGTGTGTTAAAATAGGCCACATCTACACAAACACTTGTATGTCAGAATGCCTGACGTTCTATGCTACTGTAATATTAATCGGCAGTGGTATGTTTTGCTTGCAGATGTTTCGCATAGAAACATAGTCTCAGTTTCAGCGCCGGCCTGATCTTTTTCTTTGATAGAAGAAAGTGGGTCATGACATATTGACATATGACATGACATATCATATTGTTACAATTTATATCAAGTATTTTCTTAAAATTACTCATAAACTAGCTGATGAGTGATTGATTTTAATATGAAATTTTGAGATGTAAAACCATGACCATGAGTTTAGGCTGTTCCACTGTTCACCTCAGTGTGTTGACACAGTTCATGTGAAACTTAACACCAAGCTCTTTTCGATTGAAAATAATAAATTAGGTTAGGCAAGTGTTTATTAAAGGCTTTAGTCTAGTGTACATAGACTTTCATGCAAGTCTACTTGAGGAACCTGTCCGGAGAGATGTTTATGATGTCCCACATAAGTACAGCGGAGAGATCTTTGTTGTCCCTTGTGTTGTATTGCCATTTCTTTCTTATCTGTGCAATTGCTATCTCAGCTGTCTTGTGGATCTATTTATAACCGTCTCCTTTCTGTCAAGCTATGTGTAAAAATCTGCAGAGAATTTATGCCTGCAGGATTCAGCAGAAAACTTTTAAAAGATTTTCCCTATAATCAATCACAGGTTTTGGTCCTACACAATGTTGTCAGTATAATTTTTTTAAATGTTTAGTGAAATTGAATCTAATCTCTTCTTGGTCTAATTATATTTTTGTTTTTATTTATCTGATATGAGAAGCTACAAAATATAGGACTGTTTGTTGCACACACTGTGCCATCACTCCTCTGATGTGAATGTTCAGTACTGACAGTATGAGTTATTTTGGCTGAGAGCTGTTTTGGCCTGGACCCCTAGTTGTACCCCTGTAACTGTGTAACAGGATTTCATTTAATACGTGACCACATTCATGTTTTAGTTCAGTCAGAAGCCAAGTGTAACTGACCTCCTCCTCGCCATGACGGACTCCAACCAGCTGAACAGTGGTTTACTCGAAGGAGCCACTACTGTCAGAAAACCTCTCACAGACACAGCTGCAGTTTCATTTCACATGAAAGAAATGAAATTTTGGGTACTTTTACTGTTAGTTTACTGTTATATTTCTGTTTTATAAATTTTTTATTTACTGTTAAACAACTTTCATAACAACATTAAAGGCACCAAACACAATATTCATGGGAAAACAGAGTAAGGGTGGGTTTGGTTTCATCAGTTTGGATTTCATTGGATTGGGAAAAGTATAGCTATGATGCTGTTTGTTCATATTCCCCGCCCACTCAGCCTTGATTACATCATCAGAAAAGTTAAGTCGTTTTAAAGGCGGAGAAATCAATTACATGATTATCAAAACAACCTTCTTTTTCTGTAGAAAATGATTAAAAGGTTTTATTGGCTTTAGTTTAGTTTTTGTGATTCTTTTTCAATATCTTGTTTCTCCTGGTTCCATCTCTCTCTCTCTCGCTTTCTTCCTTTGAGAGTTGGTTTATGTGGGGTGAGAGACTCAGAATCAGGAGGGGAGTGGGTCGGATTTTCATAATCCCAAAGTCAGACACAAAGCAGGCCAAAAGCACATGCACAGGACCTCAGCTGGCCTTCACAGTCAGCATTTTGAAGTGCAAAAATATAAATCAGCAGATGTCTTATCGCCTAACTGCTGATTCAGGAAGGGCATCAGGAAGTGGTATTTGTCATGTTCGCACCTGTTTCCCTTTCTGCAAGGTGTTTTAAACATAATTTTGATAATTTGATCAAGACTCCTAAGCTGTGGCTTTAACTGTACTAGGTGGGGTATGGTGACCAGTTGCAGTCGTTTTTATAATCTGCATGTATTTTAAGCATCTTTATGTGTGAAGTGGAAGATTCAGGTCAGCAGACATCTGTCCAGTCAGTGGCCTGCTGTTTGCGTTGAATGTCTGTTACTGTCCTGTGATACACACAGGACCCACAGAAGAGGCTGTGTCTGTTTGGTGCTTTGCTTTTTTTGTTGTAAAACTATTTCAGGAATATTGCTAACATTAGTGCATCTGTTATTATAAGGTGGTGGTTCCTGTGAGATTACAGATGCATCATTACATTTTCTGTAATGCACTTTTTGCAGCTGCAGCATTCTGGGAAATCCTTTCAAATTAAATCTTACATTTACAAAATGCCCCTTTTATATCTTTCTTTGTAAGGAAGCAATAAATTTGTGTTTTATTTATCTCACAGGTGATGGTGAACTCTGAGAAAGAGCGTGCTTCTCTGTTGTGTATGAAGTCTCCGGCCAGCAGGGGGCGTCTGGACACGGTGTCTCAGCAGATGGCCTCTCACCCACAGTATCTGGAAAGTTTCCTGCGCACCCAGCACTACATCCTCTACATGGATGGCCCATTGCCTCTGCCCTACCGCCATTACATTGCCATTATGGTACGAGTATGACACAAACATTAAACTAGTGACTACACCTTAATAGTATATTGTTATAATAGTCTATTGTTTTGCATTGCTCATTGGTTGACTAAATGGATTAACTGTGACTCCCAAACTAACAAAGCACAGCACTGTTTACATTCTTTAGAAAGTTCAACCTACAAGTACTTTTCTTGTAGTCGTTTTTAAGTGTCTTTGTGTCTGTGTTAAAGGCTGCGGCACGGCATCACTGCAGGTACTTGGTGTCTTTGCACTCCGCTCAGTTTCTGCGTGTGGGCGGAGACCCATTATGGCTTCAGGGGCTGGAGGCCGCGCCCCCACGTCTACAGCACCTTGACCACATCAACAAAGTCCTGGCCCATCAACCCTGGCTGACGGCACGCTCACACATACAGGTAGGTGACATTGACATATTCATTCTTGTGTTTTTGTTTGCTGGTGTATCAGAATGTATTAATGTTGCTCATTTGTGTATTTCAGGCTCTACTCAAGACAGGAGAGCAGTGCTGGTCTCTGGCTGAACTAGTTCAGGCGGTGGTTCTTCTCGCACATTGTCACTCCCTCTGTAGTTTTGTTTTTGGTTCTGGTTCTGACCCGGACATCACAACCACTCCCAGAGTTCCTCACGGCACGCCGCCCGGCTACTGTCTCTGTGATGCTGCTAATGGCAACACGGCCGTATCACCAGCCCTTGGTACACCTACAGAAAAAACACAACGGCGAAAGGTACAAGTGACCTCTTACAAGCAGTCAGTAAAAATAAATCAGATAGGAAAAAAATCAGGTATAATATCAGAAGGACCTAAATTAGTAACTTTGCAAACATGGGGCATGACTGCTAAGAATTCAAGTGTCTTCGACATTCAGCTTGTCTTCGAAAGTGCAGTTTTTTGACAGTTAGAAATAAGTAGTAATACTGGCAAAACCTGTCCAATTTTCTTTTATTAACATTTTGTTTTTGTTGTTTTACAGTCCATAGACTCCAGCTGTGAAGTCACTTGCTTTCGAGAGCAAACCCAAAAATCACAAGAGGAGACGGAACGAAAAGGAGATCGACTTCATTCACAGACACTCCCGCACACAGGTATGACACGAAGTCGGTGTGTCATATAACCACACTCCCTATTGCTGCTGTAAACAGGATGTGTAATTTTGGATAGGGTTAAATGTTTAGTTATTTTTACACAAGCGTCGTGTTTGTCTCTCTCCCTCATCGAGGGTCTTTGGTAATCCGTCTTTCTCTTTCTCAAATTCAACCCCGTATTAGATGTGGATGAAGAGGAGGAGGCTGTGTGCTCTACAGACCCCTCCCGCTTCGTCACGGATCCAGAATTCGGCTACCAGGAATTCACCAGACGGGAGGAGGACCATTTCCAAGTATTCCGAGTGCAGGTGGGGACTGAGACATTTGGTGTCACCTACCAAATGCAGGATAGAGCCAAGGGTTTCTAAAAGTCAGAATTACAGCGTCCTTCCCTCTTAAGACACTTGACATTAATCTCAAAACCTTAAAAGGAAGCTGTGTGCCCCCGGCCAGTCATGCGGGCTCTTGTGTATGACATTTGATTTAAATAGGACTAGTTTGTTTTTTCTATAGTTAGCAATCTTAAAATAGTTGGGTTAAGTTGTTGTTTTTGTGTACAGGACTACTCGTGGGAGGATCACGGCTTCTCGCTGGTAAACAGGCTCTACTCTGATATAGGCCACTTGCTAGATGAGAGGTTTCGTAATGTGGCTTCCCTCCCTTTCCCTCAAAGTCCTGATCTCAAGAGAGCCATCTGGAACTACATTCATTGCATATACGGCATAAGGTACCATAAAAACATTTTGAGTGTTGGATTAAAAATGAAATTTTCTTTGATTAGTAGGTCTGGTATTAACTTAAAACACATCAATCATATTTGTCCTTAGGTATGATGACTATGATTATGGAGAGGTTAACCGATTAATGGAGCGCGGGCTGAAACTTTATATAAAGGCTGTGGCCTGCTATCCCGACTCCAGCAAAACCCCTCTGTGCCCGCTGTCCTGGGACTCTGTCAAAGCTTCAGAGAAGGTGATTTTTATTTCTAACCTTCATTAGTATTAAAATTTGCTTTGTGTAAAGGAACATTTTTAAAAAAAGTAAATTTTATCATTGTTTACTCCTTATGTGAAATGCTGTTGTATTTCCCTGTGGAGCACAAATACCTTTTTGAATAATAATTTTGCAGGCCTCACCAGCAGTAAATATTAATTAGTTTTATGATTTATGATGACTTTTTTTCACTTTCAGGTCCATGTAAATGTACTGGTGATGGAGGCACGTCTGCAGGCCGAGCTACTGTATGCACTCAGAGCCATCACTCAATACATGATCGCATAGGACACAAGTATTCAATCGCATGGTAAAATGGGGGGAAGAGGTAAATCACAGACAGCAAAGAGATACAAGCAGAGACAATGCGAGATCTGACTCTTCCTAACTGTATTTGTTGTGTCGGTGATGTTTGACGAGTTTACCGGGGTAACAAAAGGTACTGCTGTGAAACATTTCTTTGCCAAAGGCGAAACTTTAGGAAAAATGTGCAAAGCAATCTTTCTTACTGTCATTTTTGCATGTTTTTCTTCAACTTTGTAGCGTTTTGTGAGTGTACTCTTCATTTTCTACCTTTTTTAGTGTCCTTATCCCAGATGGTTAATGTGCAATTATTTTTATTCAGTTGTTATTAATATTTTCCTTGTTTGTTTGTTTGTTTGTTTTTGCTGTTGCTATTTAGTTGAGAGAGAAGTGTCCAGCTGTTAGATTCCAAGGTATCAAAATTTCTTGGAAAGCCAATTGAGTCACTGTTTACAGAGTATGAGTGAGAGGACAAATGTGTTGCTTAACATGGCTTCCATTCATTTCATTTGAATGTTGAACAGTAAGATCCGAGCAAAATTTAACAAAGCGGAGAAAAATGGCTGTTACTTTCTTTTTACTTAGCACTTTTAAGACGGTATCTATAGAGTATCTTAATAAGCTTTAGACAACATGTGTGTGGCACACATGTTGTCTAAGTATTGTTTATTCACTCATTCAGATAGATTAGCATTGATGTCAAGATTAATGTGGGTACATTTATAGGTTCTATATGTTTGGTCTAATCGTTCATTGGATTCATCTTAGTAGGGAACAAAACAAACTTTACAGTTTCAAAATCTAGTTCGGACAAGTTAAAAATTATAAATAAATTTAAATTTCACTTTAAATGATTGAACTTATTTAATTCTGCAAATTATTTTAAGTACAAATTAAATGTAGGTCTTTGATTTGTGCCAGACCTTGGTAACTATCCCACTTAGTGATTTGTCAAATGATGACTGATATTGTGCTGGCATATGAAGTGTTAGTATGAAGTATATCATTTATACAAGTTTACCCGTGAAATCTATCAGCCATAATTTGGACTTGTTTTAACATTTTTACCATGTAAAAATAAGAAGTCACCTTGTAATGTATGTGTGAAGAATAAGCTTGTGATTTTAATGTTGATGTGCTGGTGTAGATCAAATGAAGGACTTGTGTTTGGACAGAACTATCGAACAGTGATGTTTTGTCAACTTTGTCTTTCTATATCCTGCACCATTTTTTTCTTTGCACTGATCCTTTTGCACGAACCCTAAGTGTGGTTAAATCGCCTCTTATGACTTTGAGAGGCATTGGTCCTGCAGATGCCATGAATCTATAAATTGTGGGAAGGCCAATAACCTGTACTGTGTTAAACTCATGGCGTTTTGGTTATGAAAGTATATAGTTGGGAAAACAACTTGGGCACCATCGGTGGTGTGTACGTGTGTATGTGTTAAATGTTGCATTATTGTTCCTGTTCAAGTGTCTTTTGAGGGACAATGATGGTGTTTATTGGTTACATCAGAGATGTGTACAGATCATACAGAAGCTTTTGATTTATTGCTCATCAGTATGGCAACACTGGACTCAAGTCTCTGATTTAAGCCTCATACTACTACATCGGAAGAGGAAGCGTTCATTATCAAAGCCTAATGACAGTAATAAACACCCGCGACTTACAAACTGCTTCTTCAGGAGCAGAAAAGGACTGCTGAATGAACGGCCGTTCTACCTTAAGCAGGACTGTCTTAAATGCTTGTTCTTCAATGGCAGTCTGCCACATCCGTGAGACGTGGAGACTTCCACCTCAGATGGAGGACGACGCGTACTGTGATTGAGGTGGACAGTGAACGAGCAGGGCAATTGCCAAAATGTTTATTTACCACGTAAATGTAGGAACTATAAAAATTCAAATGACCAAAAAAAGAAACAAAAAGCCTGAAAAACGAGCAAAAAATTTTGAAATGTGAAAGCTTATTTTTTCTATAAAGATATGCAACATCATTACGTGTGTCCTGTTTTTATTTAGAGCTAAATATTAAAATCATGTTTATCAGTTCGATGGTCAGGTTTGGGTAATTGACGTCGTGGTCAATTGTAATTGAATGCAACGCTCGTGTTGGGATTCTGTGTTTGAGACTGGTGCGATCACTCCATCTAGTGGTACATCTCTGCGCACATATTCTTTGAGAACAATGACACGCGTGAATGATGCAAAGGCAGCTTTTCTTAATTCTGTTACTTTCATACTCCAGCGCGTCACATTTTAAAAGTGTACTTAATTAACATACCTGATTCAAGTCATTACACTTGACTTCCAGGACCTGAATTGGGACACTTTTCTTAAGGTAAGGCATTTGAGAAGCTTTAACCCGTTTGTTTGACCTCGTGTCTGGAGATGTTGTAAATATCATGTTAAATGTACAGTATCTGTGAGAAGTTTAGACACAATTGACCAAAATGTATCTTATGATCTTAAAAATCTTTTGATCGGAAGGTGTACTATCAATGTTTGCAATTACTCTTGGCGACAAAACATTGCAAGTAAATGTTTCCAAACTTTTGACTGGTACTGTATATAAAACAACTACATGAATCATCGTGAAATACGAAGTCACTGCATAATATGTTGCTCTGCATTAAATGAATGACCTTTATTTGTGCCATGTATAAAAACACAGAATGAACAAGAGTCGGAGTTAAACAGATTAGGTTTATTTCTATTATGCTGAACTGATTTAATGACCTCTGGCTAAGTAAAGGGGGACAAAATAAATTGATCAAAATAAGCAATCAAGTACATATACAGTATATTGGTTATGCACAACTCGTCAGTTTTACATACTGCCATAACCCAAAACAAACATAAGAAAAACCAACCAAGACCATAAACTACTGTTGTGTGTTATCAATTGGGATATTAAGCAAAATGAAAACATAAAGGAACTAAAAACAATACTAAAGAAAAATAAATGAAAAATATAGGCTAATATCAAACAAGAAAATTAAGAGTGATTTGGAAAGTGGGAAGGCATTTCCTGCATTTCATGCAGCAGCCCTTTAAGGTGTCTGATGGGGCAAATACAATATTTAACATCACAGCCAAGCTGTTAACCCTAAAATCCACTTTCTATCTAAACAAAGACTTTGTATTCAATCAAATTAATTGAAAGTATGTCAAAGTCACTTGGTTTTCTGAAAGATGTACCATGTATATTTAACTATGACATATGTAGGAGTTGGAATACATGGACAAACACAAACATGAGAAAAGGTAAGAGCACATTGATGTAAACAGTTGATTGAAATAAGCCTGAATCATCAATTGCTATAACAAACATTACATCATGCTGACATCATTAATGAGGTGCATCAATTTGTGGTGAGATGGCAAAGCCCCTCCCTCCCCATTCACAGCTTTATTTATATCATACAAAAACTGAGCGTTTGGGAATTAAAATTAGATATTTAGTAAATAAATTTCTCATACTATTTTCAACATTAAGAAATCAAGATGCGTTGCATAAAATTATTAAAGGCCCTGATATCTATATGCACCAATCAAATATGGCCCTCTTTAATTGTTATATTTAACATCTAGCACCAATGAACAAGAGAAAAAATATTTGACTGTAAGGAGAGAGTGCTTGAAATGGATACATTACATCCAAGTGACAAAAAACACTAATGTCCAGCTGTCAAGCTAAAGCCCAATCTAGAAAAAATAAACAAGTGAATGAACCAAAGACCTTTAAAATGCTGGTTTCAAACAGTGTAATTTATCTGAACAAATTAAAATAAAAACATCAATCCTTTAACTACAGAAAAAGCATAAGTTTAAAGAAAAAGGGCATTAAAACTTTACTGTCTGCAGCGACATGCTATAGTGTTAATTGGCAGTTTAAGTGTTTGTAGGAATTTTACAAATGCATACGTTAGATAAATCTTACAATAAACTGCAACATTAGATATATTTCTGCAATGGTAAAATATCTATGGTGATGTTGGCTTGCATAAACATCTGTCATAATTTAGAAAAGGCCATGAGCGTTATAACATGATTATCTTTCCCGAAGTTGTTTTGAATTATTTTTCATAACCCTGAGAGTAAAACATTGCATTAATCATTTTCAGTTGGACCAGTCCTACTTTCTGAGATGAAATCAGTTACATTGCCTTGACAATAAATCTTTTAGAACAATTAGTTGAAACTTTTAGAGAATAGTATTTTGTTAAACCTTCTCATGCAATCAGTCAATTTATGATTTAATTTATATATTGAGATTTCTGAACAGTTTTGTAAAGCTTATATGTACCACAATGTTCTCTGTGACATGCAGTGCTTAGTGTTCCTTTGGTTATGTATAAAATCTACATGCACCTCATCTTTTACAAAAATAAAAGATTACATAGAAAATGACCGTTAAAAATGATCTGTAATATCTTTTGCTCAGATTTTCTAAAAAAGCATAGCATGTTTTCTTATTAGTATCTTCCCCAATCTAAATTACATTACATTACAATCGATATACTTTTTTGCTCTTTAATAACATTTTAAAAAATGTGAGTAGTGCTGTTTATGAAAAACGAGAAAATAATTTTTTATGCCCTTTGTCTATAGGACACAGTCAAAATGTCAGAGGAACCATAACATCTCATAAAAAATACACATCACTATAATCTTCCTCTATAAGATTCTTTTCAAGCTCACCAATAACAGAAAATAACTTGCTTTTCCCCATAAATGAAATGATTCAGCATAACATTAAATTCTGTCAGTGTGTTGGAATCAAGTTTTGGGAGCATTAAACATGTTTGCAAACAAATGTACATAGACACCCTCCAGCACACACACAAAAAATCTTTAGCTATTGAATTCTGCAAAAGGGCACTCAATTTCCAACAATAACACTATGCCATTTACCTGTTGGCAGGATTAAAACGCATCAAAATGCCCTGTGTAAAATCACATTTCTTCATACTGTTGTTATCACAAACAAAACACTTAAGATCAAACAAATCGTTCAATAATCAGCCTCTTCTCTTTAGTACAACAGAAAAAATACACCTTCTTGAGGGCAGAGGTTACGAAAACCAATTGCACATCGAACACCACAGTGTCACCAAACCATTGTGAAATCTTTTTGCAATATTGTTATCCCCTTAACGTATAGGAAACGGGTGTATGCGTCGTACCGCTGAGAGAGTCCATGATCGTCCATGCTTTGGGCTCTGAGACCTTTGCTACTTACAGGTTCTGATATATGGAGAGGATTTATGCTGTTCTCAGTGTAACATTCCGGTGGTGCTGTGTTAATTTGTGTTCATTAAAAGTGGGGCTGAGAGCAACAGCAACATCAAGTCAGCTGTAACACTGTCAAGTCATATCATCAATGCAGAACAGTGACAAAAAGATGCTTGACCTCAACACACAAGAGTTTACGCTGAAAAAAGCTGCTGAGTTTGATCCTCCTGGCTAAATGAGTTCCGTTTTTCATGGTGAAGAAGTACCATCTCCATCTTGCCCTTCTCTGGTGTTACTTACTAAAGGCATTACTGTAATAAACACAATTAGTCACTTATCAGTTGTGCTTGTTTACTCCATGTTGTCTCACAATTGGCCTAGACAACTCCAAAAAACTGCAACTTTTAAGAGTGTTGCACATTAAAGAAAAAATATATATGTTTCAAGACCATGTTCAGCATGTCCAAAAGCACACCCCTCAGTTGACATTGGCACTTCAAATGTGTGAGGTTTTTGTCAACTACTTTTAGAAAATCTGACACAAGATGTTTTGGCCAAGTGCTTGTTGTCCTTAGCCAAAGCAATGTGCGTATTTGAGGTAAAATGGCAAAAGCGGAGGCAAAAAATTGACAATATTTTCTGTGCCACTTTTGTTTTCTTGGTATGGATGAGGGACTGTCCTGTAAATAAATAAATGATGTTATGATTAACAACACTGAAAGATAGAAAGCAGAGTACCTTGCATAGATTATTTACATACAAAAACATAAAGCTACAACTGAAAGAGAACAGAACTAAAGATGATTACCTGCTTTTATGTTTAACAACAGAATTAGCTTGGAACCCAGTTGTGGGAGGAACTTTGTGTGGTCGCTGGCCCATTATAACTCTGTCCGCCCTGTATAATGGGGTCAAAGTTGAAGTCAACCAAATCTCCATCCATTAGATCACTGTTAATTATGTATTCCACATCACAGTCCAGGTTTTCGGTGAACATCTCAATATCCAAATCTGTAGGCAGACGATCCTGGGAAGGCATAAAACAGGGTGGTGTAGAAAATTGGCCCAGACCTTGCAGACCCCCATTCCCACCAGGTGAAGTGACAGCTCCATGCTGCAGAAGCCCAGCCCCTGGCACCTGATGCTGGGTCTTTATGCTTGCGAGCTGAGGCTCTTGACTTATACCTGAATGCATCATTCCAAAGCCCATCTGTGAGTGCTGAAGTTGGGGTTGAGGCTGAAGGGACATTTGCCCCACTGTGGTTGTGTCGATGCTCTTGCTCAACATCATTTGACCTGGCTTATGTTGGCTGTTTGACAGAGATCCCCCGAGGCCTAAAAGGCCTCCCTGACTCGGCATAAGAGGATCCATCTGGGTCATCATGACATCGGTGGGTGGGGGTGAATCAGAGGTAAGAAGAGCCTCGAGGCTGGAGGGCACATGAGGAGTGAAACCACCGTGGGACCCAGGACCTGGTAGTGGACTGAAGAGGGAGTTTCCAAAGGTCGAAGGGTTTGTGTTGGATCCGGCACTTGATTGGACTGAGCTTTGTGGCCCTGGTGGCGTTGACCCTTGCGATGCCTTTGTTGACTGCAGCTGTCTAAATGAAGGAAAGCTGGACCCTCGAGGCAGCAGAGTGGATGCAGAAGGCAGCGGCTGAGGAGGGGCTGCGGGGGCCGTGCTCGGGCTGGCACCCCCTTGCGGACCCGCCATTAAGGTAAGCCCATCAATCAAGTCCAGTTCTTCCATTAGAGTCTCAGTTAGTGTTGGAGGAAGATTACCTGTAGAGTAGCCTCCCAGAAGACCATCCTCAGGTAATTCATCTTCATCCTCCTGCCCCGTGGCAATGGGAGAAAGCCTGCCACTAAGCGTGCTGGCATTAGAGCTCGTACGTGGCCTGAAACTCGTCCACATGTCAGGGTCATCCAGGCTGCCGCGAGAGGAGGGGCTGCTGCTGTTCACTCCCCACTTTCCGAACTGGCTCGGAGGTCCAGGACTGTCTGCACCACCGGCACCAGAAACGCCATCACCCGGCATGGCGCCGACAGAGCCAGCCGCTCCAGCCTGCTTTTTAGTTTGTTTTGCCCGTATGCGACTTTTGAGCAGTTTGCTGCTGTTGTCCATCGAGGCGGCGCGGCGACGAGGGGCTTTGCCGGTCTTACCCCCCTCCGGGTTAAGCATCCACCAGGAGCTCTTCCCTGTCGACTCATTGTGCACTCGCAGGAATTTGTTGTGGAGGGACAGGTTGTGGCGAATAGAGTTCTAAAACAAGATGAAAAATACAGACATAAGAGACATAAACGATGCTAAAAATGAAATATTTTTGGTAATATTAATAATAAATACCTTCCAACCAGCAGAACTGTTACTGTCTCCTTTATCCTTAAAATACGGCACTGTTTTCACCATCCAATCGTAGATCTGTGCCAGAGTAAGTCGTTTTTCTGGCGAGTTTTCAATGGCCTGACTGATCAGCTCAGCGTACGACTGATTACCCCAGGCGTTGCGACGAGAGGAGCCTTTCCTAGGCGTAGCTCCGCCCACTCCCGCGAGGACTCCTCCCTCCAAAACTGCAACTTTATCAGGCTCCGCTGTGGTTGGCTGAGGGTCGTGTTTATCTTCCTCGGTGGGCGGAGTCCCAGCGGCAGACTCAGAGCCGTCCGTCCCGCCCGTTTTGACAGCTGAGATGTCGGGTCTAGGCAACGGCCATGTACATGACCTCGGTCTGCTTTGTGGCTCAAAATCTGGGTCAATCGGGGGTACGTTTTCTTCCTCCATTGTGTGATGCAACTCAAACAATTTCTGAAGAAGGTTAGATATAAACTAACTTGCTTTGTGGCGATTAAAAAAAAGTTTTAAAAAATGACAGATTAGGTAATAAGAGTAAATCTGAATACTATTTATAACTATAACAAATCCAGTACTTTTGTTATTATCTTATTTAGGTATATTACACTGCTGACAATTGTATTATATCAGCACAAGGTTATCACAGAGTTTATTCAGATTAATTAAAACTAATATAACATTTAACCGTAACGCACATCGTAATAATCTGAACACACCAATATAGCGTCTGTTAATCCCCTGAATGGAGATTAAAGGGGCCAAATAATAATCTCCTTAATAGTAACTAACATAAACCTACATAGGGCAAACGAGGATAGAAGAGGGGTCTCTTTGTTTATGTAGAAAGAACAAAGGAAATGCACTACACTATTACTGTATTAAAACAGCTGGACTGATAAGAGCACATGTTGAAGTGAAGAATAAGAAATGGGACACTGTGGAGTGACGGTCTGATCTATGACTAAAGTCAAAAATGTATAATAAATCCAAAGTTAAATAAGTACAATTGCAAACCCAATCGTAACATGCGTCCTAATTGCTAAAATAACCACTGTTTCCTATTCTAGCAGCGATGCTTGATTGGCTAATCGCAATTAGACTTAGTAAAAAAAATAGATTACATTACAACCTGCTTATTTCCACAAATAGCGATAAACCACTTTAATATGAGGTAATCGCGTCGTACACTAACCAATCTTGTAAACTAAGTGTCTGCTTTCTGTGTTTGTAGATTCAATTTTAAGAATACTGCCTTTGTAAACTAATTCAAGTGAATGGGAAAGCTGCCTGTCAAAGTCAACTGATCACCTGTCACAATATTATTGAGTTAATCGGGATCCATCGTGAAGTTTAAGTTAAAAACATAAAAACGTAAAGTGTAAAACGAAATAAGTGCATCCCACGTGTGCCCAACACAGACGACAACCAAAAATAAATGAAAAGGGAAGCCGGTGGAAAACTGTAGTTCGCCTTAAAAATTCATAACGCTCGAAATTTTACATTAAAAAAAACAAAATCAATGTCTTACAGGAGTGTTTGATCATAATGAAGAGGGTTTCTGACTTTACCATTAGAAAAAAAACAATCTGTTATTGTCGTTCAAGTTTGCACGGTCCTCCACGCTGTGTGCTGGCGCGTGTCACCATCTGCCATGTTCCTCGAGACGCGCAGCTACACACGATGCTCGCGCGGGCACAGCTAAGCCGAACGTGTCCGTCCGGTATAAGTCATCCAAAATCCAGAAACAGTCGATGTACACCGTATTCCTCGAATAGAGCAAAAGTTGTAGTTTGTTTGTTTCCTGAATTGAGCCGCCAGCTCGTCGGCCTCTGGGACAAAACTCGAAAGCGTAGTTTTACTATGGATAGAGTAACTAGATGGCCACCTAGTTAGCCAACTCCAGTTTTTATGAGTTAAAATGCCTCCGGTTAAAGCCGAAGAAACCAGCTTTTCTTCAATAACCTGGTCGTCTGTTGGATTTAATACTTATTAATTTCCCCTGTGCTGTTAATTGAGATAGGCAAACATCTATTCCTCGTAGATCTTTCTTGTTTTGTTTTGTTTTGACTCGAGGCGAAGACTCCCTTCTGACGTCTGTTTACCACTGCCAGACAACGCGGTCTGCGCACGCGTCAAAGGGATTGATGGGAATTGCAGTCAGTCATGTGACGCGCACCGTAAACACGACCGGCGCAAACCGGGATCTCGAAATTACTATTATGTAATAGTTTCTAAAGTTGTGTGTGTGGAAGAGAAAGGGTTCTGGTGAAGTAAATCGTTTCGTCATTTTTGTAGACATTGGGTCCATTAATAAAGCAAGTAAAGTTAATCATTGGAAGTTAATCATCCACTGAGCCATTAGTTACATTAGAAAATTGCAATCTCATTCAAATTCAACTTCAATTTAAAGCAAGTGGATGAAAGCTGTTTTATAAGTTAGATATTTACATTAGGATGCCATTGTCAGGAAGATATATTATATGTAATTCCAAGCGTGCTTGGGTTTCTACGGATGAACTACTTTGGTTTTCAAATTAAGTTAAAGAAAATTTACATTTTTAAGTGGCTCCTGAAAGATGTTATACAACCACCTCTAAATTTACTCTTTCTAAACAGATTTTTTCCAAGTCGATGTTGTTCGTATTTAAAAAGCCATCAGTGTTGCTACATTAGCAAATGGCTCTGCGATAAGGACTACAATACCCACAGGACCTTCTATATAGCGTTCACCGCTTTCCCAGAAATGGTGGGCGGTAGAGGGTACATAGTATGATGCAACTTCTCAGTACATACTGTACAGTAGAATGGAGCCAAACCCTCTTAAAGAAAAACCTTTGCAAATTGCAAATGACTTTTGACCAAAATATCATTCTAATAAAACTTTTTTCTTACAACTGTAGTTGTTAATTTACTATAATTCTTCTCATTGCCTCCTCTAAAAAAATTTTTTATATTGTATAGTTACCCCTTACTTTTTATCATCAGACAGAACTGTTACAGCACCCTGTACATCACAATATCAGTTATGCTGGCCTTGACCATTTTTTATTTAATCTGACAGGGCAAAAGAAATACAATTAAAAACTAGGTACTTGGACAACGGGAAAGAACTGTAAGTAGTTTGACTTATCAATGATAGAGGTTAATTTATCACTCATTGTGGAAGGAATTCATCATACATTATTAATTTCCTGATTAAATCTCTTCTGCCAACCCCCACAATTGTCCATCAGATACAGTATAGTACTAAGTATTAATTAATCATTATTGCTACAGTAAGCATTATTATTATTATTATTTGACTATACAATTTACCCTGTTGATTTAGAGTAATTTGAAGCATTGTTATCTTACATCTAACTGTCAGATATTTCATGGGAACACCCTCCACAGCAATAGAATAGAGATTATGATTGCATTTCAATTGCAAAACAACTATTTAAGAACTTGTAAAAAAAATGTTGTGTTGTCTACAGAAGCTGAAGCAAAAATGTACCTGCCCTAATTTTGTAAAGTTATATATTGTATTTGTGGAAGAAGGGCAATTAAAAAAATCTTATGTCTTAGATCTTATGTCTGAAATCTTATCTTAAAATTTTTTATGACAGTGTTACAGGAATGTTTTGGAATAAATCTTTGTACATATGCTATACAAGATGTTTATTGTCCATATTTTGATTACACTTTATGTATAAAATGTTAAAAAAGCATTTTGTACAAAAAAGATTTCTTGTTTAAAATATTATATTTCAGACCCACAAATTTAGTATATCGGGGAAACATCATAGGTACCAGAAAAATACAGCAAACGTCATCGTAGGTGTCACATAAGGGTCAGTTTAAGGCCACCACCACTAGAGGGCGATGTTGCTATTGGACTCCTCACGGATCCACGAGGATCTCTGATTGGTCAAGGACTGAACGTCTCGCCCAATCACTAGAATGTCCTCCGTTTTCAAATCGAAACGGAAGTAGCGAGCGATAGCTGTTTTGAGATCTGGTGGTAAGATGATTTTGATTGCGATTTGCGATTGCGATTTGTTTGTGTTGTTTGAAGATGATATTAAATTTGTTAGTTATGAAAAGAACGCATATATTTTTTCTTCAAATTTATTAATTCAAACGGACTGCAGGGAGTATTTATGTTGCTATGGTAGAGACAGTTGACTAGCATTAGAAATAGTTCAAGTGCGTGATTCATTAGAAACAGTATATTTCATGAGTTTATATTTGACATTTTTCCTGTTAATCTCTGTACCTCTTTGTCAGGTTAAATTTAGATCAGCAATTGAGAAATGCATTCCTTTTATGAATTAAAGTTTGTACATACACAGTGAGATGTGTTGTGTGATTGTCGTTAAGTAAGATTCAGGAAGTCACAAAATAATTCCCAGAATGTTTTATTTGTTTCCTTTTAGTGACCCACCTGCTATTGAGATGGAGAGTTTCTTAAGGCGGACGCTTACCCAGACTGGTGGCACCATATTGAGTGGATCATCTCTGCAGAAACCAATTTCCTCCTACCAGATGAAATTGCCAGATGTCTGTTCTAGTTTATATTCAATTGCTGATGAACCATTTCCACAAGTTTCTGGATTTCTTGATGACACAGTCGAACAGTCTTTTCTTCCAAATGAAGCAGGAACTACATTGAATTCTCCTGCTTGCATACCACCACAAAGTATATCAGAGGAATTTTTAAGACCCAAAAATGAGACTTCAAACAACTCTGATCTTAATTGTTTTGTTCCTAGAGAACACGGTCAATTAGCAGATGAAAGCACATCTTCTAAATCACTACAGAATGATAAAGACATTACAACTGAAACAGCAAGCAAAGCAAATGGAGACTGCAGTGATTCCAGCTCTGCCACAGTATCAACGTCTTCTTTAGAGAAATCTGATTTCGCAAGTATGAAGAACAGTACTTTTGATGTGACTCAAGACTTGAAAGAACGATCTGACAACGTTCTGGCAACTATTGATCTACACAACATTAGGGAGAGGAACAACACTTTTGAGTCTGTCCAGTCTCAGGAGCCTAAAGAGGGTTTTGACGTTAGACTTAATTCAACAGAGGATATTGATGTCCCCATTGTAAAGACTGAGTCAGGTAATGCCACTATTGACCTGGTTCAGACACATGACACTAAAGAAAGTTCTGACATCGGGATTAATGCCACAGTGGATATTCCTAATCTGGACTGCACACATGATAAAATAAATTCACATAGTGATAACAGTGGTTCCTCAAACACTACTACAGAACAGCCAAATGAAAAACATGAAGGCACGATAGATATTCAGTCACATGAGCTGGAAGAAGAGAAACGGGATGAAAGCCTTAATTCTACTAGGGAAGTTAAAATAAATAGTCCACTTACAAAGAACTCAGTTGAGACTAATTCAAATGTAACAATGGAAATCGTGGAGCAAACTGAAAGTGTTGCTCAACAAGCCTCGGGTGATATTCATTCGAGCTCTGTGACTACGAAGCCAGGTGAGAGGACTTTTACTAAACTTAATACAACCACTGAATTTGCTTCTCCTGACATTCCCATTTTAAAGAATACCACCATAGAAATTACAAGTACAGAAAAAACAAGCCAGGTTAATGATGGATCCAACTCAGTTATGGATAATGCTGAAACGGGCACTAACAACAGAAAGACAGAAGTTGCGATAAGCACCACAGCTTTTGTTTGCTCTGTAGAAGTTCCCTCTGTCTCTCCTGAGATTAAAGTAGAGAAATGCCCCCAAACAACAGAAGGACCCAGTTTTGTTGACGCTGAATGCATTCAAAACACTGATACAGGCAACATCAGCAGAAACAGTATTTTTTCTCTGGATGACACCCTAGACATGAAGACCAGCTTCTTGGTCACATCCACACCTATCGTCTTTGGCAAAGAATCCAGGTTTGAAATACTGAGAGATGCAAAGGCCACGCCTATGAGAAAAAGACTCTCTGTGATTAACAGCATTGAGGCACATTCAAATGATGACCTCGTTGGTACGAGCCGTCATGATGGAACCGTTGCTGTGCAGGTGGCTCAGGAGAGCGCAAACCGGAGTCAGAAGGTTTCGGCACAAAGCACATCAAGTCACAGTACATCTGTGCCAGCCAATGAGAACAAACCTCCCGTTAAACCTACGATTAAAAGACAGCTACCTCAACCCTCAAAGCTCAGTCATCCAAAATCTGGTCTACCACCAAGGCCGCAGTCATCAGTAGCGGTCAAACCAAAGACTGTCCAAGGGCCACACGTACCACATCAGCCAGATGCATCATCATTATCATCTCTAGTTGGCAACAGGAAGGCAGGGCAGCTGACCAAAGTAAAAAACATTGGAGTTGTCAAGAATACACAGTCAGCCACCACTGTTAAGGTAGAACACTGTATAATTTACTGCTTTATGCAAGTTTGAACCAGTTTACATTTTTGAGTAATTTCAAATTTTAGTTACACCTCCAGACTCTGATTTTATTGAAGGTTTAATGGAATTATGTATGGATGTTTTTTTTTAGCAGACATTTATGGTTTCTTCTGTCTCTGGGTGTAATTCCACTGCAGGTGAGTTGTTTACACATACACACATATATGTATTTAATTTCTGTGCAGCTGTGCATTTGTAACCTGAAATGTTGTTATAGTTTTAAAACCTTCAGGCTCCAGTATACCACAAATGAAACCATCAGGGCTACAGCCTCCAACTCGGAAAAGATTGGCCCTTAAAACCCCACAAACTACACGAACCACTTTAGAAACCGCTCATCCTCTGTCCAGTAATAAACCTACAGGATTACCAGGTACTTTTGATAGTGAGATCTGTCATGTATTTTAGATCTTGTAATTGTGGTTTAGAACAGGTTTACAGAGAAAGTATTACGTATTACATAAAATGAAGTGCTCTGCTATTATTAAGAAAAGTTATGTCCCTCTAATTCTATCTATAAAAGGTATGAGGACGAGGAATTCACTGCTCCCCAGTCTGAGCCAAAAGCACTTGAACAATGATGATTTGCCTTCAGCAAAAAGAAAACGAATTGGTGCGATCTCTTGTCATTTATTCTTTAATGTATTTTTTCATCCCTATATATTAGTGAGACTAATTTCTCTCATAAGAGCGGTGATGGGTAACATGGAAACCCAATTAAAGTACTAATTAGTTAAAGGGATAGTTAATCCAAAAAATGTAATTATATCATCATTTATTTACTCTCTTTCGAATCCTGTATGACTTTATCTCTACAGAACATAAAAGAAGAGATTTTGAGAAGATGTTTGGAAGACTTCAATTGTGTGAATACAAAACCACCAAGACATTTCTCAAGAATTATCCTCTTTTGTTCTGTTTCACAGAAGAATGAGTCATATAAAGAATGACATGAGGGTGAAATAATGATAAAAAATTTTAAT
Organism: Beaufortia kweichowensis; assembly: GCA_019155185.1. NCBI lineage: Eukaryota > Metazoa > Chordata > Actinopteri > Cypriniformes > Gastromyzontidae > Beaufortia > Beaufortia kweichowensis. The sequence goes on along the minus strand of CM032803.1, from coordinate 7,926,072 downwards.
TTTATGTCAGCTATCCCTTTAATGATGATTTTAGCAGATGGTGAACCTTGTAAATTACAGTTTAAAGGTTTGAATGTGCTGGTTTTAAACTGATAGGGTTATATTATATGATGTACATATTGTTGTTTAAAATATAAAAATTAGAAGACAGTAAACACAATTAAAGCGATGTTTAGGAGGATCGATAATTGTTGAAATTTGTGAATTCCTCAAAATGACAAAAATGTCATACCTTCAACAATTTCTACATCTGTTAACAAGGTTGACTCTGTGTAATTTTATATGATCAGGTCACGGTATATGGTCATGTAATTGACTGAAATGTCCTGACAAGAATAACACATTTCGCACTTGATTGCAAAGACTCTTTCTAATATATGTCTTGTCCTTTTGTATCAGCTGCACCTAATGCTTTTCATACGGTAGATTGTGATTCTGTGCAACCAGCCGAGGCAGCGCATGAATCAGGTGGGTTTATTATCTTATAGCTCATGTGATGAATTTTGTTGCCCACAGTGTCTCATCTCTTAACTTCTTCCTCCCAGATTGTGGTAATTGTTTACAGCATCGAGAAAAACTTGAGAGGTTCCTTCAAGAGCTAATGAAATTACGATCAGGTATTCGTTTTATTTCTCCTCCTCATATGAAGACACTTTTCTTGTTTACTTCTGAATGTTTTCACAATCTTTTATAGAGTGTAAAAACTGGGGACCATTGCACGAAAAACTTGAGAGGTGTGTGGAGGAAATGAAAAGATTTTAAGCAGGTATTACAGCTATGACATTTTTTAGCTTTTAACACTATATTAAATATATTTTTTTATGTTACCTAATCCACATCAGTGTTGTTGATGAAAAGTTTTTAATCTCTCTCGCCCTCTTCTCTGCCACACATAGGATAAAAGAAGAAAATGTACAAGGAAATTTTTATTTTATAATAGTTGTGAAAATTATATGCATTTATATATGCTTCTTATGCTGTTTGTTAATAAAATGTAATCTAAATATTAAACATTTTCTATTTTGTCTGGATTTTTAAGGTATCATTGACTGTATTTTGAGGATTCTATTTGTTATCTTTTTTTTAATATGTAATATTAAAAAGGATTAAATCGCATTCCTTGTTAAAAACAGTGACCGTCGTCTCTGACAACAAGTAAGGGATGACGTTTTAGATGACGCTAAAGCTGAAGGCGTCATGAACGTCCTTAAAAGGCATATTTCCGAACGGATATATCGCTCGTGTGTCACTCACTCATTCAAGTGCTCATTTTACGCCACGCGTCGACCGATCTGCTCATCTTCTCAAAAGGGTAACTATGTTACTAACGTTTATTTCTCTAAAGACAAATACTTTTTCTTTCAAATATGTAAAGTACAAGTTATTGGTTAGCAATGAAAATGGCTCGTTTTTGTTTTATTGATGCTTCTTAAGATGTTATGCGGAAATTACACACGTTTTTCAATATTACATTCTCGTGGTATTCGTTGGCGCGCAACTGTACAGAGCAATATATATATGGTTCAAAACGTTTGAGCAGGTTTGTGTACAGTTTGCACAATTAACAATTGCTGAAACCCAATATAAAATGATTACAAAATAATTTGTTTGTAAAACGTTGCGATCAACAGCAAGGTTTTCGTATTAGATATTTTATTTGTAAAGAGACCACCCTCTTAAGATCCTCATCACTTTGTTTGAAGGTTTAGAGAGTTTTATATCACAGTCTTGATATACTTAATATAACGCAATACTAACAAAATTAACAATACATATTATTTTTACAGTAACATATTTATTTTTCCTGCTTGATTTCACCTAAACATCTCATACCTAATGCCTTGTTAATGTACATAAGCTTGTTTTGAGGTCCAAGCAGTTTTTCTTTACACATTTAGCTGTGTGGTGTTTTGATGCTACAAATTTTTTGCTTTGCCTTAATGTAAACATGTTAAATATAAGAAATACATTATGATTAATATAAAACAATTCTTAAAATGAAATTGTTTTGCACAGTGAAAATAAATAGTTTCTAGCAGAATGTATCATTAACACTACCTGTTCCTGCTTGACCATGTTAAATGCTCTGTCATATGTTAGTTGCTTTGGATAATCTCTCCTAATGTTATAGATAACATTATCTATATACAATAAGGTTGTATTTGATAACGTTAGTAAATACATTAGCTAACATGAGTTAACCATGAGCATTTTCAGCATTTATACATTTTTCTTGATGTTTGTTAATGCCAAAATAATGGTTCATGTTTGTTAATTGTGCATTAACTGCTGTTAACAGACACACCTTTTGGTGTTTAAAAATGTAATAATAAATGCTAAAATTAACATGAACTGAGATTAATAAATGCATAATAAGTTGTAAAGTATTATTGATGTTCGCTAATGCTTCAAGTAATGTTAACAAACACAACCTTAGGCAGAGTAATGTTCAGAGTCTGTGTGTCTCATTTACTTAATATTACAAACCCTCTTGAATAATGAATGTTCTAATCAGGGTTATTCAGTAGTGTCAATGTTGAGGCAGTGCTTTTGGTTAGGTAACTCTTAATCGTATCAATATTTTACAATAATAGTGATCGATTTAGCAGATTTCCATCACCCTACTGTGATTTCCTAAGCATGTCGTGCTTTAGTTCAGGTTTGTTTACTATGTCTATTGTGCCACTTGTGGGTTTTATGTAATGCCCCTTATGCTAAATGCATTTGAAGTTACCGTTCAAATGACGTCATGGACTTGCACGGAAAGAGGTGTACTTTACTGAGTAGTAGACCTGTAAGACCTCAAAAGATGTCATCCTTCTTCATTGATTAGCCTTGTTTCATCATGTCATGAACACTCAGGAGTTAGTTAGTTAGTTATAACCATTTGTTTAAAAGGCAGATGTAGCTTTACTTCTTGTTTTGTAGTTGGTACCATAAACGGGATGTGATCAAACACTTTAAGCTAATAGACAGACACCTGCCTGTTCTAGTGCCAATACCATTATAAAGAAACCAGACTGTTTCCTCCATCTACAACTGTGTAACATGAAGTGTTTTTATTTGGGTTTTGTATCGAAATGAATAAATTCACAATAGCGTGTCTGATCTTTATAAAATATTAATCACTCATCTGTCAGGGGGTGATTTACCTCTCTACACTCCCTTGCTAATTGTATACCATTATTTATTTCTGTTGACCTAGAGGCTGTCCCTTTCCCATTTCACCCATGATTACTTTTCATCAAGCCAAAAGAGCAATCAATCAGTTTGGTCTTGTCTAAAAATTATATTCACACCCACGCCAGACCTTTATATGTGGGATTCAGTTTGTACTTTATGAATTGCATTTTAATTAACTGGGGTGTATACTCATAAACTTCACATCAATCATATGAGTTGTTCATGAAGTAATTGTTCTGTGGGTGTGTTGGTAAACATGCAAAGGCAACAGACCTTTGTGACATCACACATGTGATTATTAAAACTGCAATGTTTAAGAATAGCACTTCACATTTGCCTGTCAAACAGATAGTTGCAGAGATGCTAAAATAGACAGACCAATATTTTGATACCACCACAGTGTGTGTTACCTTTCCTAGGACTTACAAATGGCTTATGGTTGTCTTTACCTATTAAACAGGGAAGGTTTTTAATATAAAATTTGACAAACTTTAATGTCCCTATTAAGTCTAATTGCTCCAATTAAACAAAATAAGAAATGTCTTAAAATTAGCAAAGAAGGAAATATTTCTTACGAGAAGACATTCATGTTGCTTCTCACTTCCTTGTACCATCAGCGTTCTTCTAGTCTCATCGACGTGAGTCATCATCATGGCCGGGAATAAACTGTCCTCCTTCGGCAAGATGCTGCTGAGACGTCGTGCGCTGAACTCCACTCAGGACGAAACCCGGTTCTCTCGCTGTCTCACCACACTGGACCTCATAGCCCTTGGCGTAGGGGCAACACTGGGTGCGGGTGTTTATGTCCTGGCCGGGGAAGTGGCCAGAGAGAAGGCTGGGCCTGCCATTGTGCTTTCTTTCCTCATTGCAGCTCTGTCTTCTGTCCTTGCCGGGCTGTGCTATGCTGAATTTGGTGCACGGGTTCCCAAAACAGGATCTGCTTACTTGTACAGCTATGTCACAGTGGGTGAAATATGGGCCTTCATCACGGGATGGAACTTGATTCTGTCATATGTGATAGGTGAGCATTTGGATAGAACATTTATTCAGGAAACCCTGTGGTCTGCAGTCATGTCTTATGGAACACTTTTCTCTTTTAAATCCAAATATACTAATTTTTCATCAGCTCCCAATAGGTATCTCCGAATTCACGTCCAAGAGTCAGATGTAATTATAGATGTGTTGAAGTGAACTTGAAACTGTTTGAAGTGTTTACTTCCTCTTGAAATAAGGGCTCTTGACATGATAGAAGAGATTAAGAAGGCATCTACTCACAGTGATGTATGTGTCGCTCTCTGTTTCACAGGCACAGCTAGTGTGGCAAGAGCTTGGAGCTCAACTTTTGACAGTCTAGTGGAGAAAAAGATCTCTATCTTCTTTAACGGCTCCATGTCAATGCCAGACACTGGAAAAGTGTTAGCTGAGTATCCAGACCTGTTTGCCCTCATCCTGGTCATGTTACTTACTGGTGAGAACCTTTTCATTCCTGATACACTTCCGAGCTGGCACATTACAAGCTGATGTTATACTGATCTGGCCTCACAATAAAATCCAAAGGAAAACAATTCTTTGTATCATACACAGCAGCTAAATTGAAGTTATTAAATAATTTAGGAGAAGCATTTTTAAACTTATTTACTTATTTTCCTTCACCTTGGCATGCAAAAGACTATAACAGTGTGATTTTGCTACTTGTCACCTCCTACGCTGTAGGATTACTGGCATTTGGAGTGAGTGAGTCTGCACTTGTCAACAAGATCTTCACAGGAATCAACCTGTTGGTTCTGACATTTGTCATTATATCAGGCTTTGTGAAAGGCAACACTGCCAACTGGAATCTCACTATGGAGGATTATATTAACAGCACCAGCCAGTTACAAACAACACAGTGAGTCAAACCGCCTCAACTATTAAACTTAGAAGTAGGCACAGTGATAGAAATCAGGGAAGTACAGTTTTAAAATTTGGGTTAGTTTTTTTTTTACTAATCACAGATTGTTGTATTTTTGGAAATAATGATGAATGTAATAAAATGTTTGATCAGCGATATTAAAAAGCAAATGACATGACAAGTAAATATGAAAGTTTTTTTTTAACTTTTAGGGAAATTGAAAAACACTTCGGCTCAGGCGGCTTTGCTCCATTTGGCTTTACTGGAGTCCTTTCCGGTGCTGCCACATGCTTTTACGCCTTTGTGGGTTTTGACTGCATCGCTACTACGAGTAGGTCAAGCTAAACCTGTTATGTAAAACTAGTATGTCTTCCTTGTAAAAATTCTCACTCCACTTTTGTTTTAATAGGTGAAGAGGCCAAAAATCCCATGCGTTCCATTCCAATAGGCATAGTGGCCTCCTTACTCATCTGCTTTTTTGCGTACTTTGGAGTGTCAGCAGCTCTTACCCTCATGATGCCCTATTACATGCTGGACAGACAGAGTCCACTTCCTGAGGCCTTCCAATATATACACTGGGATCCTGCACGCTATATAGTAGCTGTGGGTTCTCTGTGTGCACTTTCCACCAGGTACGTTTCATTTCAAAAGGCAATAATTACATTTATGTTATAATATTCACTCAAAGATGACACCATTCACTTCCGTAATGTGATCTTTCCTGGCAAAACAAAGTATTCATTGTGACAAAAGTGGGGCGGGACCAAAAGTACTAGTATGTACTTTTACATACTAGTAGTACTACAAACAGTTTCACAGACTGGGTGTAAATTCCATCAGCGTCTATTGTTATCGGTTTTACATTATATAAAGGTATGAATGAGTCTTCTCATGCAATTAATATCAGTGTTGATTACTTCCCCTCTGACTGTGGTTAGGTTTCTTAATCTGTCAAATTAAAAAAGCATTTTGAATTATTCATCAGTGTAATTAAATGAGATGTTTATTTAATGCAACATTAGCCTGTTAAATCTGGCAGGAAAATGTATGATTTATTCAGAATGTGTGTTAATTTTGTTCTTTAGCTTATTGGGCTCCATGTTTCCTATGCCTCGTGTGATTTACGCTATGGCTGAGGATGGTTTGCTTTTCCGCTGCCTGTCCCGCATGCACAAGAAAACAAAGACTCCCATGCTGGCCACCATCGTGTCTGGCATTGTTGCAGGTACAGCTGCATTTTAATTTGTGTTATGACTGTCTGCGTATTATTACTGTTTCTCTGAATGTGATTAACTTTTTTTCTCCCTGTAGCTTTGATGGCCTTCCTGTTTGACCTCGATGCCTTAGTGGACCTGATGTCCATTGGGACCCTGCTGGCGTATACTCTGGTCGCTGTGTGCGTACTAATTCTGAGGTTAGTGTGCGCTTTTTCTATACACACACGGTGAAATAAAAACAGAAACTGTTTTAATTCTGAATTTATTGTTCACAGGTACCAGCCAGGCAGTCTTGGCTCCAGTGGTGTAGATGCAAAGGCAGTGGAACTACAGAGGTTGGAGACAAAAGGAGCCATGGCAGATCTGGATAGTGGAGATGAGTACGGCCAGGAGCTAGAGACAACACCACTTAAGGAGAGGTTTCTCATCAGACTGCTGGTGCAGCCCAGCTGTGACGTGCCAACCAAGACTTCTGGCGTTATTGTTTATTCTGCAACAGGCATCATCTGTAAGCATTTCCTTGATCTGGTTCATGACTTATTTTTGGAAACTTATTTAGAAACAGATTTATTTCCTGGAGCAACAATTGCACTTTGAGGAAGTGTAAAAGGATGTTGGCTTCTGCATGGCATCATAATGTGATATGCGAGTTCATGAATTGAATAGGTGGATGAGCATCTTCCCTTGTTCTTTTTCAGCTGTGCTTATCACTTTGCTGTGTGTGGTGCTGGCGGTGTGCAGAGAGCAGGTGGGGCAAGGGAACCCTGTTCATATCACTGTGGTTGTTATACTATCTCTAATGTCCTTCATCTGCATCCTTATTATCTGGAGACAGCCTCAGAGTAAGGAGGTCCTCACCTTTAAGGTAAAGACTCTTTGAGGTTATTGTACATGTACATGTTGTTATTCATCATGAGGTTATTCTTAAGATGATTTAGTGTTTATAATTTTCTATGCATTGCAGGTTCCTTTGCTCCCCATTTTGCCATTGGTCAGTGTCTTTGTAAATATTTACCTCATGATGCAATTGGACAGACATACATGGATTCGTTTCGCAGTTTGGATGGCTATTGGTGAGTTACGTTATAGACTTGCAGTCTATTGTAAAATTAGATTAGTCAATCAGAAACCATGGTTATATTTTTTAAATCATCTAAATATTTTTAGTTTCTGATAGTATTATGTTAGCAATTTTAACTTTGTGCCTATGTCTCAATGTATTTCTAGGTTTTGTTATTTATTTTGCCTATGGAATAAGGAACAGCTCTGAAGGTAAAAATAATTCCCTGCAAAAATTTGAGCCCATTCTTAAAGGAAAGAAACCAATCTATCTGACTGAAGATGATAGTGAAGTTGAGGGGGCTACACCCTAGGAAGAGAAACTGGACTGGTGTGGCGACTGCATCAGTTTCACATTTGCACCTTATGTTTCATCTGTTTCAAAAACGGACAAAACATGTTTTATTCAAATGCTGTTTACAGTAGGTCAACTGTATATTTCTAATTGTTTACCTTGTGTCAATGTGTAATGCTAATGTTACAAAGTATATTTGTGTGGACCTTTCATATGAACAGTTTTTGATCTGGTCCTAAAAGGACTGGAAGTTTTTTTGTCACCAGATCAGGTGGGGCAGAAACATTGGACAAGTAAAGGTGCTGGTTGAAAAGAGTATATTTTCTGCCTGTTCCCTGTGGACGTTCTCTGGTCATTTAAGGTGACTCTATTCTTCCATTAGGAATTGAATTAAGTTAAAGAAAGTTAGTTTGGAAAGTATATATTGTGCTTTTTATCTTTTTTGTTGTTGTTGTACTTTACAAACGTGATATGATTGGAAAAAATAATACATAAAAACAATGTATTTGTGATATATTTAAAACTACTATAGATTTTGTCAGTAGTTTTCTAATTGCAAAATGATATTGTATATTTTTGTGAATGTGTAAATATATTTATGTACCTGTGTACCATTAACTTTGGATTTTCTTACTTTGCTTTTCATGTTTTTTGTAAAAACATTGGAATATAAATGCTTGTTTTCTTTATGAAAACTAGATCAGCGGTATTGGATTATGTAAATTTACTTTCCTAAAGTGTTTTTACGTTTTTAATGGGATATGGTATTTTTGTGACATGAACATTAAAGCAGATTAATATATGGCACTTAACAGCGTATCTATAAGTCATTATTATTGGCTACAAACATGTCACTACAACATTTACACTACGCTGCTGTGCAGATTAGTTGAAAGCTTTTCATCCACTTTTTATTAAATTAAAACTGTATCTGTTACAATATGAATCAGCAGTAAGCCTGTGATCTTTAAAGAGATGCTTGAATTATTATATTTTTTTGTAGTAATGTTTATGTGGCTCACTACTGTGTGACTCATGCTTATTCAGAAGTATGGCTACCTTAACAGAGCACACATATCTGTTTACTGTATTGTAAATATAATTGTTTATGTGTATATGTCTTGTTCCTTTGTAAATAGCCAACTTAATGTGCCTTCATTATTTTACTATTATCAAGGTGTTATCAATAAAATAGTAATAATGTCCTATTTCTTTTCTTTTTAATTGTATTATTGTAGTAGAAAATTTCTTTTTTGAGTTTTCTTGTTTGCACAAAATATGTTTATAAAAATATATATATAATATTTATTAAATTATAATATGTATTTATTTATTTACTTATATTAAGTGTTAAATTCTAATAATACGTTTATTAATTTTAATAATATAATGTCAATTCATAAATAATTATTAAATCAATAATTTAATATAAAATGTATTATATTTAAAATTATACATTATATATAAAGGAGTACGCAGTAAACAGAAGAAAAAGTATACTATCTAAAAATAGAGACACATTCCTCCACACAGCCTGTGAAATGACTGCCATTCTGCAAGGTGCGATCAAAATGGAGATCTGCCTTTAAACTACAAATCCCATAATTCTCTGCTCTGCGCTTCCTGCATATATGGCCAGCTGACTTCCGGTGTCTTTAAATTCTTAGCCATTAATCTGCTCTTAGCGCTGTTAGTGTTTTTAAATTACGTTAGACGCGATAGAACGATGGACATTCCCATCAGTTAATTAATGATTACGATCAAACGAGCCTTCTCGATCTAAAGCCAGTTTCTGACCGGATCACAGCCTGTCGTTGGATACATCGCGAGCGATCCGTGTTCGTCTTCGGTTCCTCTTTATTTTTGCCGCAGTCAAGAGATTATTCCAGCTCGAGGCCAGCGGACGCGCTTTCTCTCTGTCTGCTTGTGCAGCCTTTTCCCATCTATAGATTCACTTCTCTTGTGTTTTAATGTAGTGTGCATCATCATTTTGATGCATCTTTGACCTTGGAGTGGTAGATATTTCTCCTGCTCGTCTTGTTTGGTTTGGTGGCTGATTCGCAGGCGGATCTGGTCGACTCCAGGATTCACTCTCTGGCTGATATATGTATAATGCTGATCGCACCTGTTTGACTGCGAATTAAGCTGAGCAAAGGTATGTGTTATGTGTTTTTGTTGCCTTTCTAAAACATTACCTGTCTACACCATTAAAATTCATTTTGTGTGTGTGTGTGTGTTAGCCATACACATATATTTATGAGCCTGTAGATCCTTCAGGTGGTCAATGTGGGACCACCATTTGCTCAGTAATCTCAATTGATCACTTGCTTTCTAGCAGTTATTTACTTGCTATTCACCAGCTTGTTATAAATCAATGTGTATAGGAATGTATGGTCATGTAATACGTTTGCATTTTCTTTGTAAAACCTGTTATTTAAATGAGTGACTAATGTTAATTCAGAGTTAGACACTGAACTGTGTATGGTAAACAAATCTGTGAGACATGTTGTGAATGATTGACTTTGTACTAGGCTGTGCGAGGCAGAGAAAGGCCAGAGGCTAAAGTCACATACTGAGTCTTTGTGCCGGGTTTGTGGTCCTCTCATACTGCTGGTCATCCATCGATTCCTGGCTGCCCTCCACCTCTGATCACAGCCATGAGCACTGTGAGTATGACTGAAACTTAAAACCAGACCTTCCTTTACGTTACACAATAGAAGAAGTTGGTTGGGTGATGGCATTAGATTGGTAAAGCATCAAGCCATCATTTTTAGATGATATTTAAATACAAATATCTTAAAGGTATGAACATTGTGTCATTTGTTTTACCATCAAAATTATATTTTTCTGTGGAAAAAGGCAGAATGTCAAGGCTCCTTTTCTTACCCCATTTTTAGTCTAATTGAAGTGGATGGTGATTATAAGCGAGAAAACATGAGTATATAAATATGTATTTCGAAGTTATTCAAAGTAAATGTTAAGCTTAGGAAGATTAAAACTTCAGTAAAAATCTTGCCCTAATTCTGTCCCAAATACAACTGTCCAAATTGTATTTCTGTTTTTTACAACATACTTTATTAGGTATTGGTAACAAACATAAACAAAAAAATAAACGTCTTGTTAGTGCTGATATGTTTAGACATTAGAAAAGTTAAGCTTTTATGTGAGGTCGAGGTAATAAAACAAAGACCATGTGTTGGATGTTGCCATCGCAGTACTACTTGTTTATTTGAGGCTTGTTTTTGTTTGTGTATATGTTGATGACTTTAGGATCTTAGCAGCTTGGCAGGGTTGGAGTTGCGAGTAACATATTTAGGATAATGCATATAGTATAAGCTGTGAGATTATAGAGGTGTTTATGTACTGATTCTGGGGCATTTAAGCAGATTTTGTGTTTGTCAAGGCTTTAGAAACTGGGGCACCAGGAGGTGTTTATTTGTGTGCTATGCCCTCTTGTCTATATTACCCCTAACAGATTTGTCAATAACACTTTAAATCCAACAATTAGTGAGGGAAAGAGGATGAGAGCTTTATTGGGAGGGGGCTTATAGTGTTTGTAAACAGTCTGTTGGCATGACGTCATTCAACCTCTTTGTTCCCGTCTCAGATCCCTTTAGGTAAAAGCTGAATATTTTCAGGATTGTGTGAATGGGGGTGGGGTGTCCTACATTACACATGCCCTCTGCACAGGAGCCTGATTTTACTAGAGGTTAGGGCATTGGGGGGGTCCTGCTTTCAAAGCTTTAGGTGGCACGTGGTTTGAGAGGATGAAGAGGTCGTCCTTTTCCTGTCATGTTGAATGCTGGCACTGTTTGGGTCATGACCTGGACTGCCGTCACATCAGGGTGAAATATAAACTTGAAGTCCCTCCCGCTGCGAGCTGGTGAGCTGGCACCACATGATGTTTATATTAGGCCAAGAATGTCGTTTTTGTGCAATTTCTAGTATTGTCTTGAGAGTATAAGCGATTCTCTTGCACAATTTTTAAGAGCTTGATGAGGAAGTTAGTCTTTTCTCACTTCCACTTTTTTAGAAATGTGTTTTAATGTTAAAGGTGCTCTGCTGATGGGTTGCATGTTCATGAAGCATGTTTTGGTTCATTTTGTGCTATGTGGGTTCAAACACAGCAGTGCCAAGACTAACTGGCTCACCTTCTCAGGTCCCCTCCTTATTCTCCATCTGATTCTGAACGAAAGCATTAAGCCTCAGCCAAGCTTTACACACAGATTCAGGCTGATGTAATGTTTAAATTGCAGTCATTGAAAACCATGAAAGGGGGGAAAAGTGTGTTTAAATCCTGCAAAAAAAATGTGAACAAGGGACTCTTTGGAATCTGTTACTTTCCAAGTTAGGCATACAAAGTTCTTTGTCCTATTTTTATTTTTGGGGAAAGTATTAGGCTGGCACAATATGTACCTTATGTACTTGGAGTCTCATGATACTGTTTATTTTTAAAGAATGTATTGAAATTTCATATCAAATTTACTAATCAGGAAATAACAGTGAGGATGGCATGATGCTCCAGGGCTGTTGAGATGATGTTTCGTGCAAGTTTGCAGAATTGCTTTGTCACCATGTCTCATGCTTCTTTTTCGTTAATATGTAATGAATTTTTGTTGTCGTTTGGTTATGTAATGTCTAAAAATTAAATAATTTGCCGGTATTGTTAAAGATCATGAATAGTGTTAAATAAAAAAAATTAAAATCTATTTGCATAATGTGGATGAGCCAATGAAAATGTTGGCAGGGCAAGTAAAAATTTGAACTGCTGGCCCAAAACGATCAGCAGAAATGATCTTGCTGTGTAAAGTCACAGTGTGTAAATGTTTGTATTTTGGCTTATGGTGTTGTATGTGTTGGCTTGTGGCAAATAGCATGAGGTGTTATTAATAAAGCCTGCGCAGTCATTGTGTCTGTCTGTTGTTTTTAATGTGACTCGTGGAGCGAATCTATTGTGGTAATCCACCGTGCTGTCTTCACCCCCTGCTGCAAAAGGTTATGCATGGGCCATGTAAATTTAATAACTCACTTCTGGGTTGTCTGAGACACCTGGGGTTGTTGATGGGGCGCCTAGAAAAAATGGGGGGGTACATCTCCACTACATAAAAATGTGTCAACGGCGCTTTTTCTCTGTTACACCCTGCCCCCCAATCCCCATCAGAGATGTGATCGTTTCTCGGGAACCTTTTAAGATGGGAAGCAGATTGTTGCAGTCTTATAGCTGAATGTAAATCTAATTAGAAAGGAATTCCCATTTCTGCAAAGGCCTCTGCCGGTCATTTTATGTTATCTGGGCTGAGACTGATTGAAGGGTCATTAAGGTCTGTTTGGTGAAAATGCCACAACATCTCTAGGTTGTACGGCAAAAAATTTAATTTGTTTCTTCTTTCCTTTAATTGGCTACAGGTGAATCTTCGGCTGATTCTTGTGAGTGGGAAGACACAGGATTTCATCTTCTCTGCTAATGATTCTGCTACAGACATCGCCCGTCATGTCTTTGAAAACTGGCCAGCAGGTACGTTTTGAATGATTATAATGGTACATGTTTATTTCAGCAATGGAACAGAATCTGAAATTGATTGTTGTACATATTGGCGACACCAGTCTTTTTCATCAATATTTATGATGAAGGTCTAAGATTTGTATGGTCATTTTTATACATACAGTTGCTTAAATAGGCTTAATTCTTTCTTGACTGTATTTTACCTTTTCGATTTGACAGTATTAGCATCTTTTTTTTTCATTTTTATCATTGTCTTACAATATTTCTTTTAATGTATCTTGCAACTGAACATGTTAAATCTATTTCATGAAAGTAGATAGTGATCAGTGGAAATCAAAATATGTTAAAAAATAAAAATATCAATATATTTATGTTGGAAAAATATTTTATGATTGTGGTAAAGCAAGGAATAATGTACAACCAGCTGGTTGATTTTGCAGAATAAACCCAAACAGGTTGATATTCACAAACACGTGAATAAAATATCAGACACAAAATATTGATTTTGTTATTTTGTTTTGTTAGCTTATTTATAAAAAAACAAGCCTTCCAAAAAGGAAAACATTTCTTATTGGCTTTAGATTGTCGGCCAAGACACAAAGTTCAAACAATACAGATACACAATTTGGTATAATCATTTGTAATATGCCTAATTATTAACATTATTAAGATTATAGTGAATTTATTTGTAAGCAAATCATTATTTAAGTGAGGTTGACTCACGGTACCCAAACAAACCTATGTTATTAGTTGTTATCTGGGAATAACACCTTGGAGTGTCACAATCAGAATAAATTATTCCAGAGCACCGTGTAATAAAACGTAATAACTGTTGTTGCAGGTTGGGAGGAAGAGCGTGTGAGCAGCCCAAGCATCCTCAGGCTCATCTTCCAGGGCCGCTTTCTGCACGGCAATGTCACACTAGAAGGTGAGCACTATAATACACAATACAGATGATCAAAGATTATTTCATATGATGGTGTTGAACTATGGTAAAGATCAGAAGCTGTGAAATTAATTTGGGGAATGTAAATAACTTGGATATATCTTGTATGCATCTTTTTGATTAATAGCTCTGAAGTTGCCCCCTGGCCGAACAACTGTCATGCACTTGGTTGCCAGAGAAACACTGCCAGAACCTAATTCTCATGGTAAGAGTTGATATGTTTCATTGGAAGGTTTCCGCTGCTCTAAACACAGCTAAATGTCCTTGGCTTTCTTATCCAAATCTTTTTAGTATTTAATGACAAGGGCATAACAGTTATTGGAGGACTCCTGCCAGGTAGCGACTGGCTCCAGGGGTTTAATCTTCCGGCTGATTGCAGGAATTAGGATGCAGGACACACAGTCATAATAAATCCCTGGCACAAAGCTTTATCCATGAGACAAAACAATACCGTCTGTAATATTAGATATGTTACTTACCTCTACAGTTTAAAGAGTTACGTTTGCTTTAAATGTAGCTTTCCTGTACCTCAGTTGGTAAGAACGTGCTATTTTAATCCCATGAGTTTGATCCCAGGGTTTACACATATTTATACAAAAATGTATAGTATAATGCACTGTAGGTCGCTTTGGATAAAAGCATCTGCCAAATGCATAAATGTTATGTTGTTACTGTCAGGGTGAACCTGAAGCTTTTTTAAGTTGACATGGAAAAACAGGTTAAAATATAAAACATACTTATGTTGATTTTATTGATGTATTTTTTTCAGATACTGCACAAAGTACAATAAAATGTATAATATTAGTTAAATATTATGTAATTTACTTAATTATAAAATAGTAATGTATAGTAATAGTAGTGTACCATTTCTTGTACTGCTTTCTATTATTTTTATTTTGTGTTAATGTACACAATGTGCCTGTAATATAATAAAAATTACACATGGGATATGTTGCAAGTGTAAACTTGACCTGCAACACATCACATCTGTTTTCCCAGCAGGTTCATGTTCAAATTCCTTCCATCCTCTTCACATTTGACTACAAATTTGCATTTAGATCTCAGATTTCAGATGGAGCTTTTTTGTGCCTTTGTGTTGTTGGCTGTTACTCAGTATTTTTCATCTCTGTTCTTAGGTCAGAGGAACAGGGATAAGACTACAGAAAGCAGCTGCTGTCTGCTACTGTAGAACACAGAGAAAACCTTTACCCACCACCACCTCCTTTTTCCTCTCTTGTCTGTTCACCTACCCGTGATGCATTCTGGATAATCACAGAAGAGCTCCAGGGAATGTGTGACTGGGTTTTCATTCAGTGTTTCTGCTTCGTGTAGTGGCTGGGGACTCTTCTGTGCCAAGCTTATCAAATCTGATCATGTTTGCCTTTGTTGGTTTTCTTGTTTTTGTAATTCGTTGCCAAAATTACTTTAGTAATTACAAGTAAAACGTGGCCATTTGTTTGCAGGCCTTCTATGAAAATATTAAACTGTGGAATTTGAATTGTGGAAATACACAAATCATTGAAAGGAAATTATGTACACAGACGTGTGAGCAGGTTTTTGGCATCACACGTGTGACTGGACGAGGCTTAACATGCGTCATAATCTCAGACTTTTGATTGCACTTAACACGGATCCTTATCTGAAGTCACTATTTGTGTGTTATAGTCTTAATCCTCCCGGCCTGCCTCAAACAGAAGGAGTATCCGGTGATGAAGCGTGACTAATGCGAACTCCAGTCTGTTGTGGTGTACCAATGGGAGTCTGCTTTAACACTGGATTAAAAATTCAGTGTACCATCACCATCTCTTTGTATGCCTTTGTCTTAGGACCAACTGAGAGTGGATCTCAATCGCCAGACTCTCTTATTGACGAGTTGTCAACACCTGTGCATGACCTTAGTCTAGTGTTTCCTTACCCCGGGTGTGTACCAACCTTCTCTAAAAACTATTCACTCTGTCTACTTGAATAGATTTTTTTCTCCAACGAAGAAGCATGAGGGAAAGTTGGCGAATTGTGCTTGATGTTAAGTGACACAAACTCTTCTTCTCGCCCAGTCTGGATATCATCTGTACCCACCACCATCGTCTAGGCACACATCAGTTCTGTCTGAATGCTCAGCTAACATGCGTCCTGAGGGACGGTCAGAATTGCCAGAAAGCTTCTGTCCAGAGTCGAGCAGCTGGACTGGAAAGCATCCATTTTAAGTGCTATGGATTGATGGACCCCCGCTGCAGGGGTGAAGATGTGAACAGAGGAGAGCCACATCTAATGGCTTCCCCACTGGGCCAGAAGAAAGCAAAATGTGTTCTATTTCCTAATGTTTGTAAGTCGTCTGTTTTGTTTGCCTTTTGATTGTGGAAAATTAATATTATTAATGATGTTCTATAAGTCCTTTTTATCTTGTCAGAGTATGGTTGAGTTTTTATTGGTACACATCAGATGGCCAAGTCGTGTTAATTTCGTGTGACGTGTGAGAGAGAGTGTGAGAGGATGTGTGTGATTTTGAAAAGATGGTACAGTTGTTGTGGATGGAGTGTCCACAGAAACTGTTTGCAAGTATGGCCAATTTACTGCAAGAGTGTTAATCATTGTCACTGCTTTGAAATTAGCTACAAATTATTACATGTACAAAAAAAACTAAATCTTGTATTATAAATTAATAAAACTTTTCAAATAAATTAGATGGCCCTGATGTTTTTTATATAATCTATTTTGAGTGTCATTTTGTATCATACAGCGCTACTGTTTTGTAAAAACCTGTTCACCTAACTGCATTTCAGTGTATTACTGCGCACTGTCAGGCACTATATTTTCCAGCGGATAGGAGAAATTAAGTTAATGTATTTGCTTGACAAAATTTTTTTACGTTTTAATAACGTAATGGCATAATCAATATTTTTATTATCTTTTGCGTATCTTTTAAAGCACATTTCATAAATTAGCAAAACGGCCGACAGCAAAGCATGTCTTTAGTGATCTTACTGTGGCATATTACTTTTTAAACCGAGTAGTTTTACAGTGCAATCTACTACTTCATTACACATTCATGCACGACCTACTGTCATGCATAAATACCTTTATAAATGAATCTGCAGCTATTTGTTTTGCGGTATGGCTAAACTCCTCTAGAGGGCAGTGTGATTCCGCTTTTCTTGGAGGCGTATACGTCATCACGTACTGCATGTTTCCAGTCACAGCATCAAGTCTTTATTACTGGACCTCAACCCACTCCAGCAAAAAGTACATTACGAGCTTAGATTTTGTGTAAAAAACAATTAGCATATTCTTTATTCCTGCTGAGTAAAATCACCTTTAAGAGGAACTCTGGAAAGTCTATAGTCACTTAAAAATTTCCTTGTGACCTTTCTGCAGCAGCGTGGCCAATAACATTTATGCCTTCGTTTTATGATTGCAATAGGTCTTAATTTATTATAGACCTTTAGCTGTTTAATACATTTTCCACACAAAATCCTTTCATGACATACCGTTGAGATGTGTCCAGGTTTCCAGTTTACGTTGGCGGAGATCAAGAGGAGGATGTGCTGTTCAAATGCTTGTCCCTAATTGCTTTGTAGTGAACTGTTTGTGATTTGTGTCTGTTTCTCTTTTGCTATGGGTCATGCATGCATTACAGAGAGTTATGAAAGAGAGAGAATGAAGAGGCAAATGTCAAACCTTAAATTTTAGTATTTACTTTCCAGCATTATGTGCCTCTAAAAATATTGGCCTTAAAAATGCCTTAAAATGTTTGCAGTAAATGTATGTTTTTATTACTAGTAAGATTACTTATGTAATTGGTAACACTTTAAGATTAGGGTTGTATTTGTTAACATTAGTTAATGCAATAGTTAACTTGAACTATCAATGAACAATACTTTTATGACATTTTTTCATCTTGGTTTATGTTAATTTCAGCATTTACTAATACATCTGTTAACATTAGTTAATGCATAACAAACTAACATATAAAGTGTATGCATTAATTCACATTCAAATATCAATAGATTAACAGATAGCTGAAAAACTGCATTGCTTATTGTTAGTTCATGTTAGCTAAAGCATTTACTCATGTGAACATAATACAACCTTATTGTAAGACCTGTTGATTCTCCACACCTTAGCTGAAATAATATCCTTAACCTGCATGACTTCAGATCTCAGGTCTCTGTTGCATGTTATGTGTAAAGGGATGAAACAGCTTTGGGGTTAACTTAAACAGAAAGCACCACTAATGGTTTAACAGGATGTCTCATGGGAGAGCGAAAAGAAACTGTGGAAGTGATTGAGCAGCTGCCTTACAACCTAAATCTCCCTCCTCATACTTCTGTTTGACTTGGGGATTCCCTGAGGGCAAACACAAGCATGTAAGACAGAGAAGAGATGGTCAGTAGATGTGAAGCTCTGTCATGGTGGGATCAGTTTAACCTACAACCTTTTTTTTTTAGAAGCACAATATATCATTCACTTTAAAATGTACTTCTCTCTGCTTTCTGACCTCAATTTTACATGAATGGAAAATATATACCAGGTCATGTATACAAACACACAGAAGGTTGCAAGTGTCAAGTTCACCAGTAGGGGACCGGGAGATTTTATTTGGGTTCCAGAGTCCTGATTCTGTCCCTTCCATTAGCGCTGATATTAAAACCAGCTGTGAACAAAGTGAGCTGACCGTCCATCCAGATCATTTACTCTGCGGTATTCTAGTGCTTATCGGGGTACAAAGTTCTAGTGTGTCTGAGAGAGTCTAGAGGTGGAGTATTGTGTGTCAGGCCAATTTCCCTCCAACAAAGAGGGCATGAACGTGTGCCAGCGCTGTTATCCAGCACGCATGCCTGCATCCTCTGCCAAGTCACTGCTGCAGTCACGAGACAGTCTGCGGGCCAGTGCGTACATGTCTTAAATGTGCAAAACACTTTCGTGACTATGCTAAAGGTCAGCTCCCGGCAGAATGCGAGGGCTCGTGGCTCACCACGGCTCCTTCAGAAGCCATTTTTTCAATTAGAAGAATGACATGGTTGCAGTTAAACATTGGAAAATCACTGTAAAATAAGAGTCATGAAGTGGAGCTCTCTCAGTGGAGTGGGAGGGGAAATGAACACGCTTCTTATTTTCATAGTCAGACTGCAGAGGCAGTAGTGAAGCAGCAGGGCTGGAGGAGGTACCAGATCTTTGTAACATGTCCTGCTTTATTTGCCTGTTTAATTTTGCCAGGTGCCCCCTAGAGTTCAATAACACGCCGCTGTAAAAATGTAGGGGAGAGAGGGAGGGCCAGAGGGTGTTTAATAACAATGTGAGCTCTGTATGTCGTGGCGATAGAAGGGGCTGGCAAAAGAGAAGAGGATTCACAGACATGTGCCTCAAAGCATTATGGGTGGAAAATTTCTCACACTCTTTTACACTGTAACAGCGGTGTGATAAATATCAGCTGTTGTTGTTCTTTTCGTTATCCAGCTGTCTCCGTGTTATCACATATCCTTTCAGAGCTTGTGTCCTACACATTACATTTGATTTATGATTTCTTTTTTGGACAAAGTTTGGAATTTGCACATAAAATGTGAAAGCTCAGTTCTTGAATGTCCCTAAAGAGAACTGTGCAATATATTGGTTAAGCACAAATTACAAATGTTTAATTGTCTTTGATATAATTTGGTACAGACTTTTCTCTGAAGGCCTTTCATGGGTGAAAATGATGGCCCTTCTGTTGTTTTAGGGTCTAAAAGACACTGGTTTCTGGCAGATGCGTTTAAAAAAACACATTTTTGTCAAGTTATTGAATTTATTTAATTGATTTAGTACTGCAACTCCCAGAAGTGCCCTTAGAGAATTTCATTGCCTGCTTTTCTCTACATCAGGCATTCATTGAGCTGGAGTGGCACAACACCAAAACTTTTCTGAGGCGAAAAATAATCAATTTTGTGTTTGCTGCTGTGGGTTCACAAAGGAAACAATCCTTTTCTCATTGATAAAACATTGTATATAATATAGTGATCACCATACATCTTTTCCTCATAGCAAACAATACAAATCATTCACAGATAATGTGTGAACTTTAGGCGAGTTGTTTGTATTGGGGATTTTGGGAGAGGTTTCCTTTTTAAATTGTGTCTGTGCATTCTTTGCGCACAAAGCGAGTACATCAGGAGAATTGGCATGTGTTCAAACTCCTCTGGTTTCTTTTCTTTGAAAAGGTGGTGCAAAAAAGATGTATGACCCTGAATATAAAGCTGATGGAGGTCGAGCCAAGCGCTGAGAGAACAGCCTCTGGGATCACTATGGAGATTTTCAGCTATAATGGTTCAGCCACAAACAAAGAGAAGCTCAAACCGCAGACTTAAGCCTGAAAGAATTTGTTTGCTTTTGAGCTTTTATGCTGATTTCAGTTGACTGCTGTTAAGTCTCTTGATAATTTTGCATGTGGCTACTTTATCATTTGTTCACATGCTGCTGTGTTTAGTGCATCATTGAAACTGTATGTGTTTGGAGATCATTTACTGTTTTGCCAAGCTGCAAACAAGAAATTTCCCTCATCCTCTTGATTTTTATTAAGTTTCTCTAAACAAACCACACAGATAGTTTAGTTTTTATTCACATGCTTAAATTCTCGGCTCAGTTGCTATGTTTGTCATAATAACTGTAGTTTTGTGTTGTGCGCTGTTTACATTCCCCTCGCCAATGTTACTCAAGCATTCGAAGTAGATCCATCCAATCTGTAAAAGCAAGCTTGCCACACACAAAGGAATATGACTTAATATGATGTATTGCTTTTAAATGTGGTACTCCAGGACTAATGCCATCTGTGTGCAGAAATTAGATTTGCTTGACTGATTTATGGCAGCATGTTCGGAGCAGTAGGTTTGTTACTATAACCATGGGATGTTTTTTTGGGAAGCAGTCGGACCGCCTTTTCATCGATCTTCATAGAGTCCGTCGTGCCATTATGTCATCCAGCATAAAAAGTCCACGAGTGCCTGAATGTGACAGAAATTTCATAAAGAGGCAAATGGACGTTTTTATTGATCAGTTAGGATTTAGTTTCTGTATGTTACTTATTAAGAGATTTCACATGTCTCAAAGGTTTCACGAATGAGCCACGCTTCCAGTAAGTGAAAGATCTTTATGTTCTGCCTGCGTCTCTCTGCAAATTATAAATTCGTATGATAGATGATGGCAAAAATCCCTGTTTTCTTTCTTGACAGTAATTAATGTTTCTACTCTGCCCTGCTGTTATACCACAGTGCAATATCTCACACAATGCTGAGGCTTCAGAACAGTCATTAGGAAGGGTACAGAAGGATTACAAAGTGCTGAAAGGTTTCTGGACTCACTGAGGTATCTGTGGCCTGCACGAATGTTTTGTACACTTCCAGCCAAAATGAGAAAACATACTGGATGAAGAATAAAGAGAGAGAAAAGATGTTTTCATAGCTTATATTCAACAGTATTATAAAAGGATGGCGAGAAGTACAAATAATGAAAAATAGACAAACTAATTCTCTGCCCTTCAATGACCCGTGGAAGTGATTTACCAATAATTGTATTCAGTTCACTGGGTCTTACCGACTAGAATAATCTGTGCGGTATTCATCCAATAGACAATTTCTATACACCAGATGATATTAATTTAAGCCTCTCCCACCCCTCCCTATCAACAAAATAAGTTCTTTCAGCTTGTTTCCTTGTTATTTGTTCCTGAAGTATTGGTCATGCAGTTTCTATGTGCTCATCAAAGTTATGGGTGATTTATTAATGATAACAGCTTTGCAATATTCTCTCTTTCGACTCCCTTCTTTTTAATATTTGTGGTTTATGTTTGCAAATTCATCTTGAAATAATCCACGTCGTACGTAGTTGGATCTTGAGATTTTCCCACCGTATAAAAATTGGACTCAATTCAATTGAATTAACTTGTTTTTTTGTCACATACACAGTTTTACACAGTATACAACAACAGGGTCTAAATATAATATAATTACAAATTAAAGATTACAAATATAATAAAATTAACTTAAGAAATATCACATAAGAAAGAGTGTATTTTTACTGAATAACATCACAGTGATACAGCTGTAGGACTGAGGCAGCAAAAGGAAATAATTTAAAATGTTGAAAATGTAAGCAGGATAAACAATTGCATGTTGCTGAGCAACACACCACAAAAAAACAAGAGTATGCAAGAGTAAAACATCCCAATAATGTTACTAAATGTTTGCACTATTGGATGCTGGTTGGCAAATCAGATTAGTGCTCTGAAGCTAACTGTAAATAATTCCAGCTCATAATGAAATATACCAACAACCCAGCATAGGTTTATTTATAACCCATATTTCCCTTTTTTTAGTTAAAAACATCATTTCTTCATTTCTGATTGGTATAGATATATGAGGAACACAGAGACATTTACCATCTGGGATTGTGTTTGGGTGCTGTGAAACATGTCCAGACCAGAATCCTGCCTGATGTGGAAAGTTGAGCTCATTTAATCTTTTATTTGGCGGAACATTCAAGACTCCTCAAGTGAAAGATCATGTCATAAGTTCTTGTTCATCACTATCCAAGATGAGAAAAGTGTCCATGGTTCATAGTATTTCATGGAAGCTGGTAGAATTGGAGGATATAGATTTCATCCTTCTCTTTATCTCTATGTCTTCACAGGGTTCCCCTCAGAGACGTGCAAAGCAAGACAGGTGTTCGGTTATCTTCCCTAGGTGTCAGTTTCCATTAGATATGTCTGTTAAAGCTAAAACAGAGGAAGCGAAGCCATATTTTATGACTACATAAAGAGTGGAGAAGCCCTGCTGTAAATCATTTTTGCTTTCAGATCTTTCAAACTCTGCTTCAGGCTCCATTCAGCTATTTTCCACTCTCTCTCATCCTTTTAAAAATGTACAACGAGGTCCAAAAATCTGAGACCACTTGCTTCTATCTTTCATTCTTGTATGCTTAGTCTTGTAATTAAATGCAAATGTTTTCTTTACAAATTATATTGTCAGAATAACAATTCAATAAACAGATTGAAATGAATTTTTGAGTTTTATAGCATTTGGTACACTCAAGCGAGCATTTCGGTGACCTCACACTTTTGGACTCCTCTGTATATCTTGCTGTGTTGTAATGTTTTTGCCAAGTATTTATTTATTACATTGTCAAGTTTGCTAAACAAACGTTACTCTAATAGATTTACATCAGCTTGTGTTGATTCAATTACTTTTAAAAAGAGAATTTTGAAATAAATATCTTGGATTTACGCTCATGCATAATGAGACAATTCACAGATGCAAGAAAATAGTTTAAAGCAGTTTATTCTGGCAATAGATTTGCTCTATTCCTTCATCAAACTGAAGGAAGAAACTGGGTTTGACAACAACACACAAAAAAGTACAACAAGTTCAATCTTGATTGGTTTTGGCAGTATTTAGCAGGGATTGAACCTGTGAGGTCAGAAGTTCACAATCTACTCACATTGTGACAACCTGATGAGGCAACTGTTGTGGGTCATTTAGGAAATGTTGCATAATAACAGCTGGTTTACATTTTGTTCCCACTTACAGTTTATGGTCTCATATGTGGACTGACTCCGGGGCTCCGGATCTTCTCCATTAACCCTGACACTACGCTGGCAGAAGTATCTAAACTCCTAAAGGTGACTCATTTATCTTCATTATTTCTCATATACGTCTAGAGGGATGAGCTGGATTTTGTCACAAAGATGTTTAAGCTCCTGTTCTCCTTCGTGAGGTGTTTGGCTGTAGGGATTTGGTTTCGTGGAGGTGCTGGGAATAGTGGAGGAGGATGTATTAGCCTGTGCTTGGCAGAGTTTAGGGGAGACTGTGGTTTTTCTCTTGAGAGAGATTTTGCACTCAATCAGACAAAATGGAGAAATAAAGGTTGAACGAGAGGACGCACAGCTGCAGGCCAATCTCTGCATCAATGTAACTTAAGTCCTTATGTTATTAATTAAACAACAGCTGGATAGATGTTACAGTGTGTTTACAGATGTGTCTTCTTTGAATTGGAGGATAAAAGACAAAGTCAATGTAGAACATTTCTTGCACATCTTTGCATCATGTATCTTTATTGTTGCATAACATTGGATCTGGAATAGTACGTTTGTGGCTTGTTCGTGCTGATGTAAGTTTGTGGTTAATGATATATGAGGCATTGCAAAATAAATGTTTAGTGATTTATTTCTGAAGCACATATTTTAGCTTACCTAACTAAAGAATTTTACAGGAGAAGAAAGACTTTCCTTACCCAGCTGTGGAGTATAGAAGGGTCATAGATATCTTGATTGCCATAGTTTCTGTATGTAAGTGTAATATCATGTAATAAATTTATGTTATTAATACAACTCTGCTGTCAAACGTGTCTGTTCTGTGCAGATTAAGACAAGGACGAGTTGTTAGTTTTGTTGCTGGTACAGGCCCACTGACAAAATCCATTTGTTTGTAGTATGGTTGCTGTGTTTTTATAATCTTCTCTCACAGATAAATTCTTGCTGTCATAGACAGGAATGATGTTTTTCACCTGTGTTGTTTTTGGCCAGACACTAAATGTTTCAGACTGTACACAGATTTTCTGCTACACTGACATGCATTCACAGTTATGATGAGCCTGGTCTTGCTGATGTTAATGCCCCAGAGGAGTGATGCTTGCTAGACAGCAAAGGAATCCACATCACTGTGAAGGATAGGAATAAAAATTCATGTCAGGGCACATGAATGAAATACCAAATATATTCAAAAATATCAAAAATATTTGTATTGTCATATTTTTGGAAAGGGGAATATTTCACTTAATGCTGCTGTTTTTTTTTACTGTTTTCTAGCTGTATTTAGTATTAATATGTTTGTTCGTATAAATGTAGGCGTTAATGCTGTCACTCAAAGTTGGGTTCTTGTCGTTTTTAATTTTAATATTTGATGCTGTATGTTGAAATCCAAGTCTCAAAATCTAATTATGAGATTAGGAGCATCAAACACGAAAAACACGAAAATGAATGTAAATGATAGATTATATGATAGATTTTAAGATACAGTACTCAGTTTGTAAATTATACCATTAACAATCATGATTTTAGAAACATTTTATTTTTTTGCACAAAAAATACCAGAAGTTAGCTTCCTAAATATTGAATTCAATCTTTGACATGACCTTACTTTTTTACAAAATATCCTTTTTATTATGTCAATTATTTTACATTACAAAATAATGACTTTAACTTGTTTTTTCATACATATTTGTAAAGCTATAGTCCCACTGAATAAATTCAACATTACTTCTACTTCTATACTTAGTGGTGCTAATTACTTTCTCTACTCAACGAAAGTATAAGTATAGTTTATATTAAACGTGCCTTGTTGTTTGACATACAATGGTTTCAAAGTAGTTGTAAAAACACTGAAGATTAATAAAACATAATCTGTAAGACATGGTCTGCATTACAAGAATGTTATTTATGATCTGTTTTTTATTATCAGTAGTGTGACCTATTTTGGTGGCTGTTATTTATTGACTAGCATGAGGTAGAGCAGTTGAGATTTGTTGAAGGTTGTATGATGATTTAGAGCTCTGTGTCCTGCACTTTCATGGTCCATACAGTCTGTCCTCCCCAAGTGAAGGAGATAGAATGCAGTAATAAAAGCCGCCTGCCAAAACCTCAGTGAATTCCAGATCAAGGAAAGAATTCAGCAGGAAGGGAAGCCACATTTTCTTCCTTTTTCAACTCATTATTTTTCCCCTCTCCACTAGAAAAAAAACATGGAAACTATCCTGTCTGTTCCACATGATTTTCTGTTTTCCCTGTATCACGTTTTGGCAGAAATTAGTTATTTAAATGCTGCAGGGAAAAAACATAGCAGAACTGAATCTTTTTGCACCATTTTGAATCAACAAAATAAACAGCCAAGTCTGTTTCTCCTACCTGTATGGTTACATAGAATATATGTAATCTTTAATTTGTTTAGAAAGTATTGCTATGTAAAACACCAATTATAACTTGATAGGGAAATGTTTTGTTTTGATAAAAAGAGTCAAAGGGGAAATGTTTCATTATAGATGATCAAATACATAATGCAGACGACTGTTTGTTCGGCTTGTGAAGTATGTCTGGTAATTAGTTTGAGCTGTGCTGAAGAACTATAGTTGTGCAGATGACTGACATGCACTGGGACAATAAAATCTCTGTGTTGGATCAGATATCACATTTGAAACAGCCCTTTGTATTGTTTGCTTGTTATATATTGAGTTTTTTCATCTTATTGTACTAATAAGGAATGTTTGTTTTTCATTTCCAGAAATTGCAGTCAGTTACTCTGTTTCATATTTCAGACAGATTTCTCTAATCATGATCAGTGGTTTGGTTTGTTATTATTATGAACGCCTTGTATGTAGGACAGGCATTAGTCATTCTAGAGCAATCCAATTGTCTGAGAATCTGAGATCTGTCTGTTTGGCCATATAATAAGAGACATTCTTGCTATTGTCATTCTTATCAAACCCAAGCACAACTCTGTTTGCTATGCAGATTAGTTTCGTCTTTCAAATGTAAAGGGAAATGCAGTATTGTTTTACAAACGGCTCTCCACAGCTCTAAAACAATATAATGAAGCAAATAGCAACATTTTTCACGGCCTGTCATTAGAACAGTAGAAGTATCAGATGTTTAGAGTCTCACCTGTGCTTACAGAGCGAATAAATCTGCGAGAGCCAAAAAAACAGCACTTGGTGGTTCACAGCGAGGTCTACCGTAAATATTTGGGATTGTTTATGAGAGACTCACAGCAGATTTTTCTCAGTTTTTTCACTTGGTTTTTTCTGCAGCCATTTATCTATCATAACTGGACACGGGTCGAGACAACGTGATTTCTTCTCTCTTCCCCATTATGACCATTGAGCTGTTGTGTTAAAGCAATAAGCTCAATTGATTGCTTTTCAGTATGTCATCATGAGTTTATTTTAAAGGTATGTACAGCAATAGTTTAAAAGGGAGACTCTGGATGTCTCCATTAACTTCTTACTTTTTTACTTTCACTTTGTAAAGTTTAAACAATAAAGTAACACATTTTTTCTATGTGTATTTTGCAGTTTTACTATTAGCAATACTGATTACTAATTACTTTTTAGTAATCATAACTATTGGAAGTTTTGATTCCCAGTTACTCTGGGAATCAAAATGAAAGTAAAAACTGTAAAGCTCATACTTTATTCATTTATTCTCTCTCTCTCGCTCTTCTACATCCTCATGCCCTCCGCCCACCTGGATCAAGCCTCAACCCAAAGCAACAAAGTGCAGGACTATTAACTAAAATCTGTGAATTAATCTGCCATCATTACAGCACAGTGTTCTGTTTGCTCAGCTGTTTTGGAAGCCTTTTCCTCCAATCCTCCCTAAAATCTCATTGTTTTGACATAAAACCTCTCAGTGTTGCAATGCAACTGGCATAAAAATGTTCTAGCTCAGAACGGCTTGAAAACACCCGTCACTGGTAAAGGGCTGACGTGGAGCTCTTTTTAAATGGCCATTACTTCGAGTACTTTTAGTAAGGTCAGGCGTTCAGATGAGTGTTGGAGAGTGTCTGTAGTAACATCTGCAGAGCAGTCACATTATATTGGCACAATATCAGCTGTGTCTGTTTGCCAGGCCTGACATTACACGCAAAACATCGCTGTGACCCTCCAACATAACCAACTCATTTATTTAACTCCTCTCAGATGCGCATTCAGCTTGATTTTCATCTGCAGAAATTATCATTACTTATGTTAGTTGATCTTGATGTCCATTTGTTTGTTTTTATAGTGTAGTTGAAAGTTTAATGCTAGCTAGAGGTCATGGGATCCCAGGGAATGCATGGAATAATAAAATGTAAATCATTTTGGATTACAGCATCCAACAAATGCATGTAAATGTAATAAATGCTATTGCATGCTGCAGTTTACATTACTGTTTCCTTGTAGAAACCATTTCATGTGCTTCTTACACTGTTAACTTGTTGTAAACAAGCTTAAACCAGCAGTAAAAATATATGGTCATGAGTTAACCGGTAGAATAATCATCATAATCCTTAAAGTTTATGCCTAAATTAAAGTAAATTGTTCACTCTCATGTCATTCCAAGTTGCTATTTTTTCTATTATTAAACATAAACGATGAAATTAAATCTTTTGATTAAAAAAAAAATCTTTTGAAGTCATATGTGTTACGGATACGCCAGGCTCGCCAAGCACGCTATCTCAACGCACCCAATCACAACGCTCCCCATCTCCGGAATACTGATCACCACCACCTGACCGTCATCACCACACGTGTATAAAGGACACTCACCCCCTACCAGTCACTGTCCAGTCTAAACGTTTGTTACCCGGACTCTTACCTGTGTGTGAAACCAACTGCCTGTGGATACTCTTCATCTCGTCTTCTTCATGCCGCTCTTTCACCATTACCCATCAGCACTTCTAAGGACAGTATTTGTTTAAGTTACATACCTGTTTATTTATCATTCTGTTTTTCTGTTTAATTAAAGTTACCTTTCTGGCATCCGCTGACTCCGTCCTTTCTGTTCTGTGACAGAAGACTGGACCACCAGCATAATGAGTCAGTCGGATGCCTTCCGGGATTTGTTTGAAGCGGCTCGTCAAGCCTTCCACGAGCGTTCCACCACCACTCCCACCGCACCTAGCACTACCGTCAACACTCCTCCCTCTCCGGTGGTGATCGCAAGTCCCATGGCCCAACCAGCGCCCTTCTCTGGTACGGCGGAGGATTGCAGCGGGTTTTTGTTGCAGTGCTCTCTCGCTATCGAAATGCAGCCTCACCTGTTCACCACTGAGCGTCTTAAAGTCGGCTACGTCATCCAACATTTATCCGGTAAGGCGCTCCAATGGGCGACTCCTCTTTGGATTCAAGAACATCCCATAACTCTCTCTCTCTCCAGTTTTACGAATCATTTCAGAGATGTCTTTGGTAAACCCATTTGGGACGCCTCCGTGGGTGAACAACTGTATCAGCTGAAACAAGGGTGCAGCCCATCAACGATTACAATTTGGACTCTGGCTTCCAAAAGCGGCTGGAACGAGCGGGCGCTGCTCACTGCATATCGCCAAGGCTTGAATCCCCAGGTGAGGTTGCAACTGGCTACATATGATGATGATATGGATCTCAATCAATTTATTCAGCTATCCATCCGAACGGCCACTCGCATCCAACTGTGTCCGCGAGTCTCAACCTGGAAAAAACCGCCAGCTGCTTCCTTCCTCCTCGCCCAGCTACAGTCAGCCCTCCAGAACCAGCCAAGAGCCTATGCAAGTCGACACTTCTAGACTGTCCTTCTCAGAACGTCATCGCCCGGCTTGGCGAATCAGCTCTGCCTTTACTGCGGAGGTCCGGCCGCGTCATCTCCAGCGTGCCCGTTCACCAGCACGGCAAATGGTGAGTGCAGCCATTCCCAATAGTGAAAATCTAAAACCCCTTACCACTATTGTATCCCTTACTGCCTTCTCTACCTCCTTTTCAGTTTCCGCCCTCCTCGACTCGGTCGGCCGGGCAAAATCTCTGGCTCCCTCTGCCGGCAACTCAAACTCAAGGCGTCCGTTATACCCACCTCGTGCCAAATCTGCTCCATAACGGGATCCCCAGTTAGCGGCCCGGTGACACGGAGGGCGGAATCCATCAGCCTCACCGTAGGGGTGTTACACTCTGAAGTGATTTCCCTGCTGGTTCTGGAGGACTCCACCGCTGACGTAGTTCTTGGGCCCTTGGTTGAAAGCACCATCCTATCCTCTCCTGGAGAACTGGTGAAGTCCTGAAGTGGGGGCGACCATTGTTTTCAAACCTGTCTCTTGTCACGTCCGTGTCCAGCTCCAAGTGACAACACTGAACTTCCCCTATGCTCCACATCCGTCTGGAGAGGAGGTCAGTGGACATTCAGAGGACTACACGCCCACTTCAGTGGCGTGTTCTGCCCCAGGAGAGCCTCCCAACTACCTCCACATCGGCCATGGGACTGTCGCGATCGATCTGTTTCGGGTGAGCCAGTGCCAAAAGGACGATCTATCCTCTTTCTATCCCTGAGGAGAAGGCCATGGAGGATTACATTCATGAGGCGCTAGCCCAAGGTTACATTCGTCCATCTACTTCCCCTGCTGCTTGAGTTTCTTCTTTGTGGCCAAGAAAGATGGCGGACTTCGACCCTGCATAGATTACAGAGCCCTCAACAAAATTACAGTTAAGTTCAGGTATCCCCTTCCTCTCGTCCCAGCCGCATTGGAACAGCTCCGGGTGCCACTATCTTCACCAAGTTGGACCTCCGCGGCAGCTTACAACCTCATTCGAATTAAGTGAAGGGGATGAATGGAAAACCGCCTTCGTCACACCCACTGGACACTACGAATACCTGGTCATGCCGTATGGACTGGCCAACGCCCCTTCCGTCTTCCAAGACTTCATCCATGAGGTACTCCGGGAGTTTCTTCATAAATCTGTACTCGTGTATATTGATGATATCCTGATCTACTCCCGGGGTGTGGCCGAACATCGCCAACACGTAGCGGAGGTCCTAGAACGCCTGAGGGAGTATCAGCTCTTCCTCAAGGCTGAGAAATGCTCCTTCCATCTTCCCTCAGTGCAGTTCCTTGGGTATAACATCAACAGTAGTGGCATCCAAATGGGCGAGAGGAAAGTCACTGCCATCACCTCTTGGCCCACTCCTACTACCATCAAAGAACTCCAGCTTTCTTGGGTTTGCAAACTTTTACCGCCGGTTCATCAGTAACTTCAGTTCCATTGCCCATCCTCTCACTAACCTGCTGAAGGGAGCACCCAAGCATCTCCCCTGGACACCAGCCGCTGCGGAAGCCTTTCAGGGGTTGAAGGACGCCTTTATAACTGCTCCTCTCCTAGTTCATCCTGATCCCAGTAAGCCCTTCATCGTTAGGAGGTCGACGCCTCAGCTACTGGAGTAGGAGCAGTATTATCTCAGCAGCAGGGGGAACCCTAGTCAGCCTCCACCCATGTGCCTTCTTCTCCCCAAAACTCAGCCCGGTGGAAGCCAACTACGATGTATCGGAAACAGAGAACTCCTTGCCATCAAGCTTGCCCTGGAAGAATGGAGACATTGGCTCGAGGGAGCTCATCACCCCTTCCAGGTATTCACCGATCATAAGAACCTAGAATATATTCGGCTGCTGCCAACGCCTTAACCCCAGACAGGCCAGATGGGCCCTATTCTTCACCCGGTTCGACTTCTCCATCTCTTATCGCCCTGGTTCCAAGAATTCGAAAGCTGATGCTCTGTCACGTATCCACTCATCCCTAGAGAGTAACGAGGTCCCCAACCCATTGTTCCAGAACCACTGGTCAGTAAGTCCCATCACTTGGGAAGAAGAGACACTCCCCTCAGCCAATGCTCCACCTCAAGCTCCGTCCGGGCTGCCCACCTGGATTACAATATCTCTGCGTCGTCAGCGTACCTCCATCATCCACATGACTCACTCGTCGCCTGGCACTGGCCACCCAGGGGCCAATGAGACTCTCTCGCTCCTGAAGGCACGCTTCTGGTGGCCCAACATGGCCGCCCGGCGTCAGAAGATCTCACGTCTTGGGGTTGCCAGGAGTGTGCCGTGGCCAAGGTCCCTCGCCACCTACCTGCTGGTAAGCTCCACCCGCTGCCTGTTCCTAACCGCCCCTGGTCACACCTAGGGGTGGACTTCATCACTGACCTACCCCCAATAACTGTACATGTATCTTCATCGTAGTAGACAGATTCTCCAAATCCTGTAGATTAATACCTTTGAGAGGTTTGCCCACGGCCATGACGACTGCTGAGACTCTCTTCAATCATGTGTTCAGGTACTTTGGTATTCCAGAAGATATTGTGTCAGACAGAGGTCCACAGTTTATCTCACGTGTATGGAAAGCATTCTTCTCCCTCCTAGGTGTGACCATCAGTCTGTCATCTGGATACCATCCTCAAACCAACGGGCAGACGGAAAGAAAGGTCCAGGAGATCAGCAGGTATTTACGGACCTACTGCAGTGCCCAGCAAGACTCCTGGAGCCAGTATCTCGGCTGGGCAGAATATGCCCAGAACTCCCTTCGCCAGCCCTCTACTAATCTTACTCCTTTCCAGTGTGTCCTGGGGTACCAACCCCCCATGTTCCCTTGGTCAGGCTTGAACCTTCCGATGTCCCAGCCGTGGATTACTGGTTCGGCAGGCGAGAGAGTCTGGGACTCAGCTCATCACCACCTCCAACGTGCAGTGAATCGGCCAGGAGCTGACAGCCAACCTTCGCCGCTCTGATGCTCCTGTTTACCAACCAGGGCAAAAGGTATGGCTGTCCACCAAAGATATTCGTCTGCGTCTGCCCTGCCGAAAGCTGAGTCCCCGATTCATTGGTCCCTTTTCAATCATCCAACAAATCAACCCCGTCACCTACAAGCTCCGGTTACCGGCTGAGTACCGCATACACCCTACTTTTCACGTGTCCCTATTAAAACCTCACCATCCCTCTGTTCTTCCCTCCACAGAGCCTGGCGTGGAACCCCCTCTCCCGTTGGTCCTGGAAGAAGGAACTGTATATGTCGCGGTCCAAGACATCCTGGACTCCCGGCCGTGGTGGGAGGTTGGAGTACCCTAGTTGACTGGGAGGGCTCACGGGCCTGAGGAGCGGTCATGGGTTCCACGAGATGACATACTTGACCCGCCCTTACTACACACCTTCCATTCTCTGCACCCTGACAGACCGCCCCTCGGGGGAGAGGAAGACCACCACGGCGCCGGGGTCCCGGCCCTCTGGGCCGGGCCGTGGGAGGGGGCACTACTGTTACCGGATACGCCAGGCTCGCCAAGCTTCGCTATCTGCGCGCACCCAATCACAACGCTCCCCATCTCCGGAATACTGATCACCACCACCTGACCGTCATCACCACACGTGTATAAAGGACACTCACCCCCTACCAGTCACTGTCCAGTCTAAACGTTTGTTACCCGGACTCTTACCTGTGTGTGAAACCAACTGCCTGTGGATACTCTTCATCTCGTCTTCTTAAAATTCTTCTCCTTCCGTGGTTCACCATTACCCATCAGCACTTCTAAGGACAGTATTTGTTTAAGTTACATACCTGTTTATTTATCATTCTGTTTTTCTGTTTAATTAAAGTTACCTTTCTGGCATCCGCTGACTCCGTCCTTTCTGTTCTGTGACAATATGACTTTACAAATCAAGAATGTCTGTGTACAAAGTAACCAAACGTGACATAGCAAGTTTAAATATGCTGTACTGTAAATGATCATATACACTTGCCGGAGGAAATAAAATAATATGGAGTAGGAACAACATTGGATGGGGAAATTTTGACAAAGTTAGTATTTTTGCTGAGCCATATACTTAATCTCTTAAAATGTTTTTTTTTTCCACAGCTACTGTGATGGTAAAAGCAAACATTTATGTAGGACTGGAGCAAGACTGCTTTCTGCTTGAGACAGCAGGTTGGTGAGAAAAACATCTCTTTT
Organism: Beaufortia kweichowensis; assembly: GCA_019155185.1. Taxonomy (NCBI): domain Eukaryota; kingdom Metazoa; phylum Chordata; class Actinopteri; order Cypriniformes; family Gastromyzontidae; genus Beaufortia; species Beaufortia kweichowensis. The sequence continues at coordinate 7,892,471 of CM032803.1, read as the reverse complement.
TCTTGGCCACACATCTCACTGTAAAAATAATAATTTCCTCTTAACTTTTAACATGATAATAATGCCTTAATTTCCACCCTGTCAGCGGAGTGGATTTGACATTGTTGATCTTTCCTTGCTTTTGTTTCTAAATGGACAAATTAATCAAATTAAGACAATAATTCCCATCTTGCAGAACGTCTGGAATTCATTGCAGGACATGACCTAAGATGGTAATCATCTCTCATGTTTACCACATATTAGTTTCTCCAAAGACTTTAAATGACCAAAAATGAATTTAAGACAAATCTGGTTCTCTAAACGACTTCAATCCAAATAAAAGCTGAGCTCTGAAACGTGAAAGCAGCTTATTATACAGTACAGTTGCTAAGGGAGTAGGAAAAAGCCATTATTGATAACGTTTTATTTTAGCTGAAGAGAACAACCCGGTTGTTGGAGCCAAGTTTAGTCATGGTCCTCAGAAAGGTTTTATTGCGATAAGAATATTTTGTACTGCATTCCTAGTTTGGCAAACTATGTGTTTTCTGTGTTGATTTTCTGCTTGCTTCTCCAAGCTGCCAAGTTTGAAATGATCTCATACTGTGAGGGAAGCAAGCAGAGCTGTATTTATACCCTTCTGAAGCTCCTGGGGAGAATGAGAGGGAGAATACACAAAGAGAGTTAAGATAGAAAAGAAAAGATTAAATTGTGTGGCATAATAGTCAGTGAAGTCAGTGTGGACAGCTGTGTTGTGGGAAAGGAGGGATGATGGACTCATCGGAGTGGAACAGGAGAACAGCACACAAAGTGCATTTGCTGTATAACACAGTGATGAGATCCAATTCGAAAACAACAGGATGATTTAACCTGATAACTGTTACTCATGAAAATGCACTTTTGAACAACAATTTTTTTAAATATTAGATTTTTAAACATTATTTAAACATTACATAAACATTATTTGTATACAGTATTTTTTATAAATATAACACTTTATTTACTTAAAAAATATTTATTATTAAATAAATAATTGTTATTATTTTTTTATTGTTATACAATTTGGTTTAATATTTATTCTTGAGTCTTAGACATTGCCATCAGTATATAGTTTGTCATGATTAATATAGAATTCAACTATGAAATATTAAGGTGAATAGTGAAATAACCTAATTGTTTCTCCTGTGGAATGGTGATAGTTAACAGGTTAAAAAAGCAGAATATTACTGTGCATTATTTTTTGTCACATAATGTTAATGGAGGCACCATATTGCATGTCATTTCCTTAAACATTCATGTACATTTTTACCCTAAAATCTTGGCTGCCTTGATGTTGATAAACGGTCTAACCGGCAGTAATGAATGCTGTTGAAATGAATCAAGCTCAGGGCTATTGTTAGGAAAAGCTTTTCCCACTGTTGTGGGTCCAAACCACTGGGTCGAACCAGAGGCCAATTAATGGATTAAAGAGCCCAGAGGGAGTGTTCTGATCTTGTTAACAATACTTATTTGCTTGGCTGGCTAATGTATGCTAAACCTGACCGTAATGTGATTTAAGGGTTTGGAGAGCACTGGGCTTCTGTGCTGCACACTATAATGGATTAGCCACACCTGTGTATGTAAGACAAAGTTCATATGTACATTCATGGTTCATTTAAAAGGAGTGCCGCTGAATAGGTCAGGGTCTTTTTTCTGTAGAGAGAAGAAAGCATGACCCACTAAAAAGGAGAATGTTATTGAATACTCTTTTTAAGCTTTTGTGGCTTCTCGGCTTACAGTGCAAGACAAAACGTCTGTTATTATCTGTCCTGCCATACACATTATCTGCCAATGCTGGGTTACTTATAATGCTACATAATAAGATGGGAATGTATGTTTTGCTCAGCTTAGCTTTGACTTGTGTTCAATGATGACAAAAGCATTTTAATGGAAATGTTATATACCAGTCCATGTCGGCATCAACTCACTCATGCACAGTCCTGTTGCATATATGAGCTTTAAAGCAGTGTATCATGACAGAAAAAACAGGCACACTTGTAACTGTCTTGACAGAACATTGGCTGCTGCATGTGCTGTTTTTCAAAGGTAAAATTGTTTCCATGCTTTTTCACTTAATAGAGCCTTAAAATCTCAATACAAATGATCTAGCATGGCTATGAAAAATGTCTTTTTTGTTATATTTAAAAAAAAACTTTAAACGTTAAAAGAGAAGACAAAGTTGAGTTGTACTGAAAATAGACACTCTTGTGAATAGAGACAAGGCCACGGAGGCACAGCAGTTGAGCTGGAGGTGGAGGTGATAAAAGATCTGCTCTGGAGGAATGGACACACTTTCAAAGGCCTCTCTTCATGGTGAAGCCCCGGTCCCACCTCCCTCCACGAGGCATGAAGCCAGGACAGGTCAAGAACAAGAGTCTTAAAGAGATCTGGGGATTGTCCAAAGTAGCAGATTCCTGTCGAGTGACTGATGCATTTAGAATGTCCCATCCCCTTATCACTAACTATGAAAGACCATTGCAAAAAATAACAGTGAGTTACAGTGATATCCACTTTAGTCTCCAGCGGCTTGTGATGGTAAATAAGATATATGTCTGGAACCGTCTGAAAGAAAAGCAGAAAAAGGGAGCAGGAAACTGACAATGAGAACAGCACGTCAGTGCCAACACACATCAACAGAATCTTGCTCACCCACCGTGACACTGCGTGTTGTAAATGATACCATCACTGGACAGTGTTTTGTTGCGGTATTGGACATTTACACTCTCCAAGAACACCTACAAGACAAAACATACCACATAAAAATGTGGGTTCAGTGCACAACCCTAGGGATATGTGGGAATTAAGTTGTACTGGAAATGATTTTTATGTATTATTTCAACTTTAAATGGAATGAAATGGATTGACAATAGATAGACACTTTGGATTTTGATGATTATGATGTGTGTTAAGTTAAACAAAAAATGACAGGATTTTATATGCTTCTAGTAATCAAAAATCGTCAACAAGCAAACTTTAGGGTTGCCAAGTCTGTGGATTTAGAATTAGGCTTCTTTTAAGCAGATGCAGAGGATTGTTTTGTTTTCTGCAGGTTAAAGGTGGAAAGATTTGATGATGATCATATCAGTCTTATTGTGAGATGATTGTATCTATAAAAACAAATTGTGTTTATGATTACTACTATACAATGATTTTCAAGACGAATATGTGTAATGCATAAAAATGAATTTACAATATGTGTTTTTGACATTTGAATGGCATGAATTTTGGTATTTGGGATAGGGTCACTGGGCGATTTTTTTTGTTTCAACTGGCCATTGAGCTGGTTCTGTTACACACATCTGGCAACCCTGTATGCATCAACCAAACAGCACACAATACATAAGCAGGTTGTTTAAAGATGTACTCTAGGTATTTCAAGAATAAATGTCTTGTTTCATGTAATGCATTTGAGAAATGAAAACCTTTTGACTGAGAGACTTCCATTGAAGGTGTAAAAGCATTCTGGGCATGTTAGGGCAAGTGGCAAGAGTGTCTGAGGAAGATCAAGGTCAGAAGGTCATATTCAAGCCCACACTATGGCTCAAGACGCCATCACAATTGCAACACACCCAAGTATTTCTGGAATGTGTCCTGCCATTAGACCAACCTAGCAACAATCGATCATTTTAACCCATTACAGGTAAGTTTAGTTACACCTAAAAGCAAATTTACAGAGTCAAAATATCATGCAGGTAAAGACAAATAGATTTACAAGCTCAAAACTCTTACCAAAACATGTGTACAAGTGTTTTCCTTGGCATAGTGGAATAATACATCTAGTGTTATTTAACTTAATTGGGAAAGAATCCATATCCCCAAGACATGTTTGCTTTTACTCACGCCACTTTTTGACAGTTTAATGGCACCTGCAAGGAATAATTTCAAATTCATAAAGTGTGTGCCAAGACTTGCCCACAGTTGGCAAACTGTTCATATCTTTGGAAAGGTGGGGGAAAGAAAAAGGTGGTACAATACTGACGAGGGATTAGTGTTCATACATATGAATGTTGCTTTTGGACATAAACCACCTCTCTTTATTTTTCCAGGGGCACTAGGACCACGCGGAGAAGGTCAACATTGCGCTTCGGTTATTTGGCGACCTCAGTTTTGCACTCACGCAGTCACCGTTCAGCGGAGGGCAAAGGATGCTGTGTCATATGTCGAAGTAGTTGCCTTTAGAAACGCTAAAGAAAAGCCAAACTGTTAAAGGGATTGTTTCGGTTTTGGGGGACCTGTCACGTCTTCAGCAAGACCTTCCCAGACGAGATGGGAGTAAACCTAAAGACTGGGCTACCCGGTGAATTCCGAAGAGTGGAAACTGTGATTTGGATTTAAAGAAGACGTCTTCATTATTAACACAACTGAAAGTTAAGTATATGACAGTAACTGCTTTGATCTCTTAAGTTTTGCGCACAGAAAGGCGTGCGTAAAGCTGTTGCGCACGTGTCAAACAGCGCTTCTCCTGTATACTTAATGAAATGTTGATTTATATTACAATATTGATAACAAAAAGGCACAAAATGCACATGCTTAAACTTTGTATGAACAGCGTTTCTTAAAGAAATACTATCACCTAGTTGGCATTTGCGCAAGTGCACAGGCCAGCTGTTGGTTTGTATAGCCGCAATGGGAAAGTGAGGGTAGGTAAACATTGTTTGTTTTCCTTGAGTTTAACAACTACACAAGGCGTTGGTAGTGTTGCTTGGACATCCATTCATGATGTGAGAGACAACAGAAAACGATGTTTGGGGGTTTTCAGGATGTTTCGGGAAATAGGTTGCGCGCAGGGAATTCCCCAGGTGTTACACATGGATGTCCAGGATGATAACGTTCCTTTATACTGGGAATGCACGAGTCATTTGTCTTAAATAGATGTGCGTTGCACACTAATGTATTTGTCAACCAAACAGAATAGATTTGAGGTTTTTCTCTGCGTACCTGTAAAGTACAAAACAGAAATCTTAGATAGACATAACATTTATTACATTTAAATATTTTTGTCTAATAACTTTTAAGCCAAACGGCGTTTTGATAGGTCTGGGGCAGTATACGACCATTTTTACTCTTTCAATCTGTAAGGATCACTTCAAATGATTTCTTGTCTTGCATTGACCATCTTAGCCTACACGCAGCGCACGTACAGACCTACAGAAACGACAGGCACTATGTAAATTCTCCTTGTTGTCACACACGATTTAGTCCTTGATTTTTGTGTGTTGTGATGATTAACAAATGAAAATGATCAACTGTGATTAAACTAACCAACTAACCCACATTGGACACAATTTAAAACTGCAGTGTACAGAACTAGTAAAAGGTTTAGACACATGATCACATCTCATGATCTTCAAATTCTAAACATGTAAATATAGTTTTTAAAATTACTTTGTAGATAAAATATGATTGTGCCAACATATTAATTTCTTTCTTGGACGAAATAATGAATAAAATGCAGCCAGTAAAAGTCCAGCATAGATAGAAATATCTTCAGTGTTGTTTAAAAAACATTCCAGGATGAGATGGATGATAAAATGCCAAGAGTTTGATTTGATAAATTGAACTTATTTTAAAACTCGTCTTATTTCAAGACTTTAAATTTACTGAATCTTTGAATGCATATCTACACAGAGGAGTAGGTCTATTACCCTGTTTAACTTCATGCTTGGTACATGTTTTTGCATTTAGGTAGCACACATATCTGCCATGGTGCCTAACCGGAGATTGGGTCTGGCCCATCCTTGCTGTATTAGCCTGCTATTCCTACTACTTCTGCCCAGCTCGGTTTCAGTGAGAGAACCTCGGCACCAGCTGCACGCTCATCTCCCCTCGCTGATACCTCACGCCACTTTACCACTCTCTCGCTCCCGCTTCAGCGCCAAAGCTCAGCTGGACCTAACCACTCACTGCAATGACAGCTGCTTCCACAGAAGAGATGATTCCGATAAAGAGCACCTGACTGAGCAACTAGCCTTCGAAACGCTTTATGCAGACGGCTCCCGTACCTTGACCACTGTTGACTTAGATGAAAACGAATACGACACTTCTGTTAATAATGAACTTCCATTCAGGCCGCCTAAATTTACAGCACAGCGACACAAGCGACTAAAACGTCAGATCTACGGAGCCGATGGACGCTTTAATATTCGCGGTGACAACTTCTTGCTTGACTATCCGTTCTCCACGGCCGTTCGCATCTCCACCGGTTGCACTGGAGTTCTGGTGTCGCAGCAGCACGTCCTGACTGCGGCCCACTGTGTGCATGATGGGAAGGATTATGTCAAAGGAGCGAGGAAACTCAGGGTCGGCTTTTTGATCCCCCCTTCATTCAACAACACGAGGTCGGGTCAGACTTCTGTGAAGAAACCTTTGGTGCGTTGGGTGAGAGTGAAACGGACCCGGGTACCTAAAGGTTGGATTGAAGGTCCACCAGAGGTCAGCATGGATTATGACTATGCGCTTCTAGAGCTGCGTTGGCCTCACAGACGGCCGTTCATGCGACTGGCTGTGGCACCCTCCTCAGACGATTTGGCTGGTAAACGCATCCACTTCTCTGGATTTGACAGTGACCGGCCCGGGGAACTTGTGTACCGCTTCTGTCCAGTAGAGGATGAGTCCAACGATCTGATCTACCAGCACTGTGACGCGCGCCCAGGGGCAAGTGGCTCTGGCGTCTACGGTCGTGTGTGGGACAATACTTTAGACCGCTGGGAACGTAAAGTCATCGGTGTCTTTTCTGGACACCAGTGGTTGGAAATCAATGGGGAGAATCATGACTACAATGTGGCTGTTCGATTTACTCCTCTTAAGTTTGCTCAGATCTGTTACTGGGTTCATGGAAATAAGGTGGACTGCAGTCACGACTGAATACAAAATGCACGAAAAAAAGTGAGAAAAGGGTGTGACAGTAGCATGTGAGAATGGTACATGAATGGACAAAGTATAACATGCCCGATTTTTGGAACCTGCACTTTACGGTCAGACTTTTTATGGGTGTGGCTACTGAATTTATTACAAGAATTCATTTCATCACCCAAATGCTTTAAATTCACATGGGTTGAACTGGATTTTTATTTAACCATTATCTGTACTTTTCGCTCAGTATGCTGTGTTACATATAGTTTTAGACTACAGGCCAACAAAACAGTAGATTTAGCTTATGTCGGGTCTTTGCCAGCATTAAATGGATATTTGATTTCAGTTTGATACTCTCGACAGGCTTGCTTTGCTAAAGTTACAAATTACAGAAGCCTCTTACTGTTTGCACTTTAAGAGCATAAATCTAAAACAAAGCCAGGTTAAGTCTGGGATAATAATCATCTTATGACTAATCTTTTGGTCTTTGTTTTTTAGTTAACACAAAAATGTGTCTATATTGTGACTAAAAGTACAGTCAAATAGGGTATGCTTTCTTTCTGCTTTTCCTTGAACATCTGTTTGTTGTCTACAGTTTGCAAAATCAACTTCAAGAAAAGAGTTACAAAGATTGTCACAATTAAAATGACTAGATCTATTGGGAAGTCTCCATACCTTTACTTTCTTTGGAATAAATATAAAGACTGTACATTAATTAAGAGAAAGGTTGTGGGGTATGTGTTGAATATAATAATATTTTAAAAAAGCTTTTATTTTAATAAACTAAAATATGTCTTAAAAAGTGTCTTTTTTGTGATCGAGGATAAAGAGGTTTGATACCCTCGTGTGGCAAATGCACAATTCACTTTATAATTCTCTAGTGCTTTTCACATTGGGCATAATATACTTCACTGATGCATGTGTAACCCAATTCTTGACAGACACACTGACAACCACCAACTTTTAACGCCATTTAATTCATTTTAGAGGTAGAAACTATTTCTACACAAACACGTTTCAAACATTTTGGTTGCAACAGACACTGGAGATTTTTTCGGTGTTAATCGCAATCTGAAGAGGCTGGTATAGACTGTCAAATGTCCGGAGACAGTGCGCATTTGTTTTTATTCATTCACGAGTCTCTACTGCCCTCTATTGGTTGATTAAGAGTACAGCTTTCATTAAACTCATCGCAACATGGCCGTTCATCAGTACTGGGGCACATCCAGGAAAGAAATTACCTTTTGCACTATTGTGTAATATTAAAACCATACGCTACATTTTATTCCACTAGTTTAGTCATTTGTCTATTTTACCTATAATCTAAACATATTGACAAGCTGCATCAAAGCAGGCAAACGAAGCAAACTACATTTTAGCGGAAATTCATATTACGTTTCTATAAGTGTATAAATTAAATATTTTGTATTTACTGAACAGCACATATTTACACTGCGGTCTACTATAAAGATGTACACAAATAACCGTGTAAATGTCATTAGCGGTGGTACTGCACTACAAAAATTGCGTTCAAAAATGTTTTGTTATAGGTGGACTCGACCACTGCTGATTTCAACCTTTACTTCTCAATAAATTGTGCTTGCGATTAGAAACCCAGAGAAGACGGCAGGAAAATGAAGACTGAAAAATGAACCCTTCTCTAAAAACTTTTTTTTGTTTGTTTTGGTTTGACTTATAAATTTTGCAGACGGACAAGTTCATGAATTCAGAACAATGGCAAACGTGCAGATTATTCACACCATTAAGCAAATATCTTTAAATCAATTTGTGTGGATCACAAAGGAAGGTCAAAGCAAAAGAAAATTGCACTATATAAAACAAAGCAATTGGAAACATAGGAATGTTGTTTAGTGCTTTTTTATTAGAGATAAGGAGACGATACAAAACATCCACTGACCAATATCCATCAAAGCTCTGTACACAGGCTGCCCAAACATATCGCTCCTCATCTAACCTCATCCACGTCCATCACTCAATCCAGTTCATCCACAGACTGCTCACCCTCTAGGTCCCAGATTTTACAGGTATAAGGAATGTGTTTAATTTTTGACACAGGTGTCATGGTTTTAAATTACATTTGAAAATATATAAATTGGATGGAATTTCATTAAAACAATTGTGAGTTCAAAATAAAACAGGGGGGGTAACTGTGTTCCCAGAATGGTCCAATACGTGTGATTTTGGAGTAAATTGTTTTGTACTACACCTAGTCTCAACAACACACACACACTTAGAAAACTTAACTAGAAGTTTGGCAAAAGAAAAAACAAACAACTGTAAATCGCAGAACAAACAGTATGTTGCAGGATTGAATAACTGAATTGTAATGACTGCTGTATTAATCCTTTCAACAATCTAATGGATCCCAGAAAGTCCGAAAACCTGTCCATACACATTTACAGTTATATTACTTTGTTTTTATAATCATTCTTCATCTTTGTCTTTTAAGATCTTTTAATTTTCTTTTGTGTTTTTGTTCATTTTATGTGTGAACTGGAATGACAGCCTACATCTTTCTGCATGTGTGGAGTTTGGAAACTGTCACTTTTGCTCAACCCTCCCCACCCACATTAACCCACCCTGTGGCCCCACAACAGTAGTGCTGGCCCATCTGCCCCACCCATGTTGGAATGAACAGCTAACCCCTGAAATGTGTCTGTCTCAATCGGACAGAGGCGTCCCCTCGAGAGAGATCACTGATTGCCCCCCAAGCTTTTCGGCAAGGGTCTTTCGGTCCTTGATATCTTCCAAACCGTTCACTTGCCACTCGTGCTTGATACCTGTCAAAGCAAACAAAATGTTACGACTTAACTTTAGGGCAGAATAAAAATACACAGACAAACTTTGATGGACAGCATTACCTGTGAACTTCTTTTTGATGGCATCCTTGGAACTGGCGTAGATCATCTTGCTTTTTAGTGGGGCAGACTCTGGGGCCCTGAACAACACAACAGAGAATGAGTTGCAAAATTTCCCAAAACTGGGAACTTTTCATGCTATAAATGCTAAAAGGAATATATGGGAATTATCAAAAAAAGGGAACACTTTGCAAAATAGCAGGTGAGCCTACACCAGGGACGTAAACATAGTTGAAAATCTACATAATCTTCATAAAAAACAGATTTAATAGAAATTCAGTTGAATTTCTACCATGCACATTGAGGCCACACCCCTACGAGCATAGTGTATTCCTCTATTACGTGTACAGATTATTTCTAGAGTCCTGCAGTATTCCTGAATGAGCCCGAGAACTACATCAAGCCAGGTAAATGATGATATTCCTGAAGTAAATATATTTAATATATGGTGTAATGAGTTTTCTGTAAGTTTGATTAAGCTAGTAGTTTGATTTAGCATGCTGACTGAGAAGTGTTATCTAGTCTACTGCTATTCATTTCTCCAGCATCAACTGTAAAATTTTTATCATTCCAGAATATTCCAATTGTAAACATCTGTGTATTATTGTTTTTTACAAACTTACTATTACTACTTACTCTTATTTTACAGAACAATGCCATGTGCACCACCTGATTATGTGGATCCATTTACATTGAAAAGCCAATGAAAGGCTGTGTACATTAGCAAATACTCTGCAGACATGTTAAGAACGTTACAAAGATGCACCAGCATTTACAGACAATTCTGCAAGACACAAACAACGTCGGCCCAGACGCACTTCCCGTTTCAGTTTTTTAACACTACACAAATGTCAGAACAAAATACAAACCAACAAAACATTTACAACTAAACCAAAACGCAATTATATATGTTAATAAAACAAGAAGGGCTTCTGGACAAGTGTTGATTACAACTTGGGCCATGGGCCCAAAGTACTTTTTTCACATTTAACTTCCACATTATAAGCAAATCTACATTTTGAAAATTTTCTCATTAATTGTTGTTTATTTTTCACCCCTTTGCAACACAACTACTAACTTACCAGAAAATGAAGACCAGATCTTCCTTCTTGGTCTCTTTAGTCTCATACGTGGCATCATACAGAGCATAGCGGCAGTCCGAAGGGGAAGCATCTTGACGAACGTAAGGTAGGGATCTCCTTCATCACCCTGCAGGATCTCCTTGCCCTCTTCCAAAACGATCTTCTTTTTGTCCTCGCTCAGGCAGAAAAGAACAGCCTTCTTCCTCTTCCTCCTCTCTTCCTCACTGGCCTGAGCTTTGCGGACCTTCATGTCATTGAAGATCGTCAGCACATTCTCTTCAACTGTAACCCCAGAGGCCTGCAAGCACACAAACACATACAGAATAATGTCACATGGCCTATTAGTTCCTCTTTGAACAGAGAGAAGTGAGTGAGCTGATGAATGAGACTGAAAGAGTAAATGGGATTTTGTAACAAGCTGTCTTTTCTCATCCAGTTACACTGACTGCCCTGTCTGTACTTTGTTAGACTGAAATTAAACTACAGTGCTGAGGGCTAAGAGTACAAACGGTAGCAAAAAACAACATATTAAATCGGTTTATTATGTCTTAATATATTCAGGAGAGAAATAAATATTAATAAAGAGATTGGTTTTCAGTATCAGAGACAATGGCCAAACCCAAGATAATTTGGATCTTAAGGCGTCATTTTTCCTTATTTGCACATTCTCTAACAAGTTAACAGAAGCGAGGTTGGGCACTTCCTCATAAGGTATGTGATCAAGTTTGAACTGATTATAGCCTGTACTGATAGAATGGCTGGATTTTGTACATGCCAGAGACATGATGCTATTCAATGGATGTTATCAGGTAAGTTAAAGCTAGCTTTGCTTATATATATATATATATATATATATATATCAGGTCACCTTAGCTTGCCAGGCAGCATTTACACTGATGCATGGCATTTGATCATAGGCAGGTGACACATCAAGTATGTTTACATACACCCTGATAATGATTAATAAGTTGCTGTCATGTCATGTAATAAAACATAAATGGCTTAATAAAAACCCAGCACAGGGTTGTCCATGTAAAAGCCACCAAGTGATTTTTTGTGAAAATCAAAACTTTGCGGCCACAGATCTATGCAGATTTTCTGATTTCTATTAGAACACACTTCAAATATCTCCAAGTTTCTCAAACACTGTTATTTTCATTCAACACTGCATAAGACTGGACACTGAGAAATTCAGAAATCCTTCAAAAAGAAAAAAGTAACTTGGACCATTAGTATAGTACCCACTACATAACCAGATTATATATGGGCATGTGAAGAGGTAAAGAGCCGCATCAGATCAGTATGATTCTAGGTTCTAACGGGTAAAACGCATCACTGACCTACTTGCAGAAAACTTATGTATAAAGGGTGGAAACAGGTTTGTCTAAGGTGTGATAACATACCAGGGCAGAAATGTGTCAGACTCCTCTTTATACAACATGGCTATAACATGAATGAAAACAAGGATTAAAAGAAAAATTTTATATGGGAAAAAAGGCCCAGAGGTAATAATAAACAATAATTGCCTATTATAATTTACATAATTATGTCAAGTAAATGGAACTGACTTTTTGGTTGTTTGATTTAAAGACAAAAAAACTGCTTTTCCTAATAACACATCGCATCTTAAAGCATGCCTGTTATCTGCCATCTCTTGCTATAAAATACCAAAGGGCAAAATGAAGTCCAAAGTGTAAATACAAGGACACTAAAGCAATGAGTCAAACATCCACGTTCACTAAGAAAAGCGCAGCAAGAAAAATGTACAGAAACATAATACCGAAAATTAGACTTAAGCCCTCGGATGAGCTTTTTAACAGTTAAAAACCGGTATAACACGTGCCTCACAAAAAGATTTTGACGTAGCTGTGGCTTCTGACGTCACGTTTGTTCTCGGCCTCACGTACTTGCAACCAGAATACCGAGTGTGTTCGTACCGGAACCGGCATTTCCTTCAAGCTACACGCGACGTGACTCAATCTGAACACAATTTCTCTCCAATAACTTGTCCATAGACATAAATTCGTGACAAAAACTAAAAACAGCAAAACTGAATTCATCCAACAGTACTTAGTATAACATAGACGAGAGAAACGTGGATTTCATATATGAAAAATACAAATAAACCAACAATTTAATGTTTGAAGTCAGAGGGTTGAGAAACTACGATGTTAGAACTCATCAGGCGACGATTCGTCACTTGTGTCTAACCAGGAAGAGTCCGCTCGTGCACACATCGCCTGACGACACGCGAATTGAACGTAACGGTTTTAAACCCACTTTCCTTCCATTCCACTTGTTTTTTTCCCCATTTCCTCCTGGAATCGAGTCGCAAATTACACATACCTTATCTAACACACGTTATCACTGTAGTTGTCTTTTTTGCTCAAAGAAATAACCAAGACCATCTGTGCATCAAGAATTAGGGTGGGGCCACGAATGCAGTGTTCGTGCATGTGTTCTATAAAACCGCAGTTCAGACTTTTTTTTACTAAAATATACATTGAACGCTTTAGTATTAAGAGGGAATGGTCGTTTTTACACATGCCCGCAACCTCTCTAGTGCGGCAAATCCGATGATGTTTTCAGGATGCCGCGAATGGCCGTGTTCAGACAAAGGACGGGCTCGAGGAAGCGCTTCCTTTGGACGCCAAAAATGGCTTAATATACACACGCGGTCAGTTGTAAATCATTTCTTCAAAATTTTCCATGCGATGTGGTAGATTTACAAAGGGCTGGGGCCTGCAGGTGGTGTGTGATCGAGCGCACAGAAAGGCCCTTCCTGGGCCTGAGTTCACGGAAATAAAGAAGCTGAGCGGGGAAATGGCGCCAGTTGTTTTTGGGTTCTTTTTTGTAAATCTCATTGCATCCGAATAACTAAAGGCCACGCACGAACACGGTTACACTCACAGCTCCCCACTCTTTTGTATTATTTGCATAAATAAATAAATATGCCCAGAGGCCCTGTCCCAAGAAAAAATTAAAATGGTTTTCATTTAATGCACCAATCCTTGTCACTTATGATAACCTGCAGGTTTGGTCGACGGAGCCTTCGCATTCCAGAAAAGCGTCACTCGACTACTAACGATTTCACATTATTTATTCACATAAAAACGAATAAAGCCCATCACTTCATTACGATAAGAATTGAAATATGTTAAAACTAAGTGCAGATTATATAATTATTTAAATGTAGACGTACCATGGTTGTATCTCTGTGCTAGTCGGCGTCTGGATAGGAATTGAATGAGCTCTGATGCAGTCCTTCGGCCTCGCAGACTTGATACAACGCACGGACGCGCCCTTTTGCGCGTTACCGTGAGACAGATGGGAGCGAGCAACCACGTCATACTCTTATTAAGGTATTATGGGAGCTGGAGTTTTGAAGTCTGCACAAATAGTGTACATATTAATATATGTGTAATGTTCTCAGTTTACACTTAAACTTTACACGCTTTATCTGTAAAGCACTGTTAGGTTGCACATATTTACCTTACAGTTAATACCAACTATTACTAGTTTTATTTTTTTATTGAACACAACTTCAATCAAAAAGTGTACAGTATATTTTAAATGGCCAATTGTATACCTATTATTTCTAATGGTGTTTTTAAAACCATATTTAAAATCTGATAATAAATGTGTTACATATATATTTTAGTATTACTTCAAGCTCGGCAATTAATAAATAGGTTGGGAAAATTATGTGTCACAGGCTTTATATTTGACGCATTTTAAGGAGATAAAAGTGAAAATCCCTGTAGTATCAAACTGCTGATTTGACTGAAAACACACTACACAGGGTGCACTATTAGCAATTCTCAAGACACCATGCGCTCCGCGACTAGCCCTTTGTGTTCGTCTCTGCCCCTTTTTAAGGTTCGCTTAACTCGCTTCCAAATAAGGAAGCAAATGGTGACAGTCGTGAGCGCGCATCAGCCGAAACCGCGCACATCAGGCAGTTCGCGACTCCGATCGCCATATAAGGAAACAAGGACGTTTCTATTCTATAGGAAACATTCAGACAGCACGCGCTAGAGGGAGCGTTCTGCAGCAGCGAGGAATGCAACGACAAAAGAGGAAAGACAACATCCTGAGCAAGTGCTAAACAATAGTCTTTATTTTCAATCTGAAGGTATCTAACGTAGCTACATTTATTTGGTACACGTGATATAAATGATGGCAGTCAAAAATGTGGCCAAGACAGCAAACGGTCTCAAAGACAGTCAAACATCGAATCAATGCTGACATCTAGTGTGCAAAAGTCAAACTGTGCGTTTTCACACCAGCAGCCATTCCTTGCATGCTTAAAGCTTTATGATTTATTTAGGAATATATAACTTTTATGTAACAATAAAATGGAAAGGGGCGGAATGATCTCTGGTACGTCAGTTTTGTCCAATGAATTGAGAATGTGAACAGACCACAGGACACATTCAAAACCCCACAAATGCAACAAAGATATACAACAAAATGCACATTTGCATTGTAAATATTTCAGCTTTTTTTAAAAACTTGGTGTACACTGTCAGCTTCTCAACACATACCAGCAAACAAAATTCTTCAAAAATACCACACCATTTTACCACCAATATAATTTAGATTTGGTAAGTAACATAGAACTACCGTGATCTTTCAGACATGTACAGTGGCATTTTTGAGAAGTACTTTAAAATACCATGTAAATACCATGTTACCAAATGATATCATTACTGTAACAAACACACCACCACAGTACATTTTTGTAAGGGAAAATTCACCACAATATTATACATTCAGAAGAATTTTAAATAAGACCAATGGAATGTAAATAGAATAAGAGCACCAACGCTCAGAAAACGCCTGAAGTTGACTATAATAACATACAACAGGACTAACAAATCTACAGAAAACAGATGTTTAGTAATGTAAAATGCAAATATTAAAGGCCATTAAAGAGAACTGAAAACACTGCCTGAACATCCTTCAAGACACATTAACATTGGCTTTTCTGTTAATACTTACAGTCCAACTTCATGAATGTGTCTATATTAAACACCTAAAAACATGAGAGCAGAAATGTACGGTACCAGTCCAGCACCCATGAATATTGGAATGGAATAGTAAGTAGGAAACCTGATTATGAAAGCCCAGTAAGTGCAAAGACTATACATTATTAATAAAGATTTAGCCAAGATATCATAGGTGACTGTATACAAGCTGGACTGGTGGAATGCAAAGAAGGCCACAGTTTGGTACAAAGATCATAGAACAGAACTTTTGCAAAGGTCCCATAACATAGTGTTGTTAAATTTTTAATGCTAAACATCATAAGCTTAGGCCTGAAATAATGGCAGTTTATGTGCAAAGATACTCCAGGCTAAAGACAAGAGAACATGTCTACAGAGTGCAATGTAGAGAAATTACACAGCCCTGACCAGCTAACAAGGACGTCTGTGACTCTAGAGAAGTCTTTGGCTATAATGGAATGAACTATAAACATATATATTTGTTCTGTGAAAAGTTTAGCCCTTGTGCTAAATTCATATCTGGCCCTGAAAAATTACCTGCTGGTTTATGATTTTTGGTCTTATTTATTTTACTTGTGTTGATATTTAAATATCTGGCTCTAGATATTCTGTGAAAATAAGTCGACCTGCATTAAAAGATTTAAATGCCATGCTTGAAGATATGCATTATTTGGTATCATGTTATTGGTCACGTCTGTGCAGTTTACATCTCATTCTGACATCTTTGGTTTGCCTGAGAAGTTATCTTGTTTTCTTCTTTTGGGCAGCCACCTGATTCTGGCCTCTCGTCCTGTTTAATACATCTGTGGCCTGAAATAGTAATGAAAAGGTTTTTTTAATAAATGCACTTCTGAGATTTATTTTTTGGCACAATGAGGTTCATATATTTTACCTGCTCCAGCAGGACCCCAGCAGCCTGGTCTATGGCTGTGCCTACTCCTCTGTATTGGCCCGAGTATCGAATGAAGGCCCAGGTCAACATAGCAATCATGGCCAGACCAATGACTAAGTCACATGCATAGGAAAACGTTTCCAGGCCGATGAAGAGTAAGAGTCCTGACAGCACATACAGAAGGCAAACCAGGACAAAAAGCACTGCAGGTGTCCGGAAAGCACTAAAAACATTTTTCGACTGAAAAAAAAAGGAAACATGTTTTTATATGTGATTCATTGAATATTTCACATGTTGCCTAGTGCTCTTCTTTAAACAAAGTGCAAAATGAACGTTTTGTTCACAGGAAATTTAGTAATGGCAGTAAAACACACGCCTCGACCACAACAGTTGACTAATACACAACTATAAACAACAACAACAACACATTACACTTCCGCTCTTGCTTGTATATTAATCATGCTTATTTTACAAACTTGTCATTAAATTGTTTTGTTTTTACATTACACTTACCTCGTTGTGCTTACTGAAAGACTCCCACATCTCCTTCAGCTCAGTTTCCAACTGTTCCTGATAACGGTTACAGAAATCTCGCCCACCCATTTTCTTAGTGCTAGAGAAGTGATGCAGGGCTTCCTGCATCAAGAAACGATGCTTTTCCTCTAATGAGTCAGGGGCCACGTAAGGCAGATCACCACCACAGACCTAACAGTGAATTTAGTTTGGAATTAGTCAGAATGTCTCAAAAATGTGAGAATTATATACATTATGTAAACATGAGACAATAATTTATCATTCATAATGATGCCAAGCATAAAAACATTCAAAATTATTTATCACAACACAGCAAGTCAGTTAAACTGTATTTATTGTATATGTACAACACATTCCACACAACATACCAACCTTCTCCATATTCCTGTAGTACTGGTCTTTAGCTGATGCAACGGCTGCAAGGTTATTAGCCTCTGCTGTCGCCTGAATGGATTAAATTTACTATTGTGAGACAAATGCACAAATAACTGTCAAATATTAATAATACTGTATAAGGTTTACCTCCAGCATTGATTTAGGGTGTGGAAGGTCCTCTCCCTGATATATCTTGATATATGACTGACAGATTAGAAAAACAACAGATTGAAAATTGGCAGCTTGATGACAAACATAAGATCACATGACAAACATAATGGCAGGTGTGCGCTTACCTTGAAGTACTCCAGCAGGCCCCTACAGGTCACCTTACTCCCATTGATCTCCTTTATAGCCAGTTCATTAGGATTGAGCAGGTGTGTAATGAGAAGACGCAACTCATCCTTAAACTCTGGAGCCACGTCTGAGATAGAAAAGCAAAGATGAAGAGCAAAACACAACACAACAAATCATTACAATTAAAAATGTATGATTGAAAATATGGACAAGACAGATCTCAGTAAGTGGATGATTGATTGTTACATTGTTTGTGTAAGAATATGTGAAGGCAGAATGTATGGGAATGTATTTGACTGGTTTAAAAGTTTGGTTTTCTACTGCTGTTACTTCTAGTAACTCATGCCCATCTTTAGGCAGAATGGTGTAAAGTATAAGTATTAAAAGAAGAATGCAGTCTCATACCACAGAGCTGTCCTTTGAATGTAGGGCTTGTTGCCACCTTCAGGCCTGGGTGTGGTAAGAGAAAACAGGAAATGGAGGTGAAGCAGGAGTGAATGTGTTCTCTGACTGTCTGAAGCTCCTCATGCTGAGACTGCTTCACCTGAAGACCACCACACAAACACACAAGAGAGAGATCATTACACATGTTTAACAGAAAGACCACATCTACCTAAAGTCTTGTGTAATCACTTACTTGCAGACGTTTGTCTAGGAAAATATTTCCTCCCTTGAAGCCATATTTGTATTCGTAAGGGAAACTCCAGTCTCTGACCAGGAACATAAGTGACTGTGGACATAAAAAGAGTTTAAAAAATGTGAAACATTCTTCATATTTCTTAAAACATACAACATGCAACCATGCTATTATCATCTGAAGCAATCAATGTATCACAGTGTTTTTTGGGCCCTGAAGATATTGAACTCAATAAATGACATGAATGCCAAGTAAAAACCACAAAGTTTGAAATACAAATTTGAAAGCATAAGGGCACGTGTCACTGCAGGTACACACAGATCAAAAATGTCAATATCAACAAGATTTGTTCATACCTGAAAAGGCTTCAGAAAGATTTCATCCATCGCCAATCGACCATACTCTGTAAACAGCTACAGACACACACAAAAATGACACAATACAATCATACGAAGGTCAAAAAGATTAAAACTTCAATCTCAGTTACAAATGTATAATTCAGGATACTACTGAACCCTAAGGTTATTTTATTGGTGCTTACAGCAGACAGATGCACAAAGGAAAGTCAATTTGTAAAGTCCCCAGTGTTTTTACACTATTCACTTTTGGTGCAGACTGTTCACATTTTGGAGTGTTGTTGTGATTGAACTAACCTGAAGCTGCTGAAGATCATCTTCCTGAATATTCTGTGACAGGTTATAAATCTACAAAAACATGAATGCATTATGTCAATGAAGGGTG
This sequence comes from Beaufortia kweichowensis, assembly GCA_019155185.1. NCBI lineage: Eukaryota > Metazoa > Chordata > Actinopteri > Cypriniformes > Gastromyzontidae > Beaufortia > Beaufortia kweichowensis. Next base: position 7,873,158 of record CM032803.1, on the reverse strand, counting down.
GGGTGAGTTAAAATAATTGTTTAAGACTGGAAATGAAAAGAAATTGTGTTGTACTTTTTGTATTGTATCACTAGCTCATTAATAAAACAAACCAGAAAATATAATTTGTTATGCATTATGTTGTCTCAGCTGATCTGATCTGGCAAATGGTAACAAAAATGAACTGAAAAAACCTGGACAGAGCTGGTCATGGTGCTGAGGGCAAAAATAGTGGCACAATCTTTCACAGTTGACTGAGAATCAAATGCTCCTTGTGTGTCCATTAAAAGCACGGCAACCTACAAAAGAAAAACGCTGTAATGCAAAACTGTAAATCTGAAGAAAAAAAGTGACCACAAACGTGATTCACATATCAGTGTTTCTTAATGGTGTCTTTGTGCACATTATGCAACAAGCCACAATCACCCACGACACAATCTTGGCAGGAAATTATGCCATCTTATCACATGATTACCATAAATCTGCTATCAGGGCTTTCACAAGTGCATACTGCTTACTGGACAGAAAGACCCAGATTAACAACCAAGTTACAACTGTACAACTGTCGAACTCAATTTATAGAGAACTGAAACTGACACATACTATTTGACTATTTTTCATTCAAACTAGGTTTGTCATTCACACCAGTGGCAAAAATGTATCTATGCCCTCACTTTACATAACCAAATATCAAATCAAGACGTATATTAAAAAAGATTTTATACAGAATTATAATAATTTTCTAATAAATATTTCAGTATATATAAAGCAATATTGTTATGTCAAGACTGCATTCAGAATAAAAAAGCTTAAGAAATGTGCAGTTAGTTTAAACAGTCTGAATGCTTTCTGAGGCCATTATATTTCAAAACATGCATATTACAGTGATCCATGAATGGTTCTTACCTCACTTCCATCCTTCTTCTGCACAACAAAGACTTCACTCCACAGCTGAATACCAGTGGTTTCTGGCTCTGAGCCTCCTCTCCAGGAGAACCCTGTCAGATGCTCATTTTCCTGACCAAGCCAGTCCTGACCAGACTGCCAAGGACACAATAATGAAATATGAGCAGATTATACTAGTAAAGTAGATGGCTTAAAAATGGCTTAACAGGACACATTATGCTGAGGATCATTTTATGTCATTTCGAATGGTGAGAAAGTGAAAATCTAACCTTCTTATACATGTATCGGAGCATGAAATCCAAGAGAAAACTTTTTCCTTTCCGGAAGGCACCGGCGACAGAAAGCACCACCACATTCTTATCTCGAACCTCAGGTGCTAACAGAATTCGACTGAGCGCCTTTGTATCCAGATCAAAGAGTGATCCTCTTTGTTGACCCTCACGATTTGGACCGGCCCAGGTTCAGTGCCCATTTTCTCTTTTATATTACAGGCTTACTGTGGAGAACAATAACAAGACTTTTATTTTCATGTTCAAGCACGTTAAATCATTTCTGGGATGCATTAGTGAGACAGTACTGGCCCTGTTGGTCAGATTTCGATGTGGCAAACCCGCTGAAAGGTTCAAACATGCTCATCTCCACTGGCTGATTCACCAGCTTGAATGACGCTCATTGTTTCAATCAATCTGACTTCTTTCACACGTGGGCAAAGTTGCACAATCAATACTGCTTTGAGATGGCATTAAAAATAATTTGGAGAACGTTGCTGATGTCAGAAACAATTCACAGACTTCTCAAAAGACTAAGAGTGCATAACTTGCTTTAGGTAATCGGTTGCTTAATGTTTCTCTGTAAAGAATGTCCATATGTTTCGATATGAACACTACAGTCAGTGTAATCCACAGTGTCTTCAAAAGGTTCAAGTTTCTTGGGAGTTTTACTTAGAAAATACCACCAACTCTTGCAGCCATGTTTATTTATGTAAATGAATGTAACAGTAATGATTATGAATGCATTCTAAATCTAAAACACTAGTGCAGACACGTCTCCTCGTTCGTTTAAAATAATGGCGAGCTCAAACTCGCTTATGCAACATTTTCCAAATATGAACCATAAGTTGTTTATTTGGTAAAATATCAGAACACATATGCATATGATTTGTATATGAAATCAAACTTGCTGGTGATAATAAAGTGGCTAATCGCCTCGCCCAAAGACTAATGTGTTTCAATCATATATCGAAAAACCCACTTCAGTAACAAACGAAACAGTGACAGTTAACCATCTTTAGTGTGTTTTTCGCTACAACACATACTGCAAATTTAACATAAGTAATTATTGCAAATACCTTATTCTTCTGTTTAAACTACAGATTTGCCACGGCTCTTGTTTCAGACGAACGCTTTAGTTTTAATAAACACAACTTTGTCCGATTGAGAACTTCCCACCGCATGTGTAGCTGGGAAATGTAGTTCTTTTGGTTAAGAATTTGCACGCTAGTCCACTGTATAAAGGCTACATAAGAACTACAACATCCATGACAGAGTCAGAGCAAACTCACTTCACAAGCTGGGCTTGTTTTTATGGTCCTATCCGAGTGCACGAATGTTACAGTGCTGTTATGAATGCGGAACTTATGTTAATGTTCTGCTTTAATGTTACTGGAGGGTAAAATTGCTTTGCAGGTCTTGTTATGTAAACTCGAACCGTTGATATGTCAAACCGTGCCAACGTGAAAATAGCACAAGATATTATTTATCCTATTTAGTAGTATAGTTTTGTCAGGGAGTGTCTGCCACTGAAGGTTTTCCACAGTGAGTCACACACACCATTACTGCGCCCTCCACATTTACTGGAGGCAAAAACCACCCATTATCACACCTCACAGACAACAAACAACGAGTTATGATCCTACTGATCACTGTTTTTATAGTTAAACTGTACCTTGCACTTTGAAGCTGATCCAATATGCTTAAAGTATAGAAATATTTTTGCTGCATTTATATTTGGCTGTGTAAATTAATTCAAACAATATATAAAATATTTTTTTGTTATGGTAGTTAAAAAATCAATTTAAATGCCCTTTTATGCATTTTAACATATCTGTATTGCACTCATTTGAAAGGTCAACATTATGTTAAGTTTAAGTGTGATTCACTACAATATTTTGCTCCTATGTGTCACATTGTTTAAATTAAAATGAATTAAATCAGAAAAGTCTAATTGTAACAATTCAGTACTTTATTGCTAAATGAATTCCATCTGAAATAAATGGGCTCACAGAGTATTTTACTGTCAATCTGTTTAACATGCTAAACTAAAAAAGAAACACATGAATAAAGCAAAAAATAATATGCATTATGCTTCAAAGGAAACTAAATGCTTCAGAATGCAGTAGCATGACAATAATCAACAAGAAATAAGTGTTAGCTGTTAATCTTTCTTTTTACCCAAATAACAACTGGCAGTTTGTCTCAATAATACTTAAACGTTCAGAAATTTGTAAAAATTACTGTTAAAAAAATAATTTTCTTCAAAATCACAATTTAAACTGTCAAATCCAAATGTAGAACACCATAATCTTTATAGAACCAATTTAAAAATATGACTTAATGAACAATGGCATGGAAGTGCATTATACATTACCTGTCAAACATAATAAACAATAAATATTTTTGTTCTTTTTGACAAATATTTTGTCAAATACAATACACTAAGAGCAAGAAAAAGCCCACATGATTCCCCACAGTGCTGTCAGTGTTCAAATCATTACATTATTTGGGTTTGCTTGTGTTGCACCTTTAAAGACAGTAAATAAAAGTTCAGGCAGTTATAAAGTGACAATAGTAAATTACGCCATGGGTTTTATAAGAGCTTCCATAGTGGACCCATATCACCATTAACCCTCCATTCTCGTACACGGCACATATGTATCAGGCTCAATGGTTTCCTCCTGCAAGATCAAGCAATGACCCCGCAGCCTCCTGAGCTTCTGCATCAAGCTGAAGTATCTCGACCGTCTCCAGGTCCAATTCAGTGTCTCCTGGAAGAACCAGATACTGGCACTGCTGATACTGATAATAGTGTAACTCAATGTAACCACTGTCTGCTAATGGATCCTTCTCTGAATCCTCGCCTGTAACATCTGTAAGCTCTACAGACTCCATAGGGATCAGCTCCTCATGATCTGGTGTCAAAGAACATGGTGGGTTTGAAGACAGAGAGTCAAAATCTGAGGAAAAGTTGGAAAAAAATATTTATTTCAGAATTGGGAAAGAATATTCACAGTAGCTATAATAGATAAAAATATAATTAATAATTTACATTCTGTATAGCCAACATTGTATTATTATTTAATCATATTTTATTTCATTATATTTAACGATTTTATACTCACAATTGTATTATTATTTAATTAGTATGATACAGTGAAAGATCTGAGCAATAGAAGTGAGTAAATTGTACATTATGCAAGACTTTTACATAACTGACACTGTAGTAAAACAGCCTGACATAAAGAGACCAGCCATTACGTCACTGTGGATATAGGTTGCTGGGGTAATGTCTGGCTGTTACCAAGACAACAGCTCACAAACATACCAACTTTCCAAAAAAAGAGAATAAAATCTAGCATATAGATCTGGCCAAACCTAGAGAAGCTAATGCTTAACTACTTTTGTAACTACTTTACTATACTTTTGAAACTGTAGTTCAACCATACACCATGGGTCTAATTATAGTATACTTTTATTAGTGTTGCTGACCTGATATCTCCAAGTTTTCATGAAGGCAGTTCTGCCCATTATTAGATGCCTCCAACCTGTTGAGAATGCAGATAAGACTGGCTCATATGACAGTATCATATTTTAAAAAGAAGCAGTAATCTGTTCCTGTGACATCACGCATATTAAAACACATAATCTAATATTAAATAGCATCATCTAGATTGTGTGGAAAACGAAACTTACAAAACAGCATTGTTCAACAAGTTGCTGTTGGTACGATGACAATAATGTGTTTTTCTAAGAACCTCCAGGAGGGCTGGACGATACTCTGGACAAACACGCCACAATGAGCCCTTTCCAACAGACTGTAACACAAAAGATAAAGATATTAGGCATTAAAGTCATTTTAGAGGCCACTGGGCGCAATCATTAAAATAACATGGTAGATTAAAACTGACGTACTTGACTCTTGTCTCGATGTATTCGTTGGAAGCTCTTGCTCAGGGACAGGTTGTGTCGAACAGAGTTCCTCCAACCACCCGATGCTTCTCTGTAGTAGGGGAAGTTGTTGACAATCCACTCATAAATACCTTTAACAGGGAGTCTCTTCTCTGATGAGTCTTCAATTGCCATGAAGATGAGACTACTGAAAGAGTATGGAGGCTTAGCAGGGCAGGGAGGCAGTGTTTGGGCAGGAATGGGGTCCAGCGTCTGAGGCAGTGTGTTGATTCTGGGCAGAGGCTGCAGGGGCAGAAGGTCTCCTCTTTGATGCAGCCAGCTGAGGCAGGTCAGGTCATCCTGGTCAGATGCTGTGGAGGGACTAAGGCAGTGTGACTCTCCAGATACCTGAGGGGTTGATGAATAGTGGAGATAGGAGGGTGGGATGGAAGGGCACAGGGTAGTTGGGAAGAGAGGAAGTGAAGCAGGCAGAAAAGCAGCGGGTTGTGGAAGAGATGGGGATAGAGACAGAGACTCCAGATGGTTTCTGGGGGAATGTAGAGGAGAATGGGGTGGCAGTGTTTGAGTGTTTATCTCCATCTCTTCTCCGTCTTCTAACTGCGGGGTTAACTCATTCACTTGTTGAACTGTAGAAATATACAATCAATATACAAGCATCCAGCTTAATATAGAAAATGCATGTCTTTACGAATATACAGTATCAGTCAAACTGACAAAAATGTTTCTTATGATCTTAAACAAGGTGTATATTTCAATGTCTGAAATATTTTCTTTTGCAGACAAAAATATAATTGTGCCAACATATTAAATTCTTTGACTAGAAAACTAAAATTTTATGAATTTTTGAAATGGATTATTTAGACCAAATAATGACTGAAAAGCAGCCTATAAGAGTCTAGAATAAATAGAAAAATATCAAAGAGTATGATTTTGCAAATTCTAGACAAAGGGTGACTACTTTTGAAGATGCTAAAATATATTTATTTTGGATGCTTCTAGTCACAACATAATTCCCATAGTTACAATTGTGTTATTTCATGGTTTAACTGAGTTTACTACTATTCTAAAATGTGAAACAAATCTAAATAAACAGTAAATGTTTTCAAACTTTTTACTGGTACTGTATCTAAAATTCTTCATACTGTGTACAGCTGCTTTACAATACAAACCAGCTTTACAAAAACTAGTGCCTTACAAAACTACACGAAATAACATTAATTAATAATTAAAATCAAAGCTTGAAGGTGTTAAAACAAGTGAAGGTGGCTTGAAATTAGTCCCTTCCCTCAGAAGTCACATTCCTTTCCAAATTCACCAAGAATACTGAGAGAACAACTTAGTAAATGATTAAGCAAACTAACCAACCACATCATAATATATGAATTCTGACGATGCAAAGAAGGACGAGAATTATGGTTGGAAACCTGCAATTAATGCATAATATTAATATTAGGCTATATGAATTTTTATATGATATAAAGAGAAATAAAAGGTACGCATATTTTTATAAATAACATAAACACAGAAAGCCACATGGTTCACACACACCTGAGAAAATGGCGCAAGAATATTAAGTTACATTTAGAATAATAACCCACGCATTCACTCTTGCATGAACCTTTTATTTCAAGACAAAAAGAGAGTGAAAATAAAAACGAAAAACTTACCCGGACAAAAAGGTATGAATTTATAACAGTCAACCTCCAACTCTGTACTCATACAACTAAAAAGTTGCAGAAAGTGTTGAATTATCTATAAAAGAAAGTGCCGTGTATGACACTATCCCGCTGCTGTCTGCGTTGTGTCCTTTCTCGGGTTACCTTGGAAACCAAAAGGACGCGCTGCAGCCGGCTCGACCCCTCCTTAAAGACACACTCAACAATGAGCTTCAACGCGTTTACTTTTATCGTAATGCAATTCTTGACACTTGCCAGTTGTACTAATATCTTACATGGAAGTCTTTAATGGTTATTTAACATGCATGCGTCTTTTAACAAAGTGTTTGAAGCACGTGACTGCAAACAAAAAGGCTAACAACAAACCTATCCAAATGAAACTTAACTGGTTTGTTATACGTAAAAAAATAATATTGTAATATATTGCAAAGTAACTAAACAAATAGATATGAACAATACTCATTATTATGAATATGAACATATATGAGCAATACCTATTATAGCATGTGCTTATGCATAGGGACACAATCAAATAATAGTATTATGAAATAATGAAACACTGAATCACTGTAACAGTTAAAATTCTAAATTATGTAATTTATTAAGATATAAAGAAAACACTGTTGTTCATGCACAGAAAACCAAAAATAAAGGACACTTTAATTGACCGTGTGTTTACCAATTACACATCAAACAAAAATCACAACGGGGAAGATAAATTAGCATGCCTCTTAAAGAGGAGTCTGGATTTCGTGTCACTAAAGCAGCATGGTGAAGTCATAAGAGCGCTCAAACGAGCCATCTGTTATTTTCCAATATCCTCCATGTGTGATGGCAAAACACAAGCCAGTAGAAATATTTTTTAAAATTTAAATGTTTTTAACCTTTGATCTGCAAATGACTGTGCATACAGAGCCAATATGAGAGATCGTTGTGGTGTCCATGCCCAACACAATTTAATGTGCAAGTCACTTTTTTCTGTACCAATGCCAAAATATCAAGGGTTGCAGACACCCCAGTCCAGCATTGCTTTATGTCACTTTAAAGTTCATTTCCTTTGAGTATAAATACACTGTAGGTCATCTGACCAAATGAGAGGTGAGCCAGTAAATGATGATTGGCTGAAAGGCAGCAGAAGCCACAGTAACGTACAAGCGAAAGCGTGGCTTTCCACTTGCTCCTGCACTCATGGAGTCTCCTGAGATTGAAGACAAGATCTTCATTTTGAGAGAACGCACCTAGGGGAAAAAATATTAATGTAATTACAAATGTTTTTTTTCTTGAAGTGAAACATTAAAATAACATTTTTAAAATATCCAAATTCCTTTTCTCATGAAAATAATTCATATATATGTGTGTTTAATAATATGAGGTAAAATATTTGCTTTGCTCCCCAGTTGTAATATTAAAAACATTTAACAGAAAACAAGAAAGCATTTTTCATTTAAAATTCTAATTAATTAATTAAAATTCCATAAAATAAAATCCTTTTTTCCTCTTTGTAAGCAATACTTACAATAAAAAACATCAGCGCGCAAGAAGACCAAGCGAGAGCAACATAGTAGCCATCACTACCAAACAGCAATCCACACAACACTGTGAAAATCATCCTAAAAAAACAGGAAGAAAACAGTAAAATATAATGCTGCATAAAAACACAGGACCTGATTGCAAACCCAGCACTTACAAATACTACACAAGTGAAACATACCCCACATATTTGTATCCACTGTAGGCAACAAGGTCAAACGTTGAAAGGTCTGTGTGAACTGTGAGCAAGTAAAGACTAAGCAACATCACCAGAACCTCAATTATAATCCACACCAGAGCTGTGCTTGCACACAACCCCAAAACCTCTGGACTGAACCTGACAATGTGGGGGAAAAAAATTATGATCTCGCACAGAACACAGACAAATGTGATGACAACAATGATGACAAAAATGTTTTGAAAAATATAATTCATGTTGTGCAAACACATGCATTTTTTTTTCCTGTGGAAATACTGTCGCTTACCGTTTCTGAATTCCTAAAGCCATTCCAGCCAGTAAAATATAGGTGATAAAAGCCATTGCTAGATAAAAACAAAACAACATTTTGATGGGGAAAATCAACCTTTATTAACACTAAAAATCTATAGATTTAGTCTATAAATTTAGACCATTAATCATAGTAAAAAGGACTATTTTTGAGATTATGTTTGTTATTCTAAAATAATCAGTACAGATACGCAATTTGTCAGGTTGGTCAGAATGAATAATAAATGTGAGTTACTGGGTATGTAGAGATCTGGAGCATTGACATCATGACGTGGTGTGAGAGGAGTGTCTCTATGGTAACGGACTTCCCAGTCCTGAAAATAAAAGGGATCGTTAATATCAAGTATTTTGTTGCCAAGACAAATCTTTTCAGTCTTTCTGCAATACATATAAATCTGAATACATGTGAGGGTAATGCAAGACAAGTTACTGTAACAATATACTGCATTTATAGATATTTTTCTATATATGTATTTTTTAATATATATATAAAATTTGTTTTATTATTTTAATGGAAGACCTAATTTGTACAATTTCTAAAATAACACTAAAAAATTCACAAAAAACTTTTTAAACATTTTAAAAACAATTATCTCATCAAATATATACCTGATGTGTGTATGGAAACATGAGAAGCAACAGTTTCTTCATAACATATTTGGTATCAACTGCGAAGAAATACTTCAACTTGTTCACCGACATGAATCGGCTAATCTGCAAAAAAATATTAAAGGGAGGACAAAATTAATTACACAATAAACTGATGGCCAGACTTTTTAGCTGTTAAAACTAGATCTGCACCATTACAATATTTCTGCATCCATCTTCAACAAATTAAACATTGCATCTTACCTCTTTGTTTACCATATCCTTGCCTTGATTGGCAAGTGATGAGCCGTACATCATGGCAGCACTGGCCATTGGATCTGCAAAGAGGTTACTTGTTCCCTCCTGACCTCCTGCTGGTGCACCTGCCATATTATATCCTGAATCATAGTAGTTTTGGTTGTTCATGGGTGGAGGCCCTGAACTGGTGTCATCAAAAAGAATTGGGTCACCACTCGGTGGAGATGCTCTGGCTCTGGGTTTTGCTGCAGAAAAAAAACTGATATTTAAAAAATTTAATTTCAAATAAAAATGACTGATGAAGCAAAGCTCTCAATGAAATGTTTCGTTTAAAGAAATGATTACTCATGTAAAATGAGTATGACAATTTATTACAAATACTAATCTCAGAATCTCTTGCGTTTGTTTTGGGCTTGTAATTTGTCTGTGATGTGGCTACCTACTAGTGACACGTGGTAAAGTACCCAGGACGTCATCAAGCTGCCTAAGATATCAGTTAGTCTACTATCTGCAACGTACTTTGATGCCAGACGTCTTGTAATGTTATCATCTGTTGCTTTTAGAGTACACTATGGTGTCCACGTACAGTATGTCAGATAAGCACAGCACAACAATCTATTGCCGAGTTGTTTCATACGTACCTCCCCGGTATCCATGCTGTTGAAAATCCATCTTCTCTACTACTTTAGAACAAATAAAATATTTGATTAACTTCACCACCACAGAAGAAATCTGCAATAAAATCTAATACGTCTGACCACTTATATGTTGCTTCCAATGTCTGCATCAGACTTATATACTAGCTTGCTATGTGGCTACTGTGAAAGATGACTAACAAAACGCGTGACATTAATCTTAAATGTAGCGCAGAAGTAATCAAAATATATTTAATATAAAGCGGACACACATAATAGGCAGTCATTTACAATATAAGTTTGCAATATTGATTTATAAGTAAATTCGAGCGCTAGCTTATACTCACAGGTACGCCTTCACCCTTACGCCCACCTCGCTTGCTTTTCATTGGCTGATAGGAAATGTGCCTGCGTGGCAGAGAAGCATAACGTCACGCTTTCATTGGTTAAAATACTATTGCGCTAACGGCACGTCTACATTCTGATTGGCTGTAGAAGACAACAATCAAAAAAGTGCTGCGTAGTTATATGAGGCAACTATTAGGAAACATTATTTAATTATTACGTTCTTGTTAGTTGTATTTTTCTTCAACAGTGTAATAAATACGCATTTACAAATTATTTTATAAAATTATTTTTATTTATATTTTATTATTATTTATTTAGTATTTTTATTATTTAAATTCATCATTATTTATTATTATTATTATTATTATTATTATTATTATTATTATTATTATTATTATTATTATTATTATTATCAAAACAGACGGATGAATAAACAAATAAATGAATAATCCACAGAAGATTTTTTCTCTTTGTCTCTCTGTGTAAGTGCAAGTACAGATCCCTGTTTGTTGTTACAGACCAAGGAATTTACAAGCCAAATCTTTATAACACTTCTCTGACTTTAATCATAATGTTATGGACAAACTTAACAAACAACTTTGTTTATTTTACCAATTATTGTATGTTTATGTTGTTATTATTATAAGTTTGTTATTAAAGCAACATTAAAGCAACTTTTTCACTTAGCTGACAAGTGATTTATATGAGCCACAGCAATATTGTTTATAAATCAATAAATCCTTTAAACATTTTATTATATGTATTAATTGTGATTTTTGGACAAATGTACATGTCAACAAAAATTGTGTTTATAATATCATTTATGTTTATAATATATTTTGATGTATTCATTTTTTTTCTAGTTTTACCTGTTTTCTTTTTTGGAGCTTTGAGACAGACATCATATTTCAGCGAAGTAAACTGAAATTACAGTAAATAGCTCTGGTGAAGTACCTGTTTACTCCTTCTTAATCTACAAATTTATTTAATTTTGTGTACAATACATCACCATCTTTTTTTAGTCCTCTAAAAGTCCAGACTAAAGTTCAGCCAGTATAGCCAGTTGGATTAAATGGGTTTAGGTCATTTATAAAAAATATTTTTCTTCTTTCTCACTGTGTATATACAAGCTCTAAATAAAAAAATACATCCTAACTGTTGATTAATTACACTTAATCCACTGTGTATGAGAATAATGCCCTATTATTTAGAATAAAGGAAAAGCTGGTGTAGCAACAATTTTGTGATAAATAAAAGAATCAAGTCATATTTTATATGGGTGTGTATTAATTAGGGAGTGCCATAATTTGGTGTCCATAACTTAAACATGCAACACTGACTGCTTGCATCAGTACCAAACCCTTGGGTAATAGCACATCCTATCTAATTGCTGGAGATGCACCTTTTCTTCATGTCAAGGCATGTTTCAGACTGTTGCAGAAGGGGTGTGTCCTAACAGCATTCCATACTGCTTAGGTCATAATTCACTATACTGCACTAATGATCTGGTTACAACTAGATCTTGCCAGAAGAGATCTGAGATTTCGTATAAGAATATCATTTGAAAAGATAAGGATAAAAGTAGGACAAAGAGAAGAGTGACATCATACCCAAGGAAGTCAACTAATCCTTACTGAGTGGGGATATTCAAATATGATAACTTGTAAACTCTTGGTTTCATTTTTACAAGCATATAAAAAATGACTCAAATTATGCTGAAAAGAAGCAGATTTTGAACAGAAAAAAACAAAGCATTGTTTTCAAATGGTTATACAATTCAGTCAAATTTTTGTTGTCATTGTATTTAAGAACAGGTTACCTAATAAAACACAGATTTGCTTAAAATCTTGTCTGTGATTGAACTATTTGCTCTTTAAATAAATCAAAATGCATGTCTAATTTAGCTGAATCATTTCCTATTTTATATCTGTAAGGATGATTAAGCTAAATAGTGTAAAGCAGTGAAAATAGTTTCATGATCCTTCATTCATTCATGGCAGCCTTTCACTTTATATCACTCTCATGTGGTCTCCACTGGAACGTGCTGAAACCTCAGTGGAGTGAACCACCAACCACTTTCATATTTACTCATCGCGTAAGTACGTGAGTGGCTTATAGTGTGACCAATTAAATTTAAAACAAATCTTGCTTACAACGTACTAAAAACCACATAGTATACGAAGTATACGAAAATGTGTTCAGCAAAGGCGTCTAAATGATAATATATTAAAATAAATAATAAAAACAAAAACGTCACTCTAATGTAAGTTTCGATACGGAGTTGTTCTCGAGAGGGCAGCTATCGCCAGAAACAAGAAGGAGTTCCCGGAAAACACCAAACATGGTCATGTACGTCATTTTCCATGTGATCATACGTCATCCTGAAGCCTGGCAGCACCATTTCCCGTAAACTGGGAGGGGCGAAAACTGTGCGGTACTCTATCACTTATTTATATTCTCGTGGACACTGCGAACCACTAGTCTCGTAGAGAAATAGAAGTTTATTATACAAATTATAAAACGTAATTTGACTTTCTTTCTATACATGTCAGCAATATGAACATTTTGAACGTTTATATTGACATCTAATCTCCCCTAAGCATACCGAGGTGGATTCTACCGGTTTCCCGCAACAAGGAGGATTTTTAACTCGCTTTTGAATTTCTCGTGAGCTGTCACTGATATAAGGACGTAGGCTCGTTTGGGACGTCGAAAGAAACAGTAACGCAAAGTCTCACAGTTTCTGTCAACTCACTCCTGTTGGATTACTGAACAGTTAACGGCATACATGTACAACTACGGAAATCAAGGCAGAGGAATCGACCGGAATTTCCCAGATAACAGCTCTGGATCAGGATCGAGCTCTGCGTCCATCACTACAACCTCCGTGACACCTCAACAACAACAGGTGGGCATATTTTATCTTACATCTCATAAGATGTAACAACTCATATGATACTTTTATAATTTACATTTTAATATACATATCATTTAATATAAATATCACATTACGATTTATTCGTTTATTCTCTATACCGCTTATTTATATTGGGGATATCAGGGAGATGGACAGGTGGCCAGTATTAATTTACCAATTACCAATGATAATATAAAGTTACAGTAACATTTTGAATTGTACAAAACTCACTGTTCAGGTATGATTATGACCAAGTGATTTTATTAAAACTAGTGGCCAAAATTGTGACCCTGCCTGTAAAAAGAAGCAATTGTTTTTGTAATTTACTGTTTTCACCATAAAATCATCCTAATAATGTTTAAAACATTTTGTGAAAATATAACCTAGATATCTTTAATATTGACTAAGTAAGATTATGTCAAAGATTCAAATCAGTGAAATTAACATGTGAAATCAAACTTTAATGTTCATTATCTCAGACTTAGATTTTTAGACTTTAGCCTGGTTTTCACAGACAGTAAAAACAAAGTCTGTCAAAAATGTATTGTATAATGCAATGCAAATCCGCAAATCCACGTCTGCCAAATGCATAAATGTACATGTGCATGTGACCCTGTCTGTAAAATCCAGGCTAAAGTCTCATAATCTAACTAAGAGCATCAAAGTTTGATTTCATTAATTAATTTCACTATGACTTCAATTTTGACTTGGTCAAGGTTATACTTTTACAGAATGTTCTTTATATTATGTAGAATGATTTTATGTAGAAAACAGTAAATCACAAAATTGACTTTCGCTGGCTTTTCACAGGCAGGGTCACATATCTGTGGAAAAAAGTGTATAGTCTTTATGAGTATATTATGTGTATAGATTGGTTCTTAGATATTTCCTGTCTTTTTTTATCGTAATGATGATGAATTGTTTATTTTTGGTGTATAAAACTGCTTTAACTGCTCTCTTGATAACACATTTTTTGTGTTGCCTGTTTTTAAAGCAGAAGTATTCTGCGGCAGGATCCACTCAATTTGTGCCCAGTCTCAATGCTATAACATCAAACCAGGACCTTCAATGGATGCTTCAGCCCTCCCTTCTGGGCTCCCCGGGGCCATCCAGGGGACTGCGACCATCTTACTCACTTCCACAGAGAGTTGCGTCTATGCATCCTCCACCCACCCATTCACATTTATCCCGACCAGGTGTTATAAGAGCAGCTACAGGTGTCGGAAGCTCAGCACGAAGCAGACCTGATGAACATGTAAGTAATCTGTCTGTATGTCTGTTCTTGACTTAAACAAGTCCTGGTGACTCGTGGCGGCAGACCGTGACAGCATAGTTTGTCACCCTGGTCGCCTATCAGCCTGGCCCATTTCTGCCAATGGCCTTGACCCCAAAACCAAAACCAGCCATGCTTGTAATTCTAAACATGAGACAGTTTTAACAAAAGTGTGCAAGTCACAGAATCAGACAATGCGTAATATCCTGTTGTGAGTCGGTAGGGTGTATACGTGACCTGGGTGTATGTACTTTTTCGCTGATACCTGCGGGGTGTGTATCTCAATTAGGCTTATTTGGGAGTGTGAGTTATGTATTTAGCTGTAATGATAATTGGGTATATAAATAAATAAGACAAAAGTTGTTATAGGTTTTAAATATGCTATTCACAAAACAGCTATTCTGGATGAATTTGAGGATACATTGCGGAGATGCTCATCTAATATTAACCAGTGAAAACCTGTCTGACTCATTCGTCCAAGTCTTTAGCAGTGTGAGGGTGAAATAATGAAACAGGAAATGGGATATCATGTGATTCACTGGAGTAGAGTCATATGACTCATACCTGAGTCACTGGGGTGTTTGCATGTGATTCATCAAAATTAGAGCAGGAAACTGCATATGATATGATGCACACATAATGTAAGTTTTGTGAATTTAATTAGCTGAATTTCCACAGAATCTTTAGAGAGTATTTAGAATTTTAAAGAAAATAATAATTTGTAAATAATTATAAGTTCCTGTTGCTTTTAAAGTCTCATCCTCTAGATGGCAGTATTTCCACAAGATTATGAACGACTTGAACTTACCCAAATATGTTGTTAAAAGGATAGTTCACCTAAAAATGCAATTTCTTTGATCATTTACCCCCCCCTCGTCTCAATTCAAACCTGTATGACTTTTTTCCCTAAAGGATACAAGATGTTTTGAAGAACATTTCTAACTAAACAACATTGATGTCCCCATTGATGTCCAATTGTATGGACAAACCCACCAAGACGTTTCTTAAAATATCTTTTTTTGTGTTTCACAGAAGTAAGAGTTATATATAGGTTTTGACTGACATGAAGTTGATTAAATAATGACAGAATTTTAAATTTGGGGTAAACTATCTCTTTAAATATGTGGCAAATCAAATTTTATAAATGTGAAAAAACTGTATAAACTGTTACTTTACACAGTAATTCTATTTAGTAGTCAAACTACCACATGAATTGTATACCTATTTCTTTCTCAGCTGACTCTTGAGGAGCTCGAGAGGCGCAGAGTTAGAAGGGAACGAAACAAAATGGCTGCGGCCAAGTGCAGGAATCGCCGCCGAGAACTGACTGACACATTGCAGAATGTAAGCTGATTGTCTCTCTTCATTTATTGTGCTTTCTTACAACTGATGTCATTTTAATATGATTGTACCGTGTATTATGTGGACCAAATAAATTCATAATCCCTGTTTTCTCCTTTCAGCAAACTGACCAGCTGGAGGATGAAAAATCACGTTTGCAGAAGGAGATCTCCGAGCTCCAGAAAGAGAAAGAAAAGCTAGAGCTGGTACTTGAGGCCCACAGACCCATCTGCAAAGTCCAGGACTCTGACTCCGATTCTGACACCAGCACTAACCTTCTGCCTATTAGTGGAATCAAGATTGAGCCCGTTGACCCAGATCTTCCTGGACCTTCTGGAAAATCAAGTTACATTAAGCCTAACAAACCCAAGCCCAAAATAACCATCCCGCCTCCAGCTGTAGCCTCATCCGGTGTCAGTGTACTTCTGGATTGTGAGTCTCTTCATACCCCTGTCGTCATCTCTACTCCCTCTCTGACACCTTTTACATCCAGCCTGGTCTTCAGCTATCCATCTGCACTCGATACCAGTTCTGCCGCTTCATCTCAAACCCTCAATCTCTCCACCTCTCAACACGGTACCAGTCAGTCTCACAACCCGCAGCCATGCAGCATTGCTCACCGCCGTAGCAGCAGCAGTGGGGATCAGTCAGATCATTCTCTTAATTCACCAACCATCCTCACCCTTTGATTACTCATCTGCTCTGCGAGAAACAAGGGTTTCAGACATCCACAAGTGTCCTTACAAGCATAAAGTACAATAGTGAATGCGTTATGCTTGTGTTTTCTGTGTTTGCCTTTAATAATAGAAAAAAAGCAACACAAATGCATTATAAGAGGCGCACAAGTAAAAGGTGTTCTCTTTTTTCAATAATAAAATATTTTATGACATTGACAGCTAAAAGTAAGCCATTAGTAGCCATTAACAAGTCAATGAGTTTGAGGGAAATGGCCAGAGAACTTGTTTAAAAAATTATTTTGGAAATTTTCTTTGGTAATGCTAGTGATACACGTCTTACAAACATGTCTTTTAACTTTGATAATATTCTTTTATCTATTCTAAAGTTAGATGTAACAGAATCTTTCATATCAAGTAGACTGAACTTTTAAGTCCATAACATTTGACTGTATTAGCATTAATAATAGTATTATTGAAACTTCCATTTACTTTGACTATGTATTTACAGATAGCAAAATAGATTGGTGGTGGTACTGTTCTGGTTTAATATTTGGCCTGCTAGGTAAATGTTTTAAGGTTGCTGTGGGAGATAGAAAGTTATTGTAAGCACAATCCAGATTTATTGCTATCAGTCTCTTCAGGAAGGGATGTGATTGGTGTACTTTAAGTAAGCAATTTTGAAAAAGCTATTTATTTATATTTTATTTGCAAATAAAGAAATGGCAGAGCCTCAGTAAAAGAATGGTAGCATATTAGGTATTAAAAAACATGGTCTTGAATTGTAGTGGGTTATACCATCTTACTATGCATATAGTTGTGTATGCCTACAATATAATGTTATTTTTGTGGTTTGTTATGTACTGAATAATACAAACTTATAATTACAGTGTATGCTGAATAAGCTAGTTCTAATCATACTGCAGGGATGCCGCCTACCTGTTTTTACAAATTCCAACACAACAAAACACTGGGAATGCGCACTTCAATAACAGTTTTACCGTTACACTGGTTGCATAGTTATATGCTAACTAAAAATTTCACAAGTTACTTTTTCACAGTACACAGTGGTATGATGTTCACAGGCCAGTATAGGTAATTTATTAAGATCTACACTTTACGCTGAGTAAACTATATGTTTGACTTTACTACGACTAGACCGCAAAGGTATAAATTTGTATTTATTTTGGAACACTATATATTTTTGAACTGACACTTTATACTGATGTAATGTTTGTTCTTTGATATGGAGAATTGTTGCATGCTATTTAATGTCTAATAAACAATGACTGAAAGTACATGTTTTTAATAATTCTTAACAATTAGTTTGTAACTTAATTTCAGTAGATATGAACCATAATAATATGGCACAACTGAATAAGGTTACATAAGTTACTTATTGGAAGGGGAGTACCTCTCAATACACTGGTACGAGAAGGAAAGGAGGAGTGAGTGCACTGTTTCCTCTTAGGATGTCCTGATTACATCATAGAAACTTTGAAAGTTCCATTTTGAGACATTTGCCTGCAGAATGAAACTAAATGTAAAACATCTAGCCTATCACATATCCTGAACAGTGTTGATCTTTATTGTAATTAGATCTAAAATGTCTGTAAAGATCAGTTAATCTAAATTTTTCATCTTTACATCTTTAACAGGCATGTGAGAATATCACTTAAGAACAGATATGTATCAGAATAAAGTCTGGAGTTCAGTGAGACAGTGAAATGAATAAGAGATGAATGGCCAGAAGAAGAAAATAACATCTATCAAGAACCTGAAGAGGCTGAGGCAACTTTATTCTAAAAATACAGTGAGCAAATTAAAAAAAAAACATGGTGACCCTGTTTCTTCCACACTGAGCTCTCTGTTATCGTTCTGATTTCGAATGAGTCACTTTGAGGTGATTCTGAGAACATATAATTGAGATAATGAAGGAGTGTGTACTGAGTAAACCAGCGAGCACATGGTCTGGTGAAAGGATCTCTGTATGCCCTGTGGGGTAAAAGTATTACTGTTCTTTCTTAGCTGTTGTGCAAACAGTATGCCAAAAATAAACCACTTAAGGTATAATGAGTTAATGTATGACTATGAATATGTCATCAATGATATTTCCCCTTTCATTTACATTACATTTACATTTAGGCGTTTAGCTGAGGCTTTTATCCAAAGCGACTTACAAATATTAGGAGACTTTCCCACATCGAAGGAAAGTCTGAGTAAAGATACACACACAAGAAAAAAACCAGCAGAAGTTGGTGTCTCAGTCAAGTGTATTTAAAGCCATGTCATTCATTCTGAACATAGCCAAAACAAAGCAAAGGCTAATAAATCAAAGAACTGGATCTGGACTAAATCATTGCAATCTGCAGTCATTGAAATAATACTGATCATGATATTCTGATTTAAACATGTACAACAGAACAATCCTATGAAGGTGGGTTTGTAGTATGCAGCAAATACAATAAATCCAAGAAAAATGACTGTAATAACAATATCTATCACAATAATTTTAAACTACATATCGTGTATGTCAATGTTGTCCTGTCCCAACATCAGTGTGTCAATTGAGAATGTATTAAAGTCTTATCAAAGCAAACACAAAAAGCTTTGTATAGTACAGCTGTGCATGTCATGAAGTGGGTTGATGCAAAATAATGTTCATTTTGGAATCAGTGCCGAGCACAAAAACATAGTTTAGTGGAGCACGTCACTACATCTACTCAATTATACTGTCCAGTTCGAAATAAACCACAAAAAAGTTGTATAAATGCATATTGTATAAAAGTGTCCTAATAACGTGCATTTCCAGTGAATCATTGTTGGGCCTCCAAAATACAGTCATATTATTACATCACGCAAAAATCAATCTGATCTGCTTACAGTGAAGGCTTCACTCTGCACAATCCTGTAAAAATTTCCTCCGCTTTGCTGAAAATGATTCAGTGCTTTTTGTATATGATCTTAAACAGATCACTACATAGTATATGGCTCTAATCAATTTAAAAACGTGAATCTTCAAATATTCAAGATTTATTTCAGCCCTGTCGTAGTGCATCGAAGGAAAAACATTAGCCCGTGAACAGATCAGTGCACAGTAAAACCTGGTTAAAGTTAGCAGTATGATTAGTTTCTCCCAATGTTGTTTAAAATATCAACCTTAAAACTAATCCTATTTTATCCCTAAATACAGAGAGATGAGTGAAAACATTCCAGCAACACATGAAAGAAAACATACATTCAAATAAATCTACTATTATAATTAATGGGATTGATTTTAAACGGAAATTTGTACAAGAAATCTGATATTTGGCAAGCACAACAGTAAAAGTATTAAGCATGTCCATTGAAGTATTTTACATGTAATGCCTGCCAAATTGCAGATTTCTAGCGACTTTAAAGCTTAAAACTAATTCCAGTCTGCCTGCCAACCTCTGAAAAATATGTCCAACTATAAAATGCAACTGATGAATTATTGAGAAAGTGTACATATGGCATCAAATGGCCAGGAGTAAACTAGCCTACTTCATGTCTTTGCTATTTCCACGGAAATAGCCGAGATGTCATTTTCAGAAAATGTAAACTACTTCGCCTCTCTGAGTTTGCAGACACACAGTCTGTCTCCGCATAAAAAGAGAAGGACAAAGTGATATGGCTGTGCTCCATTCCCTCTCCCTTTAGTCTTCTGGTGAACACACCAAGTGCAGTTGGTCTGGACTTCCCACACTTCCAGTGCTGGAGCTCCCATCACCCAGGTCTCGGGCCACCATACACGGTATGTTGAGATCCGTAGAGCCACCTGGGCTGGAATCGCTTCTGCTCACGCACTCTTCTTCAAGCACCAAACACAGTTCCTTCAGATCCAGGTTTTCCTTCAACAGCCCGTCTTGCATCCGCTCCAGATCGGCGAGTTTCTTGAGGTATCCGCCGAGATCCTCGCGCATCACTTTGGCCGCGTGATGGCCGAACAGTTGCCACTCTCGCGCGAGCTTCTTCACTTTCAGGCGGTCGTCGTCCAAAAAGCAGCATAGATCTCTCAGTTCTTGGTTCTCCTCTTGAAGCCGCTGGTTGATGACTTTGAGTTCCCTGATTTCGAGCAGATGTCCCTGCAGTTGTTTATTGACCTCTTTGATTAATCGACCGCGCTGTATTAGAGCTGACATCTTCTCCGTTTCTTCCCTGCGCAGTCGGTTCACGAGCTCTTCCTTGGAGCAAGCCAGCAAGTCTTCATCAGACATCTTTGACAGCTCCCGGTTCAATATTTCACTGTCGCTCCCCATACTGTACAAAATGTCACCGGAAATACGCCAAAAACGACTGTTACAGGTTCGATATTACAACGGATTCACCATCTGTTATCTTCTCAGTCTTATGAGGCACATGGGATGGCGATCACTTCAAATTGATAGCAAAATTCCTTATCCAGGCACGAGCAAAACGGCACATTTCCTCTATAAATAACCTGTATTAAAGGAAAAAATACAATGCACAATTCGTTGTAACTGGCTTTTCCACCATACCTGACGATTTGAACAACAAGTCATCCCAATTGTGATGCACTAAACGGGCCTACCTCTCTCTCTCCTCGTGCATTAAATCGACAACTTTAATTGCTCAGTATTTTGTTTTTGATGCACAATCACATTCGTTCCTGTTGTGGTTTAAAATAATCCTCGTGCAGCATCTCGTCTCTGTATTATCAGGGATCACAATGTCCGTGCTTTTATCGTTCCTCTCTTGGCTCGGACGCATCCGTCTCTCTCCGCCCTAAAGCCTTCCAGTGCATTATTTTCAGTAAACAAAATTATCTACTTCTATAAAAACAGGCAACAGCTCATATACACAACGTTTCGTTTTTAAAGGCGTTGTAAACACGAAAAATAAATAAATAAGAATCGAAATGTAGGACAGGCTGCTTGTGTCGAAGCCTGCGATTGGACGGTTTTAAAAAGTCAAATGTCGGATAATCCGAAGCAACGAGGTTAAAATGTATATTAATAGCCCACAGGCTTACTTCGTGCTAAATTCCTGAGGAATTCGTGAAGATGTTCCTTAAGATTACAGTGTTTCCTTTAGCGGTGGTGGTGGTTGGGGAGGCAGTGATGTCTTCCCCCATCTCCTGCTCTCCTCCCCCTTTCTCTCTGCTGCACTCACTCCCCTCTTCCCTTACCGTAAAAAATATGTACTGTATTTCACTACTCAATTAAAGACAAAGGGCTGTTTCTGATGTATAAAGCTTTGAGATATTTTCTTAAATACACTGATAATACATTTTAAAAGCAATTTATGCTTGGATTGTAAAACAATATATCTTTGTATAAGGTTTTCACATTGCCCTGGATGAGACAGCATTCACATGGGACAAACACAGACAAAACGGAAACAGTGACAAAAGGTTTTTCTGTGCTTTAAGCCATGGTATTTAGCCATATCCTTCCGGCCAGCACTTCAGCACAATTGCTCCTGCGAAGCCATAACAATGTGGGGTGTAAACCATGGCCAGAGGTGAGGGGGGGACAGACGGAAAATGAAAACAGGCCATAGTTTAGGATAAATGAGTGGGAGGGGAAAACAATAGCAAGTCATCGGGGGAGAGGTGTGGAACACAAACACAGTGCCTAACACGCTTGTTCTCTTTTGGTTTTGTGATTAGTGGATTGGGATGAGAGTTATTTGCAGTTTGGGTAGTAAATGATTTTAGAGGATTTCAGATTTTAGAAGAGATGTAAGAAAAGTTCATAATTAACATTCCCATAATGTTGTTAGAATAATCTTAATAGAATAAATTTAAGGATTACTTAAGAAAGAGATATCCTTAGAAACAAATAGAATCATTAGTACAGAATATGTTATTGTCTGTAAGATCAGGCACATGTCTGGCACTATATAAATGTAAACTGTAAGAAATTTGCTCTATTTTTACAAATAAGATACTATACTGCCACCACCACAGATTAGTATTTGTTTTGGTTTTTATCAGAAACAAATAACATTACAAAGTTATTTTAAACAAATTGGCAAACATTTGAAAAACAGATAAATAATAAAGTGCCACTTTTGGATTTAACCTCTTCGTAATCTGTTATGATAATAAATCTCTCATGATAATAAATACACTCAACATTGCTTACTATTTTTGCTTTCCTAATAAATCATTTTAGGTATTCTATGCAGCCACTCATAACACTATCAGAAAGCAACCCACTGTGCTATTTCTAATGCAAAAAGTTTAACTAAATAAAGTTTAAAAAAAGTTTAAATCTAAATTTTAAATATCTACAAAGACATGTTTAGGTAAAATCTGGTGAGGGTCATAATTTAATTTAGTTTTTTATTATAGTACAAATAAATTATAATATTGTAATTGTATATTATTCAATTTAATACAAATATAATGTATTAACTAAATATATAAAATTATATTCTATTTAATATATTATAATAAATATATTAAATAATATATACAATATTATTGGAATTATTATTTTAAGTGACATCCATTTATATTTATTAGTGCAAAAAATATTTTCAAACAACAGAGGAAACGACAGTAATATTTTACATGAACCTATCATGAACCTATCATATAGCGTGTTTATCAATATAAATTAAGTTGAATGTGATACCAGTGCTTTTCTGACCCAGCGAGCAGTAGAGTCACGTAAATGTGACGCAAAATGTATGCGGCGCACACCCGGAAGTAGTCACGACAGTGTGCTGTTGCTATGGAAGTGGGCTAGTTGCTCGATATGACAGTTTGTGTTCGATAAAGATTTATGTGATGCTACAACTGTATGATCATCCCGACCTAGCGATCAATCTGTTGGTAATTATTTCTAAACATGCTAACCTATCACACAAGCTAATGCTTGTGTAGTTTGTAAAGGTTGAAACTGGTGCTCGTTATACCAAACCATCAGCTAATGATCTTAAGTTTATTTTGTAATTATAAGCATGCTGTCGCATAATTGTGTTGTCCACACAGGATAAGTAATACAATACACAGTTATGTTGTATGTCTGGGTTATGAGTGGTATGCTATACTTGTTAACGGAGTGGTTAAAGATCAAAAACTGCTAATTTAAAGTTGTAGGTTCAGTTATGACTCTGAATAGTTACTTTATGTGTTAAAGAATAAAGTTTTAATCTTAGGATGTCTGCAGTTTTGTAAGTCACTGATGTTATAAGTATCTGTTAATTATTAACCATATATTTTAACAGAACTGTCTCTCTGTACAGCTTTAACACCTGCAGTACTGATGTCAAGATGTCTGTTGAGCTGGACGTATTTGTTGGAAACACCACCATCATGGACAAAGAGGTGTATCAGCTGTGGTTGAATGGCTATACAGGTAGAAAATTTGCACCATATGTGATGACCATGAGCTACTGTATAAAATTAAGAATACAGTACTAGTCAAGGTTAAGACACAATTGACAAAAATTTTTTTTATGATCTTAAAAATCTTTTAAGGTGTATATTTCAGTGTTTAAAATTACTTTTGTAGAGTATAATTGTGTCAACACATTAATTTCTTTAATTAGAAATTTCCATGTAAAAAATATTTTTGAAATTGATTAATTGGACCAAATAATGAATAAAAAGCAGCCAGCAAGATGCCAGTATAGATAGAATATAGATAATATAGATAGAAATTCCTTTAGTGCTGTTTAAAAAGCTTGCAAGGTTGAAATCCTAAGAAGTTGGATGATAAAATACACTATTTTGCAAATTCTAAATAAAGGGTGACTCCTTTTTAAGATGCTTATATATATGCTTTTACTTACAAATGTGTTTCATGATTGTAATGAGTTTACTACTATTCTAAAATGTGGGGAAATCTAAACAACAGTGAGTGTGTGTTTCCAAACCTTTCACTGGTACTGTATGTTAGTTACTGTAAATCACAGGGTGGTTATTTTTGTGTGTTTATGTCTCTTAGTGAATGATGCTGTGAAGGTGCGGATAGAGGGGGGAATTATGGAGGAGTGTGAGGCCAGCGCAGAAGTCCTGCTCAGTGATACTATGGACCAATACAGAACCTTCCAGATGTGTGAGAGGCTTTTACATCACCCAGCTAAACTAGCCAATCAGCTTCTCTTCCAGATACCACCAGATCGTCAGGCCATGCTCATTGAAAGGTATGCACAGTTGTGTGCCTTTCCAGTTTAAATATTATTTCAGTCAAGTTTCAGTTTAATTCTCAAGATAAATTCTTAAGATTTGCATTGTCTTTGGAAGGTATTACGCCTTTGATGATGCATTTGTTCGGGAGGTGCTGGGAAAGAAGCTGTCCAAAGGAACGAAGAAAGATCTTGATGATGTGAGTGCCAAGACAAACATTACACTGAAGAGCTGCAGAAGACAGGTAAGCTGAATCAGGAGAATCCTTTTGCAACTGTGCAGTTGTCCCTGGCAACTAATATTACCATTATTAATATTATTGTTATTATTAGTAATTACACTTTAACACCATATTGGCAACTGGACTATATTCATGGCAAATGGAATATTTTCGAATACAGTAAAGTAGTAGTAGTGAAGAAAATAATAGATTCAGTAAAAAATAATTATATGTAGGGAATAATGTACAACCAGCGGTTGGGTGAGGAAAAATCGTTTTGGCGTCTGAATAACATACCTTGGACAAACCTGTGGGACTGGCCAATCAGAATCAAGTATTCCAGAGTGCTTTGTAATAAAAGACATTTAAGATTTATACAAGATAAAACCTTTATATTATATTCTGGAAATACGTTTTAAAAAAAAAGTCAGATAAACATATCTCTGAATAAAATCGTTGTCCATTTGTAATAAAACAGCAGCCCAGTAAAGGAGTGTGAAAAAGATGGTTCTTCACCCATCCCTAAATACCAATGTATCAATCTTGTATGCCCTAGTCAACATCTTGTGTAGTATTACTTTTATCCCAATCTTCTCAAATGTAGTTTGATAACTTCAAGAGGGTGTTTAAAGTGGTGGAAGAATTGAAAGGCCCCCTGGTGGAAAACATACGGCAACACTTTCTGTTACCTGACCCGTTAGCAAGGTAAGAGAAATGAACAAAACCCCCTCTTGAGATTTGTTCTTTATTTGAAAATAAAAGTGTAATAACTTATAGATATAAATTAATTATTTCTTACCCTCTTTAAATAATTAAACCAAAGGAACACAAATTCCCTTCTCTTCTTCTCTTGCTGAACAATATTGCCAATGTTTCTAATATCTCTTGCAGGGACTATGCTGCAATAGTCTTCTTTGCCAATAATCGCTTTGAGACGGGTAAGAAAAAGTTGCAGTATCTCACCTTCCAGGACTTTGCCTTCTGTGCTGGCCAGCTTATCAATAACTGGACAGTAGGGGCTGTGGGTAAGACTGGTTTGATATGGAATACCTATCTGGAATACTAGATTTTAATTGGTCAATCACAGTAGACTCTGGACAAATCATTTTGTATAATTCCTGCTGAACTGTATAAATAAAAATAACTGACCACAACATCAGTGCCCTATATGACCTCCCTATATGAGGTTAATAATAATGATCAGCTGACTTGCAAACTTGACTAAATCTCTCGTTCAGATAACACGATGGAAGACATGGATGTAGATCTGGATAAGGAATTCCTTCAAGACCTCAAAGAACTAAAAATTCTAATCACAGACAAAGATCTTTTAGATCAGCACAAAAGGTTTGTTTTCAGCAGAAATTGTGTGTGGATAAGGATGAAGAGATGTGGGTCTGACGGGTCTTCTAGTATAAATATTTCACTCCTAACCCTGCAAATAATACAAACTTCTTGTCTACCCAGTTTAGTGTGCACTGCTCTGCGGGGGAAAACCAATGTCTTCACTGAGATGGAAGCCAATTTTAAGGTAAATAAAAGTTTGCATCTGGTCATGTCTAATGTGTGAAATAATCAATATCATCAATATAATTCTATGTACTGTGTTTTTTATCTTCTGTAGAATCTCTCAAGGGGTCTTATACATATTGCTGCCAAATTAATCAACGCAAAAGATGTCCGTGATTTCTTCATTGACCTTGTAGAAAAGGTACTGTTTTCTCAGTAAAGGCACTTAGAGATCTTAATTGATCTAAGTTGCCATCAGGCCTTAATCACATTTCTTTAACAGATTATTGAACCTTGTCGGTCAGACAAATGGACATCGATAGACGTGAACCTCTACCTTACCCATTATACTAACTCGGCACACATACTTGACACCTTCAAGTAAGTGTTACGTTAGTAATACAATGCTTCTGAAATCTTACTCTCTTGAGTTCTGTGTTCTGGTGAAATTCTTTTTGCATCCAGTGGGGGTCACTGTATCACTGTATCACATACACACTTTATATGTAGTCACCTTTGTTTCCTGTCCAGTCATTTATGTGGTTGAACCACTGAGGAATGCGGTTCTCTGTTTGACACCCCAAATCTTTTAAGAAATGTGCATTTATTCCAAACTATATGAAGTAAGAATTTCTCATGCAATTTATGGGCAAAAAAGTATTGCACAATACCAGAAATTATGTTATGACCAGACTTGTACTTTGTGGCCCTTCTTAAATCTCTCTCTCTCTCTCTCTCTCTCTCTCTCTCTCTCTCTCTCTCATCAGGCACCATGGAGTCTGGACTAGGTACATGGGAGTGATCAAAAGTTGCATCCTCAGAATGTACCATGAGTGAAAAATCACCTTTTATCAATTTCTCTCTATTTTCTGTCTTATCTGCATGTGGTCTTGCTTCTGATGTCTTTTGGCCTGATGTTTAATTCCCCTGTTTATCATCTTCTTTCTTTAATCTCTTCCCAAATATGCTCCCCCACCAGCTGTCCATCTCTTCACCTCCCTATCCCTTTCCTTTATCCCTTCTTCATTCCTTCACCCTTTGGCCTCTAAAAGTGTACGACTTGTAAATAAACACAGCATGCTTTCCACAGACACTGTCTGCTTTGTGTTTTTTATTAACTCTACCGTGTGTGGGTTTTAATGTTATCAAACCCACTGACACAACATGGTAAATGTGGTAATGACAACATTTTTTATTAGTATGATTTTGTTATTATATCTTTTTTTATTTATTAATAAAAAAACTATTAACACAAACGGGCAAATGTATGTTATGGTATACATGTGATTTCTGTGCTGGACCAGATCATGTCCTGACCCATCTGGTTTGAGCCAGAAGAAGTTTCTGTATGACACACTGATGGGTGTCAGTCTGTGTGTGGGCCCATGGGGTGCTGGAAAGCAGTAGGAGGGAACAATTTGTCGGGCCTTGGTGGCATAATGTGTGTTTTGGCAATAACAATGTGTAATGACAGCTGTCAGCCACACCTCACATGCCTTTTTTACAAGGGTAATGAAATGGCAAACAGATTTTTTACCCTTTTGTGGTTATTGATGAACTTTGAATGTCATGCCCTCAACATCAGTTGTCCAACTGATCTTTTGACCTGACAATGTATAATGATTTCTTAAATGTACAGTTGACTTTAAGGCCACACGTCTAATCTGTCTGTGTTAATTTGACACAAACGTATCAGTCATTTGGTAGGACATCGATAGGCTGTACCTTCATCCTCAAAAACAGTGTGAAGTGAAATACAACCTAAGCTATATAAAATGTTTTGTTTACCTTTGTTACAATAAACTATTTTGGTCATCACATCATGTCCAATGTTAAATCTGTGTCCTAAAGCAAACACTTCTCTAATGCATTAGATGACATGTTTATTAGATGATGGAGTTATTAACCTGTGCTAGAGTCAATAAAGGTGTAATGGCACGATGTCAGTCTTTCCACAGCCTTTCATTTCTACCCTAATATCAGCCTGCAAGTACCTCCAGTTTAAATATTTAGACAGAGCAAAAAAAGTGAAGAACTTTCCCAAGTAGACGTGTGTCCTGTCCTCCCTTTTCACTCTTCCATTGCCTCCTCTCGCTCTTTCTCTTTCTAGTTTGCTCTCTAATTTTTGTCTACATTCCACTAGCTTCTCCCAAGCTATAAATATCCGGCTGAATGAAAGGAAAAGAGGAGAGCAAGACTGAAAAAGATGGGAGAGATGAAGGGTGACTTGAGGCGTAGGGAAAAAAAAGACAGAAAGTTGTAGGCTGTGGGGGGTGAGTTTAAATGAAACCAGGTGGGGTCTCCGTGCCTTGGTGTGTGTGCGGGGGCTGGTGCTTATGTGTATGGAGGGGGTTGGTTGGATGGTTATGTGTGTATGTGTGTGTGAATCTGTATGCTGTTGTTCTGAGTTGGACAGATTTGGAATTTTGGAATTTGGGCCACAGACCAGGAATTTTCATCCTGGGGGGTAAGATGGGGGGGTTCGGAGGGGCGGAGGTTGGCCGTGCAGGGGGGCTGCATGGGGGTCGGAATGGGCCGTCCTTCTCTCCTCTCTTCCGACTTTCCCTCCCCTGCATACATTCATAGTCCAGCTGTCCGTCTCCACGTTCACTCTATCAGACTGAGTGAGGACAGAAGACGTGCTGCACACAGCACACAGCAACCGGGTCCTGATCCACAAAACCACAGGAAGAAAAACTCATACAGACTGATACAAGCATAGGAAAAGAAGTGAGTATAGAACATTCGAATTTGTATACATTTATTAATGCACTTTAGTGTAATTTTATATTGTAGGCTACTCTGATGGTTGTTATTTGAGGGGGGTCTCCAGGCCTTTGTAGATCTGAACAAATCAGAAATGCTTGGTTTGTGGCAAAATTGTGCCGCACAAATGATCACATGCACATATGTGCAACACAGGATGAGATATAGAGATAAAGGACAGACTAGAGAAAATTTCAACTGACCGAGATTTTAAGGTGCACACGTCACACTCGCTTTCCAAACATCCACGACTACACAGCCTGCAGACACCACACACTTCAGTCTATTGAGAGAACAATCAATCACATTATTCAGCACTTTCCATGTCTGCTACCAAACAAGCTCAAAATAGTGAACACCATCTCATCTTACAACTTTCCAGCCCTAGTATGGGGTGCACATGCATAAAAATTAATTTGATTTCTTTCTTTGCCTAGAATTTATTACTCAACCATCATCACGGTTTTACACATCTCGACATGTCTAGCACCGAGACACTCTGCAGTGTTGCAAAACTTTCCAATCTCTTTTCCAACCACTGTTTCACAACCAGATTAATGCCATTCACTGTAAGTTGTTATTTGATTCCTGCGAGCGTAAACGGTTGACTTTGTTTAGATAATGTTTCTATTTTTGAAAACAAAAAGCTGATTCATACTAACAGCCTTGTGTTTATGCGAACTGGTTTAATTCGAAAGAAATGGAACGTTACACACAGACAGCTAGAGTGCTGATTCACAAAGGTTTCTGAGGACGCACAAAAGCTTGTGGGATTCTTGGTAACAGTTGTGTTTCCATGAAAACTTTCTGTGTCCTTTTGGAAATACAGGTGTTGTAACAAGAATGAGCACATAATAAAATGCCTATGTAAGATGAGAACAGGGAACACTGCCTTACTGTACTTACACAGACTACTTCTATACATCATATTTGTTTATATATTTTGCTAATTGCTTATGTTAGTTGTATTATTTTATATGGCTGAATGCTGAAAAGCAGTAAGTGTGATGGGGGGCATAAGTGAATCAGTCTTTGTACAGACTCTGCAGCCCTTTATAAGCCACATAGTGTTTGAGAGGAATCTATCCTCTGTTTTTGGTATATGAAAATCTTAAATGGATAGTTCACACAAGAATAGAAAATCTGTCATTATTTACTTGCACACTCTTACAGCCAGTCATTTATTTTCTTGCCAAATTACTCAAAAGAAGATATGAGGTACAGTGTCCAAGTGGATGGAGACTAAGGATAGCCATGGTCACTTTTTCTATAGAAAACAGGCTTGGATACTCTGTTGCATATCTCTGTTTATGTTTCATGCAAGAAAATAAGGTATAAGAGGCGTTTGAATGAGATTACAGAGTTTTTGTATGCTAATGTCTTTGCATAATTTCTTAGCATTAGATGATAAAAATTGCTTACAACTGTTGTCACTTTCAGTAGATGTGTGAAGTTAGTTCACCTCATGTTCACACGAGTGGACTACTACAGTGTGTCTGATAGCCAGAAAGTGTTTGAATACATTTTGTCATAACTGCTTGAAAGTTCGCATTTTCTTATAAATTTAGCATATACATTAACTCCACATCTTGCCTTAAAAAAACAAAGTTTTCATAGGTGACGCTACGAAAATAAAATTCTGCAGTATAAATACACTGACCAACATGTCAGAGGTTCAGTTTAATGTCCATCTGAACATTCTCTGTTAACTATAGGCTATACATAACACAAGACTAGTGTGAGTGTAGTGTTTATAAAGGTATGAGAGAGGTAGGTAGAGAGGTAGGTATTTGTCATTATATGTGTGTGGTCCTTGCAGAAGTTTGCCCATGAGGTCAAGATTTATTTATAACTTGTGTTACATATGTATATTTATGTACCAATGAATGATCAAATAAAGAGCCTCTGCCTTCATCCCAACATTTAATTAAAGTGCTTCACACTAATTTATTATGCCACAGAAATGACAACACACCCAAACTTTACATTACACAAACATGCAGAACACATTACATCATGTTTTATACAGTAACACAGTATTTGTCCACCCATTAAACCACGCTTAATTCTAATTAATTCATTTTTATTAGATAACAAATGTCAAACCAAGTGACATCTTTATCAGAGCCATTTTTGAAATCAAATTCAACCAGATAGTGTCCAGGTCATTTTCAGGTGATGAAGACATGATTTGGACATGAAAAAAACAATGTATTTTATGCTTATTCATAAAATGTTAATTACACTGACCAAAAAGGTTTAAAAGCAAAGAACAAAATAAATCTGGCAACTGGTGCTCAAACTAAAGCATTCTGGGAAGCAACACTTGACCTATCTGGTGAACCCTGGAGGGGGGTTTCCCAGGAACGTGATACTCTGGGAAAGACAGCAATGGTCCGATTGACCGTTATGCAGAGTGGTACCCACATCCTCTCCACTGGCATTCCAGAGGGTCAACTGCCCCTCATCTGAGGCATTTCAGACAACATCACCCACACCCACACTCTGGCCAAACCGCTGGACATAACTCCATACTGACCTCGAGCTTGTTATAATGGTCAATTTCAAGTTTTTCCCAGTTCTGTGCAAAACCACCAGGACAGCCTGGTTCAAGATTTTGCGGGGTGACCCAGTAAGAGAGAGATGAGAGTTTTACAAGCATATCTGTCTATTTTTATTTAAATGTGTTTGTGTCCTAAGTGTGTCATTTATGCTGGATGCCATAAGTCAGTTTCATGTGGTTTTGGCGGAAAAAGCAGAAGTCTATTTTCAGAATGACGTAAATGAGGCAGAATGTGCAGATCTGCACGTCACCTTGTGGCTTGCTGTTTGTCATACTGAGTCAATGTGACAATACTTTTGTTCAAGTCTCTCTTAACCTTGTGGATTCAGAAATAATTATCATAGAGGCATTGTTGGGCTTTTGGTCTTGTTAAAGTGTTTTGTCTTTTTACTTTTTACCTTGGAGTACCATGTGCTAATCATTCAGTATCATAATAATAGTATGTATCAAAGTAACATATGACATCATCACTGTATCATGATATCATTACAGAAGTTTTTTTTCACCGCTCTGTTTTTTATTTTGTTTTGCATTAAAATGCATTAAAATAAAAAGTCATATAAACAAAACAAGTTTTATAAATTATTTTAGGTAGATGTATCTTATTTGTTGCAATTCAAAACAACCACCAGAGGGAGTCTAGTCATCAAGCAATTTTATGGCCCAAGCACCATAAACATAGACACATAAGGGCTTCATACAATAAACTGAAACTGTGATTATAATACACATTAATACAGAGGTGTATTTAATATGTGTTAATACACAAAATTGTTAAGTTTGTTTTAAATTTTTCTCTAATCCACAGATTCTTCAGTGTAACTTCTCAGCATCTTTTAATCCACACCAAACCTCTACAACTGATTTCTTCATTTTTGTCAACACTCCTGATTTTTTTCATCTCATAAGATGATGTGTGTGAGGATGCGGCCCGTGTATGTTTTGCTCTTTTGTATGTGCATCTCTGTGTTTCTCCACCGCGCTATTTCACAGCCGCCCACAGAAACTGACACCTACACGGTAAGGAGGGATGAAACTTTTTCCTGTCTGTATTTCTTCTCGTCTTTCTTTCTGAATTTTCTCTCTGAATTTTCTCTCTGAATTAAATGTGTTAATGTTAAGATATGGTTTCTGTTGTTTAGTTGGTAGAGCATTGCATTAGCAGTGCAAATGTTGTGGGTTTCATTCTTGGGAAACACACATACTGATAAAATGTACTTTGAATACACTGCAAGTCATTTTGGATACAACTGAAAGCATCTGTTGAATGAATAAATTTAGACAATGTAATAAATGTAATACAATAAAAATCTTTGAATAGAATTATGTGTATTTAAGGAATGTCACACTCACATTCTTGTTTCTATACTGAATATCAAGCAAGAGTGCTGACATATATTATAAGAGGATTATTGCTAGTGTAATATTGCTTTGTACAAGACTTCTATGAAATTTGCATGTTTATTTTACACTAATAAATTGTTCTGAAGGAAAGCCAAGTATTACGTTTAATGTGCTGGCAAGTAACAAACATAGATGGACAGAGTAAAAGGAGTAGAATGATAGTAATAACTAAATACTTTATGGACACAGTGATACAAACTGTAAAACATCCCAGTGCTGTTACAGTAAATATCAGCACTCTTGGAAAACAGCTTAGCTAATCAAATTAGGTGTCTGGAACTGCTGTACTTACACATACTATCTGTGTTTCTATCTCATAGGAATGTACAGACGGTTATCATTGGGATCCACAGACACAACACTGCAAAGGTACAACATCTCCACCGCTCATCTTCTACCCTACCTCAACCATCAAGATCTCTCACGTGTTTTAAATATGTACACGCAGATATAAATGAATGCGAGACAATCTCAGAGGCCTGCAAGGGGGAGATGAAGTGCTTCAATCACTACGGCGGATACCTGTGCCTCCCTCGTTCCGCTTCGGTCATTCCCGCCCCTGAGCCACCAAACCAGATTCACCCCGGTTTGGAGAATGCGGCCAGCGAGCCTTTTAATCCATGTCCTCCTGGTTTTGAGCCTCAGGGAGACAGCTGTGTGGGTAAGCGTGTGAAAAAGCTTTCAGAACAGGTGTTAGACGGCTTGTGTTTTGTAAGAAATAGAACGCTATTGTTTGAGAGTCACCGAATCACGTGTATAAATCAAAATGAAGATCAAAGCTGTGTGTTGAAGTGATAGTAGTGGTGGTTTTGTTTTGGGGGGAGGCGTTTTTTTGGAAGCATTATATGCGAGTTTTGGTTCTTCACACTTGAATGACTCAGACAGAAACAGGTGGTATTTAGAAAGCGGTCAGCTAGCTTTTATACTCAGACAAATGTGGGAGTCTCGCTAAAGTCTTGGCAGGGGTCTGGTCTGCAGGGGGTCCAAGAATTTACCAAGAGTGAAACATCCCAGCTGTTGTCTACCGTCAAGAGGAAGTGAATAGAGAAAGCGTTACTCAGAAGCAACATGCAGGCACTTACAAAGCGAGCAAGGATTTATTAAGATCCCACGGGCCAATAAATGTCCGCCTTGGCCGCAATAATAACATTCCAGAGTTATGGCAGCCATAACTAAGACCAGGACAGCAGCAAGCACAGCCAAAGATATATCTAAAATCAATTTCCATAATTCTGTCTCACAAACACAGATGTGGATGAATGTGAACGAGACACGCATGACTGTCAGCCCAGTCAGCAGTGCTTCAATACGGAAGGATCCTTCACCTGCCAGTGTCCGGACGGTTACCGCAAAGTGGGCACAGAATGCATCGGTGAGAAATGAAAAAAAAAGCATAAAGATAATGATTCAATATTCTCACATATTCAAATGTAACACGCCTTGTCATAAATCATGACAGAAATTATGTTTTTATAAATAATTCCTTTAAAAACTATTTTTTTATATTCTTGATTGTTCACCTTCAATAGTGTGAAAGAACATATTTGGTAGGTAAACCATTTAGTACTCTTAAAACCTAACAATAAAATCAGTTAAATTTACTAAGTTGATCTTATGGTTAGCGGTAACACTTTACAATAAGGTTGTGTTTGTTAACATTATGTATTAGCTAACATGAACTAAAAATACTTCTATTGCATTTATTATCTTAGTCTGTCATTTTCAGCATTTTAGTCATAGATTTTTTAAATCAAAAGTTGTAAAAAGTTGTGTGCACTATGAACTAGTATGAACTAGTATTGGAATTAACATTAACAAAGATGAATACATGCCGGCAAATTATATTGCTCATTGTTGGTTTATGTTAACAAATACAACTTTATAATAAAGTGTTAACTTGGTTAAACCCAAATACCCAGAGTGGTAAACCACTGGTACTTAAAATAAGTGTGAGGTGTTAACTGCAAGATTTAACACAACCTGCCATCGCAGGCCTGATCATACTATTGAGAAATAAAAGCACACACTTTTAACCTAGTTTTAATACTTTTCAGACATTGATGAGTGTCGGTATCGTTACTGTCAGCATCGCTGTGTTAACGTTCCTGGCTCGTTCTCCTGCCAGTGCGAGCCTGGTTTCCAGCTGGCTAGCAACAACCGCTCCTGTATCGGTAAGCCAACCCACATGCTCCCTCCCACACCCCGTTTTGCCATACCCTGAGTCATAGGTCAACACACACCACACACACACTTCAACAGCACACACACAATCCAAACCCACATACTTACACAATTCCATCCTACACTTCATTTGAATTCAACAGAGCCAAAATCTAAAGCAGTGAAAGAGGACTTTGTGCTTCATGGAAAAGGAGAATGGAGGATGTTAATGCTGTTACAAAATTAGGAAAAACCTGGAATTAAGTCGAATGTTACCTAATATATCTCTGAAACAACAGACTGCAAACGAAATTTTTTCTGGTGAAGTCTTGGGTTTTTCAACATTTCACTAAAATAAGCATTTTAGTAACCACACAAGTTGCCATTTTTTCTTGTGAAAGGTTTTTCATAATCACGAATATATCACACAAATCATCTTTAAAATGATTTGCCATTTAGTTTCATGACCCTATGATCTTTTCTGTCTTTGCAATCGGGTCATGCGGCTACACTGATGTCCATGATACCAAAAATGTCCACAGCTCATAAAAATTTATTTCACCTTGGCTTTAAACATTCACTTGCTGCTAACCGCCTTCATTTTGGATGTCCGCTCCACTTTATTAAGCGTGTAAGGGAATTGATAGCTGTATTGAAGTGATCAAGGGCTTTTGCCCTTCCATTAAACCCATTGGGTTCTGCCACATGCAACAAAGTCCATAAAACCAGGATATTTATGCGCTTATGGCATAAAAACTTGGAACACATCCCTGTGTATCTGATTTTCACAGTCTGTCTGGCTTACACTGAATGTTTTAATATATCATCTGTTGTGATGATGTGCTTGAGTTTAGATGTTGATGAGTGTGGCATGGGAGCCCCCTGCAGTCAGAGGTGTTACAACACGTATGGGACGTTCCTCTGTCGCTGTGAGACCGGTTATGAGCTGGGGCCCGATGGTTTTGCTTGCAATGGTAAGACATAAATCATATCTGTGCATACCTGAACATACCTGTGCACTGGTAATATTCCTTCTTTGTACGCAGACATAGATGAATGCAGTTACTCCAGTTATCTGTGCCAGTATCAGTGTGTTAATGAGCGAGGAAAGTTCTCCTGCGTGTGTCCCGATGGCTATCAGTTACTGGGCTCGCGTCTCTGCCAAGGTTTGTCTCAATTCAATTGCACTCGAAGGGACACAAAGCTTTCACAGCTTTCACAAAGTTTTAACAGTTTCAATTAGACTTTAGGCATAATTTTGTTGGCTCTAAGGCTTTTCCTTTTCTAGTGATTCAACTTCTATCTGTGTTTCCTCTAAATCTAGACATAAACGAATGTGAGGCAGGAACTCACCAGTGCTCTGATGGACAAACTTGCGTTAACATTCATGGAGGTCATAAATGTGTTGATAATAAAAGCTGTCAGGATCCCTACGTACAAGTGTCTGACAAGTAAGTAAACAATACAGTCTATTTACTGTAACTTGCACACAGTTGATTATTGGAATCTCTTGCGTATTTTCTTCTCCAGTAGATGTCTATTATGTAAATCGCTGTTCAAAAATAGCATATTTCTAAAGCAACCGAGACAGTTTCTAAAATTGCCCTGTTTAGTTTTCCAAATCTCATGCCAGTTTGTTAGTCTGAACTTTTTGTGTGTCTTAACATCATCTGCAAAGTTCCACAAACTTTAAATAAATAACAGGTGGTCAGGCATTTCTTAAGAAATGGATGTAATGGCGTAGATGGATGCCATCCAATGTGTCTGACATATGGTACACATTCTCGCTTAATTTGGTACAGTTGTGGCGAACGTAGTCATGAGTCATGCAAAAAACTGTTTTAGTGTAAACAATACTATTGTTTGTAAACTGATTAGTCAAGTATTTGACAAACCCTCTTGTCTAGTTCAATAACATCTCAATTCAGTTCACGACACTCTATTCAAAATCAGTTCATTTCTATTCAGTTTAAGAAATGTACAATTTTATTCATTTGGTTTAGCTTAGACTTTCCTCAATGATGCTCTGTACCTTTTTCATTGTAGTCGCTGTATGTGTCCCGTCTCTAAGCCTGCCTGTCGAGACCTTCCATTCTCCATTGTGCATCGCTACATGAGCATCACCTCCGAACGCTCCGTCCCTTCAGATATCTTTCAGATTCAAGCAACCAGCGTCTACCCTGGAGCCTATAACACCTTCCGCATCCGCTCCGGTGATGACAATGGAGACTTTTACATCAGGGTAGGTTGCAAATCATATGTATTAAATGTGTATAGTCTAAAAAAACATGTTAATATTTCTAATCGTATATAACATAATGCATGACAAAGAATCAACAAACCCTTTGTTTTAAACAGAGGATTTTGCCAGGATTAATTACAGAAATTAATGTCTGAATAATGCACATGAATGCACAGTCATCTGTCAG
The DNA here is from genome assembly GCA_019155185.1 of Beaufortia kweichowensis. Classification (NCBI taxonomy): domain Eukaryota; kingdom Metazoa; phylum Chordata; class Actinopteri; order Cypriniformes; family Gastromyzontidae; genus Beaufortia; species Beaufortia kweichowensis. Next base: position 7,835,165 of record CM032803.1, on the reverse strand, counting down.
TCAACTCAAGAAAGACTCAAGAGATTATTGCCATCCAAACTTATCTCTGTCTAATAAAGCAGAGGTTTAAAACAATCTTTAATGTCTCTTTCCTCAGCAAATCAACAACATCAGCGCGATGCTTGTTCTCGCCCGTGCCGTGAACGGTCCCACAGAGTACGTGCTGGATCTGGAGATGGTTTCTGTAAACCCTCTCATGAGTTACCACACCAGTTCTGCCCTCCGCCTAACAATCTACGTCGGGTCTTACGCATTTTAACCCAGAAAGAGATGGCCAGAGAGGGAATCAGAGGGGTGGAAGCACTGATTGATTCATCCAACAAGGAGATTTTATGAGTATGACATACCTGCCAACATTTGCAAGATTGTACAGAGGTCATTCTCATTGGAGATGTAGCAACCTATACAACTACTACGTTATAAATAATAATAAAAGGTTTTAGAGACAGGCATTTTTTTATATTTTGATATCAACTCACTATATTGTCTCATATGGAAACGTTTCTAGCTGCACTATGACTCCAAACCTGCTGTATGACTCATGTTTTGATCGTCTCCCATGTCATGTTAAAGTTTTTTATAGTTTTTTGATAAAATGAATCTGTTCCTCAGGATGAGGAGTGCAGCTCTGTAGACTCGGTCAATTGTCCAATACAGAACGCAGCAAAAAATATTTCTTTTTATTCAAATAGATATAGAAATAACAATATCAGTATTTGTTCAGTATTTGTTATTATTCATTGCTGTTTTTCAGTAACCACTCAGTCATTCCAAACCTCTACCCCCACCATCATCAATAATGCTCGCAACATTACTTTGTGTTGTTTTTTTATACCATTGCTGCCAATGTTGTATTTTCAATCCTGGATTTATTACTGTAATAAATTTGATAAGACCATAAAAATCTGGCACCAGATCCACATTTGTTTGCATTACTCCAGGGCACATTTTCTTGGCACTTCTCTGCTTCCTCTTCCGCCTAATGGAAAGTCACGTTCACGTGCCCGGCTTAACCCCGCCACCCACCCTTCCGATCTCTTGAGTCATCTAACCACAGGATGGACTGAAATCCTGCTGTTAAACCGTCCGCCTCTCTGCTGCCTCATTAACACAAGCCTGACGAGAAAGAGACGCGCACTAAAGACGTGGTGTTATCAATATGTCCACAGACATTTATTTATAGCAGTGTTTCTCAGGACACAAGACAAAACATGTCCATCAACTTTACCCGTCATTCGTCTTTAATACTGCAACCTTTTCATATAGAAATAAGTCAGAGATGATTAGTAGAGATTAAAGCATTTAATTATCATTTACTATCCAAAATCTACTATATAGACCTCTATACAGACAGAGAAAGAAAACACCCCAAACACAGGAGAATCCCTCTAAAAAATATTGAACAGATTAACAGAAAATAATTCATCGATACACAATCTTTTTTCTTTGGCTTTGTAACTTGTTTTATCTTGTTTTGTACTGAAAAGTGGATGCTTCAAAACCATCTATAGCATCTCGCTTTAAACTATCTCTGGAAACCTTTTAAGGTGCCAGACAATGTAATTTCATTTGAAAAACTCAATTCTCTACTGCAACTGATTTAGCTTTTCTGATCGATGAGTATACTGTGCTTTTTCCACTGAGTCACAGATGTAGGTTAATGGAGCTTTCCAGATCTGATCCGAAAACAAAGAGAGCTTATCCTGGCACCGAGAGAGCCTTTTCTCAGTTCTCAGAAACATAAAGAAAGAGGAAGCCTGAATCACAATGACATTATTGTACTTGAGGCCAAAGAGTAATGATGACACAAGACTACTGTAATTGGGTATATAAGACGACTAGAAAACTAGATTCATCAGCTTTTGCAAATGATTCAACCTCATTTTTACAATTACCATGAAGTAAAACAAAAATCACTTCTGTTTTTGGTGTAAATATGCTTTACGTTATTACCGATTGACCTGAAAGAAAATGTACACATTAATCCAGGATCAAAGATACTGACGCCAGGATCAGTTACTGTACAAATGCACTTCCAGAAACTTCCACTCGCAATCATCAGCATCACATTTGCATTTGTTCTTTGGCAGGTTTTGAGGATTGACCACTGGCACCAATTAGCCAGAGCCAAAAAAAAGAAATGGGAAAAACCCACTTTCATGTTTTATCGTCCCCCTGCGTGGCTCGTCCATCCCACACACACACGGTTGTACCCCCTGTAAAACACAACCCAATGATGACTCATTCACTGCAATATCTTACATAATAATAGGGCTGAACACTGACTCTAGTCTGCCACATGGGGGCGGTGCAGCACACGGAGTCCCGGGGCCTAAAATAGACATAACTTGAAGTGATGGAATCTTGCAGCTGGTTTTGTAACCTAATTGTCTAGTGAACCTGATTCTTTTCTTCCTTCCTACGAGTCAACTGCTGGGTACATGCACTGTGAATGGTCGTTTATACAAGCATACACTCACACATACAAATACAAGTACAAATTTGGCAAACGCGCTTAAGATATACATTTTATCAGTATGTGTGTTCCTTGGTATTGAACCCACAACCACATTCATCTAGTTGACCTACACAAACACTAAATACAGACCCAAACATCCTATAAACCATAGACGTCTTATAAGTTTATTGTTGTCACGGCCCTGTCACAACCCATACGTGTGCAGCGTTAACACAACAACCGCATTCACCCGTAAACCCATACGGGCACAGATGGCACCAGCAGGTTGTTTTATTTGTTACCTCATAACGGAGATCATGACAGAGACGTGTTGTTTAGGAAGTGGGTGACGGGGATGTATGTGGGTGAGAATGTGGCGTTCTCACGCCGTTTCCTGCGGGACGACAGACAAACGGTAAACCCAACTGTGTGCCAAACGCAAGAGCGAGATGTGCTGTACCCGCCCAGCAGGCACGGAGAGAGGAGGGTTGATGAGCTGTGCCAACGTGCCTCCGCGTGTGGAGGTGTCCTTGAGAAAAGGTGTGTGTGTGTGTGAGTGAATGTGCACGAACACAATGTGTACAAAAACGTTGCTTATGTGTCACTGTGTCCTATAGAGCAGTGGGATACTTTTAAACAGTTCATGCCAAATATGACCTTACTTTCAGGTCGGACCGGTCCGGTATTTTTTGTGTCTGTGACTTCAGGAGAATCACCATATCATGAATGAGGGACCTGCAGAAAAGGTGTAACTGAGGCCAGCAGGTGGTGCTCACCCTGCAGTCTGTGTGGGTCTCAATGCGCCAATTCAATGATGGGGTACAACGTACTATAAAAATAATCAAGAGGTCTTGACTCTCTTTGGTCATTATAAATCTCTGACTTAATTTCTCCTTATTGATCCTCACAATTATCCCACGAATACACGTACACACAGTATGTGTTTTTGACTATACACTACTGTACTACTTTCTATGGGTGCCATAGCACTGTCCTGGTGGACGGTTCTAATTTTACATTCATGTATTTTATCCAAAGCGACAATGCATTGTACTATACCTTTATGTGCAATCCATGGGATCGAACTCATGACCTTGGCATTGCTCGTATCATGCTCTTACCAACTAAGCTACAGGAAAGCCAAAGCCTTCAGGCAGTGAATTCAGTCTACATTCATTCATTTATTTCTTGCAATGACAGTGATTTCTAATGCTGTACCTGCAATCTTTCATTTTGTGTCGGCAATTCTAGATCTAGAATGTGCTGATCTGATATTAATTGTGCACAAGCGGAAACAAAGAGTTGTGTGTGATGCATTACTCTACAGGGCTTTGTATACTACACTTCACCCTTGGTTAAAAAACACGTTCTGCTCCAATTTATTGTTAAGCAAAGATAGGAAACACTGTTCCCTTCCACCTCCTCTTTCATATACACATTACACAACAAGCACTTACCATAAGTGACTTCCGCTGCATTAATTACATTACAAACAACAGAGAAGTATAAATATGATCTATATTTGCTTCTGTAAGCATGTCTGTGTTGAAAGGAGAGAGTGGGATCTCTTCTATATATATTTTACGTGTGACCCTAAATGCTTACACCACATAAATGCCACCTTGTCTAATAAAGACACGCTTATAAAGCATTAAATATAGCTTTTCTAAATAAAGATGTCAATTAAAGCGTTTTGTGACACCACAAAGGACAGTTATCAGGGTGTGTGTGAAGGAAAAACCTGCTCAAATTGGCGACTGGAGCCATCAGCATGTTTCATTAGCTCCAGGCCACTGCGTCCCAATTAAATGGGGATCTCCATAGAAGAGCAGGTGAGGGTACTGTGAAGATCTTTCGCAGATGGAGAGTAAAAAAAAAGAGGACACGTGTTGGTCACTGATAATTGGGCCATTTGTTTAAAAGGAATTAAATTGACCTCTGAATATTACTGATGTGCCTTGATGAAGCCCTTGTCTGAGCTGGAGTGACTGTGATAACAAGAGTCATCTACCTCATCTGCTACTGATTGGCTATTCAGATGAACCAAAGGAGAGGGGCTAATTACATTATACAGCTCACAAACTGGGGACTAGAATTACGATTGACAGGTTAAGCAATCTCAGGGCGATTGAGAGGAAATTTTGGTTTAGTGTATTATTTTCCTTTGTTAAATTATAAAATTTCAGTAGTGGAGTAGTACTGGTAACTAAACACTAAATATAACAAAAATAATTCTGGTCCATTTTCTACCAATTTCCATCTGGTAGCAAAGTTTCGGCATTCAGCTGCAACAAATCCCTTAAAGAGATAGTTCACCAAAAATGTAAATTTGCTGTTTATTTACTCACCCTCAGGCCATCCGAGATGCAGGTGACTTTTTTTAGTAGAACAAAAAAGAAGATTTTTATCTAAAACCGTAGTCATTGGTGATTCATATAATGCAAGTCAATGGCTACCGGTTTGTGAGATTAAAAAAACAAGGCCGAATTAGGAGCCTAACTAAAAGGGTTCAGGATGAGCGCCATCCTTGTTAAAAACAGCTATATTCACAGATATTCAAATTCTTACTTGTGATTCACAGTTTTATCATCTCGCACTTATCTCTCGTCTGTCACGGATTGAAAAAAAGTAGCCATCGCTAAGCTTCATGCTCATGGTGGTCAGTGAAAGATACCTCTGAAACCCACCCTTCATTTTTTTCTCCCTGCGTAAATGTGGTTACTATGATACGATAACGTGTTGCTATGGGTGCGTGGGTGTACAGGCAGAGAGGATGGCAATAAAGAGAGAGTTTCTTCAATGAAGAAGAGAGAGCGCAGTTATTAAAATCACTACAAAAATGCTTTTGTATCCCTACAATTGCAGTTATTTGGGATGTACATAAAAATCATTCCTATGTTATCTGCATACTAAGCAAAGTTCCTTATCGCGTGTTTGGCCACTGTCTTTCATGTACATACGGCCTAAAGATGCACATATTTAACCTCAAATGAGGATTATAGAACTTATCAGTGACGCTTATCCATGTCAGAGACTGAGAGAGAGACAGTAAAGTGAATGAATGAGTAATATGTGAGAGTCTGTCACCGTGTACGAGCCTGCGGGTGAGAGTCTGACTGCTGAGCGTTAACATAGGGTGTTAGAAAACAGCTTCTGCGGCAAAACTCAGTGACGCTTAAGGCATATTTAACACCATATTGCACAAATGCAAATCACACATTCCGCTGCTCTACCAGACGACTCCATTTTATTCATGAAGTATACACGCATAGCATATTGATGGTGTAAATGACCATTTAACTTTGTCACAGTCTGATATGATTCTTTGTCCTTTTTTACACCTGGGCTGTTAACATCCATCTCAGGTGATTCGATCACAGGTGGCCAGCCAGAACACAATGTTGTTTATAGGTGCTAACATATGCCTCAAATACATCTATCTAACCAATTGTGAACGGATTTTGTGATTACCACCAAATCTTTTACTATGTTACTGTGGAACTGTAATTAAACTGGCATCGGACAATGGCATCGGACAATTCTCTTAAATACACCTAATGAGAAATCTAAAAGCATATACCAATAAAATAAATATAAAAATGTACTTTTTTAAGTTCTGGAACCTGATTACAATATGGATGTGCATGACACTTTTTCTGTCACTGCAAAAATTTCATTTTTTTTATTTCTTTTTTAATTTTTTAAAGTCTTAAACTTAATGCTTCTAAAGTTTTTTCATACTTTTGTAAGGAGTATTTTGGACGTTTACCACAAAAAATCTACTCTGAAATACACGGTACACTTCATAACTAGACTCTTAAATCACAGTATGATTAATTCTCATTTACACCGATCAATAAACAAAACATTTGTTAGAACATGATAAGACCCTTCACAGTGAGCAGAAAACAGCATGATCATTCTTGTGACTCAGAGCATGAGTTGAGAAAACTGTCAGGTAATAGACTTCCCATTCATGAATTTATATCAATGATTCAGAGGACCAAGAAGAAAATACTTGCTATTGTTAAAAACCAGCCATGGAGGATGACACACCCCATTCTGCTGCTTCACACGTACGGAAGCGTTTTCACTGTTGAGATGATCACTAATCACTGAAAAGCTATCGGTTCCTGGGGGCAAAGGTTTCTTGCTTGCAAAAAGAGGAAGGAAAAGAGAAATTGGGGATGGATAAAAGCAATAATCGTAACTTCAGCCTGGAGCTACAAAAGGCACTGAACTATCTCTTCACCTCATTCTCTTCCTCTTTCTAACCTTCTCTGCCCACTCTCTCTTCTCCAACAGTTATGCAATGCTTTATCAAACTTCAAATTCACTTGGTTATCCATGCATCTATCATTTTTCTATTTTCCTGTAACAGTGTTACAAACAATATTCAAAGTTGTATTGTGTATACAAACACATTATCACTGCAACCAGCTGGCTCTGTTAAATCAAAGACACACCTACATGTTTGCGACCATCACATTTGTTGATTTGATGACTCATAGTCTAAAAAGAATGTGATGACTAGAAATCATAGCTAAACAACAGTAGTAAAAACAGAAAAATATCATTGTTAATAAAAAATTATTGTTAATGTATAAAACAATGTTTGATGCAATTGTTTGAATAAATATAATTTTATATATTTAATATTAATAAATATGAACATTCAAAACACTACAGTACTGATTCCTTATTGGTTAAAAGTTCATTGGTGTTCCATAAACCTTTAACCTGAAAACCACGTAAATATCAATTAGGATATTAATTTTCAATGAAAAAAGCAAAGAAAGAAATCACACAACTGAAACCAAAGACAGCTGCATTACAGAGCAGACAGCGTTTAGGCTGTGCTACACAAAGAAGGGCACCGAGAACTACTGGAGAAATGAATCAGGCCACATTCAATCATTGATCATTTTCCTGCTATTATCAAAGGCAGACCTGAATTGCAAAGAATAATGGAGCCACTGTGAGCTGCATTATTTTAAGAGGACCTGCTGAACCTTTCTTACATTTGTGAGGTTGCTATAGATCAGGAGCTCACTGAGGTGTTTTGTAATGCAATGCCTTTTGGCTCAATATGAAATGAGATGGGAGAACAGAGAGAGCGGCAGACTGAAGGGGAAAAAAATCTGCTGCTCGAGGTCTGTTTTGATGTCACATCTACATCACGTCACCATAGCAACCTTGCATCAGCAACAACTTACGAAGGGAGAGAGAGAGAGAGAGAGAGAGAGAGAGAGAGAGAGAGAGAGAGAGAGAGAGAGAGAGAGAGAGAGAGAGAGAGAGAGAGAGAGAGAGAGAGAGAGAGAGAGAGAGAGAGAGAGAGAGAGAGAGAGAGAGAGAGAGAGAGAGAGAGAGAGAGAGTAAAGCAGGGCGAGAGCACAATGTGCTGGCATGTAGCGCTAAAATTGAGCAGTGTGATTAAATGGCAAGAAGAATAAAATGCATTATGGAATGGCAATAAAAATACTGTAATTTTTCTTCGGTTAGACTATAAATAGCTCAACACATTATTATTATTTTAAAAAACAGATTACACAAATTGCAGTAATTTCATAATTTAACAAACTAGTCCAGAAGTGCAGACATTTGTCAACAGAGAATTGTCAATAGATGAATTAGCAGTCACCATTCAGAAATAGTGTGTGAGATAGAAATACTTCAACAAAAGTCCAAATATATTCCCACTGTTCTGCGCCCTAGGTCTAAAAATACACTGCACAGAAAAAAGTCTCACCAGGCTGCAGGCTGGGGAAGTATCTCTGACAGAGGTGGGTAAAGGAGCGAGATAGTGTGTGGGTGTTTGTGCGCTCACAATAGTTTATGTGCCTTTGAATCAAACAGCACACATGCCATTAAATCATTCATTTAAATGTATATTATTGAAATACTATATGACATCTGCAACTTCATTGATTCACAATGAGCTGCTGATGTATAGAATATACAAGCACATACATCATTGTCTGAAGACAACCCCGTTCCCTACTTCTTACCTCCATCAGCTCCATCAGTTTCACAGCTTCAATCCTTCCTCTTCTTCTCCTCTCCCATACTAGCTCCAGCAGGAGTAGGAGGTGTTGCTAGGCGACAGGTTAGCTCCTTTCTTTCAAGAGGCAGAATAAAGACCTTGATTCTCTGTGTAAAAATAAACAGCAGTGCGGAAAGAAAAAAATCTTGAGATAGAGGACAAGCATACTTCAACCACAGAAGTGGCCGATGACATTTTATTTCTCATTAAAGTATATTTGGAACTATCTCCAAGTGCATACTTTGTCAGAATTGCACAATTCTGCATTTGCACTTTGGTGGAAATGCAGAATGATACTTTGTCAGGATTGTGACAAACACATGATAAACATATCTTATAAAGTGTTGCACGTTGAATAATACGCTGTTTTATTCTATTGTATTATTCTTTACATTGAAATTTGAAAATGTGCTAAGAGTTTCAAAAAACACACTCAGAGATGTTAAAAACTTCCTGCAGGGCTATTTTGGTCCACCGTGTGTAATATCAGATGGGGCTTTAACTGGGCACAGTCACCTCACTCGTGTACTCTGGGCACAAGCTAAATGACATCTTCCTGATAACAGAGGGACATCATACCAGGCATCCTCCTGTGCTTGTTCTGTGCTCCTCTCACCTTCTCTTCCTTCATTTACTCACATCCGCCACTCAAACATTGAACTCCTATTTTTTGCAGACAAAATCTATATTGCAATACAGATACAAAGACCACTATAAAAACTGTATATTCTGTGTTAGCTCCTGGGTGCTGATTACTGTCCAACAGCAACCATTACAGAACGTCCAATGATTCAGCGTGTCCGGTTACATGTGTCATCAATCGTGTTTTTAGTGAGTACAACTTAATTTAACTTAGCATGTTTATTTCCTTAAATTAGAGTGTGTGATTCAGAAAAATTACAATCCAAATTTAGTTGGATTTAGAGAAGTACATTCTTGACACACAACATAAAAGTATTATTGTATGCTTTCCACATATAAACTACACATGAGCATCTCTACAAGAAGCATACAAGTCTGTAAACTTTAACTCCAGTTGTATCCACCCATGTGCTTAATCCTAAAAATAGGTGACCAGCTTCATTAAAATGTCCTAATCAAGGTTGCTGTCAATTTACCAAAAGTGGATGCCATCTTAACAACAATAGTGTCACTTTTTGTATTGCCCCAGCTTTGAAGAATGCTTTGAAGCTATTAATACAAGCCACATCCATACAAAAAGACTTGCACACATGAATGCTTCTGTGGGCCTGATAAACAGAAGAACACACTAACTGTATCAAAAGAGGGCATTTTAAGATCTAAAATGGTCTTTTTTGGTGACTGCTGCCAGGATGCCATCGCGGATGGTGCACCTATTAACAAATGATTATTATCAGCTTGATTTATACTCTCTATCTGCTAATGCATAATTGTGCCACTGAATCTCACTGCATCTTAATTTGTATTAAGTATTGAATGTGCTTTTTTCCCACGTCTTTATTGATTTTAAAAGGAACCTAAAACATTACTGAATTCAGACTTAATAATAGTTAATAATGGAGAGCTGGCATAACAGGACATCAATTCTGATAAGATGAGAGCAAATTAGGTACCATGTGTACAGTATCACTCTTGGGATTCATTTGATTCAATGTTCATGTTGAATTCAAATTCAATTCTGAAAGATGATAGAAACAAGCATCACCATACATTAAGAGTTTAATAAAAGGGGCTGCCACAAACAAAGGAGTAACGTTGCGTAAATATTGTAGCCCCCAAATGAGGCTCTATATTCGACCCAGAACTTAAACTCCTACACAGGTTTCTATTTTCGACCACGAAACAGAAATGTGTGATTAAAAGCCTATATGTGTCGTCGAGAAAGGTTACTCTTTTTGAGTGCGTTTGTCAGACACTAGCCACGAGCTATTTTTAGAACGAGAGAGAAGCATACGCTTCATGCGCGCGCCTCATGAGCAACAGGTTTCACATGCGCGCGCCTCCTAAGAATACTAAGGACTATTAACACCTTAAATTGCGTCTTTGTAGAAAATAATTTCAGTTTTCAACATATATACTGCTTAAATTAATGATCCTTTATAGATTTATATGCACTCTTCTGGCCATCCATCATAAACGGAAGTCCAGCATATGATTATATCGTTAAATAATCTTGAAAAAGAGCAAGCCAGGAGGATAATACTAAATATTGTATCTGAAAGCGCTAGAGTTTCTAAACGGTATTAAAAACAATTCACTCAGAAGTTCGTTTAGTATGCGTTTCATCTTCTGGCTAGCAAAGACTGCACTCCCTTGCTTGTCTCTGGACAGGACAAACTGTGCACAGCAGAGATATCGAAACGTAAAGACGCGTCAATAGATTGTGTGATGTGATTTTTCTGTGTTTTACGTGAGTTCAAGCAGTCAAGTTACGCATGATGGACAGCTGTTCATTCAGTCTCTCACTCAGTCTGCATCTCAAGTTCATTATAAAGCGACTAATTATGTCTGAGACTACATTTTGCGCTGACAGATTCTGAGAAAGCAATTGGCTCTTCCCCATAATGCCACCTTACGCACACAAACTCATTAGACAAACTCAATACAACTGCTGTCATTTCTGTACTCGCTCCATGTTTCCCATATAAGGACAGAGAGCACGGATTTATTTAATAATTAAGCAGATATTATTTTTTAACACAATCACGTAAAAGCTTATTGCTCATAATTTACTGTATCTTTTACGCAGCTCATCGACGTGCATTTCTCCGCATGATTTTTAAACGTGTCTCTTTTGAATTAAAGTCAGTTAAATGATTCATTCCGTGATCACGTAGCTTGTCAAATGCGGATATAGTCTGTACTTCTGACATATGATGCAGTGAGGCATGAGACAAATAGAACTAATCCCAATTAATGTCAGATGATTGTATTCCTGCTTCAGAAACATTTTTGCAGTCCTGAACGAGCAATGCAAGACATCGGAATGCAACACAGGAATCATTTTATGAATCATAAGTGAACTCGCTCGTTTGGTGGCAATCAGCAGGGCTACACATTTTAGAGACAGTGCTACTCTATCTCGTTCGTATGCAAGCTCAGTAGCAGAACCCCCCTTTTCTCCACACGTCTATACTCCGGAGTGCGGTGACTCCGTCTACGTTTTAGGTTGTGACTCCGCCCATTGCTCGGTTTTGTCCAAATCGGGCTTTTTGCGTCGCCGGAGCTCCCGATTTCAAGCCAACGTCATCAACGGAGAGAGGGGATGCTGACGTAGGAACAGTGTCAGAGCACAAGGATTGGGAGGGGTGAGAGAGTGAGTTTCAGCATTGAAAACACTGATATGAGACGTATAAATCCCTCCAGGCCCCCCTTCTACTCCACCCCCCTCCCCTCTCTCTTTTTCTACGTCGGTGTTGGCGCGTTGGGAGCCCCCCTACACTGGTGGAGTCCCAGCCTATATAAGTTACCGGCTTGCAGAATTACTCCACCAGATTTACGGACTCCCGACATCTGGGCAATAGACGGCTTTAGCAGCAGCCGACTGACTCAAACTCCGATCCGGAGAAAAAGCCATCCAGCCTCCGGTCCGCAACCTGAGCCAGGCGCTGTGGCGGAACCGCGTAGGAAAACCCTGGAGAGGCAGGCGAAAGGAGAAGAGAAGACGTACTCTGGACATGTGCGGAGATGACAAATTCGTGAACACATCTTAAGAGAGACCTGACAACTCTTTTAGGAGAGAGCATCACACTTTTCTAAAACTGCAGTAAAACTTTCAGCTAAGACGAGAAGAAATTCTCATCAATACAAACACAATGTATCGGTCCACTAAAGGAGCATCGAAAGCTCGGAGGGACCAAATAAATACGGAGATTAGAAACCTAAAGGACTTGTTGCCCATCTCCGATGCGGACAAATCTCGACTCTCCTATCTTCACATCATGTCGCTTGCCTGCATGTATACGAGAAAGACAGTCTTCTTCAGTCAAGGTAAATAATTTAATATTTAATATAGTTTAATATAGTAAAAACACTATAGCGAGAAATTATATGATTAAAAACTGTTGTTAAGTATAATCTTCAAAACGAAGCTTTAAATATCTCAGTTGATGTATTGCTGCGTTCTACGGTAATATTGGCACGTGCCACTAGCTCTTCAAGTTGCAGCAACAGGTGGATGTAAAACTTGATTTTCTTACTAATATTGGAGTCGTTTATAAGTCTGATAACACGAATTACCTTTAAAAAATAAATGCAAAAGAATCAATAGTGAGAACAGCGCGTAAAAGCGGCATTACTCTCCATGGTGCTGAAACACGAGAGCTGTCCGTGGTGCTGATGAGCAAAACTCGTGCGACCGCATTTCAGTTTTTATGTACAAACAATGTCCATCTAAATGTGGGCTAATGGTTAACTCGGGTTTGACACAATTATTTCAGATACAGCAGCCACAAGCAGTGAAGAGGAAACCCCTGGATTACTTTCATTTCATGAGCTAAATGAATTGGTACAAACGATGCCAGGTTTTCTGATGCTGTTGACTGGAGAAGGAAAGCTACTCTACCTGTCAGAGAGCGTTTCTGAGCACCTGGGACACTCAATGGTGAGTCATTCAGATAAAACAGTTTTTTTCATTCAACCTTTACAGACTTGCTCTGCCTTTCATTCATTAACATTACAAATGCCTGGCAGTTCACTAACATTTTATTCTCTTTTGAATATTCAGGTAGATTTGGTTGCTCAAGGAGACAACGTGTATGACATAATAGACCCCACAGACCACTTTATTATGAGAAGCAACCTGGTACCTCCAACTTCACCTGACACAGGTAAGACCTAAAGAAACAATTTGACCTTACACATTATTTTGCTAACAGTCACACAGCTAATACACCTGAGATATGTAGGCATTCATAATTTTTCATAATTCATCTTTTCTCTTCAGATCGTTTGTTCCGCTGCAAATTCAACACCTCCAAATCAGTGCGTAGGCAGAGTGCAGGCAATAAGCTTGTTCTCATCCGAGCCCACTGCCTGACACAAGCACCCAGTCAAACTTCCCCATCATCCTACTGGACTTCCAACCCAGTGTGGGTATGTTTTTGTGCTCCTCTGGAGCCTCACACATCCCGAACTGGAACTTCTGAGCGTGAAGCACCATCAGGACCAACAATAGAGAGCAGCTTCTTTCTGCCATGTTTCCGTTCTCAGCATAGCCGTGACATGAGACTTCAAGAGGCACAAGACAGGTGAGGTCAAACATAAATAAAATTGTTTTCTAATTCTGCAAAATATTAAAAAGATCTTTCCAGATGAGCACGAAAAGATAAATTTTGTCTTATATTATATCTTTTTTTACTTTTAGTGTAAAAATCTATTTGGGGATGAATGTGGAGACTCTACAGGCCCAATCCTGGTACAGCTTTTTGCATCCTCAAGATCTTTCACATGCCTCTGCTCAGCACTGCAGCCTGTGTGAGTATCACTCCTGAATGACTAAAAGCAAAAATATGTTAGCTTCATTTGCTTGGTTAGGCCCAGCATGAGCACTCTCCCACCACACAGCTGCCAAAGTTTGACACACACAGTAAGAAATACTCAGTAATACCACACTGCAGTGAAGAAGCACTTTTGACCACCCATCAAGACATAAAATTTCATGACAAGTTTTGTGCTTCGACTTACCTATTTTTTTCTTTCTTCACTTAGTGAGAGAAGGAGGAGAAGGCAGAGCTGAGATGGTGGTTCGCATCGAGACTGCAGACCACTCATGGGTTTGGCTTTACATGGTCCTGCAGCTGGAAACTGGGGAAAATCCTATTGTCAGTAACAACTTTATCATCAGGTGAGTCTATATTTTCCAGACCAAGACTACAACCTAAGCTGAAAAAAGTTAATGTAAGTTTCACTAATCATTGTCTCTTTTTTGTTTGCCAGTGAGACAGAGGCATGGTCAGTCAGGCAGCAGCTGAGCTCTGAACAGACTCAGCTCTCCTTGGTGCTTGGCTCAAGCACTTCTCAACAAGAGAGCCTTAGCTTACAAAGCCCAGAAACACTTTCCAGCCCTGACCAAGTGTTTACACCAGGAAGCAGTGGCCTCTCGGGTCAGTCGTTTGACTTCAGCACAGCTGCATGCAGCGCAGGTTCAACAGAAGAACAAGGTGGCAGTTCATCACTGGAGCCCACACAACTGGAAAGTGGCCCACGCTCCAGCCTCTCCTCTCTGGAAGAGGAGAGCTTCTTTCAGCACGAGTCTAGTGAACCAGTGGCAAGTCGTTCTTCTGCATCATCTCCCATTCCAGTCACAGTTGCAACAGTGTCTGAATTAGACTTCCTCACTCAGAATATTTTGCTGCCACCAGCATTCCAGATAGATCCCCCATTACCAGCCTTGCCTCTCCCTCTTCCACCTGTGCCTACCTCCCAGACCCAACAGACCAAGGAGTTTGTGTGCACGCCCCCATATACACCTCAGCTAGGAGGAAGCAATTTTCCTTTTGGGGAACCGCATTTCAGCTTCGATCCTACTGGGGCCACCTCACCACCTCCTCTTGCTCCAACTGCAACAGTAACAACCACAGTGGCTCCATCTCTTTCTCCATCTGCTCCATCAAACCCACAAAGCAGCCCACCTCCTCCAACCACAACGCTCTCTACTCTTCTGCCACTCACCTTAACATCTCCAACCACAGAGATACTCTTCCCAGTAGAGCCTTGCAGTGGCTCGCTCTATGAGAAACTTCCTCCTACTCCAGACAGCCCAGGTGATGGTGACTGCACGGTTATGACTTTGCCAGAGGTTCGTGGTCCACTGTATGTTGATGTCCCCCATGGGCCTTACCCACCAGAGGGTCTCCTCACACCTGAAGCCTCACCTGGAAAACAGCCCACCCTATCTTTCTTCTCCTCACTGCGTGAGAGAGAAAAAGAGAGAACAGAGATCTCACTTTTAGCCCAGCACATTAGCACACTGGCAGAGGGCTTCTATCTGGATCCACTCCTTACCAAACTGGTTCCCTCAGCCATCTCTGCACGCCCTCAATCTCCATCTCTGGATTCTGGCTTTGAGTCAATCTCACTGCTAGGAGAATTCTACCAACTCAAGTCATGGAAAGGCTTGGACATGCCAATGTTCCCTGATGATGAGTGTCTCTTTGAGGAGAGTGTCTTAGAGACCCTCCTCCAGGACCTCACGTCTTCTCCTCCTCTCTCACCCACACCCTCTTCCTTCAGCTCTCCATCCTCCCCCTCCACCCCTGAGTGCTGGTGCCCACCTCTGCACTACGACGGGATTTCTGCTGTGAGTGCCAGTAACTTCTGTAGCGTCCAATCGGCGCACTGTAACAATGTGGCCGGGCAAGGGGCTACGATGTCGCCAGTCAACACAGGCAATATGGCAGATGGGAAAGCGGCAGGCGAAATTGCCATGGAGACAGAGGCAGCATCATCACCTCTGTTCACAGGCATACCAACATCACCACCACTGCAGCTGATCGCCTCCCCCGCCGCCCCAGATTCAGTGCCTGTCTCCTCGCCTGTCAGCCCCGCATCGCCCGGCCTGCCCTGCGCCCAGTCCCTCCTCGAGGAGCTGGCCGCCCTGGAACCCATGTTTGGGGCAGGTGCCTCGATCGCCCCCGGCTTGGGGCAACAACCTGAGTTGTATCAACTCCAAAGTCATGCGCCGCAACAGTGCTTCCGCAAAGGTGAGAGTTAGTCTTTTTTACTAATCATTTTAATGTATATATGTTTCTATTGTCATTTTTGTAATAGTGGTGTCCTTTTCTAACATTTTTTCTTTGCTTCTTCTTTTTTGTCTTACAGATGGGAGTGGAAGTGATCCTCCGTTCTAAAATAAGTCTGTGACTTACTTCATTAAGTATGGCATATTGTCATATTTCATGGAGCTACTTTTTCTGAAAAGTGAATATTATTTATCTGTATAAATATATACATAATGTATATAATACCAAAAAAGACTTGAACTTCCTCAAATCCATTGAGAGTAAAGTGTCATGTTCACAATTGTTCATCAAGTTATCCATTAATTTATGTTAATAATAATGCAACCCTTTGGTAGCAATGCAATATATTAGTCTTAAAAACAACTCCAACATAGACTAAAAGTTCATTCTACGTCTTTCTGCTATAATGTAACAACAGCTTATATGAGTGAGTGTTACAGCTCTGATTTTGTAAGTGCAAACCGACTTACAGACTTGCATTTGTATTCACTTGTAGTGAAAAAAGATTCTTTAATATATCAGTAACAACAGAGCTTATGGCTTGTCATCCAGCATCACAGACGCAAAGCCCAATGTGTGATAAGTATTTACATCAATGATGGGTCATTTCATACAATGACCAATTTTAAAATGTATTACCTTCAGCATGCTTCCCACAGCTGATTCATTTTCCTCTCCTCTCTAATTGTATTATGAATGTTAATGTACACAATGAAACAAATCTGAATACATTGGGCTTTGAGTTTGTGAATGCAACTGTAGGACATTTCATTTCAAATGTGTATCAACGTGATGTACAAATGTTTCTTTAAATTGTGAACAAATTCCGCTTTGTGTGCAAAACAAGTCTAGTTTTCACACTGTTCTCCTACTGGCCGGTGGACACAAGCTGCAGAAGAAGCCGCCAGAGAAAAAGACAACATATTGTGCATGGCTTTGCATGCACGGACTTTACTGGACAGACATATTCCTAGCTATTATGGAGAGACAAAGTATTAATTCATTCAGCCGGCTACTCTGATGAGCCCGGCTAGAAGCACTTGCACTGGACTTTTGCAGCATCAATATTTGTAATGCTTGCAATCTGCAGAAGCTCTTGTGTGCCTGGCACATCAAGAGGTTGCAGAACTAAAAGAAACAGCACCTTTATTCAGTGAATACCACGGTGACATCGTAACTTAGCTGTCTGCGGTGTGGAGTGGTGACAATGTGTGAATGACGGATTCTTCTTTTTTGAGAGGGGTTAAAAACGAAGCAAAGTTTTGTTTTAAAAAATGAACCGGAAAATAGGGATGGGGTTCTGTTTCTATTTAGTTACTAATCGACACGGGTTGAGAATGGTTCTATTCCCATGGTGTCGACATGCTAACGTAGAGTTGTCTACGGTCAAGTAAAGGATTGATTCCTATGTTCTAGCTATTTACATGCTAAGTTTAAAAATAAACGGTATTTTATTGTATGTATGCTGTTTTACAGAATGAGTGCTTGGTGCACATGCCTCTAGCTAGGCATGCTGCGGAACGGTTCAAGATTGTAATAATTTGTACATTTGTACAAACACAGTCTGTACATATCAGAGACATTTCTATAGTACGAGATGAAAACATACTTGACATATGCTATTTATGAAGAATGGACATTGTGGATCAGTGTTCTTATGTGTCGCTGATAAATGTATTTGGTTGTCAAAACAGAGGCATTTATATTAAAGTGCACTTAAAAGTACTCATGCCTCCAAGCTTCTTGTGTCTAGTTCCTCCTAATGCCAACCACCTTCATCCTTCCATCACCCTTGTCGCTGCATCCCTTCCTTTCCGAGAGCTCTCATCGCTCTTTCCCTGGAGCGTGGACTGCTCAGCAACAGCACTGACGCACGCTTACGATGAGACGCTATCTGACTCAGACTGACGCACACACTTGACATAGAGGCTCTCACACAGACCGCCAGCTTCCCGCTTTGACGCACACACGTACTGAATGCCACACGCACGTAGTTCCCTCCCCTCTCGGCCCACACTCAATGTACCTGCTATTTTGACGTCGCACAACAGCGTTGTAAGACGCCTTATATGGGCTTTCCTGCTCTGAGGCACTAATTTTAGATCCCTCCTCCCTTTCCTCGCAGCATCCTTCCCAATAAGGAGAGAGAGAGAGAGAGAAGAGCCGTGTTGCTATGCTAATGAATTTAACGCACACGGGCCAGTCAGCCAATTAAAGCATCTGATGTTAAGTCACCAAAAGCTGCGATCTGAAGCCTCCTCCCTATTCTAGCTCTTTTATGTTAAGCACAATCACCTCTAACGGTTCTGTTTCTCTCTCTCTCCTTCTATTTTAAGCCACAATGCACCTTGGGGAGCTTAGAAATAATCAAGCATCATAAGTATAGTAACCATCTGCCATAAAAGAGTAGAGCTGGGTTGTGCGTCAGCATGTGAACATTTTGTTCCAGCCTCTGTCCTTATGGCTTTCCCACTGCAGCTTATTGAGACTAAATAGTGTCACAGAAACCCAGATCGCTCTCTTACACCATCTGCTGACAAATAGAGGATCCTGCTCATACTTTATAGTAAGGTCTCATTCATTAAAATGAAGCAACAATGAGCAAACAATTTTTTAATGCATTTGTTAGTCTTTGGTAATGTCGGTTAATACACATATATTTGTTCATTGCTCGATCATTTTATTTGATCATGCATTAATGTAAGCAGATGCAGTGTTTGATTTTAAATGGACATTAGCATAATTAGTACATGAAATTAATATGTACTAAGATTAACAAATGCTGTACTGTTCATTGTTAGTTTATGTTAACTAATATAGTTAACTAACCTAACCTTACTGTAGAAAATAACAGAAAAAAATGTTTTTCTCAACTAAACAAACTACATTTGGACAAAGCAAAAATCTGAATTTATTTAAAACTAAAAGTAAACCATAACAACTTTGTCAACATATCACAAAACCATAATTTGAACAAGACTAAATGTGTAAATTACTTTAATAATATTCAAGACAGACAGACTTGACAGGCAACATTTCTAAAAAAAAAAGACCCACTGCAAGGTAAATTGCCCTGTCTACATAATAACCTAATAAAACCTTCAAAACTTGTACGGCACAGAAACTCCTAAAGAAGAGTAAACAATAATGATAACTTTCCACCCCATCTAGCTAAAAAAACATTAAGAAAACATTAAATTTCAACATTTACTCTTCCTATATAGTCCTGTGCGTGCATACTGGGTACTGAAAATGCCCTACAATTTCAGGCATGAATGAGAATGTGAAATTTAGCTTTGATTGGAACCAAGTACTGTGAATAAAACACAACTAATTAACATAAAACCTATGATAAGAACAACACTTACACATTTCTTTGGTCAGATCACATTTGTCAGACAGACAGACAGACAAACAGACCGACAGGCAACACATTTTAAAAGTAGGCCTTTAAAGTTAAGAGAGTGGTTAACAAATGTTTGTTCACATCAAAGCAAAGCCACAGACTTATTTAGTTTTTCAACAAAGCAGCTAGATACGCATTTCCAGTGATATGCACGAAGGGACATATATGCCACTGCTTTCTCATACTGATTTCCTTCTATAGCAGGAAACAATAGCCACAGATGTATATAACTGGACAAAATCTTAATTACACGATCAGTGATCAATAAATAACGGTTGAATGGGTGGTACTGATTGGAAAAATAACAAACAGTATTTGCAGAGAGTTTATTAACGTAACTAAATAAGTAACTACTATTTAAAGGTTTTGACACAACTTACAAAAATGTTTTTCATGATCTTAAAAATCTCTTAATCTGAAGGTGTATATTTTAATGTTGGAAATTTATTCAGTGCTGCCTAAAATCTTCCCAGGTTAAGACATCAAGAAGCTGGATAATAAAATGTCAAGAGTATGATTTTACAAATACTAAACAAAGGGGTGACTAATTTTGAAGATGTTATATATATCAAGGTGTTCATTTATATTGTATGCTTTTAGTCAAAACACACCACAGTTTGCCACAGTTAAAGTTATTTCATGGTTTTGATGAAATCTAAATAACAGTGAGTAGGTGTTTCCAAACTTTTGAAGTGTCTGTGACGATCCAGCAGCATTTTTTGAAGATGTAGTGCCACCATGTGGCCATTCAAAAAGCTTCGAGTGTTTAATTTGAATCAAGTTTGAAATAACAACAAATAAACAATTATCCTTAATTACACTCGTTTAACAGAAATTCCACGAGATCATAATGTAATTGAAGCTGAAAACATCACAGACAGAATGAAATGACTGCATGGACAGAAACTGTAGTCATGTTTAAGCTGTGAAAAATAAAGGACGTAAAATACGTAAATAGGTATTACCGTAGAATAAGAATACTTTAGCAAAACTGCTTATTTAAACAAGCAATTCCGATTATTGTAATTATAAGGCAGACTGAATATTTGCACAACTAAACTTTTTGTTATTCAGAAAAACATTAACATTCTCCTTGCCTCTGACTTCTCCAGACAAAAATAAGCGCATATTCGGTAAAAAATAAGTAAACAATCTATAGAAAGAGTTGCCTTTCCCTATTAAACAATAACTATATGCAATACCTAAAGCAAACATTTTACAAAAAAACTTATACTCATATAAAAAAAACACATTTACTCACCCTTGATACTCCAGCTTCTTTCGGAAAGATGATATACAGCGCGCATGGGGTCCTGTATTTAATTTGAGATACTTTTATGATTTTATATCGATATTTTGGGTAAATTGAAGTCTATCTTCACCTGTTGCGGTAACTTTACATCAAGTAAACAGACGCACTAAAGGCTAATTGGCTTAAAAGTTAATGATCAGATGTCTCATTCGATATTTGTCCGTTTGGACGGAAGCAAAGGACGTTGCGTCATTTAAATATTCATTTTCATTGGTCACTTTAGTCAAGCTAGTGTTCATTTGCGTAGGAAATGCCATTTGCCATTATGAGGAAAAGTGTACTGCTGAATATGGCCCCTCTTGCGAAAAAAGACACAATTTCCTTTAAAAAGAATCGATCGTTAATCATTGATGACTAATAATGATCTGGGAAAGGACCATTAAACAGTTGTATAGTACTTACCAACCTTTGCGCATGCGCGGTAGCAATCCTTTGTGGGAAGTTTCCCAGACAGGGCTTTTGATGAAACTAGGAGCAGGCTTTAGTTAAACTAGAACTTTTAAGTAGCTTTCATAAACGTGCATGGAAAACACATTCTTGAGACAAAAAAATGACACTGATATATTTTGACAAAGGATATGTCAGTGCAGGTTGTTGCTAGTTAAGACATGCTCAAACATGCATTTCAGTCTGGTATTCGACAGGTACTCAGTGGTTTATTTAGGTGTCAGAGAACCCTTCTGTATATGAGATCCGCTGCCTATTTCTTTTTTCGATTATAAGAAAAGCCCCAAACCTTAACTGGCCTCCAAACGCCTATATGGGATTTTGTGAGCTTTCTGCACCTCGACAAGCTTCTCACACACAAGACACAGATTCTGAAAAAGACAAAAATCTTGCATCTAATTTGCCCTGTACAAACAGCAGATATAACCCACCACTCTGTATGAACCTCAAAAATGGAAAGAAGTGGCCAAGAGGGCAAATGGTAGATATCTTCGTTATGTTATCCTCGCTCTTCCTTTTAACTCTGAAAACCTGTTCTTTGTGAAATTGCTGTCAGTGAGATTGAGAATGCTCTGTCAGTTTAGGAAGCCTGCCGAGTGACTGAAGAGTGGCAAACACTTCAATATCTTTAAAATCAAAGAGAAAGCCACAGGTTTGCTTCTCATATTGTATAAATAGACAGGACAACATCTCTGCCTTTCACTCAGTTTTGACAAGCTTTTGTCAACAACATCACACTTTATGGTTTTATGACTCTAGCACTCAATGGCGTTATCATCCAGATTTTGTGTTTACATTCTTACACCTCCAAATAACATGTGGTTGCTTTGCCAAGCTATATATGTTTTTTAAATGCAAGACTGTCATTAATTCCTAAAAACTGAAAAACTTAGAAAAATAAGATTTATTTAAAAGTAGTTAATTTAGATTAGACCAACATGAGTGCCAACTGCAACTTTTTTCACAAAATGTGTTTTTCTTTGCCTTTCATACAAGTCAGCACTGTCCTACAAAAACAGTGTATCAAATATTTATAAACATTGACAAATAGGATTCACCTCAATAAACAACAGAATAGAGGTTACAGGCTGGTTTTAAACTGATGTTCAGCTCTACTTCTTCACACTAAAACTCAACAAAAGATATTCTAAATAAAGGCAGACATGCCTTTTTGATATGACCCACTTTATCTTTTTTTATATATATTCCTCTATAAATACTCAATTGTGTTAAAAAAGTATGTACATAACTGTAAAAACCAAATTAATATTAATCTTTGTAATTAATCATTACTTAGCAGTAATGTTTCTTTAAAAGAAATGCTGGGTTATTTTCAACCAATGCTTTGGCCCAAAAGGGACAAACACAACCATTGGGTTATAAATTAACATATTTTATTCTAGGTTATTTTAGCCCAAAATATGATTTGAACCCAAGGTTGGGTCAAATTGGTTGGCAGATAATTGACAAAACAACAAAATTATTTTGAATGCAAGTCCCTTAAATGCTGAATAAAATGAACATGTCCTACTTTGTCATTGCATATCAAGTAGTAATTCTTGTCACAGTGTTGCCATAGGGCAGTCTGCTTTACCACAGCTGTCAAAGACATGACATTTATAAAAACCCTGGATTAATACCCAGAGATGGTAAGGAGAGATGAGTCTAGGGATGAGCGAGAGAGAAAAAGAGAGAAGGTGAAAGTGGCTCAAAGGCCTAAAAAGGTTGAAGGAGGCAGTGAAAAGGAAAAATGGAAAGGACAGCGTGGAGAAGGTAAAGAAGAGACAAAACAGAATAATAAATTAAGGTGGAAAAAAACACTTCAGTATATCTGGAAGAAAATCAACAGTATTTTATTAGCAAAAAAACCCAAAATAGCATAACCCGTGTGTGAAGCAGGTTTCCAGACATGTCAACAAGTATATCGAAAATTAACTAACACGCAAGTGACTTCATTTCTTCTTTCCTGCCGCTGCTTCTGCGGCGGCCGCTGCCTCTGCCTCGGCTCGCAGTCTCTCCTGACGCTCCTGCAGAAACTCCCTGTACTCTTCTGGTGACAGACTGATAGCAGATAGATGACAAGAGAAGGGAAATATACAGACAGGAAGATGGAGATGAGAGGCATATCAACAAATCTACATTACATTAGAATTTCAAAAAATTTCTGCCGATCAATTGAAATGCAAGTGGAGCGTTACTCCCCCTTCATGCACAAATGATGGGTCTGAACATTTGTGCCTATGTGACACGCTTCATTTATTAAACAGCTTCAGTCTCGGCAAAAGACAAACACTCGCTAACAGAAATACTAGCAGATCAAGCTGCTTTTTTGTCATGCCAAACATCAATGACATAAAGATATATGATCATGGAGACTAAGCAGCAAGCTCGATAACGCTGTGACAGGTCATACACAAACACTACTCTATGAATGCTATTGATAAATAAACTAGTAGCATTCCCAACCAATTCTAACTGCAATTAAAGCATTAATTATTAAAAATGTAAGTTTTATGATTTATTTCAAAAGGCTGGGAATCAAGCTCAATTCTGAACCACGAGAAAACATTGTAAATGTGCAAAGAAACTACATTTATTGGTAGGTGGAAGTAAGAATTGATTTATATAGTCATGATTTATTCAGATCTCTTAAATATTAAAACGGCAACAAAGTTGGTATGCAACATTAAAGGTGTCAGTCGAAGGTTTGGACACATATTACTCATAATCCTGTTTTGATCTAAAGGCTTGTGCTTAAATGCTTAAAAGTGTAAATGAGTATCCTGTTTAATAAATAAACAAATGTGTTCACTGCAATGTGGATAGATTAATTATCGAATAGGGCAAATGCACTAAGTTTCACACATATTAGTGAATTTATTTAGTCTGTTCATGCAAATATTTATATCTCTGTACTTATTTTTAAATTCATTTCAGTCTTTTAACTGGCAGTTTATGTGCAAAAAAGAAGAGGTTTAGACTCTCACTCATTGACGATTTTGATGCCGAGAGATCTGGCCGAACCGATGATGCTCTTGACAACGGTCTGCATGGAGGCGTCCTGCAGCTTAAAGCTGTCGTCCTGCGATTTGACCCGTGCAATCTCATATATGGCCCTTACAGACACCATACCAGCAGTCTCATGCCCTTATAGACACAGCAAAGAGCGGGTGGGGGGAGAGAGAAAATGGTTATAAAACACAGAAGCTGAAAAACAGAAAGCAGCAGGAGGTGTGGTCGGTCATGATTGAGGAAAACGGAAGTGGAGATGAAGTGTAGTAAAAGAGGAAAGAGAAAAGGGGTGAGTGAACGAGTGGGCGCATAAGAAAAAATAATTGAGCTGGGGTGGAACAGGCAAAAATGAAGCGAATCCATAATTCTCTTTTCTTTTTGTGCCATCTTCACCGCTGCTTTCTTCTTAATAACTGCACGCCTTTCTACCGCTTCAGCTCATCATCAATATATAATCAGTCAAAAAATTCAATCTCAAGCAAAACACCCTGCAGGGGGAAGTCTGTCCATTACTGAAACATAAGGCAGTGGCGAGATATACAAATAGACTGCTGTAAGATGCATTGAAGGATGTATGACCACCGGTGCCCTGCCCGTTACAGTGCTGGCTTACCCGTCTTTCCGGCTCCTTTTTCAATGCCTGCGGCATGTTTCAAGAAATAAGACACAGTGGGCTGCCCGATTTTCAAGTCGTACGTTCTGTCTGGCTAAAGGGAAAAAGAAAAGAGGTGTGTTCAGTATATGCTCATTTATTTAAAGAGAAAAATTTGCAAGCTTGCAGGGCATTGTAAATTTAGCCATTGTTGTGTGGAATAATGGAAATAAAACATCTTGTACACAATGAAGCAATAAAAATGCTTTGCGTTACAGGAATTTTTGTACAGGTGAGGGATGTTCTTTGGCATGTAACCAAGCATAGTAAAAGAAAAGGCAAAAGTATCACAAAATACATTCATGTTTAATAAATATATATGTAGCCTGAATATTAATATTGAAAGTGAAGTCCCAGATGAGCCTTAAATGCTAGCCATTCAATCAGAATAACTTTAGCGTATGAACATTATATAAAAATACAGCCTAAATGAAAGATAAAAGCTTGTCTACATTGTCAACGATTGCTGGATCAATGTGTTTTAAATGTTGGTGTTTGTTGGACGGTGTGCACTGCCCCAAGCTCAAACACTGCAATCTGTAACATTACGGATTGCGTTTGGTTTAGTTGTTTGACGCTCATCTGTTTAGACAGTAGGAACAAAATTGTTATTTTCATAGTTGGTTTGTGGGCACCAAGCAATCACTTTGGGCCTGTCAGGCTCATCACACATAGCGGGTGGTATCAGTTACAAACACCATCCATTTCTGGAGCGATTGGAGCTCAAATCCTACGGCATCCAGTAGAACCTTTGGAGCCTGACAGAATCTCATTGCCATCCATAGACTTTGACAGCTTCTCATAAACTCTCAGAGTCGGATGAAACTGGACACGCATAACCCCGCATCCCTCCTCCTGACACACCTCGACTGCCGTGCCTGTGAAACCGAAGCTTTAAGGCATGGATTAGTCTGCATAGAGAGGCTCAGAGACAATGAGTGTGCAGCAGACAGCTTAATGGGACAACTGGGACTTCACAGTTAGTCTGATTTGGAAAAAGAGCCTGGCTAAAATTCATCGCATCCAACCAGTTGAAGCCTAAAGCAAGCATTGTGCTGAAAACTCGACCGGAATTTCCTCTACACCCCTGTGAGCGGGAGATCATGTAGCTCAAGCTAATCTTCAATCCCTGTCGAAGCCTCATCAGTATCCATCAGACGACTCTCGCTTTGAGGCCTAATCTGCCTTTAGGACTAAAGAATGAATCATAAATAGAAATTCTCTTTTGTTTTTCCAACTGGAAATGCTTTGTTGTATTCCGACTGTCCTTTGGGATACACACTGGAAAGTATATTAAATTGTTTTATTTTCTTGTATTTTGCTCATTCTGTTTATATTTTGCTTTCTTTTTGTGTTTACTTTGTTGGTTTTTTGGTTATGCACTATGCAAAGTTATACTAAAATCAGGATGATTCTTTTCTACCTTTTTTATCACTCCACTACCATTTTCATTATGAAAAATGTCAAGACGTCAAACCTTTTGTTAGCCGTTGCATGTGTATTAAAGGAATATCAGATGAATGAAAGCATCATTGATGTGCACACTGCACCATCTTGCTTTAAAAAAGATCTTGCAAGACGGCCTGGAACAAGAACTGACGTACCTGCAGAGGAACGCCAACAACAAAGCCTGACAATCCCTACCCTCGGGCCACCGCAACAGACAGAAAAAAAACAAAGGGATGAAGAAGATAAAGGTGACATTGCTGCTCAAAATATCCAGTTTTACTTTATGCAACAGTCCGAATTCAAACTCACCACAAAGCCACAAAACTGGACCACAGCCGCTCGCTTAATCGGCTCAGAAGAAAAGATTATGTGTTGGGTTTTGGACTGAGACTGCACATTAGACATGAGTCAGAGACGTTAAAACACCCCAGAGAGGTTTGTGTGCCGGAGCATAATGTGGCCATATAATTTTTCTGAATGTCTGCATTGCTGCCTGCACCGCCACAGCATCACCTCATTTCATTTGGAGACACAGAAGGTTATTGAAACGGAGACTTGCAATTGAAATCACACAAGAGCTTATCAACAGCTACATAATGTGAAAGAGATTGAGACCTGTAATGAGAACTCTCATTTCACGCAGTCGTGCCACATCAAAAATTTGTGATCAATGACCCCTTACGTGATTAAAAGCCATTTCTTGCTAATTTTATAATGGGCCTCTGCTCTGTCATTGACTGTGAGCATCAATCCATCTTTATTTAAAAAGATTAAGAATCTCAGAACAAAGTGCTAGACAATTCATTTTGTTACAGAGGCTGGATGAACAATGAAAGAGAGTAGATTAGAAAAGACAGAACTATTGTAGAAGAGAAAGGAGGTCCAAAGGTGTCCGGTAAAACGCTGCTAATGCACACGAGTGGGGAATCTGCCAGATGCCTCCATTTCTCTAAGAAGCACTGAGCTTGAGTACATTACAGCTTTTGACTTCAGATAAAAGAATGAAAAGTGTGTCCTTGACTAGAAGTATAATAAACAGACTAAAGCTTTTAAGAAGGTGAGCGAGGAGATAAATGTAGCCCAGGTGAACCATGCATACAATCAATCTGTGATTATCCTTCATATAGATAAGAAACACTACAACTACAGGCACTTTTTCTGTCCCAGACATAGGGACAATTGTTTTTTTAAAGCAGATTTTAGCACCTGAAATCTTGAAAACTACATTTATTATGACTACTTTTCAATTTTTTTAATTGTTTTACTATTGTCCTAGAAGCAGACATTTAATCCTAAAAGTGTTAAAATCTATAATATAAATAAAACATTTCAGGAATATACTATGATGGTTTATCTCAAGTTAGAAAATTATTAACTATTTTGGTATTTGTTGTGTAAAAATGACTTACAAAGCCTGATATCAAATAGCCAAATGTGTCATTAAAGAACACACTTGAGATGTATAATATTAAATATTATTGATGTGTAAAAAACGAAGAAATAACTCGACAAAAAACTGTAATGGTCAAATAATGCAAGTGTTAATGTTATTATTTATTATTAATAATATAATTTAATTGTGTGTATTTAGGATGCATAACATGCAAGCTATTAGAAAGACACAGAAGTCAATTAATATTTACAGTATCATTTCAACCACTAACCAAATACACTACATTACTTAGGATACTGTAAATATTTCAAGAAAATTAATTAAAAAGAAAAATGATACTGCCATGCATTAATGTACACTGTGGGATATTGTTAGTGGACAGTATAATGTTTTTAACGTTTATACTTCAGTCCACAGGTCCAAGAGTGCCTATTGTTGAAGAAACAAAAACACCTGTTTAACAACACACGCTCCGATAAGAAAAGCTGTTCTTCTGTTGAATTCACTTCAGCTAATACTTTCATTTGATCATAATGCCAGCAGAGGCACTAATCTGCACTTTGGCATTCAAGACACATCTATTGCTGTTTGCTAATGCGCCTGAGATGCGAATGTAAACGAGCACCTCCGGGGACTCGTAAACAGAGAAAAAAAGTGACAAAACGAATAAGAGGAAGATGAATCGAAGACGTGCAATAATTACGAGGCTCCTGAAACGTCACAAGTGACTGATCGCTAAAGGGCTGTTCAGAATTAGCCGTTACCTTACCTTCACGTTGATCTTGATGGGAAGAGGGATGCCTTCCTTGAGATCTTTGGTTTTCTCATTGAAGTCTTTGCAAAAGGCCCCGATGGGTATCCCTTTCTGGAAAAGAAATCATAAGAAACACATTCATTAAATAAATAAAGGGTTTAGAGCCACACTTATTTCTGAGCCCTTCATTCACTGTGACACTCTTTTGATGAATACCAATGGCCGTTTAGAGAGGCCACGCAGTGTCAATCACTCGATAACTCATTGGTGCGCCGTGAATGCCTCGGCATGCTTGGATGGCCGTGTGAGTGGGAGAGAAAGACTGGTGGAAGCCTATTTACCCAAGGGTGTGTGTGTATGTGTATGTGTATGTGTGTGTGTGTGTGTGTGTGTATGTGTGTGTGTGTGTGTGTGTGTTTATATGTCAAAATATGGCAGTCATCATGCCTCTGAGACATGAGATAAATTAGATTCTCTTTCCTGGCCCTCGCCGGGCAAGGCAGAGTGAAAGCTAAATGTATGGCTGACATTAAGTCAACATTGGCTGTTATTTCTCCTGTGACCAGAGCTTGAGTGTTTTCTGTGGGTTGATTGTGGAGGAGGCTGCTAGTATGTAATCTTATTACAGTTGTGAAAGTTTTGTATGCAACTGAAGCAGCAGAACTTTTCAAAGGATTTACGGTGTGGGGAACACTAACGCTAAGATCAAGGATGCTACGACAGTCGGGGGCCTAGTCTCGACATCAGACAGCACACCCACTGACTGCCCACAAATTTTTACTAACCGCCTGATGCATATTACACATAAAACTGCCAAGATCTGTCTAACTTCGTCACTGTCATTTCCACCACGATAAATAAAATCGAACAAATTGTGATTGGCCACTTATTAAGTCACTCTGACTATTCCTGTCTAAGTGGGCAGGTTCTTGGCCAATATAAATTTAAAAGTGAAATTTTGTAAATGAATAACTTTTTTAATCTGCAATCCATACCTTTTTTTCACAATGCTAAGCTTAAAATAAAGATTTAAAAAATGAGCCGTTGGGTTTTGCAAGAAATCTGTATTTCAACACACATAAAGATAAGTATGTAAACTAACCCTCAATTTTGCGTTTCGCGATGACGATAGAAAGGAAAAAGTTACGGATTGCTGTGTTAAAGCATCTTCTGTCTGATGTTTGATCCTAACTTGTAAATATTGATGCAATCTTTCTAGATTAGTTAAAGCAAACAGTGTTGAGCGAGAACAGCAAATGCTTTCGCACAAAGCCTGTGGTATTACAGTTCAGCCAGTAGCATTGCATAATAATCCAAAACTTTCAACACTAATGAAATGAAAAACAAAAGCCCCTGATAGCAGCCTTCCCATCTGACTTGTTTATTAATAGTAATCCCATGTCAACCTCTCGAGCATCTCCCCGAGCCCTGACTTCACCGAGAACAACAGATCTAAGTAAACAAGAAAGGCGGAGGGTGATTCCTAATTAAATATGGATTAATATTAAGCCGAGGTTGTTAGGAGTGCCTCAAAAACCCTAGGGCGAACACACTGGGATCCCATTCCACATTTCCACCCGCTGCCTTTTAACAACATTTCAGACCAAAAACAATTCAGAAGTTTAAAGGAAAATCAAATAAACATTTGACAGATCTATGAAGAAGAGATCTATGACAATGGGGGTAGGGACACCAGACAAAAGTTGATGGAGTTACGCGAACATCACAGACGTACAAGACATTCAAAAAGTGCCATACAAAGACAGATAATATAGAAGAAAACTATAGCAGCTGTGCTTCGTGTAGAGGTTTTAATTTCATAAGTGAGACCATTATAAAGATGGGAATCTGTTGTTAGTTGACAAAAGAAGCCGTTGGACATTTCTGCAATTTTTATGATACAATGCCCTGGCTGACCAAGACGGCTTTGCGATTAATGGCGGATGCATTGACTTTCAAGTGCTGGCTAAATTGCCAGTGTAGCTCTCTAAAACCTAAGATCTAATCATTTAGGAGTCAAGCAGTCCAATTAAATCTCCTCTTTTCTCAACTGTGACTGATAAAAGCAGCGCTGCATGCAATAAAATGGCTGCAGTAGATCACTGTGATGGAGGTGTGCTACCAACCTTGGACACTGTGTGTTTATCTATTATTTCAGATGAATATTAGAAATGTGTTTCATATCAATACTCGCTGGGATAAAGCAGCTATTCATACTGTCAGAAGAAAATATCTGCTTGGATTTGTGTGAGAAGACAAACAGATGCAGAATGCATTCAAAGCAATCATGCTCCTAAATCAGTTTCATAACAATCTGTTATGAAATATGTTCTTGGGGCCAACAGATTCCAAGGAGACAATTATCTCTCTAACAGGGCAAATCATTTTATAACCGGTCAAAAAACTCTTTTATCTAGTATAGTGATTCAGGAGGGACACATACCCCAGTGGGTGCCCGGAAAGATTTCGACCTGTGAAAGCCATAAAACATTTATTTTAATAAATTAGTGCTGTGAATACATTAATAATAATTGATTTGTGTTGAGAGAATATATGTTATAGCCTATGTAAAGACACCCGATTTTTGCAACTTATTACACAATTTAGGGGTGCCACAATATACTGTTATTTACAATAGTAGTGATATCAAAAAATATTTGTAAAAACAAGCAATAGATATTGCAATAATATTGTTATCGTGAATTCTTTTGACCTCAATAATCTGATATTGTGACAGCCCTAACTCAGTTAATAATAATTTTAGTTAATATCCAATGTACTATGAATAAAAAAGAAAACATGTCTAGTTTGATGTCCATCAAGTTCTGTTCAGGCAGTAAGGTTCTCTCTAATGTGACAGTTGGGCTACAAAAGACAAAAGGTTAGAAAACGCAGATCAGATGTTTTATACACTGTAATATCAATATTAACTAAAGCTGATACTCAACCATACTTGCGATTCACACAACGGCATAGTCTTTGTTCATTCTTTTCATCTGTTCAGCTGCTTTGCGTTTGCTTCATTATAATAATGTAAGCTTTCAGCTTCAGCTATTCTTTATAACGAGATGGCCGCTGACACAGATGAATAACAAAAAGCTTAAGGACAGAATCAGAAAGTAACAGTCGCTTCGGATCGTCTTAATAGCATTCCACATACATGTGCATATTTCAGGGCTGGAAGAACAATAGCATACAAGCCATGTTCCTATGAGAACAATAACGACGATCAATACTAACATTGAGGAGGTCCATTTGACAAAAGCGGGTGAAAGGCATCAAAGCGCTGATGTATGGGTAGGCCCATAGGGGACCGGCATGAATAAAGACCGTGTGCGTGCCGGCTGCAAGCTCATTCCATTAAAAGAGAGCAAAGGGAAAAGAAAACGAAGGTAGGTTCAAGAGCTTCAATCACTTTACAGCAAAGCGTCTGAGGAAAGAACATTAGAGGACAGTGTGACTTCCAACTGAGTGAAAACGTGTGTAATTAAGAGCATGAATTGGAGATTAAGCAAATTAAAACACTTTACACGAAGACGAGAACATGGACCAGTAAGGAGGACGGTAGCGAATGGACAAAAAAGCCTCTTCACAGTGATGAGCATAGATATATAAAAAAGTAAATGAGAGCACAATAAAATGAGAAACCCAAGATAGAGAATAAGTAACAAAGGACATAAAGGGAAAGAAATGAGGAAAGTCGGAGACTGCGAGAATAAAAGCAAGACTTTTTCAATGTGATTTCTCATTGCAAGATTTATAGGACGGGGTACTGCATGTTCCCTCCTCGCGTGCAGCGATACGTAACGGTAAGTGAAACAGAAGTGCAAGAAAGGGCGTGTGTACACAAGCATGACAGGGGACGTGGCCTTGGGGTGGTAGGCAGGATTAATTGCCCCTGGCACCAAAAGACGGGCAATTCACCGCCTAGGTTGGCACGTGAAGGATGGAGGTGGGGTGAAGGGGTGTAGACGAGGGGTTAATTAAACTCTCGAGTGTCAGACACTCTAATTAATTACTCCGGTTCCCCTTTCCTAATTTAATGTGCTGAACTCTTCCTGTTTTATTACATTCTTCCCTATATGGGTGTCATACAGCTGATTAGGCTCATAGCCTCAAATTGCTTTAGCCGGTCACGATGGTTGAGACCTCGGAAGAGGAATGGGCGAGTCCTAGTACTAGTTAGGGTTTTGACTGTGGGTATAATGAGTATTAAAGGCCATTTGTTTGAGTCTTCAAAGCCACAGTGATCACAGAACGTTTGCATCAGATATTGAGGAACGCTAACATTAAAGTTTGTCTATTCTGCTAATGGCTTTATCTTTGATCATCTTAAAATCCCCTGTAACCTCGATTACATCTAAAAACACGTCTCTCTTTTTTTGAAGTTCACATGGTTTATGCATTCGCTGTGCCTTGAAGTGAATGTCATGGGGTAAGACGTGCCGCTGTGGACACATTATTTTTGGGGTAATTTTTATGGCACACTTTAACAGCCGGTATTGACGCCTATCTACTCGGTGGCAAAAATAACAGGCTGCACGCATGGGGTGCGACTACTCTGTAACTGAATATAGAAGAGAATGTGTCGTGTTGCCTTGACATCAGCTTATTAAAGCAAGAACGAACAGGTTTATTTACAGATATTAAAATGCAGGGTGAAGGTCTGAGACACAGCATGAGATACTATGTAACATAAAAAGGACAAAAGATGCTCGGAGGGAGCCGTATCTGTGCCAGTGTTTAGCGTTTGATAGAAATCAGCAAGTGTGAAAGGATTCCATTAAGTGTACGATATTAAAGAGCTCGATTCCTCAGACCTACCCTTCACAAAATTACACCGCATCAGAGGAAGTCTTATCTTATCAGAGCTCTGCCATATCTCATTCAGTTCATCAGGAAGAGCAGTAATTTATTGAGCATCATTATCAGTTGAGCCAGTGTTGGTTTAAATATAAAGATTTATAGAGATTTTAAATGCAGACATAAAGCAGGAAGTTATGGTGTGGATTTATGATCAACAACAGCGTAGCAAGCTGTGCGTCCATTGTAAGGAAGCTTGCCGTCAATAAGACAGATTGTGTGTCTGTGGATGAAGCATTTGTGATGTCAACTAGGAGCTCTAATGTGTGGCAGATGGGTGCAGTAAAAAATGTCTTGGGTTGGTTTTGGTCCAGCTTCTTCCAAGAGCACACCTGGTGCACCGAACAAGCCTTTTAACATTCCAGATGCATACCTTGGAATAAAAACAAGTCTTCACAAACTTCACCCCTTATATATGTAGACAAAATTGTTGACTGTGCACTGCTGGACTCTCGTTGTCTCATTTTCTCCGTCTATTTCACCGACTCCATGCTGAAAGTAAGCCAGATCAGAATGACCTTCAACAACTTCAACCCCACTGGGATTGAAGGCAAGAGAGATAGGATGAGAAAGAGATAGATAGAAAAAAGGAGGAGGAGTTAGCAGAGAAGACACTGAAGGTAAGGAATGGAAAATTTGTTTCTGGGAAGCAGTGATGCGCATAGCTTACTGTGACAAGACTGATGACTTTGCTTTCCGTCTCTTTCGTTCCCATTGGCCTGATCAACAAACTCAGAGATGACCTCCTACAATGAGGTGCACATTGTAAAGAAATTAAACAAGAGAAGTAACCTTTAAATTCAAGCGGGTCACAAAGAGAATGAAAACTGGCTTGTCAGTGCGCTTATGGGAAACATTTAACGGATAATGAGATCCAGCTCAATCTCCTGCGGTGCTCTGATCATTTAAGAGCTGTCCCCACCTCAAGATTATGAATGTTACGTTTCATCCTTTACAGTGTTCTACATGATTAAAACAGATCCAAAAACTATGGACTTAGGGTGATGATAGCCATGATTAAAGGAACAATTCACCCAAGAAAATGTAAATTTTGTCACCGTTTACTCCAAACCTGTAGAATCTTCTAACCTGTTTACTATACAATGACAGCGGTAAACATGAGCTGTCAATCTCCAAAAAGAATAAAAAAGAACCATAAATGTAGTCTGTAGTTTGCTTGGTATATTAAGATTTGGTTACAAGACATCTGAGATAAAACTGACATCAAACCTGTGCCGCAGGTGCTATATTTAATTTAAAGCTGTAATAGTGTTGAAGATTTTATCAGTTAAAGACTTATTATACAAACCACTTCAGAAAACTTGGCATGGCATGTAAATCTCATACACTGGTTTTATAGTCCTTTTGCATTGCTTTTATCTTTCTATGTGTGGATAAATTAATACTTTATGCATGTATTGATTTGGCAGATGCTTGTATCCAAAATGACTTGCAATGCATTCAGACTATACAATTTTTTATCAGTATGTGGGATTGAACCTATGCCCTTTGCAGTGCTTGTGCAATGTTTCACCAATTCAGCTACATAAACAACACCTACCGTAAATAACAGCATGCATGGTTTGGAATGACATTAGGATGATTAAATAATGACCTTGAACTGATGAACTGGATGACCAAAGTTAAAATACAAGGTTTTTAAAGAGAGACAGCAGACAGGTTACATACACAATGTTCTCTGTGCTGGCACAGGTCCCTTCCTGCATTCAACCCATCAGATGCATTCTGTCTTTACATGAATATGTGACCCTGTCTGTGAAATCCAGGCTTATGTCTCAAAATGTAATTATGAGATTAGAAACATTAAAGTAGCCATAGGCATAAAAATAATGAAAACAGGTAATGCGTGTTTACTGCTGTAAATGAAAGATTGTATGATAGACTTTGAGATGCAGTATTTTCATTAAAAATGAAATAAATTATTTTAAATACTGCACAAAACAAAATCAGAAAGTTATCTTAATAATCCATTATGCTTTACACAGTCAATATTAAAGATATCAAGGTTGTTTTTTTACAGGACGGTCTGAAAAATGATTTCATGTAGAGAACAGTAAATAAAAAAAAACAACAACTTACAAATAATGTTGCAAACAGTTCCCTTAGATGTTTAAGTGCTACCTTTGCAATATGTTGTATACATCCAAACAAAATAAAATACAGTATATATTCTGTACGTTTTAAGTAAAGGTAATAGTTTGTATTAGACCACTTCTGATTCCTTGCTAATTTTGATTCCAATCCAATCATGATTCAATACAACTGCTGTCAAGCAAGACATTTAACTTCAATTTATTAGTTGCCTTGTACAAAAAGTATTTTAAGTGAATAATAGAAAGCAATTTAAAGGAACAGGGTACATCTCAGCACACCATTATTCCTCACTAATAGCAGCACAACAACTGTGGATGTTGTTTTCTCTCTAGTATAATGTATAAGTATAAGTATAACAGCAATCACAACACAAGCAGCAGTAATTACACAGAGTCATCCGTGTGGTGACACCCATTCAATATGCACAGGGCCATTCAAATCTCCCCGCCTGCTATGTGAAGAGATGCGAGAGGCTGAGAGAGAGAGAGAGAGAGAGAGAGAGAGAGAGAGAGAGAGAGGGAGGGGTGCAAGTGCACGTAAGCTGCCTACAAATGACACACTGCAATCATAAACTGTCGCTTTCTTTCTCGTTTCGCACTGTTGCGTTGCTTAAGTATGAATACGACATCGAAGGACACGAAAAAGCGGCTTTCGGTACATATTCAGCGAACGACACGTTTCTACGGCACTTCTAACTGACTTCTGCTCTTTAGTCCGCGAAATCAACATCACAGCTGCCGGAGCCTCAGACCTCGAGTCTCTCAAATGTGCATGGACAACCAGAAAGGATACTTATCTGAGCACGCGCAAGATAACGGTATAAAACAGAACCAGATTATATAAGGGTTTTGCGACATTGCAAAAAGTCAAAAAGATACTGTTTTCACGTCACTTCCAGCACATATAACTGGAGGTCGGAGGGTATGTCGTTGACAATGTAGCCTTTCAGCGGACTCTGAAGCGGATTCAGTTATGCTGGCAAGCCGTCTAGTCTCATTTTTGGACGAACGAATAACGCGACCGAGACACTGGATTCAGATAACATCGTCTTGATGCATGCTGGTCATTAGATCGAGACTGCTTTTTCAAGTCTAGAGGACCGAAAAGACATCCAAGCGCATGTTTTGGGGTAAATATCCTCTGCACTTCTATGCAAGTTCTGTTGCAACTTAATATTCAATTATTCATGCAACCTTCAGGTCACCGCGCGAGCAGCAAAGTTTAAATCTTTAGATGTGTACGCAGTTTGAGATGTTGCTCTCTAATTTGCAAATTCGCTAATTTTGTTTTCGTTGCTAATTGGTATAAAGAGACACCTGCTGATTGTGATGCGCGGATAATAATGAAATGACACCTGTCGCAATGTGCTGATATTAAAGTGCCACGAGGTGCGATCACACATGTCCTGCAGTGGCAGCAGCACGACACTTACAAGCATCAAGACGGATGATCGCTTTTATTTGCGGAGACTGATGCGCTCTCGCTGTACGGATGCTGTGTTTGGGAATGATTCAATGGCACATTACCGCCGGGCATTTTCAATCGTTTACTCGTAAATGAGGGCATGTGGCATGAGTCCAGCATACATCTCCAAGAATGAGAGGCGGTCGTGGGTACTTTCCTACACCAAATGCAATACATATTTGAAATTTTAGCACAAATATATATTTAATCAGTAGTCTTAAACTCGCCATTGCTTTAGTTTTCTAATTTTAAGCAGTTTTTGCTTCGTTACGTTACATATTTTACATTTTGAAAATACTCGAAATAATAAAGGTAAATTAAGTAATATTACGTCATAGCTAATGCGCAACAACGTTAGTGCATTTAAATAAAACATTTACTATTTATATTTAAACAAAATAAAAGTATATACTATATATATATATATATATGTGTGTGTGTGTGTGTGTGTGTGTGTGTGTGTCTTCATAAATTAGCGCACAGTCACCTGCACACTTTTCAATCCATCAGTTACGCCTAAGATAAAACGGGATGCGTTGGCTGTCAGTACTGAAGTCTAGCCATTATTGATGTACTTGGAAAAAACAGCACAGTGACTTGATAACCTGATGAATTATGTGCTGACAGAGGAGTTAAAAGATAAACTGTGCACCTACAAGCAAGACTTCTCGGTCCTAAAATAACCGTTTTCTTTAAAAAAAGAAAGATTTGTTCTGTGCCACAGCGTTTTCTTTGCCAAGCGCATGTGGGCCCATCTACATTCATGTTCACAGTCTGAGATTATTTGATTCAATTGAATTTCAAAGCAGAAAATCAGTCACAGAAAAGTCTACAGTCAAAATCAGATATTAGTGACGCATACACTCATTCACTGCACACATCTCAGAGTAGATTAATCATTCTAGGTCATTTACCAACATACTCCCTTCATTTCCTCCACACTTCATATTAATGTGTTTAATTTCTACAGTTCCCAAGCAATGAATATATTTGAATCCATTCTCATTAAGGATTCTTCAACATTACGTCTCCTTTATCCCCAGAGCATGTCTCCTGTGCTTTTTGTGTCATTCTCCTTATCTCTTTCTTCATTTACCTCAGCTTATTTATGAACTATTGCCATCAAGCCATAACACTTTATTAGGTCTATAAAAAGCCAAGCGAATGAATCACCACCTTGCTCTTTTTGTCCCTCTCTCACTCCATTCAATTTACATTTCATCCAGCTCTTTAACACTCTCCACATGTATCCACACATACAGCATCACACAAAGGTCTCTGCCTGGAGTTACTAACATATGCATTTAATAATGCATTTAACATATCTCTGGCATTGACATAAATATACTAAATAATATTTAGCCCATGTGCAGATTGAATGGTATGAATAGTTGAATGGTATGTTAATACCACAGTATGTCAATTAGCTTATATGTCTTATTAATCATTAAGCATATTTTCAGATCTATGCAGCTCATGTTAATAATAACAGACATCATTTTGAAGGTGAAAAGTGTTAATCTATTGTATTACTATGTTGGATCATCACTTGATGTCTCATGTAATATCTTGGTCCTGAAGCAAAACTAGTTGACAACTGCTGTTGACACCTATCCTAAACAGTAATGATTTTCATATAAAAAGGCATCTATCCCAGGTGTTGCTGACATTCACGGCAGACAGAAATGGTCAGTGGACGGCTATAGGGCACTAGCCATACAGGCTGAGTTTGAAGGGCTGCATTTGATTTCACCATAAAGCCAACAATCATTTCTCCACACTAATCAATACCACAGTTTTACACTGTCTGTTGTTGAAATATGGCTTGAGGAAACATGAATAAATTCAACATTAGTATGCAGTGTTATGACAATTTGGATTAAGCTGTGCCATTTTCCAGGTGCTCCTATACGCTCTCAACAAAACAAACAAGATCATGAGAATCAGACGTGATCGTGCCATACTTCATAATGTAAGCGAAGGCAATTTAATACAGCAATATTTGACAGAAGCTGCAATGAAAAACCAGCACGGTAGGCAAGCTACGAAAAAACTGGCTTTGAAAGTGTGCCTGGCTTCCTTTCAGTACAATTAATTAATATTGGAATAAGAGTTAACCTGAAAACTGGGACATTTGCAAAGATAAAGAGACTGAAATTTTTATGAATTAGAAAATCCCTGACCAGCATAACAAACCCTTTTTAATTTCAAATCTTTTAATCATGACTTTCCACTCATCACATTAATCCATGTCAATTTCATAGGTCTGGTACACATAAACAGGCCTTTGAAAAACTACACATTATTGAGTCTCTTTGATCTGCAAATATATTAAGAACGTTCAGCATCTACCTTTGTTAGGAAGGCAGGGCCTGAAATTCAGTGCAGGACTATGTGTATTGCACACAATTGCAATAATTTCTGCAAATCTGAGCAAATCATAATTCTGTCACATGTCATTCACTGGCATACGGTAGACTTAAAAAGCTATGGCTGCATGCGCAATAAGCGGTGTAATGCATGATCGTTGCATATTTCTATATGTAGACCGCTGTGTGAAGCTGTTAAAGGTTATTTTAAATGGTGTAAAGAATTCATTTGACAGACAAAACACCACACCTGCAGTATAAGAAAGCTGCGATAAAACACTTGCGCAACCGGTGTGATGTAGTTTAGCCACACCACTTGCTCATAACACAACACCTTTAATAAGAAAGACAGCAGTAAGTCTAAAAAAAGTGTGTGTATAATCCTATAGGATGAAGATATGAAGTATAGACTTCATCATAATAATCATCATAACTTTATCACATCTGTCACATTTCTAATCTCTACCAAACAGGTATATTCTCAGACTCTAACATACCTGTAATATACTGTATTATCTATTTAAATATATTTACATAAAATATATTTATCTAGCAATACACAGTTTTAGAAACAAGCTTTTCTCTATCAGGAATTTGCCATTTTCTGTGCATTTTCACAACTTTGAAACTCTAATTTATACCTATATTAAGGTTTAATTTATACCTTTGTAAGATACTGACTTGTGAGCTTTACTACCTGTGCATTTGTTCATGGTAAATGTCTGCCAAGTTTCTGCCCACAAATAACAATATAAATCAGGACATTACATTCTCAAGAGGCTGAAAAGAAGGATCATAATACAGATATACATATATATTCAAAAACAAATTTCCTTTGAGGTTAAAAAAACCTCTCCCACTTAAATGCCACAGAACAGTAGCCTAAAGATGCATCAAAGTAGAGTATGTATAGTCAATTGTTGACCTGCACACTGTTGAAAATCCTGCAATTTGTCTGCTCAGTCCATAAAAATTGACTCTGTTCTCAAAAGCCATAAACAGAACTAAGAGCATCTACAAACGCTTTTCAGATATATAGCCTATTCTCTTTGAAATGCCTTATCTATATTAGCATGTAATCATGCATGCCGTGTCCTTATCCCATAAAGTATACAACCTCTAGAATTATTCTCTTGTCTCTGTTCTTAATGAGTCATTAGAGTCTGTTTGTGTCCTTGTTTCTCCTTTTGCCTCCAGCATGTTGCCCTCGCCCCAGGTGTGCGTGTCTACTCTGGTGACAGTGAGCACAATGGCAGTGGTCGACCTCTACCTGCTGGAGCAAAGCATGCTGGGACCTCGGGGCGGAGCCCGTCCTGCAGTATGGCCATGTGTCGCAGTCGCACTGGGTGATCTGTGTTTCCTGCTGGTGCTGCGCTTTGTTTCAGCTGGTGTTGTCTCCGAAGCCCGTTCTCCCCGGCGGGGCTTCGCCAACGCTCTCTGGTTCCTCTTCCTGTCTCTGCTGCAGCTCAAGCTGTTTTTTGTGTGTCAAAATTACAGACAAGAGAGACGACCACCAGATCCTCTCGCCCGCAAGACTCTGACTCTATTGCTCTCCGTCTGCCTTCCCTCGTTGTTTCTCATCCTAACAGGAGCTGATTACATGACTCCCCTTCGCCGAAAACAGGAAGTCCGCAGTCGTCTTCTGTGGGTGGTTGTAGATCTGCTTGATGTGCTGGACCTGCAGGCCGGGCTGTGGGAGGTGCAGGGAACGACGGGCGTTCCTCTTTGGGTGGAGGGTATAGTTTTCTTCTATTGTTACGTGTTGTTGCTGTTGTTGCCATGTGTGTCGCTCACGGAGCTGGGCGCAGCTGCCCTGCCTGGGCTACAGGCAGCTCGGAAGGAGGCAATCTATCCGTGGCTCAGTTTGGTCACGATTAACTTGTTCACACTGGTGCCCAGAGGGGTTGGGATGTTATGGTACAGGGATCCACGGGTGTCCACGGTGTTCCTGGGTAAAAACCTGCTGGCTCTTGCAGTAAAGCTCAGCTCTGCCTGGGAGAGGCATAGAAAGGGTAGCGGAGGTGTCCAGGGAGCCAGTGGCACCACGGGAACTGGAAACCAGAATCGGGGGGCGACCTCAGAACCAGCAACGGAGCAGCAACAAGGGTGCACGTCTCCAACGGCCACATCTACGCGCTACCACTCGCTTTCACGTACACACACGCACAGCCTGGATCCCACAGAGACCTCGCTGGGACCTGCTTATATTTCCCATGAACTCTAGAGGTCCAGTGTTCTCAAATGGGAACTTAGGAGTTAATCCCTGCAGTTTTTTGCCAAAATTAACAGTTAACTCAACATATTAGCACAGTTTGTAGTTTGTATATTTGATGATTTGTAAAGCCAAACACGAGCAGCCTGCTGTGGTGTGAAGCTTCCAGACAAAATCATAATAAGGATAAAATGGGAGCTGTTTTAATTAAGTGCCTTCTTTAAAGAGCAACGATTAATATTGTTACTCTTGTTCCTTCTGGTGTTCATCAAGGACTTGAAGTAAAACCATGTACAGTGAAGCATGACCACTGTTAATATTCAACTCTGTAATAAAATGTTTAATAGTCACCTGTTTCCTAACATGTTACCTGATCTTAGCCAGGCCTGTAATCTGTTTGAATCAGGTCTACACATAATGACAGCATTTGACAAATTCTGCGTGACACTTTCATTTAAATGACGTTTGGTATTTACAAACAAATTAATTCATTCCTCCGTCAACTAAAT
Organism: Beaufortia kweichowensis; assembly: GCA_019155185.1. NCBI lineage: Eukaryota > Metazoa > Chordata > Actinopteri > Cypriniformes > Gastromyzontidae > Beaufortia > Beaufortia kweichowensis. Next base: position 7,792,983 of record CM032803.1, on the reverse strand, counting down.
GGAAGTTTCATGGTCGAGCAAACACAATAGCGAAAGTATCTGCCAATCACTTTTAATGCTAAAACAAATCAAATAGGCAGCAAAGGGCATCTGTGAAGAAAACTAACAGTTATAGCCTATAAACTACAAACTTTTAATGTAGCACAGCCTGAACCACTGTCATAACACTTCTGAGAGTGCTAAAGAATGATGTATCGGAGTATGAACTTCCGTCGGAGACGCAAATAACAGTGACAGCGAGTGAATCCCGGTGAGGATTATTGTGGCGTGAGGGGTTTATTCTCTCTACATCAGCAGCCACTAAAGCCCTCCACAATCCCTCCGTGCCGGCTCTGATAAACAATCACTACTTCTATTAATTGAAATGGGACTCATTTTTCAAAGAGCTAAGAGCTCATACCGCACTTCATTTGTGATTTACACAGAGTATTTACAGAACGTAAAAGCGGACAAACCTGCATGACAAACGTTAACAATAAGTCCAGGCTATAAATTAATTGAATAACCGAGAGCTGTTTCACGGGAAGCTGCTTTAGCTTCAGAGGCATTGCAGAGTTATGAAGAAGACTAGTTTCAATTTCTCTGCCTCCATCTGTCTCTTCTTTGTTTTGTGTTACGTTCATGAGCAACTACCATTAATAAAAATTATTATGTGCATTACACGTAGCCTAATAACATACCTTTTTTATATTTCACTCTAAAATCTGAAGTTATTTCAGGACCAGTTTTGAATTGCATATAAAAATAATATTTATTAGGTTAATGGTAATTTAAACAATCTTAAATCACAAAATATGAAAATCTTTATAGTCCAAAAATGCTCTTTGTTTTATACTTATTTGTTATTTCCCTGATTACGTTGTAAATCACAGCCTGGACATGTTTTCGTTAGATTCACCTATTTACGTCACCCGAGATTAAAGCTTCGACAGGCTCGACCTCGACATAAGAAAAAACACCTGAACTATTCTCCTTTTCCCTTCTTTTTATTCTGCCTTCTGTTTCTCTCCTCCATCCGGCTGAGTTAATTTCTCTCTGGACTGTAATTACTCTCCTCCACAGAAGCTGTCAGCCCCTCCACCTCCCAAGCTCCTACTTTTATTTCTCTCGTTTGTTTAAATTTGCCCCCTGGCCGACAGGCAGCCTACCTCTGTGCGCTTACTCTGTCATGGATGGTTACGCAGACGGGAGGAAGACTGAAGAAGGGAGTAACCGGGAAGATTAAAGGACCAGAGCTTTACACTGAAGGCCTGCTGGCTGCCATTTATTTACAGTTTAATACACATAAAAGTGTTAAGTTGGGGCAAAGACAGCAGCATGGGTGCAGAGATAAAACTGGAACAAAGCTGACAAGTGCACGAGCAGACACACGTGCTGATGCGCGACCTCGTGCGTTTCGCAGACATATGGTACTGCTTTGCTTGAATGATGCTTATTGCGCCCTGTTTTTAGTTCACAACAGCTTTCTTCTTAAGGCGAGTTCACTCTGGAGGCCTCGCAGACACATTCTGGCAAAAGAAACCGTGTCTCATTTATTATCATCACGATGGGCAAGGTACTGTAATAGCATCATTACAGCTGTAATTAGCTTGTTAGTTATGAAGGCAGTTTACGTATGAGCAAAAGAAACCCGTGACATCAATACACTAAACATCTTACTATGATTGTCCCTGTGGAAGGTAAAAGTAATTAAGCTCTCAGAGAAAAATATTTGTGACTGAACTGGTCATATTTACGGTTCCTTATACATTTTCACACTAGTTCTCTGTCTGCACTCCACTGCAAGTTTTATATGATTTTTGACTTTCCAAAAACACAATCAGAGCTCCAGGTAAAAACCACACAACTCATCCCTGCATCCCCATCACATAGGGGAGAACACAGGATTGTAACGCTGTCAGTTTAACCAGTAGGAAATCACTTACATGAGTGAAATCAATTCAGTACTTCAGATGTGTCAGAGGTAGTAAGATGCAAAAGCATAAAAAACATGCAAAAATCCTTAAAATAGACTTTTTAAAATATTTTGACAGCTCACCATAGTCTCTAATGATAGGCTTTGCACTGTGTGTGTTCTTGGGTGCCATCAGCCAATCAAAATTGCAAGCCTGTCATGATGTCATTTTTTAGAGGAATTGGTTGCATATTTATGGCTCAGGTGATTGGCTCCAAAAAAAATCATATTCTTCCCACTCTACTTTTCTATGCTATGCTATGCTATGACACATAAAAAAGTATAAAAAAAAAAAGAAAAAGCAAGAAGAATCTAAAAGCTTACCTGTCCCAAAATGGGGCCGAGTGGGGGCCCGGGAGCCGCCTGTCCAGACCTTACAATAGCCCTGATCACACTGCCCGTATCCACCTTTTTCACCGCCTTAGCCGCTTTAGAAATCTTGGACATATTGTCTATGCGTCTGTCCTGCTACACGTCTGTCCGTCTCTTATGCCTGTTAGAAAAAGTAATTATTGAGGTGTCTTTAATTCATTAAAAATTCAACACAAGAAAAATCAATTAATGTCCAGAGGTTGAGAAGTGAGTTATACAAAAGCTCTCAGATCCATAAAAGCTCTCCCAGGAGTGCATGTTCCCTTATCTTAAGACACTGTAAGTAAGGACAGTCGCAAGGAAAAGTGCTATGAAACCCCAGGGCCTTAAGAGATAAGGGATAAAAGCACAGGTGCGTGCACTCAAGGTTGGCTGCCTTCAAAGATTCCCTGCGCTCTGCTGATCCATTACAGTTAGGCGGCACTCCCCGGGTTCAGATCAGAAAGGTCGATGGAGCAGATTCGATGGCAGCCACCAAGCACAGTGAAAAACGGTGACGTACAAAATTAGCACCGCGTACAAGGGCGAAAGGGTAATATCAAGTTTTTGCATTTACAATTGCATTAAATTACATGATTCAGTCAATTAGGTGAGTGATGGAAATGGCCTGAAATGTACGTGAGTGGACAGTCATGAGTCATAAAAACTACTCCCTGTAATCTCATATGGACAAAATGCAATAAAAGCCGCAGCCTGTTTAACACCATTTGCCTCACCACAGCACCAATTAAGCCCAATTAAAACTATGACCCATTCTGTGACGGTTCAACTCAGGTGAAAACAATAACTCTAAATTATTCACAGCACTCTAACTTCACTCTTAACATATTTATATATTCAGAAATGTGAAGCAAATGAGGGCGGGGGTGAAATAAACAGACCTCGCTGGCCGCACATTACGGCGTGTCATCAGTTTTAATGCTTGCAGTTTTAATGCAGTTAATCCTCGCATCTGTGCACACAAGGAGACGAGCAAAGACGGTGTTTTATAAGCATTAAGACTTTTCACATGGGCTATCTGAAGCAGCAGATACTGGCACTGCAGCCACCAGCCGCTTGAATACATTTAGTAAGAAATTACACTCCAGGTTTCCTTTAAAATGCCAATCACATGCTGTCCTTCATTTCAGCATTCAATTTCATGCAGTTCGCCAAACACGTTTTTACTGTTTGAAAAGCATGTTGTTACTCAAATCAATTTAAGAGCCACTCGGAGAAGGTTGGGCTCCTGGTAAACCTTTTCCTTGGCAGGAGGTCCAACCATTTTAACATATTCAGAAGCGGAACAATCAACAGTCCTGCGAGTTCAATTGAAGTAATTTATTCTGACCATTGTGGATTGTGATTGTGAAGTGCTGATTTACTGTTCTCAGTGCTGACAATAACAATGTTTCTGACTGTTTCTGAACAGACATGCATGAAATTTCATTTTCATAACTTTCATTTTCAAATTTCATAACTGTGCTGACGTGGTTGGGATATAAAATGAATGATGAAAGAAAGAAATCAGAGGATGAGAGAATATGAGACTGCAGGCATGTTCTAGGAACTTTAATCTGGCGTACTGCTTTGAAGCTCTTGTCACTTTCAACATTAGACTAAATAAAACATAGTAACATTGCATTACATAAAGCATGCATATAAAATATAGGACTACGACATATGACAGGAATTAGACAGAAAAGATTAATTCAGCAATTAAAATAATAATGATTCATTTTTGTAAAGAAATAAGAGTTGTTATCCACTGTGAATGTAGGTGAGGTTAGATGTAACACAAACTGACAGTTTCAAATTGCTGCTGTTTCTGTCATGCGTTTAGCATTGATCGTTCGGTTCTGCACATTAACTTGTGAATAGCCAAAAAGGTTTGCTTGGCTGTAATGACAAAACACAGAATATCAGTGTTTTTTTGCAGAAACAAAACACAATATCAAAATAACTTCAAAGGTAAAGTTAGGATGCTAAAATTCAGCCAAATGTTTAATTGTCCATACAACATAATTCCCAAAACTATTTAGCAGTAAAACATGTGTATGGATGTATAAAAACAATGATAATAACATGTTATTACTTACATGTGAAATATGTAACTAGGGGTCTCTGGGGGACCAACAAAGAGTCTTTGGTCTAAAATAAAGTAAAATTTTACACCATTTACTTGAATTTAATGTGCTTGTTTGGCTTGAATGAAACAGAGAATGATGAAGTAGGTGTACAAATAATTACTCTTACTCCTTAAAATGAATTCTTTGAATGTTGTACACTGACGTAACTTGATTGTAATGATAAAAAACGCCAAGCTCTTGGATTTTGCAGTGCACTGGGAAAACACGGCAATATACCATTAGCAACAAATGAATGCGGCTCACATTTTTTAATTATTTATTTTTTGAAGTAAACCGATTTTGTCCATTAGCCAGAGAAAAACACTGGATGGTAAAAATCCCAAGACTCAGTAAAGTGATTTAATATCTTAATCCAAATTCAGAGAAAGCAACCGTAGAAGAAAAACCTCAGAGACATAATGCAGTTCTGTTCTAATGTCAGTTCAAGAGGACAGCTTGGTTTAGAGAAAATGAAACACCCAAGAGAGTCAATAGCATTTGCAGAACTACATCACTCCTGATTTAAGACGACATAGAAAGACATGATTCTCTTTAAGAAGTGATTTAAGAACCTCAAAATCATTCCCTGTGCGGCCTCAGTATTGCATATATAGATTTATAGCCCAGCGTTTGAAAGCCAGCCAGTTCATTTGGTTTCTCACTCTCTTGATATATCTGTTTTTGGTTTGAGACAAATTGAACTTGCAGACATGGGAAAACATGTTTGTTGAGGCAAGAATAGTCCATTTAAAATACTGCTGAACAAGCAAGTGTTGTTTTTGCAACATAGACAAAAGCGGGAAAATAAATGGTGAGTAAAGTATATTAAATATTTATGCGCAGCAGAAAAGATTGGTTAAATGATTTAATTTTCTTAAACAAATTTCACTTTGCAGGAAAAGAAATAGCCTCCTTGCTTTACCGAAGGTAAGTTGTTGTTTTCTCGCAGTTTGTACAGAAGTAAATGAAAATATTTGCTCACTAAAAAGCAACTAAATGAAATCAACCTTCATCAAACAATGAGAATATAAGATCCCTTTTTTCTTTTATTCCAGACCAAAGAAATGTTGAATCACAATTAAAACACAAGTCTGCTCATTCTTCTGATACCCTCCAGGTGCATATTGATTTTGACAAAACCGTAGAAGGGTCCCTGGCACAATATCTGACAACCTCAATGAACAGCTAAATTGCCTCCTAATTTACAACAGCAAGCTAACCAGAAGCATGAATACCCAAATGACTGGAAAACATCATTTGCTGTCTCAAACAAACGCCATGGCAAAGAATCAAGGGAACATTACAACCGGTATCAACATATGGGAATGTTATGATTCAAATAAACGATAATTTAAGAATACACTTTTAATCGGATAGACTTAATTAAAGGTAATGTATTACTATTTAGCAGCACAATTGTCCCTCTTTAAGCCATAATTAAAAATCCAATAACATTTATTTTTAGACAGAAGTTACTTAAATAACTTACGCATTACAGACCTACGCATTACAGTATCCAATTTAGTGGACAAAGCATTACTGCTATAACTACTTAGGGTACGACACTAATAACAGTCATGTAAAAATTAACGGTAATGCTTATTTGGGAACCAAGTATGTTCAGATTTGCAATAATCGAAAAATAATCAAGTAGACATAATACTGCACAAATTTAAATTGCACAAAAGTCTATAAAGTATAAAACATATGTCCTTGTTTTCTGTAAACAATACAAAATGGTCCATTTTGTTGACATCTTATTTAAATGTAATATATGTATGTGGATAATGAAATTCTATTCTGAAATAGAAAACTTGCTATTTGACTATTAGACACCATAACTTTAAAGGATCACAAACATTTTTCAATACTGTTTTACTGAAGTCAGCATGTAAAGCTTTTGATGGCACACCTATAACAAACGTCTCTTTGCATGCTTTTCTGCCTCTGCTCAAACAGTGGCACAGGGTTTGCTGTCAGGTCAAATATATTTTTTAACTACCTGTCTTTAAACAACCTCTTCTTTGCAAAGCCAGCATTACAGCATTCTAGTTACTTACAAATAAACTAAACTTAAGTCACTCTTTTCTAACATTGTATCTTTTTAGAGACATATGCAGAGTGACAGGTGCCACTAGCATCCAGAAACAGCACATGAGGTCTGACTGTAATACAATTTACTTGTGTATCAATGAATGAGACACAATTCTGATCACCTAATACCTATAAATGTGGATGGTCATCAGCCTCATATAATAAGTTACAAATTATGAGTTAAAAAGTGTTAAAAATGTCATTCTTGACCATAACAAATGGTCCATTTTAACAAAGGGATAAAGTATTAAATACTAAAAATTACACAAAAAATTAAGCTATTTTAACTCAAAGGACCAAAAAAATCTTCACATATGAGCCTTTCAGTGTACACAGTAGGGGTGGGAGAAAAAAAATCGATGCATCGGGATTTTTTCTCTAACGATTCTGAATCGATTCTCAAAGATTCAGAATCGACTCTATGTCAGAACTTGTTCATCCTGAATATAACTTTGTTAAAATAAAAGCAATAAAATTAAACTTCAAGATGGGAATACTGTCAAAGAGATTCTAACTATAAACAAAAAGCATAAAAACTCTTTATTTATTTAAAATACAAATTTATCATATTTACAGCTACTGTGTTGAACAAGCTTTACCTAACCATCTGATCATTCAGAATGACCATTTGTGTTATTTTTAACATCACATTAAAACATTACAGAAGATTACAATTAACGTCAAAACACGTGATATCACTCAAAAATATATATTTTTTTTAACTGTTATGGACAGACTTCTCAGTGAATGTAGGAGGGGTTAAACTTAACACAAACTGACAGTTAAAATTGCTGCCATTTCTGTCATGCATTTAGCATTGATTCTTCAGTTCTTGCTTAGATGTAATGATGAAAATGTACTTAAAAACTTTAGAAGCACAAACATAAACTGTTTTTAATTCGTATTGAGTAAATTACACACAAAAACTAAAGTAACCATGGTCACCCTATAGCATACATAATTATTTTGTTTTGTCTGTAGTAAAACCTAGTAACCACAAATTTACTATGGTCTTAGCACAAAAACCGTAGTCCAACCATGGCATTCATAGTAAAACTATGGATGTACAATTGGTAATCGATCTGGCTAAAACATGGTTACACTTTTACTATAATAAAACCATGGTTAATTTTTCAGTGTTATCTATCATGTAAATACACAGCTGCACATTACACTGATCTGAAGCTGGCAATGAAGCAGATTGCAAGCGCAGATATAAAACAGGCGATAAATCTGACTGTGATTAGATAAATTATTTTACTGGCATTACCTGGTTGTGAGATAATCTGTGTTCACAAACACACGAGAAAGACCTTCACGTTAGGTTTTAAACCATGCGCGCTGCCATATTGCGACCTTACTGTCATACCAACTGATGTAAAGAAACCTCAAAGACGACCCCTATCCGGACAGGAGGAGAAACTACACCTTTAAACATTATATAGCCTTAGAAAATTTATTATAATGTACATGATTGATCTTTAATGTACATTAAACGGATTTCCTAGACGCCATTGTTAATATTCTGTCAGCAAACTAAGTTTTCAGGAGTTGAAAGAAAAAAGCTTTTTGATATAACTATTAGATTTGAATACCCCATGTAGGACCTATGTCATATTTTTTTGCGTGACTTGGAAAATGGTGATAAAATAATATTAATAGTTAACTATTAATATTATGGTTAACTAAAAAAAGAACTTACCACTGATAACGCAAAAGCTGTGCAAGCTCAGGTTTGAACACCAGATGGCGACGTCTTGTTTGACTGTGGAAAACAGAATCTCATGAATCTTGCGTCATTTCCTGTGCGCCCCTGACTGTGTGTGTGATCCGTGTGCTGACTTACAGCTTTTGTTGTAAAAATATAAGCAAAGTAAAACAGCGTTAGGAAATAAGAATAGCTGCTGTGATGGCTGAGGCGATACAGAAGAAGTTGCAGTCTGAAGTGGAAAAATATCAACAGCTGCAAAAAGGTATGCCATCAAAATGCTAGCACTAAAGATGCGTTAGCAAGCCTTACAGCATTATCCTGTGCATGCACAGCACTGGGCGTGGATATTGTGTCATTAGTTTGTCAAAATACTGTAAATATTCAACAACTTTCGCAATACATTGCCGTCTTTATATATTGTTTATATGCACAATAGTCAGGATCTCAAGTTGCGCATGGTCACCTGCTTTGTGCTGTCAAAGTTATTTGCTTTTAGACCAATGTAACTTCAGCTCATTGTGGGGTGTCTGTTATGTTGTTTGTAGGACACTGGATGTTGTTTTATTCTGTCATTGACAATCAGTTAACTTAAGGTGTTGATTTATTGATTTCATTAAATATTTACCCATAAAACCTCTAACGTTTTTTTATCTTGTTTTCTGCAAAGTAAACCTTTCAAAATAACTTTGCATAGTCTATTTATGTCTGTAATATGAATAGAGGGTCTGTGAACACATGTAAACACATTTCTTTCTGTTCATTATTTGTTACAGATGTCAGTAAAAGTATGTCAGCAAGACAGAAACTGGAGGCACAGTTGACTGAAAATAATATTGTTAAGGAGGTAAGAATGCAGACAGAATGTAACAGAATATATCTCATTCATTACCGTTTCAATTTACAACATTTTAATGCATGTTTATTTATAATATTTACTATGGTTTACGCACATCTCTCCACAGGAACTTGGCTTGTTGGATAGCCAAAATACCATTTACAAACTAATCGGACCAGTTCTGGTAAAACAGGATCTGGATGAAGCCAAAGCAACAGTGTCCAAAAGATTGGAATATATTAATGGTGAAATGTAAGTAAATAATAACAACAACAAAATGTTATGTTTTATTGAGTGTACATATACATACATACAAATATGCATAAAAAGTTAACTAAAAATCTCCTCTTCATTTTAGTCAACGCTATGAGACTTTACTGAAGGAAATGGAGAAGAAGTCTGAGCAGCACAGAGAAGTTCTGTCCAGCCTACAGCAGGAGTATCAGCGTGCTCAGGGTCATCCTGTTGGAAAGGTCTAAATGGATTACAATTATATTCACAGACCTGGACACTAGTCTTAACCAGTGAATCTCAGAGACTGAATACACCTGCTAATAAGTCATGCTTGTTCATTTACATTAATGGAATGCCTGAGGTTTTTCTTTGTTGCTGTTAGGCTATAAATAAATTTTGTTTATTTATGTTCTGCTCCAGTGTGTTGTCTTTGTAGTATGTTTTTAAAGTATTGAAAACATGAAAACAGAAGTGCACTAACTAAATAATACAAACACAAGATCTCTTCACAAACCTCTCGAGACAAACACACTTTCAAAATATTTTATATAAAGGTGCCAAATTCACTTATAGAACACCAATTGCACATCAAGAAAATTATGTTAAACAATATGAGCTTTGTACTGAAATTAATTTGTTTTTTAAAAACAACCTAAATGAATTTTGCCATCATGTTACTTTTGTTACGTAATACAGCCGGTGCAGAACTAAAGAACCATAGTATTTTATGTACTCATCTTTTGTTTTGTGTTTATATGCCTGTTTTTAATCTTTATTAGATATGTCTTTGCCACTGAAAGACATTGTTGCTTTTAGAAATAAACAGGTATGCATGTAAATAAACACGATGTAAAATGCTGATTGTACTATGCAGTAAGTCAAGTTTCAGTTTCAAATGAAATTAAAATGTAAATATATAAAAGAAAAGACATCATTGTGTATTGACTAGAATACAACACTTGATATATATTTATGATATATATCACTTCAGATACAATGTTATGGCATCTACAACCAGGCAGGTAGGAAAACAGGGTATGCTTGTATTAATATTACATTAAACCTTTAACATACCAATTCAGCTAGGTTGGGGCACATCTTTACAGTCAGCCCTATTTTACAATGATTAATTGTTCATGGTGCACTCAACCAACATGGTTCACTTGTCCTTATTCACATTACTTGTCCTTATTCTTGTACTGTAATATAGCAAATTATTAATAACCAAGAATACCTTTTGATTGTTCAGGTGAAACGAGTTAAAACAGGACACAAGTCACCATATGCATAAAATGTACACATTCCCAAAAGCTTAAGATCTAGTTCAGGTAATAACTCGCACTGGTTGTGTTCTTTATGATGCATCAGCGTGTATTAACGCCTTGAGAGTTGACCAGCCAGGCGACTCGTTTTCTAATTAAAGGGGCAGGCAAGTGGTGCATACGACCAGATGTTGGTCAGAGTACTGTCATTGAAGCGCTCGGTCAACAGGGCGTGTATCCGCCCCTGCGCAACAGGCCATCAGACGCAGCATGGAGAAGCGCTGAAGCACAGACGTCCGCTTTGTCAATGCTTACCCCCAATTAATGTCCCGCGGAGGGGGACCTGTCCTCCTTCATTTCCCACCCGCCGGGGATTAACGCACACGAATAAAGGGCTTAAAAAAGAGCGGCGCTACTTGTAAGGGAGATGCATGAAGTTTTAAAGCAGGTTTCCAACGCTCCCACCTAAAATCGCAAACTGTGGCGCAAAAGCTTTTAAAGGGATTAGCTATTTATTGAACCAATAATATGCAAAGCTAATTAAACAGACTTTAAAGTTTGACTTTCTGAAGTAGATCTGTCTGGACTGGTTCTCTATTGATTTTGATGCAATTGTCAAATGCGCATGAGCAGGGCGGTATTGCTTCGGACTGCACAAAGTGTTTTCTCTTAATTAAATTATTGGAAATGATTTCATTCGTAATGTAAATGTGTTTAAAGAAAATTCCCCTGCATAGAAGGTTCGGATGGATCAATTCTGAAACAGTGTAACATAGTATATTAGGCCTATACCAACTACGTCTGGTGATGAAATGTGTGACTTTACACCTTTTAACATTTACACGTGCCTTCTCCACTCTACATTTGTTTTGATAACCGGGCCAGGACACGTGTCGATTTTATTTTACAGTTTTGGACAAATGGGAACAGAAACCACGAAGTCCTAAATAAGCTGCATGCTTGCAAGAAACTTTGTTCCCAGGAGCGAAGTGAGAGGGAAGAGAGAAAGTCCGCACCTAAAGCTCGTGAGTATGACAACAGCTGAGCTGTCACAATATGGTGCAAAGACTCAAACAAATACAACATTTGTAGTTTGGTTTCTGCTAGCCTAGAATATAATATAATTTGCCAAATTATAGAGTTAAAGAATGTGACACAAATAGGTCTGTTATTTTAGCATAATATACTTACATATAGGCCTAATACCTTTCCAAAGTAATTCAGTATTGCTTTTATTAGTGTTAAGCATTACAGGGTCACGGGTGCTCCAAACGCGTGCACGCCATCTGCGAAAACAAGGTTGTGACACTGAAATGTTGACGCATACACACCCAAATCTCTGGTTTGCACGTCTATTTTTCGTTGCAAAACTCCACAAGTTGAACCATTTCAAAGGTGTCTCACGCAAATGTAATCAATACAGACCTAGTAAAAGCACTGTATAAAAATACTGTCAAATAAAATACTGTATTTTTTTTGTCTAGCTTACATTAAATGATTGTAAGTTTTATACACTTGGCTGCATGCATTGATCCTATATAGTTGATCAGAACAGATCAGCACACATCCGGTCTGGATAAGTCCTCTTCAAAATCTAATCTATTTATACCTTTTGTGTTGAATGGTATTTGGGAGACTTATCCCCTGTAATAACCGGTTCAAGCGTCAGACGGTTATTTGGCGAGTCCATGCCATCTTTTAAAGCTCTAATCTCATTTCAGTTGAAACTCGTTTATCTAAGAGCTTATCCGGAGCGACAAAGCGAAACGAAGCTGCACAGGAAAGTTGATTTAGGGAAGAATTAGAGTTAAGCAGAACTAAGTCATACTATCATGACAATATGTACATTTACTTTACACAATGATATGTTTAGTATAATATATTAAATTATTTAAAATATTTAAATTTTAAATAATGTATTTGAAGACAAGACAACGTATGTGACTTGCTGAAATATTGAAAACTTTTGACAACTTTTTTTTCGTTTGCCAATCGTTTACCACCCTACCACGTTTACCACCCTAATTAGATTCAAAATATGTGTTTATATAAAACGAGAGCGAACAGCATACAGTAGATTGATTAAGTGATTTATTCTCACTATACATTTATTGTCGTATAGTCATTTTAAAGAAGTAGTGAAATTGCATGTTTCGATAAAATGATGACTCGTAATAATTAAATACAAAAACACTGCATTCGACACAAACAAAATAGTGCTTTAAACCAACCAACCAAACAGCCAACTCTTCAACATTTCAATAGATAACTGTTTTGAGAAAAGTCTGCAAAAACCACACCTAAGTTCATAGAAGAAGGGCGGTTAAGCAATCTGCACTTTAATTAGTTGCACATTACTGAAATGACCACCTGAATGGCAATTAAAATCTGTAAATGTCAGGCCTGTTATCAAGTTGAAACGCTGAATATTCACACCATGTCTGAAGAACAATCTCTCTTAGAACATTTCTCAGGAAATGAATTAATGGATATCTATTTACTTAACTTTATAAAACTACATGTTTTTTAGCTCAATGCCAACATGTTAAATGCTTCTCATTTGTAAGTCGATTTAGAGTAAAAAGGTAATATACTAAATGAATAAGTGTATTTATCAACATAGAATAAAAGAATATATCCTCAGAGAGGTTTAATTCTTTGTTCAAAATATAAAAAAATTGTTCAAAAAAGAAAATATGATTCACATTGAACAGGAGTTCAATTAGAAATTGATCTGACAAGAAAATACAAATGCTGTCTTGTTTCAGCAAAAAAATATATTTTTACTCAAAAAGCTCATGAAAGTAACATTTCATGAAATAATACAAACATATGACAGCAACTACATGACTGTGCTCTAGACAGAATCTTGACACTCAAGTTCAACAAAATAACAAAAAGTGATGATTTGATAAGTACATGATTTATCCATCATTAAAGGATGGAGTTCTCATAAATGACAATCTAAATCATATTGATATAAAAGTATCAAAAGAATGCATTTTCTGTTGAAAAAAATATACATCTCAACACAAACGAGTATCTTGTTTGTTTTGCTATAAGCGCAAACATACAGGCACAGTTTTGTCAATGCCCTGTTGTAACAAAATAAATTTTTGGCATCTGCTGTACAAAATCCACATATTTACAATTTCACACATTTTGAACATTTACATGAACATGAACATCACTGTCTGTTGTCCCAGTTCTTCCCACTATTCATCATTTTGCCATGATTCAGGATGACTTGTTGCAAACTGAATTTTTTCAGTTTATGCAGGGACACAGGACATGTTCTTCTACTGTGGCCAGGGTCTCCAGACAGAGTCACAGAGCAATACAGGTTGTTTAGGACTTGAAATCATAGTGGGAACAGACAGAACAGTTCTTTGTTCAAGTTTTGAGCAGCTGTTCCATTGGACATTATGTTGCTGTGCTAGTATCAATGAGTCGTCATTGAGGTGCACCTGACTTTCTCTGTGAGGTGGTGTAGCAGACAGTAGCTGTGTTTGCATTGAGTGCTCCAGTGTTTTGTGCTGAAGGTTTCCACACGTCTTTTCTGCTTCCTGCCCAAACTCATGACTCTTGCTTGTAATGAATTGGCTGACTCGTAAGAGACATGTCCTCATTCCTTCATTGTATCTTTGACGTTTGCAAGATGAACTCAGTGCCCCATCATAGTCTTCTGTTCGCCCCCTTTTTCCTTTGGTGATTTGATAAGAGTCAGATGCTGATCTTTGTTCAGCTGTTAGGAAATTCACAACGCTTTCTAGGATTTCAGCCTTTTCCACCTTAGGGTTCTTGAGTTTCTATTAACAAGAAGACAAACAATGGTTACATATAAGTGTATTAAACATTTACCAAGTCAATTCAATAACTTAGTTTAATTAACTGAGTAAAATAAATGAGAACTTACCTCATTGTGTGTATTTTCCAGTAAAAGTAATCTCAAAGTCTCCAAGCTTTGATTAATGCGATCTCTCCTCCTTTTCTCCATGAGAGGTTTTGGGACCTAAAACATTCAATACAGTGTAAATTGAGTAATCTGGTAAAATATCCTAAAGTGTAACAGCTAAGATGATTAATAAATTAATTTTATTAATTTTATTAATAAAATAAGCAGTAAATGAATGTTTTACCCTTGTCGAGTCTTTTTGTTCTGGAATGTCAGCAGCTGGTTTGCTCATATTGAGACGCAGATGTATCAAAATGACCCCAAACTTAAATTATGAGCAACATTGTTGGGTTCACAACTTTTATGGTACAGTTAGTACACGCCCAACTCCTCCCTTTGGAGCTAAATAATGAATAATACAGTCAGATGAGCCAATCATGTCCTTCAGTTCGCTCTCTCGTTAATATTCACTTGACTCTTGGATGAAAGAGACAACGACCGCTGATAATGTCGATCGTTAAGAGACAATAAGGACCCATTTAGCCCCCCGCTGCGCTGCTTAAACGAGAGCTATTAAGTTAAAGTATTTCAAAGATTATCAAAGAGGGTTAAGGATATTTAAAAAATCAGAGAATAAAAACATTTATGACATGCTGTAATTTCAAAACTTGATTCTTAAGTATAAATGCATATAGTGCAACTTTAGTTATCACATTGCGCAGCATCAGAACTTCAGTCGTCTTGCTTTGTAGCTATAGAGTTTCTTTGCACAGCATAGTCGGCAATATTTATTTATTAATAGCTATTATAAATGTAAATCTTAATTTTATTTTATTAAAGTGTTTCTCCATGATCTTGAAAACACTTCCTTACTTTCCGTTGGTTTACACTCACTTGGATACTCGAGTCGGATCACAGTCTTCCTCCAGAAATAACCACTGATGGTCCCTGTATAACAAAGACATGTTTGGGGGTTGGTTTAAGCAAAGTCTTTGGGTCTTGAGCTCTGAAGCGTGGCTTCAATTGAAACTGCTCCCTTCGCCAGTCGACCTGGCTGTATGTGGCCTCTGCTTGAGTATACACAAAAATTCAGCAATAAAGCCAGTATCATTTATCAGAGGCTCACTGCACATGAAGTCTGTTTTATATTGTACGCGCTAATTAATAAAACCAATTTACAATAATGGTTATTAAAAGAATAGTTTTTTTCTTTGCAAACAATTACTGTATTCCCTTCCATTGGGCTGTTCTGTCTATTTCAATAAAAGTTAAAACTTTTGCTTAGCCCAGTTCCTGACGATCCACTTGACCATCCCAACAGTTTGCAAGTGTAAGCGTGGGACAATAATGGTTGGCTTAATCGCTCACACTTCTATCAAAACACGCATAGAGCACACTTAACAGATTAGCTGTTAAAGCCTGGACATCACACCCCTCGACATCCCCCATCTCAACAGAATGCAGTACTTTTCTCTGTTGGTAACGCGCATAATTTTGGCGCGTGTTTTGAATGGTCTTAATGAAATGGGAATTTATTGTAGAAATAACCACGTTTAATTACAACAGGAAATAATCAAAACAGTAAACTAGAAACATTCATTAAATAAAAAAGTTTAAATTGTGCATGTGTAATAGCTTGTACAATTTAAAATGTAGACTAAAAATGTCCCATACATACAAGGTCAGGTACGATTTGTGTCATTCTTTGTCAGTTCATCTGTAAGCAGTGTGCTCACTTATAGAAAGAAAAGAAAAATATTGCTACTATTTGCACATTGCAACAGTTTAACGCTTCTATTTTCAAAAACAGTGACTTTTCACTTTTCATTTTTTTTAAGAATAGTAAATTAATAAACTCGTAAAAATAGTGTTTCGTCTTCTACTAAATTAGGTTTTAATCAAAGTTCGTTTACAAACAAAGTAATAGTCAATATAGTTTTGCTTTCTTTATATGCCGTAAAACCTGAGATTGTTTATCTAATGCAGTTAAACGATGGGTGGAAAGTTCACGATGTTTACGTCACTGTCACCTCTCCTCCAATCAGGTACGACTTTAGAGTGGCTTAAAATCGCCGTTTGCTTTGATTTCAGTAGTTTCCCACAGCTGCGAACTCGCGTGAACCACTAAATTGGAAATGCAAGTAAAAGCAGTGCAAACTTCCAACATGGCGAAGACTGAAGGGATTAAAAGAGTAAGTTTATATAAACCAACATTTAAATAACTTTTAAAATTATTTTTTGGGTTATTTTAGTGTAATTTAACTCGAATAAATAATAGAAACATAAATACTTATTTATTTTGCCTTTCTGTTATTTAGAAGTTGAAACCAGTGATGGAGAAGAAAAGAAGAGATCGAATCAACCATAATCTTGATGCATTGAAAGATCTTCTTTTCAAGACCACAGCAGACACAGTGAGTAGCGCATGTAACGCATTATTCTGTAACATTTCTGCTTCTTGACAAACTTCTAAATGTCTCTCTCGTTTCTCAATTTCACCTCTGCAGCGTTTACAAAACCCTAAACTGGAAAAGGCTGAAATTTTAGACCTTGCTGTTCAGTACATAAGAAAGAGCACAAGAAAGACGGAGACAAAAGGTAATTTATATTTACCCCACATATTTGATCACAAATTTTACACAAGCATTTTAGATGTGTTTAATAAGTTGCAGAATCTTTTGCCTAATTTAATGTCTAATTCATTTTTTTCTTTAGTGACATCAAATCAAATGGATTTCAAGACAACTAACACTAGATCTGTTTCTGCTGGCCCCATCTACACCACTGATATTCAAGCATCAGATGTCTATGGGAGACTAAATACATCTGAGCGAAAGGATGCTCTTGAAAACAACATAACCTGCACTTTCAGAGTAGGAAATGAAGCAGCAAATCAGACACAGGAAAATATTTTTTTGTCACAGCCAGGCCAAAACTACCACAGAGAACTTCTCTTACACCCTGAATCATCTTTGTATGCCTGTTACCTTTCATCGTCTTCACATTATAATTCTCCTCCATCATCTCCCACGTTTAACAATGTCTTCTCATGTTCTAGTAATTCTCCTCCATATCCTTCCTCATCTTGTCTTGTACCTTTTTCTTTTCCTCCTCCTCCTCCTGACACGCTATCTCCTCTTACAACACCAACACTTTCCTTTCACAGGCCTGTCCTGACTCACATGGCTAAAGATTTAACTCCACCACAGTCACCTGTACTGTCTCTTAGACAAGAACACTTTCCTCTCCCAGCCCAATCCACATGGAGACCATGGAGCTGAAGCTTTAACATACAACTTTGGATACGATTTTTTTTTAGGCACTGGAAATGCTTTAATGGAGAAATGAATGAGAAGTTCTCTAATGTTCTCTAAAGACACTAGATGGTGTGACATGCACAGGACTTTTTTTAGTTGTCATTTAGTTTAACCTGGTTAGTATTACTTATCAAGTTTGCAATGGCACATTTAGTTAAATTATTTATTGTTTTGCCCAGTGTTAGTGTTCATAGTTTTTATTTACAAGTAAAATTTAAATAAAACTTGTTTCATTAAATCCTTACTTGTGTTCTAATTCTTCTCATTCTTCATTCTTCTGCATCTTAAAAGTATAGTGTAGTTAAAATAGATTCCATGTAAAAAAATAATACAGAAAACTGATATAATAATACAAAATATAAAAATGTAGGCTAATATATTATATAAATACCTAAATAATAATAATAATATATGACAGTTTTGCTAGATATTACAAAACACCAAACTTTATATAATTTAATTAGTTTTCAAGTATTATGGGATACAGTTTAAGATTATATACATCCCAAAATATTAGTTAAGATTAAAAAAAAAGAATTTTAATTGTCTCGAATGAGTGTAACTTGTAAGTTTCCATTGGTTCCCACAGGAAAAAGTGTCACTACCTAACAAACTGTCTTTTTGCACAAAACTGAACGAATTTAACTCGACATTTATCTTATTTTGTACAGCGCTCTGCTGCCATCTTGTGGTTGAATGACTGCCGTTTACGATTTAATATAACATGAAAGCTCATAGCAACATTTTTAGCATGACCGATGTGTCTAAGCGGTTTCAAGTAAGTCTCTTCTTCTTTAAACGTTTCGACGATTTATTGCATGCATGACACTTATTATTTACAATGTTTCTGCCATTAGTGTATGGGAGTGGATATTTATTTAGCTGGACTTTTCTAAATGACTTGTTTTCTGAAATCAGCTAACCTAGCAACGTTTGTACTTACGTCACTATCCTACAATACAAAAGTATGTGGGATGTTTCTTTAGGGTTGACAGCATATTGTATATGTGGAGTACGTGCTGAAACATAAAAAAATACCAGTGACAAAAAACTGAAACAAACATTTTGTACAATATTTGCGATATGAAACATTTCCTTCCACATTTGCTGATTCGGTCAAATGGTCAATAGAGGGCAGCATAAGATCGGTCAGGTTCAGTTTAAAATGGCGAACTGAGCTCAGGTTGTCTGACACAGAGGACCTTGCTGGTAATATTTGGCTACCAGTCGTCTTTTTAGACATTTATAGAAGTCTGTCTTCTATAAATGTGAGAATTTTTCTCTTACTCTTTCAGTCTCAGATAAATCTGCAGTATCCTCCTCCTGATCTGCCATTCACATCTTTATTACAAGCCTTAATAATTTCTGAGTAAGGCACCCAGGGATTTGGCTGGAGAAAACAGAGTTTCTGACATGATAGAACATGTCTTTGGATAATGGTTATTTTTCTCTCTCTCTTCTTTTTCAGTCTTCACATTCAGAAGTTTCTCTCTGTACCAGTGCCATTAATTCTGGCCATTGTTCAGTGTGAGGCAGGCTATAGGAAGCGAGCACATAATGGCCAGTTTGATTTTCCACACTGTCTTTCTGCAGGTTTTGATCATTGCAACAATCTGCAATAAAAGAGTGAAGGACAAATTAAAGAGAACGTTCTGCCTGGCCGGAGGAATGCTGTCTCAATAATCATAATTAAGTGTGCTGGGGAAGAAATCACCTCGGAAAATACAGGACAAAAGGCTGAAATCTCCCCCCGAGCTTTCTCAGGTCACACTGATTAGAGCTGATCCTGTTACCTGTGTAGTCTTAGTCTTGTTAATAGTGAATGCATTAATAGTCGTGCATTCCTGATCTGGAACAAACCAGTAAGAGAGAGATTCAAAGAAAACATCGAGGAGGATCCAGCTTGAAGATGTCACTGCTCTTGCCACGGTTTATTGGACTCAGAGTTATATACATTTGTGTTGGCACATCTCAAAAGCAATTTGTCGAGGCAGGGCTGCTGTCAAACTCTTTCATCACACGTGCACACACTTGTACAAGCCGCGGTCCTTCAAAGCACATACACACTTGCAGGCACATACACACGCATATGTTGTACATTTTGTCTAAAATATCTTTGCCTTTATGTCATCTGTGATATACGTAACAGAAAGTCAAACTAGGAACCTTAATTTGAAAGCATTGATTTGAAAGTCATGTTACCAAACTGTAGACCAATGTGTCTAATCTTAATGTTTAGCTGTGAGGTCAATGAGTCTTCATTAATGATTCCAACTTCCTGGTAATGTTGACAGATCTGGTTAAAAGGGTCTATTTCATTTCCTCATTCCACAGATGAAGAAAGCATTTGCTAGGTTACGTTAGAGCTAACGATAATTGCTTAAAAGCTGCTGGTGAAGAAGTGAATCAACAATGGAACAAAACAAGAATGGAAGGCTTTGTGTGTGTTTGCCTTTAAGCCGTGTTTATTGCCTTGGATATAATGAAAACATGTTTGTTGATATGTTTAATACATTTATGATTGCAATACCAAACATTTGATAAAGACAAAATTGAAAATAACAACTCCGCTATTATAGTAAGACAAACATAAAAATTTTATGATTGTGCAGTTTTTTACAATGTATTAAATCTGTTTGACTGTAAAAAGTAGTTATTGCTATTATTAATATGTTAGACACATGTTGAGATTTGGTTTGTCTTGGGGACACCTCTTCCCGAGTCCATCCCAGTCCTCAAGAATTCAATCTTTCGCTACTCACAGCTAAACACCATTTTCCCCTCTTTCATTTGTCTCTTTCTTATCACAGGGGCTTTTGAAGTGAACAGAGAGAGGAACGCTGACTGTAGCAAATTACCCGGGCTGAAACATTTTTGACATAAGTCCTAAAAGAAGGGTAAGCCACTTCTCCAGAAGGCCCCATCGGGAGCGTTTTATCTCGGGCCACGAGAGGCAGCGTTGCTGACAGAGTGACAGGACGGCTGGACACACTTCCAGGCACCAGTGACGGACATGAGGGCTTTCGGAACAGAGCCACCGCTCGTGCATCACTCCCACGGTAAGCGCTGGACAGGGTAGGGAGGCTGGTTTGGCAATGGTACCATAGTAGTTACCACACCAGACATTGTTCTGTCTTATCATCTTACAGCTTAAATAATAGTTCACGGTTTATATTTACGCCTTTAAATAAGTATTTCAGTGTTAAATCCCGAGGCTTTATTTTGCCATTGTTCATTATGTTCATATGTTAGCCAGGAAGTCTTGATGAATATTGTCCTTATCATGCATCTCAAATCCTTAATAGCTGTTCTGTGGACAAGAACTAGTTTTTGTAACTTACTGTAGTCAGGAGCACCACCCAGTTTTGTAGCAGAGAGTAAATAGATGCGATATACTCCTCTATTGCCAGATAGTCAAAACAAAAACTTTTTAACAATAGCTTTGGAGACCAGCAATTGTGCTGCTGAGACACTACTTGACATTTTCCTTCTGCTGAATAATGTCTTTCAGTGGCGAACTATACAAACGCTCTATTAATTTGGCGAGTCGATTGTTGTATAACTTGTCTATGAATGCGTAAAAATAAACTCTTTTACAATGTCCAGCACAATTATTCCCTCTTATAAATAGCTCTTTTTTCTCTTTTTTCCAACAATGTGTAATTGTGTCCACTTTGGCCGATGAACTTACAAATATGGAGCACTTCAGTTTTTTTTCCATGTTTATCTGTTTAAACTGCATTGTAAAAGCATTCGGAGTTGACAGAGGTTGTGACGGCTGTCTAGTTTATCATGCCCCAGGGTTTGTGCTTTAACTGAGGAGTTTCTCTGGTTCTCCTGACCTGGCACCCCTGCCGTGGGTGGGCTGTGACCCAGCTAGCCTAAAGCAATGCCGGGTAACAACTTCTGCTCTGTAGTTCTTGTAACCCTTCAGGATGCACTTCAGCTCAATCTGGAGGTTATACGCCTCTACCATCACTAACACCCTTTTTAAAAACCAGGAAAAACTTAAAGGGTTCAAAGGTCAGCACTGGCGACAGTTTAAAAATAGTGAGTTATTTCTATTTAGGCTAAAAATACTAAAGGAGAGATGGGTTTGATCAGGCCTAAAAAGCAATTTGAGATGCACACTGGGTGGGAAAAAAAATATGGGAAAAGTAATTCTATCAAAAAAAGAATGTAAACGTAATTCTAACGAAGATATTTTGCACAACGCTGGTTACCGGCACCCATTCACTTTCATAGTATGGACACAATAGAAGTCAATGGGTGCCGGTAACCAGCGTTTTGCAAAATATCTTTTTTTGTGTTCCACAAAAAAAGAGTCGTCTTTATGACATAATTTTTTGGGGGGTAAACTATCCCTTTAAGAAAACAACCTTTGGCCTGGATGAGGGGTTTCCCAAAGCAGCACTGGTGGATCCCAGCAGAAAAATGCACCATGGCTACATTAGGAAAGTACAGACTGACTCTGAGCCAAATGTCTTTTACTGTATTGTTTAAGCCCATGGAGATCAACCTAACCACATTATAACTTAATATGTTTGTTTGAAATTTATTTGATTCACCTGCTATATAGAACATGGAATTGATGTTGTGGAGGTTATTTCTAAAACGTTTTTATAACTATCAATCAGATGCAGGGAGATAATTCTAAGAAATTATTCCTAAAGAAATAGAGTCTCAAAAATTACAAACTTTTATGAGGACTTTCTGTAGACATAATGACTTTTATACTGTACAAACTGTATATTGTGTTGTGTAATCCTCACCCTACCCCTAAACTCACACAAACCTTTCTGCATTTTTACATTTTCAAATAAACATCATTTAGAAAAATATATAAAATATAAAAATTACTATCATGGACCTCCTCCCCACACGCACAAGCTTTGTATTTTCTGACACAGTGATTTCCATATGAACTTGAACCAAAACAGCTCCAGGCGAATCCACATTAAAAATGGAAGGAAAGTACCTTCTAAGGGAGGCTTTTAAGCACACTTGGGGCTTTTCAATCCCTTCCAACCCCAGTCACCTTCATCCTGCCCTCCGTGTTTACGATACACATCTTCTAACAGCCGGTAGAGATCAATGGTCAATGCAGGATGATTGTGTTATGAAGAGAGCTTAAAGACACAGGACACGATCTCGTCCAGGAGTATCAGAGCCTTAAAGATCACAAAGGCTGTTTAACAATATAAAATCATCCTCCAGGTGGTCCAGATGGGACACAATCGTACTGTGGCTTTGACTGGTGAACGGTTTGCTATGAGTCTCAGACTTAAGAGTGTGAATGGAGCTTCACTCATCTTTTGAAACTGCACACGGACGCTGTTTGTGCGGTCCTGTCTCCTTTGATGTTCGAAGTTGAGCTGTAACATCTCAAGGAAAAAAAGCTTTGTGGGAAGTTTTCCATGTGCTGGTATGTCAGCTGCAATAATAGATGTTTTGACATTACTGGTGTAGAAACTTTAATCTCGGCATCATTCATGTGTCATACTTTGAAACGAAAAAATAATGAAATTGCATTCCATGTCAACGCACAAAATGCGCAGTAGACCCTCAGCTGCTCCGACCGCGGCCCATATTTGTTTTGCTGATGAAACATAAGGCTTTATTGTCTTATCTCGAAACCAACACCACAATGTATCCATCAGTCAGGCGATGGTAGCGTGCAAGTGTGTGTGGCTTCAAACATCCGCGGCAAGACTTTGTTCCTCTTTATTTGTTACACAGAGGTTTAAAACACTTTGATATCTCTGCCGGATAAAGTCGAGCGTCATCGTGCATCAGGGTAGATGTGCGGACCACCAGGCGGAGATCCTTACATTCAGGAATAAAGGTATAGCATGATATGGGCCTGAACTCCTTACTCTGAGAATGATTAAGCTCTGTTTAGCAGGCGAGGGACTGCTGGCGCTTTGTCTGGCTCATCTTGATTTTAGATAGAATGCAACGATAACCGCCATGAAAGGAGCTTGTCATCAGTTTTTCGTGTTATTTTTTTCCCACAGCACCATGATGATGGCAGCTGAAAGGGCTGCGCAGTTGGCAGAGATGCAGGATGGGTTGACAGGCAGGCTCTGGCTGCATGATGAGAGAGCACTGGAGCTTCTGTCTGGCTGCTAAACACAATCTCAACAGCTTCTTCCTTGTGAGCAGTTCTGTTTTCAACATTTTTGGCCTTTTTTCCAGTTATATAATGTGTTGTGTATATACTGTTTGATGTCAAGATGTATAGTAACATCTGACAAAATCCTTCTATTTTGCATTCTTGTTTTAACCTAATAACTGGCACTGTACATATTGAACATACTGATCTGAACTGTAATTCTTTCAATTATAGATATTTTAAATTTTATTACGTTTTTTAAAATCTTTTTTTAATTTTAGGGATTTTTGTAAACCTAGGTTTTATACCTACGTTTTTTGGTTGACGTTTATTGTTATAAAATTTTGTCAAATATTTATTCTTGAGTCTTAGAGCTTTCCATCAATATATAGTTTGTCATGATTAGTTCAGAATTCAACTATAAAATATTAAAGTGAATAGTAAAATAAAGTGATTTGTGGTAAAATGTGACTAGAAAATGTTTTTTATTTATTTAAAATAAATATAATATATAAATATATTATTTATATTCAACATTACTTAGTTTAAGTTTGTAAACTTTAATTCTAGGTTGAAATCCAAAATACCATGTTTAACATCTAACGCCTTTTGATTGTATCATTGCACATTTATGTTATTGAAAATGCACCATTAAAAGGAATAAGTAGAATCAAGGAATTAATTCATTGTAAAGGGTGTGTGTTTTTAATGTCCCTACTTTAGGAATTCCACACAGTAAGATGTTTGCAGTTCCTTCCTCTTATCTACACAGCATAGCACAGCATTAATGCCATCTAATGTTTCCCCCATATATCCCACAATGCACAGCAACCGTATGTTATCAGTTCTGCATGTCAGAGGACGTCAATGTCAAGCTTAAAAAGGCTATTTCCTCTTACCTAGAATGTTACCTGTATGTAGTGGGGCCAATATTATAGCTGTCATCTCTGCCCAGTGCTCCCTGTATAAAGGAATCTTTTGTTCCAGTTGTAATTTAGACATTATTCAGCTCTCAGGTGCACAAAGAAGACTGCAGAGTGCAACACTAGAGCTGCTCTTGAACATGGCATAACTGTTTCTTGTTGACAGAATAGGATTTCTCAGCAAGACATGACTACATGTTTAATTCCCTGCTTGTTTTTCCTCTAAACGTTTCATGGTGACCATATACACAGAGCTGTACATACATGACTAATGCTGGTAAGGAATGTATTCCCATGATCCCACTGTGGCAAGAAAATTTACACCGACAGAAAATTATTTTGACAGTTTTTCTCACTGTTGTCTTTCTTGAGTGCTCAGGAATGCAAGCAGAAATACTGAAAAGAAAAACATATGATGCCTAAAAAGTGACAACATAAACCTTACTGTTTCTTGCCTGGAGGCAATGGATTGTATATACCGCTCTGATTGGTCACCATACCTGAAGTTCATCTAGGAGCTCACAGCTCTTTCTCAAGGAAGAGAGATGCTTTTGTTTGATGGTGACAGGGGGAATGTCAGACTAAGCACCACTTCAGCTCCTCAAAACCTCGGAAAGCCTTAATGCGCATGGAGATCTACTTTGATCTGCTGTTTTTTTACATAACAACAACAAACCCGGACTATATCTAAATAGCTCTTCATATAGAAGCTTCGTCTGGGAAATGTATGTTAAGTCAAAGGCCTATATATATTCATAATCGCTGATATAAAATGTTACTCTATAGACATTTGTAGACCCTGCTTTGACAAGAGACAAGTGCCTCAAAACCAGCTGCACGAACCATATTTTGGACTATTTATGGAATCAACTTCCTTTGGGACAAGCGCATGTATTTTTTTTGGTTTTGTCAACTTAAGTCACTCACAGCTGCCCAAAACAGCAATTAAATTGGAATTTATTCATTCCTTGAATCTAATTTTAGAAATGGAATTGTACAAAATTTTCCTTTTATGTCAAGTGAAGTTTTTTTTATCTTTGTGCTGCAGTTTTGTATATATGATATTTCAAAGAATTTGGTTACTGCAGATCTGTAACAGAGAAAATATATCCAGGTGGCTGTTAGTGAAATGTAAAAACTTGTAGTTTGGATAACATATTATATGCTCAATACGTACAGTGACAATTATCAGGTTAATTATATGTGTTGCATAACCGTGTTTTCTTTTAGGAGTATGCAGGACTATATTTACACACAATCAAGCAGACTCATAAAAATGTGTTTTTGTTTTGACAGGAAAAAGATGTAGACACTGCAGGGACGTGAAGGGGCAGAGGCCAGAGGAGGGTGTGCATACATTACTGTGGTATAATTTACATCTAAGGCACTGGGTCAGTGTAAGCCCTGCTCTGTAAGGTAACACTGGCACATACATTCTTTAGCTTCTCATCCATCTTTGATCAATTGCAATATCTCCACTGGATCTATATAGGATTGGTATTAAAAGATTAAGTGAAACGTAACCAGTATAATGACTTTTAATTTAAAATCTCTGTTCAGAGGAAGAGAATGTCATTTGTGACCCTGTCTGTGAAAACCCAGCTAAAGTCAGTTTACTACATTAAATCATCCTACATAATGTAAAGAACATTCCTTGAAAATATAACCTTGATATCTTTAATATTTATTGAGAAAGGCCATGTCAAAGATTGAAATAATAGTGAAATTAATAGGTGAAATCAAACTTTGATGCTCTTTATCTTAAAATTAGTTTTTTAGACTTTAGCCTGGTTTTTACAGACAGGGTCACATTTTATTACTTTTCTTTTTTTCGAGTCCATAATGCTATATTTCGGTGGGAACTCCATCTATACCTGTCAACCGGACAATTTTCCCTCTAGATAATTGCGGTTAGGGTCAGATTGGTCTCAGGAGCCAAATTTACATTCAGATGACAGGAAGTTTTTACAAGCACTTCACAGAAATAACACTTTAACCCCAAATTAGACCGGTCCAGTTCAAAGAAAGAAAAATAGTGTGAATCGTTTCTAAATTACTAGGTAAAAATTCAAACTAAAAAAGAGGTAACATTTAGCATTAGTGTCTAAAAGCATTTGTTTAATAGAGCTGACATATAATACATGCCATTCCACTTTTAACTCTTTTGTTTTCCCTTTTATATATTGAATTTATTTTGATCTATGTAAAGCAGTAAATAAAACATTTATTAATATTTTCCATTGTTTGATATTCAAACACCAAATGTACTTGGTAGCCTGGGAAATACCCTCAGAGAGGTCTGACCTAAACCATATCCAATCTCTGACCTTTCCACATCAGAATCTCACATTTCTAATTCACCAGCAACCCTTCAGAACTTCTTCTGCCTGTCAGATCTATACACCTTATCACCTTGTGCAGCATCTTGTTGTGGTAGCTTGTGTTGCCTTTGATATTGGAGAACATAGTGGTTTCACCAAAATAAAGGCCCTCTTTGTACTCCACTGATTAAGTTCTGTACCTGAGCTCGCCGATAAGACAAGAAAAAAGTCCATGCTCAAGAAGCCGACAACCATGGATCCTGTTGGATTTATTTATTGAGTTCTCAATGACATGCTTGGATTTTGTTCAGTGCTTGAAAATGTCATACTCTGTTGGATGACTGTTGACAGCTGTCCAATAAATCTTTTTTGGTAACACTTTACAATAAGTTTGAATTTTTTAACATTAGGTAATGTATTAACTTACATAAACTAACAATGAACAATACTCATCATTTTCATTTTTATATCTCAGTTTATTTTAATTTCAGCATTTAGTCATACGTTTTTAAATCAAAAGTTGTAACTGTTAACAGTAGGTAATGCAAAATGAACCAGCATGAACAATTATATTGACACTAACTTAATAAATAAATGCTAAAAATTTGATAGTTCATGTCAGCTCATGCAACTAATGTTAACAAATACAACCTTGTTGTAAATTGTTACTTCTTTTAAAACATCTGATAAACATTTCATAAAATATTTTGTATAATTGGTTTTTAATTCTGTTTTACAGCTACGTTTTTCACCCAATGGCCACGTCAAAGCTCGGTCCATATTTCTACTAAAACAAACACAGGTTTTCTGAAGTCTGTCAGTCACTTGAATGTGTGTTATGAACTGTTAACATTCAACAGATAAAAACTACAAAGTGCATGTAAAACGTGCTCTCCTGATAACCTGCCGGTGCACATTTGATCTCATCTGAATTTGTTCAGGTGAAATTCACAGCCTCGAGGCTGCGTGAGCTGCATAACACAGAAGGGAAATCACATCAAATTTATTTTGGTGTCGGTTTGTCAAAAAGAGCCTGAGATTGTGATTTAGCTTGCCTTGTGCCCATATATAGACATGAAAACACATCAATCAACTATCTTCTGTTGTATAAATATATGTGTCTCAGCAGAATGAGGATGAAAATGAATTTGATTCAACAACAACATTATGTGAAATGTTGCCTGTGCGGTTCTTTGCAAAACTTCTTGTAGTATTTAAGCCACAGTTTAACAAGTCTGTCTGTATTTGTCCTGCAAACATTTCTGGTTGAACAATCAGTCTGAATGTGACATGTGATGCACAGTTGCTGAAACTTGCAGGTGATGGGACTCCCAGAGCCAGGGGATTTCCTTCCCTCAGAAGCTCTTTAAACTGCTGTGAAGGGAGTTTAGTGTTGTGCTCAAGTGTCTTTTTGAAGTCAACCACAACAGCTCAATATGTTCTGGCCAGTCAGGTCCAATTTATTTCTTACGTTACATCTTTTTTAAAAGAGATAAGGGATGCTGGAATGTTCACATACATTTTGTAAAGATTGTAACATTTTTGTATTGCTGTATAATTTGTTGAAACCTGGCTACTTGATTATAGCGCTTTATGTATTTTTACCTCGGTTTATTGTTTTACTCAAAGTTACTTTGGATAAGACAACACAATCTTAATGGAATTTGTACGTATTTTACAAGGTGGCTAATTCATACAAATTTGTAAGATCTCTTTCGTACGCTTTGATCCGATTTGCCTTCTCCCCAGTGATGTTAGGGTATGGGCGAGGTAAGAACTGGACGTAGCTTTTTTTTAATAATCATATGTTTTTGTACAATTTATAACTTACAATTTGTACAAATTAGCCACCTCGTTAAAAATGTTTGAATTTCTGTGAGGTCAGGCTGGATAAAAGCATCTACTACATGCCAAATGTTATGTTAAAGTTATATAAACGTAAAAAGTATGTTGTTTTTCGTTCTGAGTAATTCCGTAACCTTGTATTGTAGCTCATCTCGCATTACTGTACACTTAAAATAATCAATTTTGTTGTTGTATTTTCAAGTTTAAAGGCTTCACACAAACACAACAACAATGTTAGATACCAAAACAAATAAAAGGGGCATGAATTAAATAATATGACATGCACGTGTAAATCATTTTTAATAAACATTGCATTAGTCCATAAATAAATAAGAATATTCAGGCTTGATTTTGTGGTGACTTTAACATCTGACCCTATCAGCCATGGTCCCATACTGCTCATAATAACTCATAGTGCTCTGGAACACTTCTGATGGCTTGTCGGGACCTGCAGCGTTCAGCCCTATGATTTATACACCGTCTTGATGGGAGCGCTTTAATTGCATATGTACTCTTTGACAGGTGCTTTAGCCGCACTTTTTATTAGTTAGACTTTGATGTTAAAGTAACCAGAGCCCAGCACATGGGATTTCACTAAACAAAAACATCCACTAGATTTCAAATGACTTTACTGATTATGTAGTCAGAAAAAAGTGCTTGTGTGTATGGTGTATAGTGATTTGATGTCATTAAATTTAATTGAGCCTTAATCTCTGTTATCACAACTACTTGATCTTAAGCTTAGTGTATAAGAAACTACTCCGAGAGATTTCTCACTGAACAACAAAATTAAGCACAAGGCCTAGTAAGGGAGGAGACTATTGATTTAGGCAACTGGAATCCAGTCAAGTGCCTGACAAGCGGAAATAATTTCTCCTCAAGGGACGTCAATAGTTCTGATGGGGTTATTAAAGGGAATCAAAGATATTTGCATTTAGACAACAAGCAATTTGTCATTTAAACTGAAAATCTTCCCTCCACAAAGTTAATCTGGAATGTATGGGTGACAATATGTGATTAATGCAGTGTTTTTATGCTGAGTCAAGAAAACAAATGAAGCAATTTCTCACCACCTTAATCATTGTAATGAGTTTATGGAGAATTGCAAATGCCCGGTAAGAGAATCATCTCGATTGTTTTCTGATACACATGCAATACTTCGAAAATTACCCTTGGGGTTTAAGGCCAAAGTATTGTTTCCTTGAGATAGAAACGTGTTGTGCATACTATTAATACATCCAGATTTGAGAAGGTTTTCCTTCCACTTTGGTAAATCAGTAAATAAAACTTTGTGTAATGCAAATCACATTTATTAGTAAAGAAAAAAATCACGATATATTTTGTAAATCTCAGTTGTTTCTTCTAACCAACATTTTAGCTTATCATGTATTTCTCCTGAGAGAAATGTCACATAAATGTTTAGATATGCCAAGAAACTAAAGATTTCAACTCTAAGCAATAATTCAAAGACGGTGGGAGCTAAATGTCATTCTTGTTTCAATCAAGTGTGAACATCACAATGATTTCCTCAGTCACTTGTAGATTTTAGACTCTTTTCATAATCATTGACTGCGTATAAGGTGTAGACTCAGGCAGATTGAATATAACCTGTCATGGTCCCAAGATGCATGACAAATTCCTCTCACCTATCAGTTTTCTTTGGCCTACCTAGAAGTCCTCCGCTAAACCCTCTTTTCTTTAGCGATTCCCTTGTTTTGTTATTTTACCTGGCAGTCCAGGTGTGAAGGGGTGAGGCTGTGGAAAAACATTCAATTCTGCAGTCTTGTCATGAAAGGATCCATTGATTGACCTCCACATCAAGAAGCACAATGACAAATGGCATAGCAATTTTCCGCCTCACTTATGGCCAACAACGCACATTTCCACTTTCTCTTGCAAGCATGCCGTGTACAGTGCACATACCTTTCGTGGGCTCTGTAAACTTTGCAATGCTGTCTTTACACGTCTTTATACAAATAAATCCAAACGATGGCCTGATTGATTTTATTCTTTTTTTGGCGTATTTATAGCTGGGCAATTCCATGCAAATGTCAACCTTACCATGAAAAATACATTTTTTACCATTCTGCTAGCTCAGATGTCAAACTTTGGTGGTTTAAATATACATGTGAGGTCTCTCTTAAAAATTAAAAATGTTAACGTTACTGTAATTTATAAAAATACCTACACATGAAAATTTAAAGACTTAAAATTTTTTTAAAAAATAGTAGTAGTAAATTGTAGTTCACATAGTGCAGTTTCATGTGTATACTTAATTTCTGCTGTGACCGTTATTAGATTAAAGCCTTTTTTATATTTAAAGCATAGTTTTTCATAGTCCGGTAAAGTGCTTTTTTTTTCAGAATTGTCGCGTCCATAACAGTCTATATTCCTTGTAAATAGGCACATGAAAATTAAAATAATAATTTTATTAAAGAATAACAGTTCAGAGAGGTGCTTTTGTTTTTTCAATTATAGTATATTTCACTTTATTTTGCCTCTTTAGGTTGTTGTTGTTGTGAACTGAATAGCTTCTCACAGTCATTTTTGTTTTAGCGTATTTTCCAATACACTCAGGGATGTTATTGCATGTTCCAGCTACTGATTAAATTACTCTGAGTGCTTTGAGAATGTTTTGGGTGGAAAGTATGGAAATTAACCAATTGACCTTTTTGTTGACCCCTAAGGTTAAGGAAACCTTGTGGGAAAAGCCGTAGTTGAGCTGCTCTAATGCTGGAGAATCAAAGACATCTATGACACCTTTTAAAATGCACTCAGACATCCAACTGCATTTCTTCTGCATTTACACAGTCCATATAGACTGTTGTCTTTATGAATCTGAATGATATTATCAGTTGAAAAGTTTCCATTTGATTATTTGTAATTATTATTATTATTCATATTACGTTTCCATACTATTTCCATTCATTTTAATCATAAATCAAAATGTTGATGTCAAACGACATCCCCAACAATTTACTTTTAAATACCTGTACAGACCCAGCCCAACATGGATTTGGGTCATTGTGTCCAGCCTGGATAAGGAGTGGGCAGTCTCTGTCCCCAGAGCAGACATGTCCTATAGGGGTAAGCTGTCACACTACTGGGAGACTAATTGATGCCTCATGCTTTTGAGGAGCAATTATAGTGCCCAAATGTCAAGAGCTAATTTGTGGCTTTATAATGTGGACACATGGGCCAAGGATCTGAACCCCTCTGGGAGAATTGGAGTAGTTTGCTCAGCAGATGTGAGAAGATGAAAAGGGGGTGGGGGAAAGTCTGCAAAAGAAATACACAGAAAACCAGAGAGACATATTTCAGAGACTCATTAATCAATTTTTTGATTAATGCATGATCAGTCGTATTCAAACTATAAAAAAATAAATTGAGCCCCAAATCAACAGAACCTCTCTCTCTGTTTGTTCTTGCTGCAATCTAAACATCTTCATTCTCAAATGAGCTGAAAAATTAGGCCTATTGTTTTTTTAGTTTGCAAAGAGATATTTAGAAATTCCCGTCATTTGTTAAGATGCTTACTATTGGCAAGTCTTAAATAATACTATAATCATACAAATAGATATGTCAGCAGTGTTTAAAAAGTCCTAAAATGCGTAACTGCAATCGCGCGAGTCGCTCCTGCTGTCTCCATAGAGATGCAAAAAACAGAGCAACAATTCAACCACAGCTGACAGCTTTAAAGCCAAAAGTCAATATAAAAACATCACATCGTTATTGCCTGCTTGTAGACATACGCCACGAAAAGGTGACATGCCAATAAGGTGAGGTGTGATATAGTGTGATAACATCTACAAAATGTTACTCGTCCCTGAAGAATTCTTAGAACATAATTCATATTTATATGCATTTTATAATCTGCATCTAATTTAAAATATCCAAGTTAAGATGTCCATGTAAACATTTATTTTCTCAATAAAGGCTTGTTGCAGAAAATATTGCCAGACGCCACCCATATACAAGACTGCCCTCAGACTACAACTTAAAACATCAGGTGAGACCTCACTGCATGTAAAAATATGAATTAGGCACTATTGTGATTCACACAGACTACAAAGCCACCAAGGCAGTATTTCCACGGGTCTGCACAAGATCCCGCCCCATATTTACAGCTGACAAACACGGGGCCTTGAAGATCAGAGAGTCAGGACATGATGACATGTGCTGAGGGAACACCTGCAGAGTCTGATCGGGCCAGGAGAGAGATCTATAACTTACACACCTGTCTGTGGACCCATGCCACACACACACTCTTACGTGCACACACCTATCTGATAGAGTTTCTTTGAGAGCTCTTTAAGGCCACGTCTGAGGTGATGAATATAAGGGTGCATCCATTAAGTGCAGGAGGCAGGGCTGAGAAAGGCTATGGATGAGGGATTTAAGTGTTGCTTGTAAAGTGCCTCTGTCCACCTGCTGAAGAGACAGACAAAGGCATCTATTTCACTCCAGACAGACAGAAAAATATTGGTTCTTCAAGTGCCAGGGAGTATTTTATAACACAAACTATCATTCATTAAAGTGGCGACCTAATAGTTATGGTGGCATTTGCGCAAAACAAACAAAGCGATTGAAGTGAATGTTAGAAAAATACTGTATATTCTTCACAGCGATGGCATAGAAGAACCATTTTTGGTTACCCAAAGAACCTTGCTGTCAATGGCTCTTAAAAGCACAAATAGTGTAAAGAATTTTTATTTATGAATTTTATTATGAAGGTTTTTTATGAAACCATACAGCCAAAAATGGTTCTTCTTTAGCATCATGAACCACCTTTATTCTTAAGAGTGTAGATGGCTTATTAAGTTAATGTTAAGATATATAAATATGGCACAATATATCATAATACAAACAAGTATGATACGTATTGTAGAGATTTTTCTAAAAACTTCTGGTTATGTTGTACATATGACCTGCATCAACATAAATGTTTTAATGTTTTAGTGTTTCGCTTTTTTTAATCCTTTCTTAATTTTATTTATCACAAAAATGTTGCTGAAATTCAATTTTTTTAAATGAATGTCTTAATTAAATCTGTTGTAAAACGATTACATTGTGAGCCCAGTATTGTGGGTCAGTACCTGTTAAGGGTAAAAGAAAATAATGTATTTATAAGTATATATTTACATCCTTCAACCTCATATACCTGTTGCTGATAAGCACTATGGTTTTGAGATGGGGAAAATCCCACATTGTAACACTGGGAAAAAGTCACAGGTAAAGTCCCCTCCTAACACAGAGCCTGGCTCACCATCACAGAGATACTGAGATCATAGACCATAACCTTCAAGCTTCAACATAAAATATCCTCTCATCAGTTTTGGAAACTGTATATAGATGTGCCTCTTTAGTCATTGTTGTGAAAATCCAGCTCATTCAGCCATTCAACAACATTCAGAAAAATTTGGCTCACAATGTTTAAAACTCGTATCATCTTCCTTAGAGTGTCTTGCTTGGGTTAATGTAAAAATGCTGGTATGAAGAACTTTTCTCTAAGAGAAAACACAAAATCTGAGGAAATTCTAGGGATCTGTTTGAAAAAAGTCCTCTATTATTGTCTTGTGATATACAATGCCACACAACAGATAATTTCTCTTTATAACTTTGCTGGCATTTTTAGTAGGTATCATTATTGAGCATCAACAGAGATTATTAACAACTTTGGGGTTTGACCCAAAAGAAAGGTCAGTTTTTATTTCACTCATTGTGAAGCTGTTACCTGAGAAGGTCTTGCTAAGAACTGATGCTGATGAGTCCCATCTAAATGACAACTTAGAAAAAGTAGATGTTTTTGTTTTTAGATTTGGTGCTCAGCAGAACCTCTGAAATTTACCCGATCATAATCACTTCAGATTTAAGAAATGATGTCAAACAAATCAGTGTTTTTTCTAATAATACTTGATTTAATGGCCTGTAAAATGTACTGTGCAGCATGCCATTTTTGAAAAATCGTGCTTGAGAGACATATATAAAAATCACAGAGTGTTATGGCATTCTTCATACATTTGCAATTGTTAAATCACAATTTTGCTTGCCCTCCATAATATCATAACAGTATTAGTAAGTAACTTGTACATTTTCCGTCATATAAAGAAAACAGCCTTGTCATTATTTCAAAGCACCTTCTACTGTTTGGTCTAATAGAAACCCTACTTTTAGATGTAAAAATATATATTTATATTTTCAAATAAATAAATACATACAATAAATATGTGTATTAAGAACTGCATAAATAACATCTTGTGAGATGGCAACTACTGTTCCTCAGTGTCCCAGTTCTGTCATCTCTGAGCATCACATTGTTCCTTCAAGTCCTTCTTAACCCATACTGAATATTTCCAGAGCAAAGCAGCCCAACATTAAAACCTCCAGAAGGTTTTCATATGTCATGTTGCTTGTCAACTATAACCACACAACTGTTTAGCAAATAGGACAGTCTGGCTTTGAGTCTTTCTGTATTCTTCACCATCAGTACTGCCCTGTGCATCTCCAGTGATGATATCAAAATCACTTCTCATGTCACTGCATGGCTTGGACTCTGCAGCATGGGCAACAATGATCATTCCCTCCTCATACAGGAATGATCTGATTGTCTCAGCTATGTCCAAGCACCTCTTTGTAAAGTTCTGGAACTTTATCAGGGTCCACCGGTCTTGGAAGAAAGTGTGTGAACTTTTGATGTCTCCTTGACTTAGTCCCATCACGTGGCGTGCCATCCTTATTAAGAGCCACAAAATATCGTGATCCTCTTTCTCCGTGCTTGTAGAGATTAGAAGAGTAAGTGTTGTACCAGTTCTCCTCAAACTGCTCACGGAAAATACATTCTGCTGTGAGTTTCTCCTGAGAAAAACACATGATCACAATTTTAGTGTATTTTAATTAACTATTTACTATAGCATTGTAATCCATAACACTAATAAGTAATGGGATACAGACAAAATATTCAAATCATATATGCCATCTACTGGGCTTTAAGGGGAACAACAATTGTTCAAGAATATTTAATGTAATTCTGTTGTAGGATTTTCAGAAATTAAAAAATTATGAAAAGACATTAAATAATAATATACTTACAGAACCATAAAGCTCTCCCTTGTCATTCATCCCAAGGTAAAGACCACTGTCCACCCCACGGATGCTTATTAATCCAACTGCGAGGCTTATGAACTCCAAAATACCTGGAGAAGAATAAATCAATTGTTCTTGTGATTTCCTTTGAAGTCTAAATCCTCATCATATTATATTGTGAGAAAGCTGAACTGCAATACACGTCCCCTCTAACCCCAAGAACTATGACATAACGCATTTACATACTGTGTTTAACAGACTGAGATTGCAAGTCGTGCGCATATGATTCACTTTCGTTAACAACAAATCAAAATGTGACAATAAAGTGGATCATTACCAAAACGACTGTGGTCCCTTCTCGTGCCCTGTACAGTGCCATCTGGGAGTATTTCAAGGTGAAATCCAGTCCTGCAGTACAACTGTCTTCTCCGCAAGATCCCTTTCAAATGCGTTAAATCTGCGGAGGCGCTCCGCGACAGTCTCTCCGCTGGCACTAAATGATCGTTCAACAGCCCGAGGTTTTCTCCTAGAGGTGGTAAGAAAAACTGGGATCCGACCTGTCCGAAACCTTCCAGGCTCTGTAAAAACGTCCCGATCTCTCCCATAGCTGCCATTACGAATCTCCAATTCACCGGGATCTGTCAGGTCAACTTGATTTAGATGGAGAATTGTCCAATTGTCCACAAGTTACGAAACATACGAATATCCATACGAGCGCGTTACCTGTAGTGGTTCCATGCTGGGCGCATATAAAATAATTCCTGTAGATAATATATAAAAATATCCAGTGTTCCAGAATCTTAGAAAAACTAGAAATATTTGACTTTGCAGAAAAGTTAAATGCGTCTTTTAATTTCTGCTCTCATGACTCATCCACATGGTGGCCAGTGTTGCTTTCTGAGAGTAAGGACATGTTCATGAGTAAATGTGCAGCAGGTATGAGGCAGCAGGTACGTGTTGTTGTGGGAAGTGCTTTGCGCAGTGACTGGCTGCTGGGCGCGCGGGGCAGGTGCAGGGCTGTGGGTTCTGTGGGCGGGGCCATCGGTCTGCTCCAGCCTTTGAGTTGTGCTTTAACAATCACAATTGTCACTGTGGATGTGAATACATTTACATGTGTGTATGTGTGTGCAGGAGACGTTGTTAGTTAAATCTGAGTAAAAATTACTAACGTGACCTGCGGGTTTACTGTAACATGGATTGTCACTATTCATGTCCCTTTTCTAATTGAGCAGATAATTAAACAGTTAAAATGTGTGTGGCTATAGAAAGGAATAAGAGAACACTCAGAACAATTAATTATTATAACTTCAGTTTCCTTCACAAATAGCTATGTGGTTATTGTGACTACATTTACATTCATTTACATTTAGGCATTTATCTGATGCTTTTATCCAAAGCCACTTACAAATATTAGGAGGCAATGAAGCGACACATCAAAAGTGGCAACAATAGTACTAAGAGGTGCTTTCCTAAGTTTACAATGTTTTGCAGTGCTAGATAAGTACCTGTAGAAGAAAGAAGAGAGTTTAGTGGGGTTTTTTGCATTAGGGAGATTATTCCACAAGCAGGGAACAGAGAAGGGAAAGAACGAGAGAGAGATTTAGTGCCCTTCTGTGAGGGTACCAACAGTCGACGTTCATTCACTGAGCGTAGGGTTCTGGATGGGTTGTAGGTGTGTAGAAGAGAGTTCAGGTATGAGGGTGCAGAGTTTGTGAATTATGTGTGACTATACTGTGATGTAATAATAAATTAAAATGTGATCTTTTTCAAACATGAATCCTTAAGAATATAAAATCAATTCCATGCAAATGTCAATCTTACCATTTTTATGTTGAAATATGTAGTGCATAGTCAGGTAAAGTGCTGCTTTCAGAATGATCACATCCATAACAGTCCATATTCTTCACAAATGGGCACATGAAACAAAATACAATATTCATGTTATTTTTTCAACTCTTCTTAATTTGTTAGGTATTATTGCCTCTGGTTTGCACATTTTTAATCACAGAAATTTTTGTGATTTACTGTTTTGTACATAAAATCATCCTATATAATGTAAAGTTCATTCTGTAAAAATGTGACCTTGATATTTTTAGGTATTTTTGTACAAATTAATACTAAATTAAATAATAATAAAATCATTACTTACAGTTTCATATTATGAAAGAAGAAATGAATACTTTAGCTTGACATCTATAATACAATTTATTATGTACAGTAATAAACACACCTATTTTCATCGTTTTTAGTCATTTCAGCCTGGCTTTTACAGACTGAGTCACGCTTATTTTTATTGGCCGGAGTCAGTGGTTGCTAAAACAAACACATTTCGTGTTTTCTGTAGTAATAGTAACTGTGGTAACTATGGTAACCATAGTTATTTTAATAAAGGGTTGAGAGAAAGCGACAACACAACACAAAAGAGCATCAATCCTCCCTAGTTTTTCCCAACCACTTTTGTGCAAAGACCGAAGGCTGTAGTACAAAAACATCCCGAACAAGGACGTCCGAAGAAACAGAATATAACTGTAAATAGAGCTGCTAATGTGATCATGTACAAGCATGCACGCGCTGGTGTGGTTGCATGTTTCATCTCGCGATGCGTGAACGCAATTTGACCGCTGTGGGAGAGACATGATGGCCGCCGCGCGCCGGGCTT
Organism: Beaufortia kweichowensis; assembly: GCA_019155185.1. NCBI lineage: Eukaryota > Metazoa > Chordata > Actinopteri > Cypriniformes > Gastromyzontidae > Beaufortia > Beaufortia kweichowensis. The sequence goes on along the minus strand of CM032803.1, from coordinate 7,754,255 downwards.
TATCTCTTCGAAACAAGTTCACCGGTTCTCTCAACAACAGTTTACGCGTTTGCTTTCAAAACGGATGTTATTTTAAGGATAGGACTCTTCTGAAGCGTATAGGCACGGGACTGTGTATAACTCTCGGCGGATTCGCTGTTTACTACCATCACAATTCAACCCCGGAACGAGGACACGAAGCGCGTCGCCTGCGAGCCTTGATTTCTCCTTTTCCAGCAGTGCTGGCAAAAGAGAAGGTTTGTGTTTATGTTTTAATACAGTTTTAGAATTTAACACATCAGAATAGCTAAAGCATCGGCAAAAATAAGTTTTTTTGTAATTGTTTACATTTTACATCCGCTGGAGTTCATGTACCAGTACAGGCGCTCTCCACCAGAGCGGTGCTGAATCCACTCATGTGATGTACTGTGATGAACTCATTTAGAAAAAAACATTATATATCTGCAAATAACAAATAATGATGTTGAATAATAAAATATATGATGTTGTATATATTTTACATTTTTATGAATGTTTAAGTGGACGTTTCGTTTTGGCTTTGGCTCCAAAGGTTATTTTACTATGCATGCAAATTCAGTCTATAGTGTTTTTACTGAACGTTCAAAAAATACACAGACAGACAGGGCTGCCCAACTATCAACTACCTTCTTGGCTTTAATATTTCAGCAAAGTTTGTTGAACAGTGATTTATGTGACTGTTGTCAAAAAGCCTTCGTCAGGTTGTCATCTAAATTGAATCAGTCTTGTTTGTGACTCTCTCTGGAGTGTGATCTTATTGTGTTTTTGTTCTCGTATCTGCTTGGTGTGGATGTAACATTGACATTAACCCTAGAATTGATCTAGGGTTGAGGTAACTGGACACTTGGAAGCCGGGCTTCAAGTTTGATGAGGGTACACACATTCCCAGGGCCTGGCTATGTGCCACTGAAGTTTAGGAGTTTAACCCTTGATAGTTCTTGTGGATGTTTGTGTGAGGAAAACACTTGCACTGTTTGATGTTTTCCAAAAAAATAGAGGGAAAGAAGGATAGAAGGAAAGTAGGAGGTAAAAATAGACTAAACAAATCACTCAATCATTCATGTTCCTGCCACTACCAAGATGAATGACAGTTATTTCTTATTTTTCACTATATGTTTTCTATGATATTCATATAATGTACTATAAGTGATGTGTATTTGTTTGATTATAGGTCAATGCATCAGCTGAAGATGAAGAGGTGTCCATGTCAGCTCATGAGCACAGGTTTAGGCTCTTCAGCTCTCTGGAGTATGATGGACAGCTTTACATGACCCCGCTTGATTTCATTGAGTCTGTCACCACGAGTGAACCAAAGAGTAAGTTACACAAATTAAATTATTGTTAATATTAAAAAATTTGTTAAGTTAAGATTTAAATTAATATTTGGAACGCAGAATGTAAATATTATATACTGTTTATGTTAAAAAACCATAAACTCTCATCCTTATTGTACCCTTACTCTCAGGTGTGGTGATAGCTTTAACTCTGTGAAGTATTATATCCCTTTGATCCTAAAAGCAAGCGACCCTGTAAACATAAAACCAACTTATAGCCGCAACACCTGCATGCAGATAGTCATCTCTCTCCACCAGCATCACACTTATGACCCATTTCTGTAACCAAACTCTGAAACTAGCTAGACAGACAACTTTTAGACATGCGTGTGAGGTGCGGTGGATCACTTCTGAACTCGCACATAGTGCTGATTAACCAGATGGTAGAGCTGATATGTTTTCACAGCACAGCTAAACATGTATGGGAGTTGAGTTTCAACCAGTAGTGTGCTGTTATCTGAAACTTGGACTTCCTGGAATATGCAGACAGAAATAAAATGTGAACTCTAACACGGGGGCAAACATTGCATCATCATCTCATCTTTATTGGCATATGCGTGTTGGAATGAAATGTTGGTATTTATGGTTTTATGGCTAGGCTGTAAAACACACTTTAAGCGCATTATATAAACAGAAGCTTAGTTTATATTTTGTACGATAGCTATTTTGATTTTCTTTACAAAGATCTTTAGGTCTGAAAAAGAGTTTATGACATTCTTTGGCTTGCCATTATATACATTTGATGTATTTTATTTTATGTAGCATTAGTCAGAAATCAAATATAATTTGTGTATATAGTAATATATTTTTTTAATTGTAATGGTATCAAATTTATTTAATAAAATAATAAATCTTTCTCAATAGCTTGCTAGTCTTGGCTATAGTCTTGACATTCACCTGCAGTTTTTGCAGGCAGAGCAAAAAATCAGCTTGTTATATTTAGATATAGCCAAACTGCTGAGAAAAGGAGAAACAGATGAACTATGTCAAACATTTTGAGTCTCTGCTTTGCCTTTACAGTATCTTTTTTTAAAGGAGTAATTCTACTAATTCTACTGCACTTTTATAGATTAATTATATTCAATTTTAAACATAAACAAGAGGCATAAAGTAATACATTTATGACCTACTTTCTGGCTTGGCTGTGTTTTTTATGTCATATTTAATCAGTAGATTTGACAGTACCATAACTAATACCTCTTTTATATTTCAGAAAAGAGATTTTGGAGATCCCTTACAAAGCAGGTATGGTAAAATATTTAAACAGTTATTCTGTTTAATGTTTATACATTTATAAGTGAATAATCCTGAATATTTGTGCTGTTTTATAAGGATCTAGAAAAGATACTGTCTGATACACCACCTGTTTGGAAAGGATCTTCACGTTTTTTCCGAAACCTGCGGGAAAAAGGTGAGACCTTATAACATCTTGTTTGTGTGATATGATTGCATAAGGCGTCATTATTTGCTTTTGTCATTTGATCGCTGTTTATTCGTTGTTTGAGAAATCCCTTTAGGCAACTGGAGTATCTGCTTTTAATACAGTGTGTCAATATCATTCTATGTATTTAGCAGAATTATAGATGAAAATATTTAAAGGTGCAACCTGTAACCATAGTTAGTAAGCAGTGTTAAGACACATTTTAGGCCACCCACATACACATTGTTATGAAACTGTGAAACTTAACCTCAAGCTGTGATACAGGTTGTAAATGCTCTCTTATCTCTCAATCAGTCTGGTATTACTGTGACTTTGCTCTGGAAGATAGGAAAGTGACAGAAAAACACCTAGTGCATAACGTGTGGTATGTCGTTTTGAATAGAAAACAATCATTCGCTTCACAGAAGGGTGCGCCACGCACACGCATTCACAAACTAATCCAGAAATTACCCAGCTCTATATTGCCCTGAGGTCTTACTTTTGGACGTGCTTTAAGAAAATCCTGTGTTTGCGTATCATTCCTGATGTATTAATAACAATGCAGAAATTAAAACGCTGTTGCAGGAATTACCACAAATGACATTTTTTTATTCAGACCATTTGTCTAATAAAATAGGGATAAGCTTAAAAGGGATAATATGACCTACAACAACAGTCAGCTCTTAAGATATGGGGGGTTTCCAAGATGCTAACAGTACTTTCCTTGTAAGGTTCTTTATACTTAAAACTCTAAAACACTCTACATGGTGCATGATATCTCAGCTTACTGCAGCCCTTCTTGAGAGCCAGTGCCTGGATTTGGGCTTTTAATCCGCCTGTTAAATGTTAAAGCTGCACTTAGGTGAAAAAAAGAAGATAGGCTTGATCTGTGAACAAAGCCTTACTTTAGAAAATAAAAAGAGCTGTTTGAACTTTGCAGTGTTGAGACTTGTCCCGGTTGCAGCCCCACATCACTGCGGACAGTATGAATTCTAAGAATGGAGTTGGATTACATCTCCATCATTGACACTCTATATGAATTGTTTCTGTGGAATTCTTTGTGTTCTGACAACTGTTTGGGCTCATGGGCTGGGCTTCTTTCTGCAAGACTGAAGGTGTGTGGATCTAATGAAACCTGTCTAGGATCCTGAAAGACTAAATGTTCAGGTCTTAACCAAGATTTGATTTGTACATGTGGAGACGTTGCTGTGCATTGTGTTTCTGTATGTTTTAACCTGTTAACTGTCACCGTTCAACAGGAGGAACACTTAAGTTATTTCACTATTTCATAGTTGAATGCTGACTAATCATGACAAACTATATAATGATGGAAAGGTCTATTAATATTTCACAAATTTTCATAAGATAAACTAAACAAAATTATTAAAATATCTTGATGTTAATGTTATTTATAAAATTTCTAAAATAAAAAAAATGAAAAAGATTTGAAAATGTTTAAATAAATATCTAATATCTTAAAAATAAAAAAATTGTAGTTTGGATAGTGCATTTGCATGTGTATGATCAATATGTGCAGTGATGGTTATCAGGTTTTGTTTATCAGATTTTTACTGTTTTGCATTTTTCTATTTGAATATACATTTTTATGTACATGATCAGCATAACAGTTTGACCAAAAAGTCAATGTGGTCTCAGTGTTTCAGATACCACCATTCATCAAATTTGTTTCATTCATCTGCGAAAAACCAGCTAGTCATTTTTTATTACTGTTTTCTACATAAATAAATTATGCTACATGTAAAAAATCATAACTTTATGAGTGAAATCTAACTTGATATTCTAGAGACTTTAGCCTGAATTTCTCAGACAGGGTCACAACTGACAAAGTGAATCAGATTCATGAAGAATCAGAGTAACCTGAAATGTGAAAATATATCAGCTATGCATTTTGTTTTACCCAAACCTGTCTTTATCCTCCTTTAAACATTCCTCAGTCATTTCCCACAGCACTCAAAGAAGCCCTCCTGAACTATCTGTGCCCAAGTCACTATCATCTCTTTCAAACAAAAGCTTGGGAATGCTTTCAGTGGCAGGAACAATTCTCTCTAAGTCTCCCTAGACAGCGACCTGACAGTTGCTCCTCTTTTCTTTTCCTCTTACACAACAAAGGACTAGCAGACCTCAAAAGGGAAAACAAACCCACGTCAGGCATCTGCAATCAGTTACAGATCACTTGAGAATGTTTTACACCTAGGAAAATAAACAGAGGGAAACTCAGGAGCCCAGTGGCCTGCTCTAATTTTGTTTGGGTTTGTGTCCAGCCCGGTCGTTTTAACTTTTAACGTCTTTGTTTGTGCGAAGAGAACAGCAAACAAGAGCAAAAAGGGGATCCTCCTAGATTTTATCAATGTGAAAGAAGAAAGGATCTCTAGGTTAAAACGACATTTGATAGTAAAATTTATTTTGGGATGTTTGAACACAAGCTTTAAAGGAAATGTTCATCTGCTGTTTTTCAGGCATCATCGCTTACACAGAGTATCTGTTTCTGCTTTGCATTTTGACAAGTGAGTATGTGAGGTTTAAGTCTTTACATTGGATAAACATAAATAAAAACTGCATAAACTAAATGTGTCTCTGTTTGTCTTACAGAGCCGCACGCAGGTTTTAAGATAGCTTTCAACATGTTTGATGCAGATGGCAATCAAATGGTGGATAAGAGGGAATTCATGGTGGTATGATTATTTTTGTTGTTTTTTATTAAAAACACTTGCATATTAATACACATAAATACAAAGCCTTGCTTTTTCATTTAGCTTGAGGAAATATTCCGTAAGAAAAATGAAAAGAAGCATGGAGGAGATTCTGATGGTTCATCTCAACTGGTAAGAGAAATATACAACTACTATTATACTTACTATTATAAACGGTTAGTTCCAGTCCTTGATTCTGATTGGTCAATAACTGTGTTTTATTTATGATAAAGCACAGCAATAAGCGCTTCACACAACGATTCTGTGTATCACTGCACAGCGAAATATGACAGATGCTAAATGATTTTGTGTTATTTTTTCTCTGTGTTTGACACGCTGTCATAATGTTCCTGTTGTAAGAGTGTGGAACTGTACGGATATCAAGGCTCTGCCAGCAGTAACGTATGTATCTCTATACAAAATGAATCCTAATGCATGAATTTTTTATCAGCATGCAGTTTACATTGATCTTGTACAGTCATGGTCATCAGCAACTGTGCATGCCTGACCTACAACTTCATCCAAACTAGTGCTCACTAAAGCACATTCAGTGCTTTTCTTAGACAAGCAGAGAGCAGTATAACACAGTGTGATGTTTGGATAAGGTGTAAGGGAGTGACCCTCACGCATGGCTCACCTCCAGAGAAGAAGGACAATGCAGCTCTAATGGAGCTCAGTCAAACGCAGTCCGAAACATGGTTCTATTGTTGAGTAAAAGAGAAAAATCGTTTGAGTAATACAGATGATTTATGTTGCTTGTCTACTGTCAGAAACGTTTTTGCTTAGAAACAGTCTCGGGGACTCACGTTAAAAGCCCCTCACCTAAAGAATGACAGTTCACCCCGGACCCTCATGTTTCATTTTTACAGTTGCTTGAAAAGTGGTATTTGGGTTCAAGTTACATCTTGTGATGGCTCGACCATGACGAGCTTTGTGTCATTCTGAGTTAGTGTTGAGGAATGAACTAGTATCAGTACCAAACAGCTTCTTCAATGCAAATTTATATGAACTGTTGTTGGTTTAATAAAAAAACACATTACGAAGTACTGTTTATCTAGGGAAGTAGTTTTATTCAGAACATTAAATGGTTATTATAATGCACTAATGAATAAGTGTTTGGTGACTGACAAAAGCGTTAAGTCATAAATCTTTTATATTGCATTAAAGTGGCAGAATAATGTGGCAGTAATACCTGATTTTACTGGCTTGACTCCATTTCTTTACCTGACAGTTCATGTTGTGCTCATTTAAATGAAACCACAAGAAAAAAACTATTTTGGTCTTCATATAACTGAGATGATATATCATAGGACAGCATTCATGCCTTAGAGGAACGTTTAGTGGCTTAAATGTGTTTGTTTGGTAAGGGTGTGGTTGAATATGGTTTTCTTTGACATTGTGTTGCATTACTTTAGGTGCCTTTTGCATGTGCATGATCCTTTTTGTGTGTAAGTTTGATGTTTTTGGTGAATGTTAAAGACTTCTTAACCTCTGATACGCAGGTGCTTAAAAAAGAACAGCCTCAATCTGAACCCAGACATTTCTGGGATGTTCTGAGGCAGGGTGCAAGAATAGTTCTCTTTTCAGATCTGACAGAGGTACAGATATTCTCAAGCTTATGTGTTTTCTCATTCCCATAATTCCTTTGGCCACCCGCACATCTCATGTGAGGTTCAGCTCAATGTTGTTTTGTGTTAAATTTGCATAAATACGTATTATTGCTTCACTACATTTCTCTACGTTATTCCAATGATATACACAGACATGTGAAGTTTTCCAAATTTTGCATTTTTTTTAAATAGGCTATACAAAATAGTTATTTTGTCTTCTGTCTTTTTTAATCTTTAAATCTTTTTTATTATTATTTAATTGTAGATCATTTTAACATTAACATTTTTCATTATTTTTTTAGTTTATGTTTATTGTCATAAAAAATTGTCAAATGTTTATCCTTGAGTCTTATACTTTTCCATCAATATATAGCTTGTCATGGTTAGATTAGAATTAAACTCTGAAATATTAAAGTGAATAGTAAAAACCTGTGGAACAGTGATGGTTAACAGGTTAAGGCATCTTTATAAAATAATACCATCAGATATACTGTATGCCTCTTGTTTTTGTAAAAATATGTGGCAGCAAAGGAACATAAATAAGATACTGTACAGTGAGAACATGTTCCCAATTAACAAAGATCTCCAGCCTGAAATAAAAGGCACTGATAACCAGATTTGTGCATGAGCAAACTGCCAACTGCTTGGCATGAGATGATGTGGTGTCTGCTTCATGATGTTTCATTGCTGTATCAAACATATTAACATATTAGGACAGATTAACTTTAAACACTTTAACAGAGCTGAAGCCCACCAGGTCAGAACACAATTCATTTGAAATTTCGTAATGTATGATAGAGACTTGGCTTTTTATTATATTCAAAACAGTTGCCATTTATATTTGTGTACTTATTTGCGTTTGTATCTGTTTGTTTGTTGTTTGTTTGGTTGGTGTGTTTTGTTTATGGCTGCATACATTTATCCTTGCAAAGGTGATGCAAGATTTTATTTCTAGTTTGCTTTCTCATTTTCACGGCTGAATAATGTTTGTCATTATTTGCTTTCACAGCACGAACCAGAAACTGCCACAGACACAACTCTTCTAGTGCATTTCTTTGGAGGAAAGGGAAAACGTGAACTTAACTTTGATGACTTCTACAGGTGAAATACACATTAGATGTGAACAGGCCCACAGGGAATCTGCACCCTCAAAAAGCCCTGCAGATTTAGCACATCATCATTCACAAAGTCTCTTGTCCTTTTATAAAAGATTTTTTGGCTAATTCAGTTTTTGCTCTCACTCTTAAAATATTTTACCCAATTTTAATGCATTATGCAAGTTTCTTCCCAAAATCAAATTCCCTCTGGGCTTGATATGAGCCATTCTCAACACTGTGATCCTGAATATGAAATGAGTCTAGGCTCCTTTTTCTTTTCCTTTTTATAATGTCATCAATAATGCATGCCCCTTTAAAAGGAATTGGAATGCCCAGAGGCATTAAAGTGAGAATGTGTATCTTTATCAAAGCACCTTGGGATGGTTGAGTCACTCAGACTAGCGTCCCACTGAGAGAGTGATAGTATCTCATCTTAACACCATGTCTGTGTCACACTCTGTCGGCAGATTCATGGACAACCTGCAGACAGAGGTCCTTGAGATTGAGTTCCTCAGCTATTCCAAGGGAATGACCACCATCAGTGAGGAGGACTTTGCTCGTATCCTGCTACGTTACACCACGGTGGAGAACATTACCGGCTATCTCGAGAATGTGCGTCAAAGCATACCAGATGAGAAGGTAAAACATTTACTGTGGATGTTCGACACACACGCAAAACTGTCATCACTCAGGACAAAATCAAATGTTTGGTTTCTAACTTTCAGAAAAAAAGCACCACAGGTACCACATGTTGATTCAGTGCTTATGACAATTTGCATTTGGTTTGCTGGGATGAAATACTTTTGTAACGTTGACAAGCTGAACATCTGAAACCTTTTTCAACAGCATTAAGTTATTTATTCTTATGATTAAATTTTATGACCTCATTTTAATTGAGAAACTACATGAGTAATACAGAAAATTTAGTGAAAAACTTGATAACTGTGACTGCACATATTGAGAATACACATAAAAATGCACTACACAGTCTAAACTACAATTTGTTTACATTGTAGTTATTTTTTTAAATCTTTTTCAAATGTTTTTTATTTTAGGTATTTTTAAAAATAACAAACATTTTTACTCCTTTTTTATGTTTGTTGTTATGAGAGAGAGAGAGAGAGAGAGAGAGAGATTTTTTAATTAGAAAATGTTAAAATATATATATTTTTAATTTACTTTTTAAATATACATAATATCCATGAATATGTTATGCATCAACTATACATTTGTCAACAGTCTGGTCTGATATGCTGTACATTGTTATCAATACAATAGCAAAGAATTTAAATAGATCATAATGTATGTAGAATGGAATGAGCTAAATACTTGATTGCTAAATATGAATTGTGTTAGGCCATGTCTGTAATCCGCTTTGCATTATACCTTCCTACTGGTATTTGATAAACTCATGAATTAATTTATTTAAATCAGTGCAGCAAATCAAACACCACCACAAACACACTCGCAGAAGAGGAGAGAGGAGGATATTTATAATTTGTGAGTCTTTGTGCTTCAGGTTGTTTTCCTCTTTGCACATTGACCCTCACATTATGAGGTTAGAGTCTTTTCAGTTGCCTGAGGAGCCTGTTGGTGGACGGCCATTGATATATAAGTGGTCCTTATTCTTAACTTAAGATATTGCAATACAGCTTAACTTGTAAAAGCAGCAAAGCGTCACATATTACTCATTAGTTCATTTGTAAAACGGTTGTTGTTGGTTGCAAGACACATGGGTCTAGTGCCTGGAAATGGATGAGTGAAAATCAAAAGAGCCGGTGTTTGGGTAATCTGCCAGCGGTGAGATATTTTGGATACATCCCCTTTGTTTTTATTTATGCAAGTATCGGGTTAATCTTCTTTAGAAGATTCAACAAGCCACCCGACCTCTCCTTAAACAAAACAATCCAAAGGTGTTGACAGCTTAAATTCAGGCACAGGAGCAGGAGGGATGTGGACTCTGATGTTTGACTTGGCTATTTGGCTATTTTCTGCTTTGAGATCTGTTATCAGTCTTTAATGCCCCACTTAAAGTCTCCTCCTGGTTGAAAAAGTAAGGTGTGATACAGTTTTCTCTTGTATGGACACATGTTGAAGTGATTCATTTTACTGTATGTACTTGCTCAATGCATGAGAACTCTTATTTTAGGACACTGGTTTAAGTTAATAATCCTTCAAAACACTCTTTAAAAGCAGTCAAATAATAACAATAATCTTAAAAGGATCCTCTTGTTTACCATTTTAAAAAATTGAGATTTAAATTACAATTTTAATGTATGTCTTCTCTTACAGGGTATAACTTTTGAAGAGTTCAGGTCCTTCTTTCAGTTCCTCAACAACCTAGAGGATTTTACCATCGCCATGCAGATGTACAACTATGCAAATCGCCCAATTGGACAAGGTAAACAACTTGATATAATCCAATTGTTCCAGAAACTCTTTTTGGCAGCGGACTCAGCTCTTTATATCTGTTTTTCGGTCCACAGATGAGTTTGCCCGTGCAGTTTATGTGGCCACTGGCCTGAAGCTCACACGTCACCTCGTGAACACTGTTTTCAAGATCTTTGATGTGGATCATGATGACCAGCTCAGCTACAAGGAGTTCATTGGGATTATGAAGGACCGGCTGCACCGTGGCTCATGGGTAAATCATGGTTCTTGGATATTGTTCAAATGCAGTTTATCTACCATTTACAGCACTAAAGTCAGAGAGTGATGTACTACTGGTCAGAAGGTTTCTTGAGATTCATGTACAGGAAATCAGATGGCCTGAAAATTGACTTTTTGGTTGTGTTGGTGTTTTCATTATTTATACACTCATGTTGATCAAAATTAGTTTTTAACAACATGTATATGACAAATGAAGATGGCTGTTTCTTCTGTGCAACACAAAAGGAAATGTTTTGAAAAATGCCTCAGTGGTTTTGTATCCATACAATGGAAGTCAACGGGGATGAATGTTGTTTCGGTTACCAACATTCTTCAAAATATCTTCTTGTGTGTTTTTCTGAAGAAAGAAAGTCATACAGGTATTGGAATTGTGTGAGGGTGAATAAATGATGAAAGATCTTTCATTTTTGGGAGAACTTTTTAGTTAAACATTGCCATAAAATAGATGCAGCTTAGTTTAAACTCCAGATTAGTCACTGTCATTGTATAGCTGATATTATTAGTGATGATAACCGTTTTTATGCTTACACAAGTACTTCAACTAATCAACACGTCCTGTTTCTATTGATTGAGTCTTTGCTACCATCTAGTGGCCATTTAACCATCATTCACTATGCCAGTCTAATTGACTTGAATTGCATGAATTGCACTTATGAGTTCATTAAGATTTTTGTTGTTGTTGTTTTAAAGATATGCAATCAGTTTTTTTTAACTTTATATTACCATTCTGACCTCAGGGTTACAAAGGTGAAGAGAGGTTCACATCCTTTAAAGCTTGTATGAAGAAGGAACTCATTGGCAAATAGGTATGTTCAGAGTTGACTAACAAAAGAAATGTAGTAGTTATTGTGTTGTGTTTTCCAGTATTTGTGGTCTTGCTTCATCATATTGCTCTGGGGAGTTGTGAATTAATGATACTGAACCTCTGCGCTAGCACTGCTCAGCATTCAGACAAAGCTCTTTCTCTCGCATCAGATTACTCTGTAAAATTAATGTCTGCTATCACCAGATACAAGATACTAGCCGAACACAGTGTATAAGGACTTAACATAGTAATAGAATACAGTGCCCAACCCACAAGACATTACATCATAAAAATAGGGAACAATTGAACTTGCTGTGGGTGATTTATTCTGTGCTATGAGCAGAATGAAGTAAGAAGACGGCAAACATGCTGTATTGTTTTATATAGTACATTTTTTTATCAATTTAATATCAGTCCGAGTTAGTAATATATTAAGAATATCACTTAACAATTTTATTTGTAAATTTTCTTTTAATGATAATTTTTCCACTGTGTGTAATGATGTTTTGTTCTTGTGTATATTTTTGATTTCTATAGGTTAAAGTCCTTCTCAGTGTTTCTCTCTCTCTTACATCACACTAAGAAATCTCAAGCTGGATTAAAGTTCTCAGTGACTCAATGCCATTATCTACCAGACCTGTATCCAATTAGATTAACACGCCCTACCTCTGTGGCCTATAGATACAGCTTGGTCAATTGTCAGGCATTTTTAAACCTCTAAAGGGTATACAACTTTTATGAAATAGTTTTTTTAGTTAAAAAGATTTATTGAATTAATAAAGGTCTTACAAATACATATTTAAATATACATTTTAGGAAGAAATTATGCTGTTTTGATAATTTGTGATGAAGTCTCTCCATGAAATGTTACTTTATATTTAACTATTTTACTTTTTCAAGAACTGTTACTTGAGAATATGCCACATATTTTATAATATATTGTTACACTAAACATTATCTAAAATGTTAAATGTGTTAGTTAAATTTCTGATGTAGTACATAGTTATTTATTCTATTTATCTATATTTGTGTAAAGATAATGTTATCTTTGGATTTAATGAAAAAAACTAAGTCTGTATCTTTCCCTACTTTGCGGCTGTATTAGCCACGCCTTTGTTTCTCTAGGAATTATAAGCCAGATAATCTTCTCTTACAATGAGCACATTGCTAACATAGTTTCACTGAACAAGATCAGTTTCCACAGGGTCTGATAGTGCTGAATGCACAGAGCAATAATGATTCCTGCAGTAATCTCACAATGTGCTACGCATGCATCTCTTTTATGAGTTTCTTACTGTCATTGCTCAAAAGTACATCTTGCAAAGCCTAAACAACAAGTAAACAAAACAAACACTAATCATCAACAAGAACGATGTATTTTTTCTTGTCTATAGTTTATTGAGACTTATTTCATTAGCTACTCAATTTAATTATTAAAGCAATTAGGCTAAACATATTACAGAGTGTATTTTTAGAAATCATTGTCTGTGTCATTGTCTGTATAAAAAAAAAGTCTCTTATGCATTAGTGTTAAAGTTGTTTGGATGATTTATTTAAGTTCACAATCAAGTAAAATATTGTAGTGGCAATTGTTTGTGTCATTTTTTCCTTGTCCCCAGTTTACAGTGAATATTTAATTTTACAGCACATTTAATATTTTTATCTCATGGTGTATTTATCTGTAAGCACTGGGAAACACTTACAACTTCTCTGCTTAAAAAACTATTAGAAATTCTAATGATTTCCATTAAAAATCCCATTGTAAACAATTCCTTTACTGTATGTAGTAGTGTATTTAGGGTCTTATTCCAGTAGGATTTAATGGTGTTCTTCTATTGGTTCCCATCAACCAGATACACAACACATTACCAGTAGCTATGGACCATTATAGTTCCATTAAAACCAATACAATTCCCATTATAACCTTTCAATCCATTACAGTTTCTGTGATGGTTTTCAATGGGTAATTATTTTGTAAACATTGTTATTATACTAATGTAATTAGTGTGGTCAAAATGATATGTTAATTTGACCTATTACCCTGACCACAGGCTACAACCATTATTAAGATCACAAATGGCATGTTTAACTATAATAACATATAATGACAATATTTTTGTTTTAATTAGATATTCGTCTAAATACCTTGTATTATCTCTTAAACACACTTATTTTGCTTATGAATAAACACTGATGATAGAGCAATGTTAACAGACAATGTGCTGAATGGGATTTTGGTGTGATACACCTTCACCGCATCATGTCAAGTTTGTAGAAAGGGGCGGTCCCGTCGTGTTACAACACCGCACACAAGATCGACCTGAAGAGCCGGAGGATGAAGGAGCAGACAACAGCTGCTCACTGAAGATACAATGTTTTAGCACCAATAAGCTGTCGGCGAGGGTGAACTTGTCGTTTTTGGTCACTTTTGGTGTTCCGATAGAAAGATGGCGCCGTCGGGTTCGCGCAGCATTGGCTGCTGCTGCGACTGCTGGAGAGTTTTATACTGGATCCCAGTGCTGTTTATCTGTCTGATCGTGGCATGGTCTTACTACGCGTATGTTTTGCAGCTCTGCATAGGTAAGACTGCAAACAGCACTCTGAAAATGCAAGTTACTGTACACAGATCAAGTAAATAACACCTTACCTTGACCATGTGTTTTGCAAATGTCTGGGTCTGTTACTACAGCAATATCTCTGCTATTGATTGGGGTACGTTTGCTTATTAAGACTCAATTTATTAATAGAGTATATTTTATTAAAAAGAATAATAAGAAGAAGAAAGTGATGAATGTGTTGCATCTGACACACATTAACTTTTGTTAATATTTTGGTAAGCTCACTCGTTTATTTACTATATGTGTTTATAAGTGTGCAAAAAAAACCCTTTTACCATATTATATTGCATATGTATGCCCTAGTTACTAAAATAATAAATCTATATGCAATACTATGTACTAAAGCAAATATAAATCCAGCCCTCACACATTATATTAATAAAGTAAAAAAGCTTCTTTATGTACCGTATCATCTATGTGTGCAAAGGTTTGTATTCACTTAAACCTAAGAACATCTAACATTCACTCCTGTGATTGTATCTGCAATCATGTTCCCATAAAGTCTTGGATAAAGAGACTTTATTGTTCTTGTAAGTGGTGGGTGATCATGAGGATGCCCCATTTTTGTTTGGACTCCATTTATAGGATCAAGTGACATTCAAGTGTTTGTACATAAAACAGCTGCTTTGTGAGAACACACTCCCAATGGTAGTTTATGCTGAACCGCAGTCACTGGGTCTTTATAGTCACCCCCACCTCTGCTTTCTACTATAAACTGTCTGCAGATGAAAGCAGTTGGCTAAAGGATGAGCCAACGAAAACCTTTAACACTAACTGAATTTAAGCATCAGATGAAGGCTAATACATTTGCTTGGGTTTGAGTTTGGCTCACTGCATAAAGCATTTGAAAATGTCATGTCATCTAGTGTTAGATCTTTGCTGTTCTTGCATATCTGTAAGTTTTGTAGTTAGGCTAATGGGGGCTTACATCAATGATACAGCCTTTGCACAACCTGCGGTGTACAGCTGAGACAAAGGTTGTTACAAATGTTGTGTTTGCTGATCCTTACGTCTCGAAGCTAATCTCACTGCCGAGCTGTCAAACTCAACCTCACCAATCTGTGTCTGACCTATTTCTACTGTAAACTCATTTTCACTGCATGTCGAGTTTAGCAACACATATGATATTTCTTAGATAGCAGCAGTGCATTTAATAACATCAGAAAAAGAAGCAGCATAATTTCATATATTTACAGTTTTGATTATCTAAATGAAAGGGTTGATGATGATGATGATGGCAGACCTGTTATATAACGTGACTGTCAATTTTACAATGATTTTTATTATTTTCTGTTATATTTATTACAATTATTAGTATTAGCAGTGCAGAAATGACAAACTTCACCTTTAAAGAATGAGATGTGACATACATTCAGTTACAATGAGTGTATGTATGATATCTAGATATTAAAGTCTTTTCTATATGTTGCTGTGTGGTACTGGTATCTCAGACCCCGCCACCATGTATTTTATTTTTCGGTCGAGCACCAGTTGCAGAGATGCATGTACAGTGTAATGAATTTGGGCATGTGATCAAAAGTCTCCCTGCAGTGAGCTCCAGCAACAGCTATCAGAGCAAATGTGCTGAGAACCATCTGCTACTCACTGACCTTCTCACAAAAGCACAAGGAGTTATTGAACTACTGTTTATAAAATAATAGGCTGTGCACGTCCTACTTTCAGAATTCAAATCATCGAGCATGACCAATGTTTTTCTTTTTCCCCTGCAGAAACTATAGAGAACATGGGAGAGAGAAGTAAGCCGGCTTTTCCCCCCATAATGTTTTACATTGAATCCAATACAATTACCAATGTCCATATTTTAATAATGATTAAATTATCTAGTTTTTTACATTAATAGAAAGAAATCTCAGTGGTACATGAAGTTATGTCATTTAAAAGTGTTACATTATAATTTAAAAAGACATATTTTGTCAGAGATACTAAATTATGTTTCACTTTTATTACAGTAATTTACCTCCTGGTGTATCATGTGCTTTTCATCATGTTTGTGTGGTCATACTGGCAAACCATCTTTACAAAACCTAAGAACCCGCTCAAAGAAGTGAGTATAAATTATACTGTACTGTAGGGTGATTTATTCAGATTGTGTTATTCATAATTTGTCAAATGGTCAGTAAACACCAAAAACAACACCAAAATATTCTCTAAAAAAAGTCATTTTGTGTGTTATGACAGCGAATTTCAGCATGACTCAAAAGGTGTTTGCTCACAATGAATATGTTTTGTCACTTGGCAGTGTTTACTGTGTAATAATTGTAAAAATACAGTATAACACCCATTAGGGCAAGTTGTTGTTATGCTTGAAAAACAGCATGTTGGGTTGTAAATTGCATGTGATCCTCAGTGTAACTATAGCATCTCACCACAGGCGGTTATTTTTTCAAGCAGAGAAAATGGGAAACAAACTGTAATAGAGAAACCACATACGGCTCAGACTGGCAATCAGCCGGGCAGCTCTCAGATGTCTGACGCTGACAGCGTTCAGAACGTGTTGCGCGGGAGACGCTCATCACGCGAGAAACATCAAAATGTTTTTGTTTTTGTCTGTTCCTCTCAGTTCCACCTGTCACATCCTGACAAAGAACTATTGGAGCGTGAAGATCGCAGAGAATCTCAGCAGGAGATCCTGAGAAGAATCGCTAAGGATTTGCCCATTTATACACGCACAATGTCTGGAGGTGGGCACGTGTGAATGTTAGAGCAGGTCAATAAGGAACCACTGAGACAAGAATTAGGCTCAGTATAAATAATGGCCACAGACAATTACATTTGCTTTTCAATCTCTGTCAGTACTTAGTGAATGTTATCGATCTGTATTTTAACAAGCTGTCTCGATACAGCTGTCCGCTACTGTGATCACTGCCTGCTGCTGAAGCCTGATCGATGTCATCATTGCTCTGCCTGTAATAAGTATGACTTTGTCTCTGTTTTTAAGGCACAACACACATATATATTAGATTGTTCTGCTGTTACGTTTCAACAGCTCCTCTCTGCTGTCTTATAGATGCATTTTAAAGATGGATCACCATTGTCCCTGGTATGTACCAACTCAGATGCAAAGCAAAAATAAACAAAAATCTTTTTATAGGTTTGTCAAAGATTCTCGGGTTTAATAGACCAAGACAATCTTTCATTTTTACTTATGTTATAATTTGAGTATTTCAAGCTGTGCTTCAAATAAAATAATATTAATTTTGGGTCACTTAAAATGCTTTATTTGATTATGTTCATTAACATGATATGAACATTAACTGTTCTTCAAAAAAAAAAAACTCCATTAGGTTTGAAAGCAATCAAAAGTAATTTTAACAGTGAAGTCAGGTATAACTACTATAAATGTTTAACTATTGTGTAACACTGGTGAAAGTGTACACTGTGCAGTATATTGTACAATTGTATTAAAAACACAAATTATTGTCTAACATGTCCATTTTATTTCACAGGGTGAACAATTGTGTGGGCTTTTCCAACTACAAGTTCTTCATGCTGTTTCTGGCATATTCTCTGTTGTACTGCCTTTTCGTCACTGCCACTGACTTGCAGTATTTCATTCAGTTCTGGACTGTAAGTATGAATTATTAATTTCTCTGTCTTATATTAGGAAACAGAGATTATTTGATCGTGCAGATAGGCTGTCTGCAATAAACACCCAGACTTGTTTCTCATCAAAAGTTTTTTTTTGTAAGGTTGATGGTAAAACGCATGAGCGTCTAATGGAATATTTGGTAGGACATTGATGATCCTTGCGCATTATTTAACCCATATAATATATTCCTTTTAGATAGATTTATAGTTTGCCTTAGTCCTACATATACATGTTTAGAAATCCTTCTAGGGTTTTCTTCCAAAAGACTTATTTCTTTTTACAAGACCTGTGTTATTGTTATGTTTGTGGTGTATTAACAATGCCTCTCATGTGAATTCTCACAGAACGGCCTGCCTGACACTCAAGCCAAGTTCCACATTATGTTTCTGTTTTTTGCTGCCTCCACGTTCTCAGTGAGCCTGGCGTTTTTGTTTGCTTATCATTGCTGGCTTGTCTGCAAGAACCGGTCCACTTTGGGTGAGTGGGTTGTGCTTTAAATAGCCATTTGGACTTTATGAAATGGCATGGACTCATCTATACTGTTCTAAACAAATGATCACTTCCTGATGAAATCAGACTCATACATCCAGTGATTCAGAGATGGAGCAGGTGCTGTTTAGGGTTGTCTATAGTTTTGCTTCCTGCCCTTTGTGACAAATCCTCAAGGGAAGATGCAACTATGCCAACGTTCAGTCTTCTAGCAAAGCAAATGGAGTAATGATAAATGATTGTAAATGTAAACAATTCAGCTGAGCAGTTTCTATGCTAATATAAATACATTTCAGATTTGGACAATTTTGCCTTATTTTTTCTACAATAAAACAGTCTTTAGTACTATGATGAGTTGCAACTTAGTATCCATTGTAAAATACAAGTTATGATGTATCATTTAAGAACTGCTGGTGTATAATGTGCTGGTTCACATGTTAATTTAAACATCTGTCTTGTCAGAGGCTTTTCGAGCACCTGCATTCCAACATGGACCAGACAAGAATGGCTTTAGTTTAGGAATAAATAAGAACGTTCGCCAAGTGTTCGGAGATGAAAAGAAGTACTGGCTGCTACCTGTTTTTTCAAGGTAGAGTACTATTCACACTAAACATGTTTGTGACAATCTTTTGTAAATTTGTTTCACTTTGTGTATTGTGTATTTTTGCAGTCTGGGTGATGGCTGTTCCTTCCCCACTTGTCTGGTAAATCCAGACCCCGAGCAGCCATCCTTATCACCTGTACACAACTCTTCAAGTGCTGAAGAATATCATCAGTTTCCTCCCAAAACTTTGAGAGAGTCTCAGAACCAGCTGCTTAATAACGGACAGTCGGAGGACAGAGACAAGCGAGGTGAGAGGACAGCTATGATCAGATTTAAACCCACATTGGGTTCAGATCTGGCCATTATCTCCAGCACATTTTTCCTCCACGTTCCTGTCTAGTAATACCAGGCAAAAAGCTCATGTTATAAAAAACACACTTGGTATGCTCTGTGTTAAAGTTTAGCTAAGCTTTTAGGTTTTGGTTTTACTGTTGTCTGAATTCTCATCATAGGTACAAGCAACCCAGCCTTGACTATTGAGAAGGAAACTTAGGAACATTTGAATGCTGACCAGTTTCATGAAAAGGTTTGGTAGTTTACATTTACATTTTGGCATTTAGCAGATGCTTGTCTTCGAATCCAGGCTACTGCATAAGCGTGAAAGATATTTGCAGCTGTAAAACTTACAGCAAACTAATACAGTATGTTACCGTAAATATATTGTGTTACAAATAAATTATTTGTTTCTTAAAAGAATAAGCTAATTATTATCCCTAATGTTATCCCTAATTAATTTTCTGTTTCTGCAGTTTTGCGCAAGTGATGTCTGTTATCAGTAAAACAGTGATGATCCTTACTGTATGTGTTAGCTGCTCCTGAACAGACCACTGCCTATTCTCTACCTAATGAACTGTGAGCTTCAACAAGAGCCAACTGTGCAGGATTATGTTGCATACATGAAGAGCCAAGGAGTCTCGTCTTCCTCGCACACTGTTTGGCTGAGAGATCTTAAATATGTGCCTAAACATACCTGCAGCAGTGGCTGGACATATTACAGTTGTACTCACATGGTAAAATGTAAAAGTCTATATATGCCTCAAATATAGATTGCATAGTGTAGACGGTGCTACTGAAGGTGTCAGTTTTGTTAGTCTGGGAAACATTTATGCATGCCACAGTATGTGATGGTAGTTGTTTATAATGTTTGACATGTAAAAACTGAAAAGCCCAAGTGCTTATACATTGCACTACAACACAGTTTGACACTGTTTTAGTCCTTGCATTATTGTCTTTGATGAACATATATTTTTCATTTATACAATACAAATCTATTTTGTCATCCAGAGTTTTGCAAAACAGGTCACACAGTGATTGATGTAGCAAATATTTTAAGCCTTTTGCAATGCGAATGAGTTTCATTATAATAGTTTGAAATATGAAATTGTTAAGGAAGTGAATGTTACATATTTGGCAAATGTTTTTATCCAAATTAATTTAAGCATTTATGTCTTATCAGTATGTGTGTTTAATGGGTGTCAAACCCAAAGCTAATGCCAAGAATACAAGAATTGTATCAGTTGACTGTACAAGGATATTTAGACTAAAATTATTCAAGTTTTTACCTTATAAGCACAGAGAAGACAAAAATATGTAATCTGCACTTTGAACAATGCCTATAAAGCGATACAATATTTCAAACAAAACATTATTATATATTATTTATAACTTGCTTTAAATGTGCTATTGAAGCAGGTAGTTTTAGCTCATGTTTATATATGTTAATCATTTAACTGCAGTAGCAAAGTCAACAATTATTATTATTATACTAAATGTCAGCATATCAGATTACTTTTGAGCATTTTACACACAACCCTGTTTGCACAATAAATGCAAAACTCAAAGATGTGGGTTTTTTTATTGATCACATCAGATTTATCTAAGGGCTCTATTAACATATTTAATACTATAATATTTCTGATCTATATTTGATCCCAGTTACTGCATGTAATTGTATTTGAATGTACCAGCTTGTGTGATCTTCATTTTAACTACGGTGTGAACAAAACCTCAAAAATGCCAAAAGTTGTGCTGTGTTGTTGTCAATTTCATAGTTTGTATGGAAATGTTTCTGTTGCTTATTTTGCCATTTGGTTAACATACCACACCCAAACTGTGATGCAAGATTTCTACTTTTAGTCTCTAAACTAGACCAGCTGATTGTAGATGGTAGAAAATGTGTTTGTTGTCATTTAAGAGTGCATCAAATTTTGGTGGCTGTGTTTGCATTGGTAGCTTTATCTGTTTTTATGTATCAAGTCTTAACTGTACAATTTTACTATGAGCTTGGATGGATTTTATTAGTCTGCGAGAGAAATAAACTTTTATTTTAATAAATGCCACAGGACTGTTTTGGTATATATTTTTTTAAGTGACTAACTGATTACTAGCATAAGGCATAGTTTCTTTTAGGACCGGTTTAAGTCTAAACAGATAATTGGATATGTTATAAAAAATAAAAGGCATTTATTTCCAAATGCTCCAAAAACAGTCACTCTTAATATTGCATAATACCAACTGTACACATTAAGATTAGGCAAGAGGTTAAGAGCTACCATGATTATCTTTCACCGAATGCTGTGTTCATGCGATTCAAATATCTATAAAAGCTCAGTTAGTTAACACAGCATTTATTCAAAATGTCTTTCAGTACATGCAGCAGACCTAGGCAACACAGAATTGTAAAGCAATACATTACAAAAAAACAGAAAAGAAAAGGAGAAAAACCCAAACAGCACAAAAAGTGCACCATTCAAAAACCAGCACTACAAGTAAAACTACTTCCACTGATACTGAGTACTCGAGTTGGCTAAGATTTATTAAGAGGCATTATTTCTTAAATGAATAAAAGGCTTTGATCTTTTTTCATACTAAAATACTACAAAACCTTTAAATCTCTTAAAAAGGAAAATGGAAAGACAATCTTTATCCAGAAGTATGAGGTGACCTCAGTTCACTTAAATAGTGGCAGTTACATCATCACTCTTAATTTACTTGTGTGGTAAAATCTGTGCTAACCCAACATAAAGGGTAAAATCAGTGTGAGGCTTCACTTTACAATCAAGTGCCTGTTTTTACCTATGTGTCTGTGAGATCCTTCATCTGTCTTACTCTATTGCAAACTGTGAGAAAAAGTAGCACTACTCTGATCAGGGAATGACAGTTCTTGTAGACGACCGGTGTACTTGGATTTGAGAATGAACTACGCAACAATACACGAGAAAAGCAAATGTAATAAATTAATGATAAAAAAGAACGTAAAATGTAGCTTAATATTAAGGCGGAGCTGTGGAGGGAAACTAGAACACCAAATGGTTCCTCTTTAACCATAAAAGATGAACGTTGTGTGAAAAAATGTAAACCAGAGAAGGCAACAAAGGGAAAAGATGGGAGCTTTAAAGTGCAAATTCCTATCAATTATCTCATGAAAAAACAAACAAATAAAAACCCATGTTTTAAGCCCTGTATATGAGGTTCTTTATGGTGAGGGATTCTTGTTGTGTCATGACTGCTGCTTGTTGGCCTCCTCCTCATAGGCATTTCCAGTGCCATTCTGGACATAGGATGAGCCTGAACCCAGTCCATACAAGTGACCACAATACTTAGCATCATCGATGTGATCTTCAAAAAACATCTGCAATAGGAGGAAGACATGACACAACATAAAGAAGAGACTTAAATCACTGTATTTAAAGTCATAGTGTAAGTTTCTTTGTGTATTAAATTATATGTAATCCAATGCTTTTCCAGCCTCTTTTGATATGAGCAGGCTAGTTTCCCATTTTAATCAATGCTTAAATGACAATATATGTAAAACGGAAAAAAATCTTAGTGTTCATACCGTAAAGCGGTAATATTTGTATTACCTAATATTTGTAAGTCGCTTTGGATAAAAATGCCTAAATGTAAATGTAAAGCAAACAAAGATCAAAGTACCTCTCTCATCTTGAAGAAAGCCATTCCTGTGAGTAATGAGTCAGATCCTGCTTGATGCTGAGGTCCGATTCTCTCCAGCTCAAGCTGTTCTGCCACCTCCTGCAGACCGCCCTGCACACAACATAATGCAAATCAGACACTGATCAAATAAACAAACCATTGGTATTCTTCACATGCGGTATATTAAGACAACACCCTCAAGCACATTTCATAAATGAGTCAAAAAAAATAAATCAAACAGTAAAATACCTTTAGGTTTTTACAGCTCTTCATGAGGTATTTCACATCATAAATGATGGGAAAAAATAACCGTAGAATCTCAAAGAAGTCGACCTCTTCCTCTGGCAACTTCGAATTGGACAAAATTTTAATCAGGTACCCAAAGTCATAGCCACTGTTTGGAAGAGAGACAAAATGAGCTTTAAAACAGAATCAGGTGGTTCTGTTAACCACAGTTTTCAATAGATTCAATACTTCAAAGGAAAGTTATAGCTTGAAGCTTCACTAACTAAACACTTAATTCATTTGGAGTGGATATTTAGGGAATTATAGGGGTTTGGTTCAGTTAAGTATGCATTAATCCCCGTATTTAATTCAGCATGTATATGTAACAGTGTATACTATAAAATTACCTATGGAATGAGAGCCACTTGACCCCATCACAAAGCACCACACCTGAGGTCATAAGTAGCTCTGCAAAATACAGCGTCTCAATACCCTCCTCCTCATGCTTCTTAAACTGGATACCTGATGAAGTAAGAAGCTCAATAGAATCCTGTGCATACATGTCTTCCCTGCAAAAGACAGTATTGCTGGTGTAATGTCTAGTTTTCATAAAGAATCATATTGATTTTATGGATACACCTGAAGACAAGAAAAATACCTACATTAACAAAGCACACATATTAAAGTGGTTCATTAAAGTATAACACATATTAAAGGGGTTTATTTACAAACTGTGATGCTTACGTGAGGTTAAATTTAAAGTTAAACTGCCACGTTGATGTCCCTGGCGGGTATTCGCCCTGTTCGTTCATAAACGTAAGGCCAAGCTGGATGATCTTTAACAGGTCAACATTACACCGCAGCAGCTGGTACTGGTAATCGGCATTGCTTCTAAACTCTCCGATCGGTCTGGCTACTACACCCGGAAACTCTGTGTCCTACGAACACAGAAAAACATCTATTGTTGTATGAGTTTTCCACAACACATGAAGACCTGGAGCTTCATACTCACCATTGCAATGTAGCTGTACTTTCGGATCACCTGTCGGATCCTCTTGAGCTCCTCGTCCAGGTTGCTGGCCCAAACCTCACATATTCTTTGGCTATGATCCACAGTGGCTGCGGGCATAGTTCCACTCTCAGGTGCACGGCATCAAAACCACAAAAACACTCCCCAGGGGATATTTTCATGAAATAATTGTCGCTTGCTCCCTCTTTTTGCCTGCAATAACAAATACAATCACACAATCAAGAAGCAGCTGATTTCAACTAAATGAAATCACTTTCATTGTCAATTTACAAAACAGAATGTAATGATGAATAAACAAAACACCGTAGATATGTATAATATAGAGAATATAGAGTATAGACAACACACAAATACACATGATATACATGTAATACACAGATAAACGAAATACTTGAGACAGACCAAATGAATCATTTAAAGTGAGGATACTTTGTGTCTATAATACACCATTTACCACCATAAGAAGCTTTCGTGTCTATTAAAAAACAACTGTTGTTAACTTTCACATACAAACATACAGTTTACATTCTTCTTCTTTACAGGTGCAGTCTCTGGCCATGCTCAGTGAATAATTGTATATCTTTTGCCATGATCTAGCTGATTCACTGAACTACATCATGAGCTGAGTTTAGTGACGAAACTAGAGGTTAGATGACTATATCCTGGTCATTACAAACATCACAAGGTGGATCATTAGCAACTGAACTTGTATTTCTTGAACTACACATTAGTACACATAGTAAACATGTTTACTAATCTACTATTCTTGGTTCACGGCAGCATTAAAAGGACACTGAGTCAGACTTACTCAGCCCACACACAAACACAAACTGCACGACAATCCAACAGTGATGAAACATTACAACAAGTGCCAGATGAGACAAAATGGTCGCGAGCTAACTGGACTTCAATGTGGCAACAAAGTAAATAGTTGGATGACTAATCACGTGCCTAAAATGCCTTTGAATGTAAAATAAGTTTATACCCTATTATCTGTTATTTCTCTTGTTGCTTTAGGTTCTTAAATGTACAAATAATTTATTCTAAGTTATGACAGGTCAACAGCAGCTAGCAAAACATCTGCTTAACAACTCAACAATCCCGAACACGTGGAAAAATTGTGTCTGTAGTCATCTTTCTGAAGTTTGTGTAATTAACCTCTCTTGTAACGTGTGAATGATGTTGTAAGGAGTGATGTTTGATGACGGGGTGAGTGTTTATTTGTGTAAGTGGCTACGTGTTAGCAGTTAGCCTAGCCACAAAAGTTTGTCCTGTTATCGTGATCAAAGTTCACTTTTCATGTCAGGACTTACCTTTCCTCAAACAAGGTAGTTAAACTTAAAGCGTATACTGCTTCTGTAATACACAATCACCTTGTTTAGAAAGGACTGAGACCTTGCTCTTTACTTTTATACAGTTTTATTGGGCTAACAGTGATATCAACAACTAGCTGCCGCTGTGGTTTCAAATTCGTTCCCCCTAGGACCCCGACTGGTAGCTTGTTTAACTGCCTCATCCAAAAGTTGTTATCGCGATAAGCTCCTGTTAGCTTGTATGTACATTAAATTCCAATGGCACCTCACCCTAATTCTGAGACAAAATATGTTAAAGGGGAAATTGATATTCTCAAACACAGTTTGTTCTAATAAATATATAAGGAATGATTTTTGTTCGTTAGAAAAAGAGACTATTGCCCATCTGTTCTGTACATGCATATATACTTTTTGGGTTAATATGGAAAATGTTTTTAGGAGGAAAACAGATATTATTTGTAAGTGAAATAAAAAAGTATTTGATATCTGTGTATATTATTCCAGTAAAAATAATAACAAAATTTAAATTATTTAAATTATTTTGTACAACTTTTTATTATTTTGAGTAAACAACATATACATAAGAAGAAGTAGGCAGGATCCAAGCCAAGTTTTTATTATTTCCTTCAAGAGACTAAGGACTACTGCACCATTAAAAATGTAGTTAATAAGAAAGCAAAGAAGAATTATAATATTTTTTTATGAATACTCAAATTTTGACTAAGAAATGTTAGACCCTCTGGATTCTGTTGTTGTGTATTTCAATATGTATATTGTTTAAAGTGTTCTGCATAATATATATTGTGATAAATTTATATTTGACTATATAAAAGCAATTAAAAAACTGTCACCAAAAATATATACATTAATATTATTTGCTAAAAAAATGGGGTCTACCCAAAGAGGGAGTCAGTAAATGTACAAACAGTAAATGTATATTTTTGTTACTACCTAACTGATCCTATTAATTTGCTACAACTGGTTTCGGACAGGCATCGCGACGGACTCCTATGTTGGGGTCCTACGGGGGGAACAAATTTCTCAAGCAAATTTCCCACGATCTCTGCGCAGCTTTGTCACATGTGTACACTTATTATGCATTGTATAAAACTAGACGTGTGTGTTTGGTTAGAATATATGTATTGTATGGGCATTTACCACGTAAATCAGCTCAATTCATTGATCACTTCAATTCATTTTCTACCCTGAAGAGGTCACCATCGCAGCGCGTGCGGGCGCGCCGCGGGTTAAAGCACATCGTATCTTCTTCCAAACACATCTAAAAATTATACAAATATATTTACACATTACACATAAAACTTCCAAATTAAAAGAATACGGAAATTTAATAGATGATCTTGGATTTAAAGCATGTTTATCAACTGGAGGTCGGAAACGCGGAGAATTAACAAGAATGGGAAAGTCAAATGAGAAGAAGAAAGCAGTGGCGGGTAAGCACAGATGTGTTGTGAATGGACCAGAGTGGGGAGATTCTGATATAATAAATAGTGATGATAGTATGGAAACAAGTCAAGGAAGCGGAAGAATGAGGGAGAAAAGAGAAAATAATTTTGAAGAGGTTAGAGCAAAAAAACAAAACAGGCGTAATCGCAGTTTTGAAAGAGGAGTGGAAGAGAATGATCAAGATGGTTTGATATTTAAAATGGTATTGAGGTTCATCAATGGCGTCCAGTGAAGGGAATTTCATCAATGAGTCCAGTGAAATTAACAACTATTTTGCGATGTAAATATGGCAAAGGTTTTGAGAGATGGAAAACTATTGATAGTTTGTAGAAATGAAGAACAGAGGGAGAGGGCTGGCAGAATGAAGGAAATATGACCATTCAAGGTAATAAGTACAAGTCGTGTTGAAAGGGAAAATAAGTGGAGTAAAGGAGTGATTTGGGGAGTACCAGTAGGAGTATGTAGGAGTATGTTATGTAGATAACATAAAAATTTGATTTTAGTGAAGTTTTGTAAAATATATTAGTATGTGAATTATACACAATAAGTGTAAAATTATATATACATAATTATACACAGGGTGCGGTTGTAGCCTAGTGAGAGTTGGACTTTGGACGGTTTGATTCCCAATACCAGCAGGAAACGACTGAGTTGCCCTTGAGTAAGACACCCAATTGCTTGTGTGACACTGATCACTTGTAAGTTGCTTTGGATGAAAGCGTCTGCTAAATGAATAAATATAAATGTACAAACTGTAATGTAACTGTTCTTTTTTTGCACACACTTTTATTTGTCTTGTGTGTTGTCTTGTCGTTTTTCTTATTAATCTTATTGAAAGAGTAGAATGTTTAGTTTTGAAATTGTTTTAGTTCTGTGTCAAATCTGTGTTAGTTGTGACATATAAATGTAAGATACAGGTTGCAAAATGTGATCTCTGTGACACTCATCTCTGAGAAACAAGGGTTAGAGGGAGCTCAAATTTCTGAAATATTAAATAGAAATAGATACTTCTATTTTCACAGGTGTCAGCAACTAAATTAACTTTAATGCAAAAAAACACTTTAATATATAATAAATAAAGTAATTATGTATAAATATATCATATTAAAAATGCATAAAAAATAATAAAAAAATCAGCAGTCAGCACTTTTTATATACCGCATTCTATACAAATGATACACTTAACATTTAAAGCTACAGACTGCAAAAATAAAAATATAAAATGATCAAATGAAACCAAGTGCATTATTTGATTGGAATGTGTGCAGTTTGAAGTGCATGTCTGTGTATCTTACAGCAGCATAGATTTAAATGCCAACAACATCAAACTTGATCCTAGAGAGATGATTGTGGCAGAGTTAGTGGTTGTAGTCATTGGTCTGAATGTGGTTAAAGGGTAACTTATATTAAAGGGACATTTCCCTTTGTTTCCTGCCTTGTCGATCACAGTAATCTCAATGTTCATGAGGCAGCAGGACCCGCTGTATGAAACAAGGGTTGCGTTGTATCCGTTTTCATCTATAGTTATATTAATTGTAATATTAACGTCACCAGAGCCAGTGGTAGTAAATGAGGGGTGATCGATTCCTGAACCTTCACCATCTGACATTATATAACTCACTTGCCAAGCTGCATTTCCACAAGATAAAGGACAATACAAACTCCCATTTAACAGATGGCACACTGGTGGAGTAATGTCAAAGACCTGTGATAACAGAAAACATCAAATAAACGGATGCCAATACAATTATTTGTTTTAGTTCATTCTGGTTAACTAATTAATAATGTTAACAGGTACAACTTTTGATTTAAAAAATGTATTAGAAAAAACTTAAATTAACATGAACTAAGATTTTTCATTGCTAGTTCATGGTAACTAATCCACTAACAAATGTTAATAATTACAACCTTACTCTAACAGGCAATTGTTTTATTTAATAAACTTCAATAATGAAGTATGAGAAAGTGTGGACAAATCTAGCCGTTTAAAAAAGGTATTTGGATTAGAGAGACTTAAGGCCTACTTAACATTATAATTGCCGTACTATACATTAGTACAGAGAAATATAATACTTACATGCTGAAAAGTATCTTGTCTCTCTCTCTGTGTATTGCCAGCAATTTCAGCTACACCAGTAGACAGAAAAGTCTGTGAGCATCCAATGAGTATGCAGATGAGTACCAGTGGCATTCCATCATGGATCATTTCTGTTCAACTGGGAAGAGATTTCAAACAAGATTGATCAGATGGTAGTAATAATACGGATAGGACAACTTTAGCTTTACTGTTCATACTTTGACTGTGTGGACAGTCTGTTTTATACTCTTGAGGTCGCCCTTTAATCTTTTTTCCTCTTGCAACACTCGCGAAATCATTTCGTCAATGTCTTTCATAACATGTACAGTACAGAATTACGTCATATATAAATAACTGACAATTAAAGGCTTTTTATACTTACTCTGCGAACGCAAACACAATAGTTTTTTTTCAGTTTGTCTAAATAGCTATAGAGGTGTTTTTCTTCTCTGACTTTGATATTTCTCATGTTGTGCACTTTCTTGAATATTTGACAAGAGAAACGTGGCTGGTCAAACTACACTTCCTATATTATTACAACATAAGAGTAGGTATTTTGTTACTCTGAAATAACTAACAAGTAATAAATATTTGAAGAGGTATTAAAAGAGGTTATTAAAAGAGGTATTTGGCGTATGTCCAAAATTGTATAACTTATTGGTTTGTATTTTTTCCATAGACCAGTATATGTGAAAATAACTACTGTATAGCACACAACTTAAACACTTGCCACAATGTATAAGAGACAGTCTACACTGTTCACACTACCTTAACATAACATACAATATGTACATACAGCAGCTTATAAAATCATATTCATTTGTAAGTGGCTTTCGTTACATGAATTAATGTAAATGCAATTCAAATGTACACAAATGTGTTTCGTTATCAGGCTAAGAAGAAAGAGGCACTATAAACACTCAGAATTGGTCTGATTTCTTTTCAATAGTGGCCCTGGGACATTCAAGAGGAAAGATTTCAAAAATCTCATCGTACCAGTGATTCTCTGTTGGGGTTTTGTTACCAACTCAAACATTAAGCATACATAAAATACTCATTTTTGCTATTTTTTAATTTCATTTAGCGTTTAGTGTTTAATTTTGTTAATTAATATTTATGACTAAAAGAAGAATTGCAGTACTGAAATGAAGATTCAAATCAATAAATCAAAAAGATGTATGTCTGATCATTTTTGCTTACCGTCAGATGAAACCAAAAGTACAAAATACGTTCCTTACTTAGGGCTTATTCGTTTAGTGAGTGAAATGAGACCTGTACAGTATATATGTACAAAACAAGCACACCCTCTCACACAAATGATTACGTCATTATAGCAAAGCCTATTTGAAGAAGAACTTGCGCAATAGGTAACAGGTGGTGTCCTTTCCTGTGATACTTTTTAAGGGTATAGTAAGGGTGTAGTTTTACTGCCTTAAATAAAGACAGGAAAGTGTAGTGTAAATCTTTGTATTTATTTTGTATGTATCTGTTTTTCTTAATTGTCCTTCATGGACAGTGGTTTTCAATGTAAGCAGCATAGAGGCCTAATAATCCTTCTGCAAATTTTCAGTCTTTAAAATCTTGCATACTGTCATACTTTGTAAATATTTATTTTATGTCCGATGATTTTCAGACCAAGCGTAACAAAATTGACAGAAAGACTATGTTGTAAAATCGTTTTATCTAATAATGATTTACCCCTTTTATTGTTTTATTTTGGGAGTTTTCCTTCTTAGTTTCCTTATAGTTGTAGCCCTTGCATTTCTGTTTTCCAACACATGCCAGTGAGGTTTATTGGTTTATTGGCTCATTATCAATGAAACCTTAACAGTTATTTTCATAAGAGCACAGAGGAATTACAGTTAAACAGCATAACCAAATCTTACAATCTTGGGACAAAAGTGTCAAAAGTCAATTTAGAGAACAGCTGTTGGAACAAAACAGCTAAGTTTGTTTAATTGTTTGGCTTGTCTTCATATCTTGTAAGAGCAACGAAATGTCTTGATCTTTAAAACAACAATCAACTATCCAAGAACTGAATAACTCCAAATCTTTAGCCTTCACTTGAACAGTATTTGTATTGCAATACTGGAACGCAAGTGACTTTTCCACTAGGGGGCGATAAAAGACAAAACAAGGCAAGTGCTTTTTAATAATCTGCTGCACATAGTGGCAGATTTATTAACAAACATTCATCATAAATTCCTTAAATTCTACAAACTATGCTGAATACAATAAGGTGTTTTTGTAACATAGGTGTGGTGCTATGCTACTGAATAGGCCTATATTTCTGAATAATGTAGGGTATCCATTTTTATTGTTGCACACTTGGCATCGTTTGGGCACAAAAGGTGTGAATGCACATAGAGAAGGGCTCAAACCTTTTAATGTACTGTAACTGTTACTGCTTTAATGCTTAAAATGGGAACTGTGGTTTTAATGGAAATTAAATGGAAAGTCTCTGTGGGTCTCTATATTTGTAATGTTTGGGGGTTTATTTGGTGGATGGGAATAAAAAAACATTAAATCCTGGAAAATGCCCCGAAACACACTTCATAAAAGAATATTTGTATTTGTATGGTGAAATTTTTCATTTTTTCACCAGGGATTACAAGTCTTTCTCATTCTCATTGCTATTTCTGTCCACCTGCGTTTTCTCCTACAATTAGTAGACAGCAATTAGTCGTTACCAATCCTACAGTTTTATGTTTCGGTTTTGTTGTCAGCCTTTACTCCACCTTGACCCTTAATTTATTCTGAGTTCACCAGAATAAACCCCTTTTTATCTCCTCTTTCATTCCCTGTTACCGAGACTGTAGCTCTTTATCATTTATACATTGAGTGAAAGAGTTGGAAGGAGAGGATTGGATGCTGTAAACTTTAACTCTGATTAAATATGCATTTCAATGCAGCAAGCAAATCTAGGAAGAATAAATAAAGTGAAGCTGCCATAGAATATAGCATATCATAAACTCTGATTATCTTTCTATAGTCAATGTGCTTGCCAGATTAAGTTCCTGTATAAAGATAAATAACTGCTAATGCTTCGTATAATAACCACTATAAATAAATACATTTTTTCTTGGAAAAAGAATTGAGTTCTTTCGATGTGTCATCTAAAGGAACCCTTGTGTGTTTTTGTAACACTTTATTTTTATAATCCACTAACAATAACTAATTCTGTGTGCATATATTGTGTGTATGAGATTTTATATAAATCATTTGTTGTTTTGTACTAAAAAGCAACCCCTAATCTACATCAGAACACAGCCTTCAGCTGGTCGACAGAGATGGTGAAGGAAAGATAAGGAGACAGAATTATCGGATGTATAGAGTGTCACCTGAATGTAAGAAGGCCAGACATGCTATCCTTCAGTCCGTCTTTACCCTACTTTACCAAACACTCTCTCTCTCTCTCTCTGTGTTTGGTAAGAGAGAAGCAGAGACAAATGAGAAGAA
This sequence comes from Beaufortia kweichowensis, assembly GCA_019155185.1. Classification (NCBI taxonomy): domain Eukaryota; kingdom Metazoa; phylum Chordata; class Actinopteri; order Cypriniformes; family Gastromyzontidae; genus Beaufortia; species Beaufortia kweichowensis. Next base: position 7,721,768 of record CM032803.1, on the reverse strand, counting down.
CTTTGAGCTTCTACTGGAAGATTGTGAGGACACCAAGCCAAGTATATAGAATAAAAAATATTTTTTGGAAAAGGATGTTGATGTACTGCTGAGAAACGTTTAACCTTTCCGTAAGTGACAGAACAGATAGCAAAACATATTTCTTAAAATACACAAGAGAGTAACGATTGTATTTGCATTGAGGAAACTTCAGATAGGCCCTTACTGGGAGGAGTAAAACAGGTGTTGTCTTACTGTGTGTGAGTGAGAAAAAGAAGAGGAAGAGAAAGAGAGAGCGTCCTATTGTTGCAGCGATGTTCATGATTATTCGAGAAGGATCAGCAGGCGGGGCAGTTACCACCGGAATGACCGCTCCACAAGAGAGAACCGCAAAACAGGTATAAATTGTGCCCTTATGTGTCTATGATTGTATGTATAATTTCTAGTGATACGGCTGATGTTTATTCTTATGCTCAGCTCACTAAAAAAATGTTTCTGCCTTCCTGTACTGTAGCTCAGTTTGTAGAATGTGATGTTAATGCCAAGATCCTAGGTTTGATTCCCTTCAAATGCTCAAACTGAACATGGAAATGACACACTTAACCCTTTAGATTAGATTGACACACTTTGTGTTTTTCATACAGCATTGTTTATATCGTCTACATCACAGTAAAAGCTTGACAAAATGTGATACAGTCAAATTTGTCTGGTTTAATGGATTACAAATGTTGGCTCCTCTCTGTTCAGTCTTTGTTCTACAGTAGCTTATGTAATGTTAGTTTCTTATGTTTTCAAAATCCAATTAAATGTCTGCTTGACTTCCATGATGGAACTTGTGATTTCAATTCTGGTTATGTTTAGTTTATGTTTAATATGTTTAATAGTCATTCTACTTTGATTTGGCAATGCATCTCTAACCTCCATGTTCAATCTGACAGGTACAGGCCGCAATTAAGAAAAAAGTGGAAAAACAGAAGAAACAAGTTGAAATGGGTGTGGTGGAGGCATTCAGCAGTAATACAAGACCTAAAGTCAGACAGAAAAGGAATAAACCCAATCAGGCTTCCAACAGAGCTAATGATGGTGAGGAAGAAGATGAAGAAGAGCCTGTCGAGACTGGGGAACCAAAGCAGAAAGAAGAAATTGACCTTGAACCTATTGTTCAGTCCGTTTTTGGCCAAGTAAGACCACATTATGCACACATATGCAGGCCATCCTTTAAACTTTATTGTCTTCATCTACTATCTGTTCTACTTCACATTCGATTTTGTGTTGCTCTGACTTTAAAATACATTTTATAAAACAATTCTGTGCGAAAGCATTTAACGGGAAAGGGCTAAACTATGAACTTCATTAGTAGGTAAGTACTTAGATGCTTGCCAGACACAAAATGACAGGTTAAGGATCTCTTTTAACAGGCCTGTCTATCTCCTCATGATTCAGCTTCAGATGACCCTGATCTAGCATTGTGGTGTTGCATTCCTACATGGGGATAATCTTGCTCCAGTGGTAATCAGTTGATATTGAGCTTGGATCACCAAGATCACCAAGCACGCTGGAAACCTAATCTTACCCACTCACCTTTCTGGAAGAGGGATCATTGTTTGTTATTTTCATCATTATTTAATTGGCTTGGAGGTGTGGATAGCTGCACATTACTTTAGAGTCATTTATTTAGGAGTCGTTTCTTAAACTTTGAATTACCATCTTTTCTTTAAAAGGCATTCAATTAAGCATTCTTCGTTTTTTAAACACTTGTTGGTTCATACATAGTGATTGTCATTAGAGTATCTATTGAAACTTTATCCATTACTTTAAGTCACCTGAGAATGTCATTTGTTAGATAAAAAGTTTAACTCACAGCCCAGGTTGACTAGTGTGACATTTAATTATCTTGATTATCTGTAAATAAATTAAGCAAAAGACTTAAACTAGATGTTCTCTGCTTACATAAGACAGTAAACAAAAGAGCTTTATTTCTTAAACATTTTTAATGAAAAACTAAATCTATCAATCCCATTACACATATTGCATGCTTCTTCACAGATCTCAGGCTAAAATTACATTTAATTTTAGTATTTTCCTCCTTGTCATGTCTCTTGTGCTACACACGCAGGTATTTCTAATATGGTAAATACACATGCACAACACATACTTTTGAAACACGGAAATATTTGAACATACAGTAATATGTGTGTGTGGATTAGAATAGATTATAATTCAAACATGATTGGTACACATGATTGGTACACAGAGAAATGCTGCTGGGTTTTACTAAAATATGTGGATTAATATGTGGAGTTCTCAGTTTATCTGGCCAGAGGTGTGTTTTTGATCAGATTGGGGTTATGCCATGTATATACACACCACTGACACTAATGACAATTCATTTTCTTTTGGCCAAAACAGTGTCTAGATAGAGCACAAAAAAATATTTTTTTACACAATTATTAGTAGATTTTAGAAATTTCAAAACATTTATGGTTATCCGACTGAGGCAATAATCTTAAAATGACAAATATTCTGCAAATTATTTGATACTCCTTTGGTCAGTTCACTTCTCCTCTGTTCCTCAAATCTCTTTGCATTTCTCTTATCCTCCATCTACATCATCCCGTGTCTTTAATCTGAGATAGGGGATTAAAAAAGCTTCTAGTTTTCTCGTCTAATTCTCATCCCCCCTTAACTCCCCCTCCCAGTCTTTATTTCTTTCAGCTGACACACTAAATCATTTGCACAGGACTGCAATCTGAGGAGAGCGAGAGTTAAAGAAGAGAGGAACATAATAAATAAATAAAAATGGCTAGATTAGAGAAAACATTTGTTCTGTAAAACGCTAAAGCTGAAGATGTTAGATTTGTTTTTGAGAGTTCACAAATAGGGTCCTGCAAAGGATTGAATCTACATTTGTTATGTTGGTGGATTTTACATAGTTGTATAGTAAAAAATGTCTTGATGTTCTGAATATGGAAGCAGGTGAGTGTCATATTCTAAGTTCAGGTCTGGAAATTAAGAATATAAAAAAGGAGGGAGTCAGAGGAACGGTTTGAAGCATCATCTGTTCACTGAATACTACAGTAAACCATGGGAAACTGTACCAAACCAATCATGAAAAACAAAATGAAGAAGGTAAGACAGAGATGTTTAAAATGTTATTTTAAATCAGTCTTCAACTTCAAACAAGTAAGTTGTGTGAAGAAGGTGGAGATACATAATATTTACCAAAAGTTTTTCATAGTAATCTAGATGGTTATATATCATGGTTCAATAGTTTGAGGACATGTCAAGCAAATTGACTCAACTTTGCTTAATTAGATTATGTCTCAAATAAAATTTGGCCCCACCCTAAGGGTGTGACTGTGGCACCAGGGCCCCGCCCACCAGAAGAAACAGATGGAGAAAAAGAAGTAACATCTGAGTTTAAGGAGCCTCTGAATGCGCTAGTCCAAAACTGCACAATGCTGCATAACATCGTTGGACCAGCCTGCATCTTTCTAAGACAGGGCTTCGCAAAGTCACAGCTCGTATGTAAAAACTTAAACAAAGATGTCTCAGCATCTACATTTTCCATTTGCATTAATATAAAACGTCACATTATGTGAACCCTTTTCAGCAGTGTTCTCATCATCTGCTACATTTCAATTTATTAGGATGATATGAATGATAAAACAGATTTTTCAATGTAATGAAGTGTGGAAAGTATGATACTAGATGTGTGGTATCTCTAATCCATTAGAGTAGTCGTGTATGTGCACATGGTTAATATGTAGTGTTGGGTATTATAGATAAAGCTGTGAATAGAAAAGAAGAATCAGCTGTGGGATTTTCTCATTTGGCACTCTAACCTCATTCACTCTCTGGTTAATGTTTTGTGTCTCTCTCCTCAAGTTAAACCTTTCAAATCTCCTTAACCATATCTGTTGCCAGGCAACTTTACTTTGTAATCCACTATGTCACCGCATTATTATACAATGGTACCAACCTTCTACAGTCTTTACTTTCATAAGCATTCATTTTTGTCCTAGTTTTTCATTTCAGCATACTTACCCATGTGTACTCTGTGATTTAAAGAAAAAGTGAAAGACTGAGTTGAATGAGTCGAGTGATGAATGCATCATGTTTAATCTTTTCATTTAATATTTTTGATCAAACAGGACAGAGAACTGCGTCCAGAAGAATTAGAAGGTATTTACAGAAATCACACACCTCTCCCAAAAATGTTTTTCAATGTATTAACAATTTCTCTCATGTGTTTATATAGAACTAAGAGAAGCTTTTAAAGAGTTTGATAAGAACAAAGGATACATTAACTGCAGAGATCTGGGCGAATGCATGAGAACTATGGGATACATGCCGACAGAGATGGAACTTATTGAGCTGAGTCAACAAATCGGTGAGTGACATTTTTTTGGACAACTGTGCTTCTATTTAAATATTATTGTTGAATTCAAAAGTGATGAAAATAAGTAATTTGGAAAATTCTTGATTATCGAACAAAAAAACTGGAGAAAACAAGACTTAAAGTTTAAAGGAAAGATGAAATATTCTGCACTGTTTCCAGCTCTTTTCATGTAATTTAAGCAAATATGTGATTTTTTTTAACCTTTGTATCATGATGGAATGGAACATGTTGGATACATGCTAGTTTAAATGCATGTTGTCAGTAAAGTTAAAAGAGGACATACAGTGCCAGATAATAAGATGTCCTGAAATGATTGAAATAATTTTTCAGTGCAACTTTGTGACAAATTAATTGTCATTATTAAATAATGTAATAAGCAATTTTGTAATAAATAAAAATACAAGATGCACCACATGATATAAGAACGCCTGTGTTTGACCTTTTTTAAAGGTGGGGGTAAAATTGACTTTGAAGACTTTGTGGAATTAATGGGCCCAAAAATGCTGGCAGAAACAGCAGACATGATTGGAGTCAAAGAGCTGAAAGATGCTTTTAAAGAGGTACACACACACACATAACACAGTGTTGATTGCAGATATTAGTGCCCTTATCAGCATCTTACCCGTGTGCAGTTTGACTCCAATGGTGATGGACAAATCAGCATCACGGAGCTGAGAGACGCTATGAAAAAGCTGATGGGAGAACAGCTGAATCTCAGAGACATTGACGACATTCTGCGTGATGCAGATCTCAATGGTGATGGACTGGTCGATTTTGAAGGTGAGACAATGTTGGACACAAACAATGACAACAAGTATTTGACTCAACATTTTCATTTTGATAACATTTTCAAATCTGCTTCTGTTTTTTTTTGTTTCCCATCACACAAAACCCTTTAGAGTTTGTGAGGATGATGTCACGTTGATTAAAGCCATGAGGAAATGAAACTTCAGTTTCATCTTTAGACAAAACCACAATTTTAATCTGTAAAAGAAGAGAATGTTGTATTTATTGTTTAAATACTATTCAGGCAGATGCAGTGGTCTAATTGAGTGTTTTCAATTTGTATAGTGTTACATTTTTTGTAAATAAAGCTGTTTGATTACAGTGGTTTGGTAATTATCTGTTTGTGTCTCTTCTTGTGCTTCTTGTGTTTATATCTCAGATATAAAACAGACTGACTTTTTTTTTTAAATCTATAAATGCCATTGTAATAGTGTATAGTGTCATGAACTGAAAGTTTAAAATCTGAATTTCTTCAATTCTATAAATGTAATATTTTATATTAAAATATACTTATAATATTACCTATATACTTATATTATTTTAAAACTAACTAAAAGTAGGAAACATGGATTCCAAAACTTTATTCCATTCCCCTTTCTCTTTTACTAATTTTATTACTTCCCTACTAAGATTAATACTATGACAGATTCACAAAGACGAAAGTTTGGTGTTAGGCTTTTATTGAAAAGATTAGCAGGATTCCGTACAGCAGGTAAAGCTGGTAAACCTCTCCTCGTCCCTTCATCTCTCTCTCCTTCTTTCCATTTTCCTGAAGAAAGGGTGATATGGGCAGGGCAAGAACAGGTGACAAAAAATGAACTAAATCATGGAAAGAAAAAAAAGCCATGATGTAGGAGAGAAAGACTGGAACTGGAGAAGAAGAAGGATCTGTGTCCATCAGTGTCTCTGCCATTCACAAAGACAGGAGAGAAACACAACATGTTCAACAGACACAGATCACAGGATGAGCCGGGGAGTCTGTCATCTATTTAACTTCCACCCCTTGTGCCAGCAGCCTGTCAGATGTCTTTTTTCCTTTCCTTCCTCTTGCGACCCTCTCCCTCTCCTCCAGCCCTTCTCTTCCTCTCCTGGTCTGGCCCTCACTTGCTGGCCATGGTGTAGCAGCCGTGCGGGTGCCACTGCATGTCACGGATACGTCTCACAGACTGAAACTGAGGGCAGCGAGCGCCATATTCATTAAAGTGTCTGTATTCACCCTTTTCCAGCAGGAACTGGCTGCCACGGTATCCAGGGTACTGATAGCCCACCCAGCTGAGAAAACAAAGGGTCCAAGTATTAGGTTATATTTATCTATCTATCGAACTATTCATATATTCTGCACACTTACGTTCCACAGCTGACCATGATGCTGCCAACTCTGTCTGTGAATCCGTAAGAGAACAGACTGGGAACGTCGTCATCCATGATCTCCATCTTGCGGCCCTTATACTCACCCACCTCGTACAGGCAGATCTTGTGCTTCTCAGGGTCCTTCGAGATAAACATGATGCATGTGTCTGACAGATAATAACAAAGAGTGAACGTGTGAGAAAGCTGTGCATACAGTCGTGTACGCACCATTCTGACGGGTCTGAAGGAAAGCAGATAGTCGTTCTTCTGGCAGTTGCTCCAGGAATCCCAGCGAGGATACTCGCCCTTTTCCAGGATGTACATCTCACCGCAGAAGTTCATCTGCTCGAAGCCTACAAAACTGCATATAAAAAGAATAAGGTAGAGAAATGTTTCTTTATTTTATACTATATATATACAGAGTGTATGGGGTTACTTACGGGCCGCACTCCACACGCAGTGAACGAACTCTGTCCATGCCCATATCACAAACATTCATGCACTCATTGTTAATCTCAATCATACGTCCCTGGAAGTTCTCCTGGTCAAATACATGCATCTAACAGAGAGAGAAAGTTGTTAGTATAATGAAATGTCCAAGAAGGTGTATTTTTAATGCTTTTTTAAATAGTTTTACCCTGTAAGACATCATGCCCATCTCTGACTTCTTGGTCTGGGCTGCCTTGCCGTCGGTCTGGGAGGCAGTCTTTTTTTCTCCACTGGAAGACATGATGCCTGGAGAAAATGAATACAATGTGTAATGCATTATAAATAAAAAACTGTTATTTTTTTGAGAAATTAAAGAACTGGCATTAAAAGAAAGGGTGACCATGTGTTGTATGTTAATTTTAACAATGTTGGAGAACAGAGAGGGATGAAGAGAGTGCTTGAGGAGTTACAGTGATGTTTGTAATAGATGCGGCTTGTCTTTGGGGCAATTAAATGCTAAAGACAAAGGAAATGCGTGGAGATGTAAAACACACAAAAAGTTTTTTTATTTTTTGTAGAATTAAGAAGATAGAGTTTATCTCTTATTTTATAGAAAAAAACAGATTATAAATTCTGGATAACTTTGGATATACATAGACTTTCTGAGGATTTTTTCAGGCAAACTAAAATGTTTTTGTATATATATGTGAGTGAATATTCTGTTGTCTTACCTGTGTGTTGAGTGCGTGTGTCCGTACGCAGGGTTCACTCTGAGAGTGTTTACGTCTGGCCATGCCTGCAGCTCTTATACACTGGCACTCATTCTATGCGGATTAAACACAAACAACGCAATGTGCTGAATTCAGCATATTTATAGAAAAGGCCCACATCATCAGCACAGAGAGAGAAAGCATGTGTCAGAGACAGAGAGAGTCCGAACAACACACTACACTATTATATATCAGATATTCTCATCTTTAGTCTTAGACCTTCAGTTTTTACCTAGTTGAGAATTTGTAATTTCACTGAGCATTTCATGGATTTACCAATGATTTGAACATCAGCACAAACTGTACATCAGTTTATCTTGGGTGTGTATTGATAAAGGGGTAGCTTTAGCATTCATCAATTTATGTAGTCACTATGCATACACTAGTTCACATACAGATGCATTTTCTTAGCTAAAATATTCTAGATATAAGATCATTTTGATTTATTTAATGTTTCTCATAATAATTCAGATATCAACAATATTAGATCTATAGATCTAATCTAAGATATATGATCTTACCATTATTCTAAAATATTGACTATTAACTCTATTGACTATAACATTATCCCATCTGTTTGAAAACAATATTGTAGAATGCACTGTTTACTACACTTTACACAGAATTACTACACTTTGTTAATTTATACAACAATATTTTGTGAAGTAAATTATTAACCTCTAGCAGATACTGTAGTATACTTTAATATTTACTATGGTAAGGTTCAAAACCACTAGTATCTTTGATTTTTTTCAACAGTTTACTATTTTAATAATAAAGAATACTACAGTATTTTTTTTTCATTTAGGATTCCATTATTTATTAATCAATGTATTGATGTGGGTGTCCCATCAAAGTTGTATAAAAAAGAAAAGTTAAATGAAAATTGTGAACAGTGATTTGCTTTGGGTGCAGTCAGGAAAGATCAGATGCATTTTTCCTACTTTAACACCTAGCTGGATCAAGCTGGACTAATCCCAGTATTTTTGGCTCATTTTGGTTCCAGTACAGGACTGCTGACCTGCACGAACATACTGGAGTTAAACCTTTGTGTGTCCTGCTTTCATCCAAACGCATCACACTTGCCAGCCACCGTGTGGCTCTTCTATAGTATGTGCTGAGCTGGCGACCCTGTGGCCTATCTCACACAGTAAATGCGCTCCACGCGCGCCGCGCTTACAATGGCGAGCACGCGCAGCCCCGTGCGCTCACGCGGCGGCCGGTATAAAACCGAAGCGCCAGATTCTCTCAAAGCTCCACGCGAAACAGGCGTTCAGGCGCGTGCCACTCCCAAGCGTAGTGACTTAAACGGTAAGATGCCAAATTACACCTCATGAAGTCATGGCAAGCCAGATAGCAAAGATAATCGATTTAATGTTCAGATTATAAATCACAACCAACTTCTTAGTATGGATACTCTAAAATGATAATAGCTAGTTTGATTTAGACGTTTTTTTTTGCTTTGAATTTTTTGTAATTTAACAAATGTATATTTTGGTGTGTAAATTGTGTAAAGAAGAAAAATGTAAAAGTGACTTTTTAACTAACATTAAATTATCTTTGCATTTTATATAACAAAATACCTTCCCTATTCAACTTTGTTTATCATTAATGTTACATATTATATAACTGTTTCATATTTTTACTAGATATAAAGATGTATAGGTTCACCCGATCCCGCATGATGCAGCCCATGATCAGCTCTGGCATGGGAATGGCTCCTTTTTTTAAGGTAAACTGTATGTAAAAATAAAGTAAAATAGATAAAAGTTAAAACATAGACACTCAAATCTTTGTGCTCCTGATGCATTAGGTGACCGTGTTCGAGCAAGAACACTTCCAGGGTAAATGTCAGGAGTTCACCTCAGAATGCTGCAACATCCAGCAGTGTGGTTTTGACAACATCCGTTCCATTCGTGTGGAGAGCGGAGCGTGAGTTAACCTTATGCCTGTACAGAAGATGCAGCAAACAGTGTGTTTGTGGCTGTGTGTGCTATGATTGGATGTTGTTTCTTACCACAGCTGGGTGGGTTATGAGCACCATGACTTCCAAGGCCAGCAGTTCATCCTGGAGAGAGGAGAGTATCCTCACTGGGATGCTTACTGTGGAAACCTGTCTTACCACGTGGAGAGACTCATGTCCTTTAGACCTGTCTACTGTGCTGTGAGATATCCTTCTTCGTTCATGTCATAGACATCCAAAAAATCTGTTATCAAGGTGTGTGTGTGTATGTATTTGTATATTTTCTCTGTTGTTCTCTCTACAGTCTCACCAGAGCAGTCGCATGGTCATCTTTGAGAAGGAGAACTTTTTGGGCCGCAGTGCGGAGATGTGTGATGATTACCCCTCTCTGCAGGCCATGGGATGGTGTGGCCCTGAAGTGGGCTCCATGCATGTGCAATGTGGCGCGTAAGTCACTCCTTTCTTTTTCACCCTTTTGTTTCCAGTTTAGTTATGTTTATTTACACCACCACTTAAGTTTAACAGGTCTATCACTATATTTTTTAATATAATTTTTGTTACATTTTAGAGTGATGAACTACTAGTAAACAAAAAACATATTTTAAAAGAAATTAATATGTTGACACAGTTATATTTTGGTCCACAAAAATAATTTTAAATATTAAAGAATATTCCTTCAGATTAAAAAAATGCATTTTACAACAATATGTACAGAAGGGCATAGAAATATATTAAATAAATAAAAAATTGATAAAATATACACAGAAGTAAAAGATAAAATCTTGTAGCTTATAATGATGTGAATTGTTTGTGATGTGAAGTTGGTGTGATTATTGCACAAGGTCCTCAATATTACTATTCATATGGTAATAGTGATGGCACAGAAATAAAAACTGTATTACACTTAAGATATACTTAAAAGTACACCAACTACAAAGTGTAAGAACATGGTGCTAAATAGCACTAAAAGTGGTTCTTTGCTCATAATTTATCTATATATCACATGAAATAGTGCTATGTAGGACCATTAGTGTCATACAGCACCTTAACCACTCCAAAGAACCACTGAAGAACCCTACAGTACAATACAGGTGCTTAACAGGTTCTTTGTATGGTAGCAGTGCTATATAGCACCTCTATTTCTCCTATGATTATGAGCAAAGAACTACTGAAGCACCATTTTTTATTTAAAATAGTACACTTGTGTTTATCGGTTTATACCGCATAATATTCTTTCATCACAAAAATTCTAATTCTTTCCCTTTATCTGTCTGTGTGTGTAGTTTTGTGTGTTATGAGTTCCCAGGATACAGGGGTAGGCAGTACATTATGGAGTGTGAGAGGCACAGCGGAGACTATCAGCACTGGAGAAACTGGGGTTCCCACAGCCAGACCCCTCAGATCCAGTCCATTCGCAGAATCCAGCACTAAGAGCCCAGGCTCACAAGGGGACACTACAGCGATCGCCCGACAACGCACCATACACACGCACACAACTCACACTGTTTTACCAGACGAGTGTCTTTTTATTGCTAAGAATAACATAACACACACCCAAACTCTATACACACCATCCTGTCTTACACAAGGGTGTTATTCACTGACAATGACTAATGTCCGGTGCTAAACAACACTCCCTGAGGTGCTACACAACCATTGCAGTATATAAGCTACGTTGGGCCATATCTTTGCAAAGGGATTGACACAAAGCAGTTCAGGTGTTATGTGTAGGAGGAGGATAAGAACATCACAAACAAATAAATACATTTACGTTCACTTCAGCGACTATGTGCAATCATTGTGTTTGTGTGTGAGAATGAGTCACATAATGGCACTCTTAGGTAATCGCTTAACTTGCTACCTGGAAAGTGAATGGATTACACATTAAATTTGTATTTCCTTATATTGGCCAAACTGTTCAGCATTTTGAAGACACATGAAATGTGGAAAAAAAAGTGTTTCACTTTAGTATAAGAAACATTTTATAAAACACGGTACATTTATTTATTGTGCAGATGGTGTTAACTCAAACATAAAATGAGATTATTAGGTTATATAGTTGCAACGCAGGATAACAACAGATTGTGTCATACAAATCCTGTCACTGGGATGGTTCATTGTAATATGTAAACAATATGTAAAAATTTGGTAAAAAATATGTACACTTCAGGTACTAATGTTCACTCTTTATGTGCAACGGTGTACTTTTTGAAGGGGTACTGCCCCGCTTACTCAGTTTGTAAAATAAAATAAATGTTTTTATTGTTTAGCTACAGATAAAGTGCAGTCTTCATGCAGAAAGACATTAGCGAAAACATTAGCAGTTGTATTCATGTCTTTTTATTTGACCTTGTTTGGTTACAAAAATTAACTTAAGATCAGCAACAAGAAAATGTGGCTTGATTAATAGCAGTCATATGAACTGCAAGGCACAGATGCGACTAAAAAAACCTCTTTAACATTCAGAACCCAAACCTGTCTAAATTCTGATGCCTGAAACTGAAACCACCAACGTTTAAACAGCAAATACTGCTGATGATAATTTTCAAACCTCTAATTCAAATTATATACAGGCACAATACCATGTACCACCATCTCTCACGGTTTGAAATGTGCATTTCAAATATGTCAATTTACATTGAGAACTCTAAAGCTTAACAGCATTAAACAGAGATAAAAAAACTAACACGCACTTAAGAAAAATCTAATATGTCAATCTCTTCCTCATCATCATCCTCCTCCTCTGTGCTAATTACAATATCTGCAACCAACGGCAGCACATTGGAAGATTCAGACAAGGTGCTTGAAACCTCAACGACATCCACATCCTCCTCCTCTGAAGTGTCTGTGATGCATTGTGTGTCTCTGGGTTTCTCAAGTGGCACAGCGGGATCCGCTGTAACGTTTGTATGTATTACGCCTTCTGTGCTACAACCCATGGCATCACTGCCACGTGAGGTATATTCACCAGGTGAGTCGACGGTACCAAACGTTGCTTTGCTGTAGCTGTTCAGTCTCTCTCTTTGACCTGTAAATACATGTGAAAATTATTAATACCTGCATTCATTTGTTTACTTTAGCGAAAGATTTAATCCTAAGAGATGTTTCCTTTTAGGCAGGTCACTCTGAGCACCTACCTTTGGGCCAAGTCTGCTGAGATGTGGTCTGGTTGCTAGTTTGTGCCCTCTTGCCATCTCTTGTCAACTCGGCTCTTTTTACACACTTATGCACTTGCGTTTTTTCCTTTTCTCTTTTTCTTCCTGCAGTCCGCCTTATGTGTTTCCCTTTCTTTTGCTCATCTCCTCTCTTTCTCTGGTTCTCCAAGAGATTTTTCATGAATTCTAAAGCAGAAAGCGCTGTCTTAGGATGGGTCCCAGTGAATGATTTCTTTGTGGACTGGCTGGGTTGTGAAATCATGTTTCTTACACCCTTGGATTCTTTTTTTCTTTTAAACTCTGAGGATGATGACTGATCCATAATCTTTTGTATGTTCTTTGTTGATTGTGCAGAACATTTCACGTTGCAGACACTAGGCTTTCCTATGACTTTACTCAATGCGCCTGCAACATTGCCCCTTGAGTCGATCTTGGAGCTGGTGCATGTTTTTTTACTATGCGGTTGTTTAACTTGTTTTTTCTTTGACTTTTCAACTCCCTGCTTCTCTAATCCTTCTTTCTCTATTCGTCTTCTCCTTTTGGCTGGAAGCACCTCTCTCCTCAGTTCCTCAGTTGGTTCTAGTATGCTCTTCCTACCTTCGCTTCTGGTCTTCCTGCGAGTTTCAGACTTCTCACTTTGTTGTCCTTTTAATTTCTTGGTGTTCATGTCTGAAAGGGTATTTGATGCATCAATCCGGACCGTGTAGTTTTGAGCAGACTGCTGATAGGCACCTGTCCTATCCGTTATGTTGCTTTGTGACCCAGTCGACATCCCAGCCCGGACATCTGAATCACATGCGCCGACGTGTTGATCAAACGTTCTCAGAAAACTATCAAGTATGTCCGTTAGCTCACCTTCAGGTTGCGATTGGACCACACAGAGATCAGTAACCTTTACTGAAGTCTGGTTGTTTTGAATGCTTGGAGTAATGGGAGGCATAAAAGGAAGTTGTGCAATGACATCATCTATAAGCCAGTCCAGTGGCTGATTGGCTGTTGGGAGAGCAGCGGTATGAATCAGAGACAGTGCTGGAGGATTTGTAGCTTTTTCCTCAGGTGGTGGCATTCCACTTCGAGCAGTGTTTGGTGGGGGCAAGGGATGTTTGCGGGGCCGACCTCTTGGTCGCTTTGTGGGTGGAGCTTGATCCTACAGGAAAAATTACATGGGGTTTATTATTCAAAGGGGTCTTGTCAAAAATGTTATTTTTATTTTATTTTGATGTCCACAAATGTTTGTAATTGTGTACATTGTGTACATGTCCACGACAAATAGTTGATGTATTCGTCTGTGACGATAAAACTGGGGATGAAAATTTTTGTAACAGTAACAGTAAAGGTATTTATTTAAACACAAATACAAATCCTAAGTATGTCTGTAATGTTGATGTCACACCTCCTGTTCTGAAGATGTTGAGAGACACACATACCTGACACACTGGCTCTACGAAACTTGCTCTGCTCTCTGCCTGTCTCTTTCTGGGTCTGCCCCTTGAGGAAGACCTGCCTTTCTCTCCTTCCACTTTGTAAATCGTTCCTCTGCCTTGCCTCCGATTAAATCTCCCTTGATGCTTCAATACATGTCTGGTGTCTAGCATCCTGCCAACTCTACCTCCACCTTGCCCGATCCATGCTGATTTTGCCACTCTTCCAAACCTATGCATATTTTGTTCCATTTTTCTAACACTCCCTCCCTCCCATCTTACAGCATAATTTCCCTGTGTTCTTCCCCGCTGTGCCCTCTTGGTCTTTCCCTCGGTTTTGATGTCTCCTCTACTGCCTTTCTGACTTTGTCCCCTTTGCTCTGCAGCCTGAGTACTGTTGGCATGAAGAAAGTAGTTGATAAAACCAGGAATATTGTTCTCAAACTGTTCTAATCCTCCTGAATCATATTCCTCACACCGTGAAACGCCACACAATGCTGACTGGCCCTGACTGGTACTATAAGGCAGGTAAGGGTGTGGTGGCAGCGCGGCGGTCGAGCATTCAGGGGGACAAACGTAACCTTGTGGTGCACAGGCTGGTGCACTCACTGTGGGATACATAGAGGTTTCAGGGACCACGTCCATTACTTGAAAAGAAGACAACTTCTCTGGAATACCCTGGACATTCTGAAGTGTTGTCAGGGTGATATCAGAGGCTGTGGCGTATTGGTCAAGCCCTTGGTCTGATCTCCATGACGACAGGCCAATCAGATTAACAGTTTCAACCATCTCCTTGGGATGTGGACATTCAGAGAGGAGCGACAGGGTCGATGTGTAGTGTACCTCAGTTTGGCACTCTCTCTCCACTGACTCTTTCATGTATTCTGTCTGTGTTCCAGCCTGACTCACAGTTGCTGTAATGTCTTTCTGGGGTATGGTGATGCCTAGTTTGCAGGCTGCTGACAGGACTTCCTCTTTCTCCTCGCTTAACTGACCGGAGTACAGCAGGGTGACCAAACTGAGCAATGTGCAGGCTTCCACGGCCTGGACCTCAATCAGCCGCTTCTGCTTCTCCGGTGATGGCATGACTGCTAGAGCTCCACAGAGCCAAGGGCTAAAGGCAGACAACACACAGCTGTGTACTGGCACTGATACACCTGGGAGAGAGAGAGAGAGAGAGAGAGAGAGAGAGAGAGAGAGAGAGAGAGAGTTGCACACAAAAACACATACACACACAACACATACATAATCAATTATATTATAACAATAATAAAAATACAAATATATATTGAAAAGTTCAATACGACTTGTGGACTATACTTTAACATTCTTTACATTCTCTAACAATAATTTTTATGTTCTTTTTAACATAAAAACAACATACAACATGCAAGGGGGAGTAAATAATTTTACAATTTTAGAAAGTACCTTTTCCTTGTGTTATTTCAGAAACATTTTCTAGTATTGTTTAGTTTTAATATGAAAAATAGTTACAGATATTTTGCAAATATTGTAGATTTTATTAACCTTGAGTATGCAGCACAACGTCACAAAACTCTGCCCTGCTCTGTTGTTTCTGCAGTTCTTTCACGAGAAGCGACTCAAATGTCATCTTAAAACAGAGAAGGACAAGTCACAAATCCGGATTATTAAATATTCATATCGCATAACCAAAAAGTTAATGAATTTTCGGATTTTGTCACTTTTTTGGTGCTGAGTTTTGACTCGTTACGTCAACACATGCAGACAGATCTCACGTGATGTGCAAACAAATGTTAACATTTTTACTTTTCATACACTATTATTTACAAAACAAAATCAATATTTAATCATGTATCAATAATGTAAAGTTTTACATTAAGAATTCCTAACTAGCTAAGTAAAAACATTGCTATTAAAAACTATATAAAAAACTGACCTTTTGCCGCCTTCTACTGTACTCTTTCGTTGTGACATAAAATGTAATATAAACAGGTGTCATTCATCCAAATTTGTCTCGTCTATAGATGTCGAGATGGCTGCATTTCAAGAATCGTCGCGCGTGCATCACTACAAACTCTTGCAACTCAACAGGTTTGCGCACATGAGCGCCTTGTCATGGTCTGGTTGTGAGTCTTTGGCTTTCCACTCTTTTGTTAATTTTTTTATTTTTTATATTACTTGTTGCGGAGTCTTTGTACAGTACGTGCGTCTGATGGATTTCTGATGTGATTTTTTTATATAAAAATGGGATTTTTTCAAATAAAACACAAAAAAAACTTTTTTCATTCAAACGTGGTGTGCTTCATTGGCAAAAAAACGTAAATCGTTGTTGAAACAAGGTGAATGAACGTGAGTGTCGTCTGGTGTGAAATATCACGAGATTTTGGGATCTGACAGAGGTCGTGAGTTCGGTTTAGCTGACCAATCTCTGCATATTACGGAGTCAAACGCGTGCGCCCCGAGCGGTGAAAATAAAGCAGATTTTTAAAGAATACGAATACTGACATCCAACTAAATATAACAGGTATTAATAAATCTGTTTATTTTTATGTGTTAACATAATAAAAATAAATCTTAGGTGTTTCAGGGCTGCCAGTGGCAGTTAGAGTCTTTGTGAGAAGTTAGCTTGTCGGCTACATCGTTAGCTCATCCGGTTTTCTAGATTTTTCCAGCATGTTTTACCTAAATGTAACACTTTGAGTAAATACCTGTTGTTGCTAAAATATACTCGTCTTGAAATAATGTGATGTGACGTCTGTTTAGTGTTCAATCTTTACAAATCTGTAAATGTTGTCGGCTAGTTTTGTTAGTTTTATTGAATAGTCAGCAGTTCATGACAAATGTAATTTTCCTTATTGCAATTAGTTTTAATTCAGTAGATTTCTTTTCCTGTTTTTATGAACATTATTGGTAAGCTTTGAACCAGAATGTTACTGTGTCTTTGCCCACCCCCACGGAATACAAAATGCTACACAAAGAGTTCCTGCTTAAAAATGTTTTAGGGTTTAGAAAGGTTACCTTAAGTCATTGTGTCGTTACTTTAAGTCATTACTTTATCCGCAACGTTAATGAACAACCCAAGTGCATGATTTTGTAAGGTTTTGCATGCAAGTAAAATATGTATATTTTCTTAAGAGTCTTACAGTGTCTGAAGGATGGCAGACACAGAGCAAAGGAGTCCACCACCTCCCCCTCAAAATGGACCTGTGGTGAGTGAAATAACATTTTGGTTTAAAATTGAGTTCTTATTGTTAATGTATCATTTTCTAGACATAATGAGACATTTTTTGGCAGTTTTATCTCAGAATGTTTATGTAAACTTGTGATTGTATTAATGTGTTGCAGCAATTTCTGTTGAGTAACAAGCTGGAAACGGCCATGTGGCTGTCACGGCTCTTTACTGTCTACTGTTCCATCATGTTTATTCTGCCCCTTCTTGGGTAAGTCATGTTTCCTTACAAAGCTCTTTTACAATTCATACGATCAGTCGGGATTTTTGCAGCCAATATTGCCTACAGTTTTCTTGTCATCATGAAATCAGTGTAATGTCTGAACACTTCTTCAGATATTAGTGACAATCATTTTCATTTTTGAAGACTTTCTCTTTTTCTGTGTAGGCCACAAGCAGCTGCCAATTTCTATCAGAGGGCATTGCTAGCAAATGCCCTGACCAGTGCTCTGCGTCTACACCAGCGACTCCCTCACTTTCAGCTGAGCAGAGCCTTCCTGGCCCAGGCCTTGCAGGAGGACAGCTGCCATTATCTCCTCTACTCTCTCATCTTTGTTAACGCCTACCCTATCACAAGTATCCTTTCTCAAAATATTTCTTCTCTTGGAAGTAGTTTTTGTGTGCAAAAGTGGATTTTTTAAAATATTTTTGTGTTTTGTCTGTCACCTTAACTTTTGTTCTCAGTGAGCATCTTTCCTGTGTTTCTCTTCTCACTTCTCCATGCTACCACCTACACCAAAAAAGTTCTTGATGTAAGTTGAAGTTTTTTTCCCTTGGTGTTTCTGGTGAATGCTGGCCATAATTTCACTTTAAAATATATGTCTGTAATTACTTATTTTTTTAGACTATAGGCCCCAACAGCCTTATGTTTGTAAGGAACTTTCTGAACAAACTCACAGCCAATCAGCAAAACATTCTCAAGTTTGTTGCCTGCAACGAGATCTTCTTGATGCCTGCTACAGTCTTCATGCTTTTCAGGTAAAGACTAAAAATCAGTTATGTTTTTACAGTGTTCCTTTAATTTTATAAACAACACATGTCTAAAATTGTCTCTTTAGTTAAGATTAGAATAATGTTTTGTTTGTGGTTCACAGTGGCCAAGGCAGCTTGCTTCAGCCCTTTATCTACTATCGGTTTCTCACTCTGCGTTATACCTCAAGACGCAATCCATACTGCCGGTAAGAATTCCTGTTTCTTTATATACTAATGTGTAACCAAACACTTTATCCCAAATATAGGGTATTATTGTGTATATTGTGTAGTAGTGTATATTGTATATTGTATTGTATATTGGTATTTTTCTTTAAAAAGTGAAATTGTGTAATTGTTAGGTATAGATAGATTCTAAATAATTTACTTGAATCTGCCCAGAGCATGACTCTGAATATTGGTGTCTTCTGTCAGGACTCTCTTTACTGAGCTAAGGATTTTGTTGGAGCATTTTGTGATGAAGCCCAGCTGCCCTGCCTTCTTCAGAAGGATGTGCCTAAACAGCATTGCCTTCATTAGCCGCCTTGCCCCCACTGGGGTCTAACTGCTTTCTCTGAACATCCACACACTCTTTACACACTACACATGCTACAGCACACATACACAAGTCCTAAAACAGTTCAGAGATTAATACCGTTCAAGATGGACGCCATGGGTGAAATGGATGTCCTCCTCTGCACTGAAGGCATTAGGTATGTTTGGAAAGACTATTCATCTGACAGACTGCATCCAAAAAACAAAACCACCAGATGCTGGAGATTTGTGCACAGTTGTCTGTAAGGGTGGTAACTGTTTTTATTGGTTCATTAGAGCGTTTATATTGATACTCATTTTCTGGGGTTAAAAAGGAGCCCTTGCGATATTTAATCTTAACTGCTAGGGTAAATAGATAGTAATTAATAGCTTGTCTTTCATAATGAGATCATACCACAATGGAAAAAGATTTCAGCTGTCGTTTTACAAGTCTGTCCTTCGGTTTGATTCCATTTTTATGTTCTTGCTAAGCATTGTTTTTATGTCTTATATTGGATTACCTACTAGTTGACAATGATTTGAATGTGAATTTAAGTTCTACTGCCGGTTACAGTTTTATGTGTACATACTGATCAAATGAGAGGTGTTGTTGCAAATCCTGTGATCACTCAGCTGTTGCATCAGTCCTTAGTTTTATAAATTCAGTGCTGTCTTTTGCCAGGGCAAGTTGTAAAAATGAACTGATGATAAGAATTTTTCAATTTTTGCTTGTTGGCATGTTGTCATTATTTATTGCCTCTGTTTATAACTATGATGTAGATTAATAAAATCTATGATTAACTGAAATTTGTTATCGTTTTTGTCAAAAGAATTTTTTTTTTGCAATGCTTTTACACCATTGTCACCTAATTTAAATTTGTATATTTTGCAGGTGTTCACTTCAGCATTTAACAATTGTGAAAGAGCTCATGTATGTGTCAAATAGTTCTGCATCAACCTCAAGCTATTAGGCCACTGTTATCACTACTGCTTTGACTAAGCAATTTTGTTCAATCTCATAGAAATTTAGGATTGGAGTGGAATGGTTATGAGACTTCAACATACCCATTTTAATTCTGAAAAAATTTAAAGCAGCACAACATAGAATGTACTGTATCTTTTCAAAGAGTTTCACAGAGTACCCATTCTGCTTCATGGGTTACTATACATTTGGGATATTTAAGCCAAACCAAAATCACATTCAAGATAAACATTTCATTGGGTCAGTTTATGATCTATAGCACCATGGTTTTACAGAGAAACTATAGTAAAGTGTGGGAAACTGTGTGAAGCAAATGTCTGATAAGCATTCTCAGGTTAACTAGAACCCCTGCCACTTCAGATTTAATTACATTTATCATTTACACATTTGGCCAAAACTTTTAAAACTTGGGTTAACACTGTTTTCTGTAGTTGACAAACGTCTACATCCCATGGTGTGACATACAAAGGTAAAAAAACACTTATCGCTCATTCTTTTTGTAACTGCAGTAATAAATTAATGACATTTTAGCAGTCAAGGTTAGGGTCATTTTACTTGTTAACTACCTACTTGTGTAATTGATATCTTTAAAGAGAGACATTTAGTAAAAACAAACCATGGTACATCTACCATGTACTATATTTGTAAATAGCTTTAGATTAAGCCATCTGATAAACAACCAAATGTTTTGGAAACAGGAGAAAAATTTTAAATGAAAACAAGACACAAAACACTGTTAAGGCCCAGCAGCACTTTTATTAAGATGTAAAGGGAAGTTCACCTTAAGTTTAAGAGGATAAAGTGCACCACTGGATTCTCAAAAAAATAGAATACAAACATTGAAATATTAAAACAGTGCTTGATTACCTAATGTACAAATATCTGGTTGCATCAAGCATAAAAAAAAACAATCCTTAAGGACTGCTAATAAAAAAAAGAAATGTACATATCACTAATCTCACCATTCCTCCAAAATTGAGGTTATGGATTCAGTTATTGGAGTTGCGGAAAAAGAACATTGTGCACACAATTCCCACGAAGTTTGGAACCAGTCAACAGATAGAAATTGATGGGGTGTTAGTTCAGCATCAGCTTCTCTGGAGGCTCAATAAGAGAGACTTCATGGTACCTGGAGCAAAGAAAAACCCAAAAAACATTAGACATGGCAACCAACATTTTACGCAAAATATTGTAGCTCTGCATCGCCAGCCATAGAGATTACATAAACTGACTTTGAGCCCTTGTACTTTTCTTTGACGGCTTGCTGTGCGTGCTGAGCTGCACAGAGGTAGGTCTGATGAAGATCCTGAATACATGGCATAAGATCCTCTAGTGTGTAGCCAGTCATCTCAACAAGTGCTTTTGACTGCAAAAGGCAGATTAAAACAGGTAAAATTTTCATTAAAAGTAAAACTGTGACAAGACTAACTTATCTGAAAATCAAAAAGACTGAAGTACATCTTAGAGAAATTGCCTCTACAAACTTACCCATGATCCACCTGTTAGTGTGTAGTTGGCCAAAATGAAGGCCGCAGCAGCAGTTTGAGATGGGAGGTACTTCAGGAAGGGGTCACAATCAATCAAACTCAACTCACCAAGAAACTGAGGGAAAAAAAAAAAAAAAAAAAAAACTTTATTCAAAAAGCAACAACCCAAAATACAGGAAAGAGAGAGACACAGAGAAAGTTCTCACCATTGATAAGCTTTCCACCTTGACGTTCACAGGCTGGTGCAAGAAGTATTGGGTGAGAAACTGATTGATTGTTGGTGCAGCAAGATCAAAAGAGAGAACCGTCAACACCAGATGCTCCATCCTCAACACTTGTTTCTTCGTGTAAGTGTCATCAGTGATGTAAACAAATTCTGCCACCTCTGGAGGGTAGATCTCCTCAAACTTCCTACAGTCAGGAAGACATGAGTGTTACCAGACATTTTTATGCACAAAAAGTTAAAGGCTTCAAGTGTGAAAGATACTCACGAAGCCAAAAGCATGGCAGCTGTCCCCACTAGCTGCAGCTTCCCTCTCAGGACAGACATGGAGGAGAGAAAGCGATCGATGTAGTTTACAGCCAAGTAGAGGGTCTCGTTCTGCAGCTTGTACTCCTCGCCCACCTCCACCAGCCAGTCCACCAGGATGGCACGCATGCTGTTTGTGATGTCCGGCTGTTTCCTCATGTAACCTGCCTTTGGTCTTGACTTCAGCTGCATGCAAAAAACAAATACAATAAGACTACCAGTCACCTACTGAAGAACTTATTCGTCACAAGTATATCAGAAGGGACCCAGGCTATGTTAACATTACATAAATCACTGCATACTCGCCTCCATTTCCCGCAAGTGTGTGTGTATTTCTGCAGCGTAATCTGCGACTTCATTGACATTTGTTGGTCTCTCCTCACCTTCAACTATAGACATATCCATAGGAGACTCTACTGAAAGGCAGGGGAAAAAGATTATTAATGATTGATTTTACCAGATAATTATTACAGAACATTGAAATTGAGATCAGCCCCTTTTCCCTGACTGTAGGAGACCACAAGACAGGACATGCAACTGAATGAAGTTAAATTACAATATTGCTTACCAAAACTAGACTCCATGGGCAGATCAATAGTGGCAAGTGGCTGTCTCAGACGAGTCACTGTGGGGTTTAGTGTGAGAGGAGAGCAATCCATAGCTGCTCTTTGGCTGGACAGTTTTTTCGAGCAGGCACCATCAGGTTCATCCACATGAATCTGGAAAGCAGGTGGCCTGGCGGACGGCTTCTCTCCAAAGGTTCTGCCATGTTCTTCAGACTTGCAAGCAATTATTTGTGGTCCAGAAATCTTAAGAACAAAAAAAAAGTTTTTACAAAAGACATGCAATAAGCCAGTGTTACAAACTACATGCGTGTAAGGGCCAATAGGTACCACTTGTAGCATCATCAATAAATGCGTCAGTAAAAGTTAAACTCATAAATCTAATACAAACAAAGCAGCCCACAGTACTTTGACCATGCAAACCAAGCTAAATTAAAGCGCAAACTGGTTTACTATGGCAGAAGTGGGAGAGTTTGTAAAATGGCGGTCAGCGCATTGGGAGGGAATACGCTGTGGATATTTAACGCTGCATTACATTCACGCTGTGGGGTTATTAACAAAAACATTAAGGATCCAAAAAAGAAAGGAGGGAACAAAAACGAGTCGAATTATTGTTTATGAATGAGAGCGCTTACAAACATAAATGTAGTTCGTTATAGACACGTCGTATGCAATCGTTAACAAAAGTGAAACGAATGACAAACACGCGGATTAAACAGTATATATTATATCGGGGGTTACGCAAAATTATGAGATGGGTCTGCATTAGAAGAACACTTTATTGTCATATGCCATGCATGATCCAACCTGTTTAGAGGCGCGCAGAACGGGCTGTCTTCGCTGATTGTTCTCCAAGGCGCCCAGTACAGTCCTGTTGGCCGGTTTGGGGTTCACATTTTCCCGATTTTCAACCCTGCTTTTGGCAGCACCGCGTAGTCGAGAAAGCATGTTTTCCTGATTTTGAATATCTGCCTCCGGATCAAGAAGCGCGCTTCCTTGTGTTTGGCCGAGAGATGACATCTTTCCAACACCAGATCGATAAGATCACCCAGCCAGAGCGATCGGGAACTTAAAATCACTTTAGAAGATCTTTAAGTTAGTAAAAGAAAAGCTTTATCCGATTAAAGAAGCGCGAACAAAAGCAAGCAAGACGCAAAATACACTAACCAGTGGAAATGTGCAGAGTAGAACTGTTGAAATGCGGAGTAAAACAGTTGCTTGCAGCGTCTTACAAAACCGAAATTTAAAAATAAACCAACAATGCTACCCTACAAAACCCGCGCCATGCCGGTGTACGAAATCCTTGAAGACGCCTCGGACAACCCACGACAGCTGCGATGATCAAACCAAACGGCGCCTTGATGCTTTCTGTAGTTGTTCGCTTTTAATGTTGTCGCTGTCTCAGTTCAAGTAGCCCGCGACTATTGAAACGGACCAATCAGAATGAAGCAAACGTAAACGTCATTGATTCTACGGGAGCGCAGAGAGCCCAAAAATGACTCCGCTTAAGATAAGCGATTCGTTGCTTTCATTGGCTCAAAGAAAGTTTGAAATTCAAGTTAAATAAATAAAAGATACACGGTTCGTTAATACATTATAATAATAATAATAATATAAAACCTTAGCTAAAACAGGTATGCATTTTTTTTCTTTTTAATTATAGGCACTTCTATCTTTTAAAATAAAAAGGCAAAAACTTTTCTTTACTCTCGGTTTGTTCTGTTCCTGTTTTTAAAATAAATGAATGTAATAAATGTAAAGTTGTTATATAAAAATCTATATCGCACCCTACAATGTCAATACCATCACAAACACTATACAAAAAACACACAAAGATGCACACACTGGTTTTCATAAAAACTGTACTCTTGTAGAAATGCAACTATACAATGTAAAAATATTCTAAAAATATACAAAACATCTGCAGTAACATGTTTAATAGTCATTACACTGTACATTTTCATTAATGTTTTCCTAAGGTTTTCCTCTGTCTGATCACTATACTATATCTTTAATATATTTGGTTGCAAAAACAAAATTTACAAAACACATTATCTATCTAAATCATTAATTAGGCTTCATTGAAAAATTCCATTAACGAATCAAGTTCATAGTTGTTCAAAATTGCAAGCAGCTGTGAAACTTTTGTTTTGACATTTTGTCCTTTAAATTTGAACTTGTCGATGAAAAGATCAGTAATCATACCTGTAAGACAACATAAAAATGGTTTGTTTACTGAAAGATCAATAAGTTTCATTCTTCAGATGGCCACAAACTGTAAACTTTATGCACAAATTAAACAAATTTGTCTATGCCTTTATGACTTTTTCATATTTTTTTTCTCCTAGTGTTTTAGTATATTTTTTAATATTTTATATATATTTGTAGGACAAATTTAAAAGTATGTTTAATAAATAATATATGTGGTGTTTAATGTCTCCTTTTTCATACCATCTAAGGTTCACTTTCTGACCATATCAATCTTTCTCTAAATGAGCTCTAGGTTGTTTAACAAAATAATGTCTTATTCATTCTTCTTTCTAAGAGCTTTGTTTCTCATCCAGTATAGACTCATCCAGTATACTGCGATACTCTGGAATCAGAAAATCTGCATTTCCCTCATGCACCTGAAGCTCCTGAACATGACAAACATGCATTAGAGGAAAACATGAGAACTGCCTAATATAAAGTAGGGCTTCTGTATTGCTGATCTTACCTTTAAAGCATCAATAAGCTGAACTTTTTTAGCTAAAATCAGCTGATACTCCAGCTTGGGATGAATCATCCGAAGAGTATGGTTGACAGAGTCTTCATTCACCTCTGAAGTCAACAAAACCATCATTAAAACACTCGTTACTTACATTTGATATGTAAAGAATGTTGACAGCAATGTTTTCCAAAAAACCTCCAGCCTTGTTTATAGTCCTACATCTATCTCACATGATTTGATCAGTGGTCATTGATGGGAGGGTGTCTAATTTTATCAGTATATATATATATATTCAGATATCATTGCACGTTGATGTCATGTGTACTGAAAATGTTTATGAGCTCACCGTAGGATATATTCAGATTGATTTTTCGCTTAGTCGCTTCCTTGGATAAGACATCCTTCAGTATTGATATAGTAGAAATGTTGTCTGATTTGAAGTTTGCATCGCCTTTACTGCACAAACCATTAAAATGAAGCAACAAAACATAGCAATTTATTACAACACTGATCCTAAAAATGCTGTTAAAACGTTTTAGCCATTACATGTAGATCATATATTTTAAATGAAAAAATATAACAATCTGCTCAGTTTAAACATTCATATTTACATTATAAGGTTTTACAGTATACATTGTATTGTTCAAAATGTGCTAAAGCAGTCTCAAACTGAAATTTCTGAATTCCTGGAGGGCTGGTGTCCAGAAGAGTTTGGCTTTAACCAGCTCCAAAGGTGTTTAATTAGGGTTGGATCTGAACTGTGCAGGGCAGTGGCCCTCCAGGGACTGAGTTTGAGCATAAAGTTGTTTTAACGAAATATGTTCACAAAGATTTATTTTGACTTGGTAGGACCCACCAATAGGTAGCTTCAAGCTGTGTGCCCAGGAAAGTGTTCTGGAAGTAAAAGGTGATGTTTTCTCCTGCTGGGGTTTTCTCTGGGACCTCAGGCAAACAGAATACAACCCAGGAATGAATCTCTGCAAAACTAAACTGTCCCATCAGCCTCAAGGTGTTCATAGGCCTAGCCAAGATAACACAACATATATTAGTTATATTTAGATGAAAAACATCAACACAAACAGATGAGGAATAAAAAGCCAGAGCTCACCGCTCCTGGTCAATCGAGTGCATTCTCTGGTGGAGGGAGAGCGGCTTGATCTGGTATTGTCGAACTTGGCAGGTTTTTGGCTGAAGTCTCGGTGTCACATAAGCCTGCAGGGTACCGTACTGACCCTCAATAGACCTCACCTGAAAGCAAAAAAGTTTATATTCTTATTAAAGCACTTCAATTAATCATTCGATTCAGTTTATTATCCGAGCTGAGTGATTATTCACCTTCAGTTCTAGCCTTGTGGTATTCGCTTGGCATCTGTAGGTGGCGAGGAGAAAGTTCCCATTTGACTATTTGGGGAAGGTGAGCAAACAAACATTTGTGAATCATCTTTCATTATTTAAGCTTAGTGATATGATCCATAGAATAGCACTGAGATCCTTTACCTCCGAGTCACATTCACTGAAACTAACCACAGCTGAATTCTTATCAACATCCAGCAGGTCAATGGGAACATCACTCTGTCAGAGCATAAAAACAAATGTGAGCCAATTCAGACACTTTACACAATACATTGCGAATACAATCACCGTTATTTACGTTTATTTATAGTTATTTACAATATACATAACATGCTCTTAAGTAAAATAACTTTTACCTGCAGCAGCAGGTTGTCAATGGCGGTCTGCACCTCTAGCGTAAGGCTGTAACTAGCATCATCCTGGCACAATGTGAACTTGTCATTGATGCTAAAGACCGGCACAGCAGACACAGCTGTGCTAGACTGAGAGCTCTGCTGGTATTTTTCTCTTCCCTGCAATACTTTCACCTGTAACTGCTCCAACTCAGCCCTAAAACATAAGCAAACCATGATCACAAGATGACCAGAGATACTGTATGGCAAGAAACAGCTGTCTGTGTGGTACCTGAGTGCAGCCACCTTCCCCTGGGTCTCTCGGCTCATCTTGATCTCATCCCCCGGGCCTGCTGCCATCTGCTGGGGCTCTGTGGTGAGACCTGACACCCATCCTTGATAGCAGTCACATGACAGACAGATACAGGTTAGGACATGTTTAAGCACTGATATCACACCAACAAGGTTGAGTTTTCATCTCAAACTATCCAGGAACATTATATATGTTACTACTTGGCATTTATGTGAAAGCTGTGGCTGACCTGTGTAAGTTGTTGTGAGAACTTCATCATACGTCTCCTTTCCGACACAGCCTCCTTGAATCGACGTGACACTCTCAGATAAAACCTTACAAAAAAACAATTAACACAACAGTTAACAAAAGCTTACTTTGTTTGAGAATATAAGTGAAGTTGCAGTATCTAAAACAGTTAACTTTTGTTTCTTTAATAACAGATATTGATGTTACACCCACATTCTCAAAGCGTAGTGTTGGTTCATTTGAGCTGTCCAACCCATAGACCTCCACCGTCCCATCATCTCTGCCCACCAGAATGTCCTTCACACCATCACCAACAATGTCAAAGGTATCGATACACAGCACTCCTTCGGAACGATAGGCAACATAACAGGGATGTAACGATTCATTCAACTCACACGATGCAATACAACTCACGATACTGATCTCACAATACGATTTTTTCACTTTTTTTTTTCACAAAATGAGTTGAGACAAATTAGAAATGAACCTATTTATTATGTCTATTTATTATTGCTCAAATGCTGCATATTTTTCTGGCTTGGAATTGTTTTTAAGAAATATTAGCATTTCCACATTTTCTGGCATGAGATCTCTGCACAGTTACAACATCCCCTTACTGTATTGCGATGTATCACGATTCATTTAACATTTAACCAACTTGAATCATCACATAAATAAATTGATTTTCAACCAGCTTATGGTGAATTGTTACATCCATACAACATAAGCTAACAACACTTGCTTTTTTAAACATACGTTTAAATGGCCTGAGAGGGATAATGGCATAACAATAGTCAACCCAGAGGTCTCAAACTCAGTCCCTGGAGGGCCACTGCCCTGCACAGTTTAGATCCAACCCTAATTAAACACACCTGATCCAGCTAATCAAGGTCTTCATCAGGATTACTAGAAACTTGCAAAACAGTAGTGTTGGAGCTGGTTGGAGCTAAACTCTTCTGGACACTGAGTTTGAGACCACTGAGTTAACCATTAGTTAAGAGGGAATATCTGTTTGTTGAAATCAAAAATATTTTACCTCCTTTCTTCTTCTCATTATCTAGTTCCCAACTAGTGACGGCTCCAGATTTGGTTATACGCAAAAGACCTAGTTTCCCATCAGCTGTTCCATACAGAACCTCTTCACCATCCTTTCCTGAGGACAACGGTATCGTGCATCATCAATTTTGCTCGCTTTTGGTCTTAAAATGAAACACAAATGTTAGCACATACCTCCATCTCTGTTGTGAAGTTCAAGAACAGTTGGCGGTCCAGAAACCTCTACATTGTACAGAAGATCAGATCCCTGATGGAGCACAGGGTATAGGAATTAAACAAATGAGAATCAAAAGTAAATATTTCATTAATGAAAATATGGCCAACTAAGGATGGCAAATAAATACAGGCATACGCTCCTGACCAATGTAAAGAGTGCTGCTTCACAATTTGTATCTTGGAGGTTATAACTGCAAGACTGGGAATAGGATTTAACTACCTGCAATACTCTAAGCACCCTGTCCTGGCAGGCCAGGATGGGCACGATACGACCCAGCGTCTCCACTGGTAAACATAGGACATCGTTGATCTTGTCTCCTGACAGGTAGTAGTCCTGGTCCTTGCAGTCACAGTAATGGTTATAAATGTAACTGGCACACACAAACAGATCTGCTCCTGAGACATTCCTGTGGAAAGATATGTGTAAATAATAAAAGGAGGATCCAAATGACCAGTGACATGTAATTCCAATCACCAATTTAGGAGCCTGAAAAGTCAAGTGCAATCTCACATGGCATTAATGCTCTCTGTTAGGTTGGCCTCGAATGTAAGGAACTGTTTGCCCTTTTTAGTATATCCCCTAACTTCTGAACCAGAACACACAAAGATCTTTTCCTGTGGAGTGCCCAAAGCTCCTCCAAGCTCAAGTCTGGAGATCTTCTGTCCTGGGAGTGATTTAAACACAGGCTGACAAAACACACAGACATTTAGGGTTGATTTGCAAAACATGGTTGATTTTAGACATCAGATACAAAAGAAACGGTATTCATGTCTGATACATACAACAGCCTCGCCTTTTTTCATCCCAAAACAGGTCACGACACCATCATGATCTGCAACTGCCACCTAAAATGACAAAACGATCAATTTAAACCAATTTAAATCAGATAAACCAGCAGGGCAATTCCATGCAAAGGTCAACCTTACCATAAAACCCCATGTTTTATAAATATGATGCAAGCTTTTATTTTCATATATTTATCATAAATCAGATTAGAGTCTAGCCTATATTAAAATATATTAATAAAGGAATATAGATATACCTTTTGAGTTGCTTTCCGTCCAACAGTAGGAAGGAGTTTCATGGTTTTTTGAGATGTCACTCCAACCTGAAAAAACAAAGATGACCATTAGTTAGTTTTGACTAGATTGCCATCGCAACAAATCACAGTCAAAATGTATATAGTTCATATAGCGATGTTAAGATCTTACCTGGAGATAATCAACATGGTTTAAATTCAACTCCATTTCGCTTGTCTTCAGTTTCTTTTTAAACATATAATTCGAATCTTGTAACCAGTGTTTCCCGTTTAGCTTTCTTGCTCTTTGAAGATCCTTCTGTGTAGCTTTCAGTTTTCATGCCCCACGCGAAAATTCTCATTTAACGAAACAGAAATTTATATTTCAAGCTTTCCTCCTGACCTTAGGTTGGTCGTCGCAGATTGGATTATCTGGGGATTAGTTAGTTAGTGGATGATTCTCCTGCAGATAACCTGGCTAACGTTAGCTGTCTCACATTTTTCTCTTTACAAGATTATTCACGCCTCGTAAAGATATGTAAGAAAACCCACGCCGACAGTCCGTTAACCCAAAGCGTATTCTCAGATTCGTTAACAAACATAATAATTTCACCTAATTACAATAGACGCAACCGAGTGTATATCCGCTGCTAACATGCGCCGTCTGCAGCGCCATGTTGTCAAGCGCCTCAAACTATCGCAGGTCACCATGGTAACAGCAGACGTAATGACGTTCGCTCAAAACACAGACAATAGCAGCTGACAAATATTAGAATTAAAATGTACCTGATAAACAATGCAATCTTCTTGGTTTTTATTAAAAAATACCACTTTACCATTAAAATCATTATAAAACTCTCTTTTTACATTTAGGCATTTAACTGACGCTTTTATCCAAATCGACTTACAAATATTACATTTATTTAGCAGACACAGAAGCTTTCTACCTTTTTTTCAAATTTTTATTAAGATTTAATAAGTTCATTAATCTGTTTTCCTTATGGAGCCATAGATTGCTCACCACAGTGTAAGCGCTTTTGAGTTTTACTATCCTTATGGGGACGTTTGTTTCAGAACACACCCACCCACCAACCTACACACACAAACAGATGTGTGGATGTTTCTTAACAACAGAAGGTGGGGACGCAGCTGCAGAGAGGACAAGCATCATTTTCATTTTGCACAGAGACGCAGCATGATTCCTTAAGGATGATAAAGCCAAGGACACCTGTCATGGATATATTCTATACAGATGGACTATGTTACATATCAAACTGCCTCATCAGAAGATTAATCAAAGAACTGCAGTAGTTAAATAATTGTACTGCAACTGATGCCTTCACCAAGGAGGTTTATGGTGGCATCCACCTCTTTGCCTCTTGCAGTGGGATGGGGCTGGAATCTAAGCGTGTATGTGGGACTCTTCACTGTCCTGCTGGTACTGATGGGACTTCTGTTGTGGATGCTACTGAAACAGCTCAGGAACTCTGTGGGAGGTAGTAACCTTCAGCCCCATCTGGGTTCCTGCAGAAGATTCGTATTTTGAGGGAGAGACCAAAGAAGTACGCCATAGATAAAGAATCATAACATTAGAGAGACTTCGCAAGATCGACATACTGCTCTGGTTTTCAAAGAACTAGACAATGAGATATTTGACTAAAATTCTAGTGCCAGAGTTGTGCAGATTGATGGCTGCATGTACTTTAAAAATCTCACGACATTTTATCGGAACTATAGTCTTAAAGAAATGTAAGATTTGTATTTACTAAGATGTGCATTTATTAATATAAAAAAGCCAGATGCTTCATATGATGCAACAAATGTTATGAAATAAAAGTTTTTGGCATAACACTACACAGATACAAAGTACAATAATGTTTTAAGCAACAGCAAGAGTTAAATTAATGTTATTTTGTGTGCTATAAAGATCTTATCTTGATGGTTCTTTATTCCATTTTTATCCCAATCTGTAACATTTACTCAATAACATTTACTTATTAACTTATTTTTCATAGCACAACCATAATTGATCTGGAATTGTTTTTTTTAACATTATTACAATACTCAGCAATGATTAATGGATTAATGGCTGACAGAGTTGGTGGATTTAAATTATACTAAAATGCCGTTTACGTAAATGTTTCTAAAGAGAAATTAATGCATATTTCTCACCAAATGTTAATGGTTACGTAAATGTACAAGCAACATCAAAACCACACAAACATAATATTAATTTTCACTTTTTCACATTATTTGTATTGATTAAATGATGGAAGCACATTTACATTTATGCATTTGGTATATGCTTTTATCCAAAGCTAGTGCACATATACATTTAAGGTATACATTTATTAAGAACTTGAACTGAAAAATTATGGGTTAGTGTTTAAGTGTGTGTGTGTGTGCGTGTGTGTGTGTAAATGGTTAATTCATCATAAAATACCACCCACAATCATATTGTAATGATCTAATCAGTAGGCTAATAAAAATATCTTCAGAATCAGAATCCCAATGAAGTCAAGTTGCTTGTATTCCCGTTCACAAGACAAGACGTGTGTGCGTGTGTGTGTGTATATGTGTGTGAGTGCGTGCATGCGTGTGTGAGTGCGTGTGTGAGTGCGTGTGTGTGAGTGTGTGGCATGTGAGAAAATTAAATTCACACCACACTGCAAGTGCAGGAGCATTTTAGCCAAACACACAGCAGGGTGCTTTTATTTGACAAGGGATATTTACATGTGCACCGGTTAGATGAGAGACAGACGGAGTGTAAATCCAGTGGCTTTATGTTCATGCTAAGAAAAACCAAAGTGCACTTTAGTCACTGAAGCATGAAAATTGTTTAATAATATCAATTAATATTCCTGGCTCTCTATTTACATGGTAAAATACCAAGCTTAGTGTTCAGCTTTAAGGTATGTGTGTAAATCTTATATGCCTGCAGGGATTATTTCACAAAGCATCTCATTTAAAAGCCAAGTGCATAATTCTTTAAGGCCCAGCCAATAAATGCAAGATATTCCCCATCAGTCACTAATAGTCAGCTAAGGCTGTTCAGACCTCTGGTTATTGCTTCTGTCCAATGTGGGCACAATAATTAATATTCAAACCAATGATTATGTGTAAAGCTGAGCAGGAAGAAAAGATTAATCAAAACTTTGACAAAATATGGAATAATTGGTTTATATGTCAGACACAATAAAACATTTTTTTATGATTATCTAAGCTTTTTTTGTTGCTTGATTTGGAAGTGTAGCCTAAATATCAAGCAAAAACCTCTCAATAAAATATTTTGTAACAGCAATGGCCTGTACCAAGTGGACCAATGTATGTATGAGGGAACAGGGCAAGTTGTCACAGTGGCAATATCTACCATATTTTATATCAGGCATGGATTCCAAATTCAAATTCTCATATTTAAGAATAATCTCAGGGTAAATTGCCATGTGTTTTAAATGTTAAATATATTTCACAGTTCATTAACTGCAATAGCAACGCTTTAACATAAGCTTGCATTTAATATTAATAAATGCATTAGCTAACACGAACCAGCACTGCTCAATATTTTTAGCTTTTATTAATCTTTGGTAATGTTAGTTAATGCCAGTTGTTTATGTTAGCACATTAGTTATTCATTTTAACAGCCAGTTACAACTTTTGAAATTGCATTAACTAGCGTTAACAAATACAACCTCATTGTGAAGTATTAGCATTGCAGTATCTGCTGGCCGAAGATTTTGTTATAACATCTTTCACATTTTTTCTGCAGTTACACTACAAATCGTAATAAAATGAACTGAGACCTGTGTAAAAGATCGCCAAATTGCCTGCGTCATTCAATGCAAAGGACAGGTGTTTGGGGGCGTGGCCTACAACACCTTTTAGTGACTGGTCGGTGGCACGCGCCAAAAGACTGACCTAACCTACAGGTGACACAGTATTTTGACAGGTGCGTATCTGTAGTGTAGAAATTGGCCATTATTGATGAATAAATGATAGGAATGAGATAGATGCATTACAAATTTCTGTTTGCCTAACAAATTGTCTGACGTTTCAGTCTGCACTAACATTTTTTAATTAATTTTTCAGATCTCCAGCTGTCTAAACTTGAGCACATATGGTAAGATAAGAGCGCATTATTATGTGAAGTTGCATTTGTATTTTATATCGGAAACGAGGCATGCACTAATTTTATATGAGCGTTTAATGGTATCTGAACTTGAATTATCTTATGCAAATATTTACGTAAGAATGTTGTGCGTACTTGTTGCACTTAGAATCATTTTAGTGTTTAAATGTCAAGCTGTTGATCTGTGAAGAATTAGTACATTTCACGTTAGCGTAAGACTCGCTAATATAGCACGTGTTTTTTTACATTCATTTATAGGCATATGTCAGTGTTTTAGTGTTAAGCAAACGAAGTAGCATTATATACCGACAGACAGTAATCAGCGCTTGATTCCACATTACGAGTTTTTGCACATTCTATCCGTATATAAAGAGAGGTTGTTATCGAACCTTTGTTGGCATAGTGACCGTTGTCATGGAGGTTAAGGTGTTGGATGACTGGATTACAGCAGATAAAACAGATCAGACTAAGGAAACACACAGAATAAATGACTGGTTTGACATTATCAGCTCGGTTCTGGCAGGACCGACAACATCCATCCATATCATTTAATATATCTACAAGCAACGACATACTCGGTCTGGCATAGCGGTTGGGTTGTTTTTAATAACAAAATGTAATATTGTGTTGTTTTGTCTCTCTCTGTATCTCAAGTAGATTACATACAGGTACTGTCAAATGCATTAAATTGAACTGAGGTTTCAAGGTTAACTGATCCCAAATGTTTAACCCTAAACCCAAACCTAAAACCTTATCTCATCCTTTACACCAGCTCTAGCATTAACCTGAGCCTTAATCCTGGTCTTTGTTTAATAAGACGTGTACTGATATGGATGGCTTTTGTGTATATGATGTTTACAAGAGTTTTTAAAGGGTTACCGATAAACGAAAGTAATTCTAGATTTTATTGGTTTCATGCCATTTGACACAGACTACACAGACATTTGACTCGAATGATTTACTGTATTATTGCTGATACTGAAACTTTTACTCTGTTACTGTCATTGCATGCATGAGGTTTTAATTTGCTGATGTTTCCCTATCCTGGCTAAACACCGCAAAACCCTGTTCTTTTGCCCTGATTTATTATATAGACTAACATTTTTACGTTTTCTCTTTAAGCAACAGTCATGCAAATATTGTAACACCAATAACCCCTTTTGAAATAATTGCTTGCGTTAATTACGCTCAGCATCCAGTATTGTCTCATAATTGATGTTTCACTTGCATTGTTAGTTCTAAAGAAGAGAACTTTTCTAATCTCTTGAAAATCACATCAATCCATGTGCTGAATCTTCACTTTTGTTTATATATATTCTGAAGGCAACCAGAGGCAGTGTGAAACCCTTTGTGAACTTCAATGCAAAGCAAGATGCAGAATTTTTACGCAAGGCCATGAAAGGGATCGGTAAGGCAAACATGTTGTTGAGAAGCACATCCGTCTGACATCATGTTCACATTGAGGAGATGCAGTGACTAATCGTTTTTAGAAAATTATACTGATCACTGGATTGACATGTTTGCGTGATTGCTGTTATGTCCTCAGGTACTGATGAAGACGCCATTCTTATGTTGCTGACAACTCGCTCTAATGACCAGAGACAGGAAATTAAAGCAGCCTATAAAAAAGCCTTTGGCAAGGTGAGACCAAGTGTTTTTAACAAACAAAATGGTTTTAAGACTTAATCTATAGTGAAGATTTAAAGTATCTTGTGTGCACAAGATTCTCAAAAGTATTGGAATCACATTCTTGGAATATTGGAATTAAAAATTGCAAAACAAAGCAATTATTATGGAATATTGGAGTTATAACCAAACACGAGAGAATCTCCATTAACTAAACTGTCAGCTATAGAGACCACGTTTATTTATTGTTTAATTGAATCAGTGCACATCAATAGCAGTTTGTCTAGATAATTTACTGTTTGCTTGTGCTGCTGTTTGGCACCTGTTGTTGTTGTTAATCTAATACTGACATGTTCATCTAAAGTGATGCTGAAGTGCTGATGAGCTTCATTTCATTTTAATAAACAGTATAGCTTCTTGTGTTTATTGGTTCTCTCTTTCGCTCTGTTTGTCTTTCTCTGACTTTTTATAGGATTTAGTAAAAGATTTACGATCAGAGCTCGGAGGGAAGCTAGAAGATCTCCTTTTGGCTCTTATGTCTCCGCCCGCAATATATGATGCAAATGAACTCCATAAGGCCATCAAGGTAAAGTCAAGTCATAAAGTCTATGAAAGTCTCTTTTATGAATATCATAGAGTCATTGTCTATAAATTATATTGAAATAAAGAAAATCAAATCAAACGCACTGTTATGAAATTGTGCTTTGCATTGGATGCATCTCATCACTTATTTATTTTACAGGGAGCAGGTACTGAGGACAAAGTTTTAATTGAGATCCTGGCCTCCAGGACATGTGATGAGATAAAAGATATCATCAAGGCTTACAAGAAAGGTAATATTCACCGTGTTTACAGTCTTCCTAAATCCACACATTAAATGTCTCAACCATGTAAAGTTGATGAATGATCATGTCCAAGAAAGTATCTATTTGTGCATCTATTTATAGTAAGGCTCAACAGAGTGTAACAGTAGTAAAATCCCATTTATTTTCTCTATAAAAACCGATTTTCAAAAAATAATATATAAACCTTTCAAGACAGACCTACAATCAGTTTAGAGATGTTAAGAAATGATACAAGTAAAATTATTTAAAAAACTGCAGCCGCCTATCAGGGCAAGAAAGCATTGCAAATTATGCATTTAAATTTACATCATCTCTCTACGCTATGAAACTATTTATAAATTTGTATACATGAAAGTATTTAGCGAAACACTTGAAATATATATTTTTAAATATATTTCTCCTCTCCAACACTGCCTTATTGACCTACTGCAAACAAACAGGCCATCTGAGCAGATATCTGAGAGAACACTTGGTCTTAATCCCTGGTCATAAAGTTTCTACAAGGCATCGCTGTTAAAACCGATCCTTTCCAATTAGAGTCAATTGAGATCATTAAGCCTCAGTTGTCACGTTAGGCGTAAACAATCTATAGACCGCATCTCATGTGTCTTAACCTAGAACATGGAGGCAAGCTGGAGAAAGACATCATGGGCGATACATCTGGACATTACCAGAGGATGCTGGTCATCCTCCTACAGGTAAAAACAAAATAGAAGATTTTAGGCTTATATGGAAATGGGAAAAAAAAGGCCAGAAGACATCTATTTATACGGTGTTGGGCCAGACATAAAGTCTATACTTCACAAAGCTAGAAATGAAACAACCTTTATACGTTTTATACCACGGTAGACATATAAACATGGCAGTCGGTGTGCAGTGCCACTTCAAATTTTAGCAAAAAGAACTATATTGTGATGAATGTCATTTTGGTTATACTGGGCAGTTGAGCAGGACGAGAGATGGAAGAGACAGTAACAATGAGAAGATTGCAGGCAAAGTAATGGAACAGAGCAGCAATAACATGAGCTAGGTGAAGTCATCCTTAAGTAATTAAAACAGCTCTTGAGTTAATGTTGTGGAGAAGATTAAATGAGTCTCAGGGGTAAA
This sequence comes from Beaufortia kweichowensis, assembly GCA_019155185.1. Taxonomy (NCBI): domain Eukaryota; kingdom Metazoa; phylum Chordata; class Actinopteri; order Cypriniformes; family Gastromyzontidae; genus Beaufortia; species Beaufortia kweichowensis. The sequence continues at coordinate 7,684,307 of CM032803.1, read as the reverse complement.
GTTCAGGTAATTCAATATTAGAGTTTACCGGTTGGGAGAAATTCCACGCCTTGTCTAAGATTATGTGGATGGTGGAGAAGGGCCGGCGTTTGTCTGATGCTCTGATCTTTCATGTGTTTCTGTTATTACACACAGGCAAAGAGAGAGGAGGGCGTAGATGAGAGCAAAGTGGAGAAGGATGCCAAGGTGAAGAACAATGACACTTTCAGATAAATACACCCTGTAAAAGTATTATATAAAGCAAGTTATCATTGTAGATTTAAACTGCACATTTTAATTTCAAAAAAGCATCATTACAGTAGTCTACTGTGAGAAACAGTTTAATACCACTTAACATATAAACATTTTAAATGGATTTAGGGATTTTCTAAACCTGTGTATTAGTCTTTCTTCTGTGAAACACAAAAGGAGGTATTTTGAGAAATGTCTTAGTGGTTTTGTCAATGTTGGCCAATGTCGTTTGGCTACCAACATTCATCAAAATATCTTCTTTTGAGTTCTGCAGAAAAAAGAAAGTAATAAAGGTGACCAACTGATAGATATATTTTTATTGTTGGGGGAACTATTTCTTTCTTTAAGTGAATTGTTAGTAGAACATTATCAGTAATTAATGGTTTGGTCTGTTGAGAAACTCACTGGAAGGTCTGTGACACAACCTTGAAAACAGAAACACATTTGATTAATCATCTTCATGTACTCCCCTAATCTACTTTAAGTTAACGTAAACGTGAAAAAGACGTAACAAGATGCTCAGGTTTAAGTTACAAACCTTGGAAGTGTTTGCTCGGCGATCATTTTTCAGGAGCTGTTCGCTGCCGGAGAACAGAAATTAGGCACAGACGAGGAGAAATTCATCAATGTACTCGGCAACAGAAGCGCAGAACACCTGAGAAAAGGTGCTTGTTTGCGGCTGTGCGTTCAAAGCTTTGAAATAAAGGCTTTCTAATGACTTTGGGTCCCTGTTTCAGTGTTTGATGCCTACAAAAAGATTGCCGGCTGTGACATTGAAGAAAGCTTAAAAGACGAGTGTACCGGGAACCTTGAAGCACTGTTGCTGGCTGTGGGTAGGAAATAAATCTCTGTAATGCACAATCAATGGCTTTAGCATTAAAATGAATAAACTTAAACTTATTCTCTCTCTTTTCAGTGAAGTGTGCAAAAAGTGTTCCTTCTTATTTTGCTGAATCCCTTCGCGAGTCCATGAGGGTATGAGGGGTTTAAGAATCTCATCTATTTTTTCCTCACACAGTCATACATTGGATTACTTGCTGCTCGTTTTAAACGATAAAAACAACTCATGGCCTGCTCAGTTAATGAACGTGTTGGACGTGCTGAGAGATAACGAGGCGTTGAGAATGATTTCACGCATTATTGGTTTGTTTACTCACAGCGTGCCGGCACTGACGACGAGTCCCTCATAAGAATCATGGTTTCTAGAAGTGAACAAGATATGCTGGACATCAGAGTGGTGTATAAGAAGATGTATGGAGAATCACTCTACTGCACCATACAGGCAAGTTATAGGCACGAATGCTTTGTCTTGCACATGGATAAAACTTAGAAAACAGACAAAAATAGTTTTTGTGTCCATTTCTAGGAAGACACTGATGGAGATTACCAGAAGGCCCTGCTCTACCTGTGCGGTGGTAATGATTAGATATTGGTACTTTTTTGGTGGAAGGTACTAATGACCTGGTACTAATTGTTATATCAATTCTCGTCTGTTTTTCAACTTAAATACATTAACATTTCTTGGTTTATTGTATTGTATTTATTTACTTATAATTTCATGTTACCTTTTATGCTTTGTGGTTTTCAAATAGCTTGTTTTAGTGTTTGAGCATTAGAGACTATTCAGGCATGGTTTTGGTGTAATGATGTTTGGTTTCATGATTCTTTAATAGATTTTAGTGTTTCAGACAGGTTAATGAATTGTTTCTTTTAAAGCACTGTGTGAGGATTTTTAAAATAAAATGCTTTGGACCATATTCAGTTTACAGTTTTTTTAAAGGCAGTTTGTTTCACCCGTTTAAAATGTTTCTACTCACGCCATTAGATGGCAGTATTGTGTAACAAGTTGATCTCTTTCTCAGCCTCTTTACATCTATGTGCATTTAATGTTTTTCACATTAAAGAAAAATGTTTAAGTTGATTTGTGACCCTGTCTGTGAAAAACAGAATTATGAGATAACAAGCATCAAAGTTTGATTTCACCTATAAATATCACTATGATTTTAATCTTAATTCATAGTTACTCAATATTAAACATATCAATGTTATATTTTCACAGAATGTTTTTTACATTACGTAGGATTATTTTATGTAGAAAACAGTAAATCACAATAAATGACTTTAGCTGGGTTTTCACAGGCAGGATCACATTTTCCTCAAATCATAAAATAATGATATATATAAATAAACTTTTCAAATCCATGCAAAATTCATGTACTTGCACTTTTCTTAATTCAGGGATTGCCCAACACTTAGCTTACCGATATTATAAGACTTTCACAGACACTCAGAGGAAACGAAATTCTTACAGGAGCTAGAGAGCTTTTGAGATTTATAATGTCACATTGTTTTATTATATGTGGTATGTGGATTATACATGTGTGTGTGTGTCTAAATCTCTTTACTAAATCCTAACACTGCCAGTCTCAGCACAAATCCTGCCACAGAGTACCATACTACCAGCGTCCAAGTTATTTTCTTTTCCACAATGGAATTTATTAAGGTCATTATTTCACCCAATCATAGTACAAAATGTCAGGGTGTGATATCAGGCCACCTTAGTCCATATGGAAACCATTCATTGAGCACCCACCATGAAGTTAAGGATCTCTGGAGAAGAACAGTGTTTGAATTAATTATATGGAAAAATTAAAGCACAGTCTGTGGGATTTTATATGACTATTAAATTAAATATTCAATTCAGCATTTTACACATGAGAATGCATCACACCTTCATCTGAAGATCAAATGAACTTATTCTGAGTTGGAAGTTACGTTACAAATGGAACAGTACTTTCCTTCATTCACGTCACGCAACCTGGAAATTAGATTTTTCATGTGAATACATGTTGTGAGTTTGTTACAACCCTGTCCCAAGGCAAATTTATGTGGTTTTGGAATTTGGACAAATTCGCGTTAGATTTTACCAGCTGTCATTTTGATCAAGTAATTACATTTCAAGGGTGTGTGTGCATAACCTGCTGTAGGTGCACCCCTGCAATAACAAACATTGCAGAAATTCTATGAGATTTAATAGTTATAATGGGAATTGTATGGTTTTGGATGTTATCTGGTGGATGGAAACCAACAGAACCCTGTTAACGTTTCTCAGGAGAAACACTATTTCCCTATTTCATAGTTGGATTCCAATCTAATCATGACCAACTATATATTAAAGGTCTGTGACTCAAGAATAAATATTTGATCATTTTCATAACAATAAACATAAAAAAATATCTAAAGATTTGTAGTTTCTGACAGCGCATTTTTATGTTCAATATGTGCGGTGACAGTTATCAAGTTAAATCCTACTGGGGAAAGACCCAAAAGACCCTACATAAAAGGAATTTTTTAATGGTTTCAATGGTAAACAGCTGATGGTTAGGGTAGGTTTTTGTAATAGAAACCATTAAAATTATATTGTTTTGGCAGGATCATAAAATACCCTGTTGCTTTTTATAACACAATAAATATTTAGCCGATAATCATTCCCTTATAGATAATAATGATGGTGATTCGATAATTAACGATGCATTGTATTTTTCCGATCACCAACCCACTTCACACAGCGCCATCTACAGACTGTAAACAATACAAACATTTAAAGTTTGTACAGCACTTCACTCCGGCGTACTCACCTAAATTCCTCCTCCATTTGGATTTGATATTTTAACTAAATCCATTTTTGTGTTCTATCACCTTTGCCACAAAGACGTTCAATGACGGACGTGAAAAATCGCCTCTGATTGGTTATTAATTCGAAAGGAGGAAAATTTTATTTAGCCTTCCTATGTGTGTGGGGGAATCTGTTGTGATTGGTTGGTTTAATAATGAGATTACACACCTGAACTAAATTAGTATATTTTTATATGATAACTAATGTACTAAATAGAGTGTGTTCTAAATTTGTACATGGTCTGCGATTTAATTTATGTAATCAACAAACCCCAATCAGCTGCAATAACCTTTTAGGAATCTTATATGTAAGAGTGCAGAAAAAAATACTTTTTGTTATGAATGTTATTTTGGAAAGAGCTTGTGTTTACTTTAATAATAACAGGCCGGTTTGGTTTAATATGTACAGCAGAAACCCTCAAGATTCTGAAATGAGTTTCATGTTTTGAACGTTCTGGTTCATGACTAACCACTTATGTTGTAAAGAAAGCTGGAATTTGTTTATATCTCATGTTTCAAAAGTAATTTACCGCTTTCATAGAACATATTAAACTCCCTGTGTAAACTCCATGTGAGAATTTTTTGGTCAATAATACAAAACAGTAAAAGCACATTTAAAGTGATTACAATCACATAACATAATAATGTGTTGAAAAATTATGTGGATAGAACATATCTAATGTAACAATAGAATACTTTCCTGATTTAGGCTTTCAATGCTCTGTGTCATTTTACATTTACAACTCTAGTTTAGGTTGTTCTTTACTGCAATGTCTGAGACATTTGGTTTAATATAACATGGATTTAGATCAAAGAGCAACAAGTTGCCCATAAGATTCTTGAAATGAGCACATGGCTTGATCTGGAATGCAAAGACAGCCAGAGTCAGAATGTCAGAATCATTTAATATTTGCTGTAAAGTCTGGATTCATGCAAGAACAAATGCTCACATCTCTTTCCCAGTTATACTTTTTTCATAGATGAATGAATACACAAAGACAAATGTCTTAACATTAACATTACATTTAGGCATTTAGCTGACACTTTTATCCAAAGCGACAAGACAAATACCAACATTTATGCACACACACTTGCTAACATTCATCCATGTGATTAACTCAAACTGGGTCAACGCAAAAGAACACAAGCTGCAAACTTGTTTTCATACTTGTAATCTTTCCAATCTGTCGTGAGCGTGTTTCACTTTGTGTTTAGACATACATGCTACATTGCTGTAAAATTTTATTCCAAACCTTGCAGATGATTTCTGAACCACTAAACCTGACCCCCCCCCAAAAAGACAGCACTATTTTATTGTTTTTTCCCAAATATTTACTTTCACTATACTAATTTGTCGTTTTAATATACTATTTTACATTTTGGCCAGTGGTATGTTATAAAAATTAAAAAAATAAATTGAAATTGTTTAACTAAATCTGATGAGTTGAAGTAATGTAAAAACAGTATAAATGATTTGTAGCTTTAGATATTTAACAATTTAAGGTAGCAAAGATTTTTTTTTGCAGTGTAACGATGTATTTAATCAAATGCTCCGCAGACCAAAGTGTCAAACACTTGCTTTTGAAAAATTTATAAATCTCATATCTATATTTTAGAACCCGTGTCACTTGTACATATTACTGGAATTAAAGGCTTTTAAGGTTAAGGAAAGCACAATTTTCCCTCAAGTGCATTCATCATTCTCAACCATTAAGAACAGAAATGTACATAGTGAAGACCAGGAGCTGGTGCAATATTCCTCCGCCAGTTTAAGTCTATCAGTCCGACCAGAACACGGGGAAGGACCGGGCGGCGGTGGGGAGGAACGCGTGAGTTTAAGCCTGAAATGCGCGTCCTCCGGTGCGCTCCTGCACATGCCCGCTTTAACGCGCGCTCTGGAGTCATGACACAACCTCTTCTGCTTCTTCAGTGAACGGGCGATCTGTTTCCAGTATGCTGTAGTGTTGGATGAGTACTGCTGACAGGAGGTGGGCTTCGCTACATACTCGCATTTGAAACTCTTTGCCCCGATTGTACAGGTGACTCCCAAAACGGTTCCGTCTCCCTCACCTGCCGCGACCCACACGCACTGCGCTCTGTCCTTCCCGGGTAATCTCCCTCTAAAAACACCTGTGACACTGAATGCTTTTGGACCGGTTTCATTTCGTTGACCTCTTCTTCTCCCCTTTCCGCCTGGCTGTGCTCTCACTCCTCTGTCCTTCACACTGTCCACCTGTAGAAAGTGTTGCATGACGCAAGCAAGCGTCAGAATGAGTGCAATGTCTTTTACGCGCATCATGCATATGCGCATTCTGTTTTTTTGCAAAGTGCAAATAAATGTAAAAAGTGAGACAATGATTTTTTCCAGTTTTCGCGAGTTTACATATCAGCTATTGTGGTTTAAGTCTCATTCCGGTTAACAGATGGCATGCATGCGAGCTATTACACGAGCGAGCTGTGTGATAAACTCTGCGCGTGCCATTTATAGCGCATGCACGCGGGCACACGCCTTGAAATTCGACGTTAATTTAACAAGTGGGTGGTGACATAACAGAGATTGATAGGATACAAGACTGTACAAATGTACGTAACTAATGTTAGCTAATGTAAAAAAATGTGATTTTAACAGTGGTGGTTATTATTTGTACAATATACAATACAGAAACTGTATTGAAATTTGATTATTGTATTGAAATTAACTGTATTGAAATTTGATTATTTAATATTGAAAAAGTAACAATAAATGTAGTTTGTAGTGAAAAAAATTAGGATTGGGTTTCAATGGTAAAATGTATTTGACAAGCTGCTCCTCTCTCAACTGCTGTCACTCTTTTAAAATGACTTTCACAAAATGCAAAGTTTAAAATGTAATTTATTTACACATCAACATTTATACATTTGATTATGACTTGTAAACCTTACGTACTACACCTTAAAAATGTGGTAAACATAAAGTCATCTCCATATTTAGATGTACTGATATATTACAATCTGATCCTGTATTACCACAGAATTAAAAAACCTGACCCATACTGTAATCAATTAGCCCACATACATACATAACATAACAATAATTAATACAGATTATTTTACACATATAGTAGCCTAATGTATACGTACATGTAAGTGTGTTTAGCTATATCTATGCATCCTGAATTTATAGAGACACGGTTTTCATGAACTTTTGTTTGTTTATCCATTTGTCCATACATCCAATCCTTGCCATTGTCAAACACTCACAGGCATCTTCAATGCAGTTTGTCGTCTAGAAAAAACTATAGTAGAGATAGAAGGGAGAAGACAAAAACTTGTTAGCTAACATTTTTAGAAATATACAAAATATTAATTTGAGGTATGTGAAATATAAGTCCTACCTTTTTTAGTTTCTGAACCACCCTATGAAGTAGGAACACACACCCTGAAAAGAACGCCAACAGTAATACTCTGCAAGTTTTTTTGCCTCACTCTGGGGTACTGGTTTAGTAGGATTTGGCACAGATGACATGGGTGTCATCATTTTCAACGGTTTGGCTTGATTTGTCCTGCCCTGTGAAGTTCTGACTGATTGGCCTCTTAATGCTCGGAGTTGTGTTTGCACTGGCCTCTGATCCGGTCTAACAAAGGCAGGTGTGGAGAGCTTGTCTTTTGGCCTAGCATCAGGTGAAGATGAGGATGTGAAGACCATCTGGGCCTCATCAGATGCTCTCTTGCACATCAGAGGCTTCATGATGCTCTGGCCCTGGCAGGCATTCTGCAGCTTGCGGAGGTCCCACATGATCTGTGTGTAATAATGCCTCGGATTGTTGTTGTAGTTGCGGCAGACGTGAGGTTTGCCCTTGTACTCGCACCAGTAAGAGCGCATCTGTCCTCGGCATGCGATGCGTAGGTTCGTCAGATCCCCTTGTCCCGTCACGCTCATGTAGCATTCATCTCTGGTGCCTTTGGTGACAAACCGAATCGGGTCTTCCCAAATGCTCCTCCTGTTCTCTGTATCCTGTGCTACAGCCAGCCGGAGGCAGCATGCTAGCAGAAAAATACTTGAGATTTTCCACATGTTGTGAGGCGATAACATTGGCAGAAGTCTGCATGCAGGGCTGGATTCCTCACTCGGGTATTTAAGGGCTTGGCTATTCAAAAAAAAAAAAAACATTGCCCACATGTTGATTCCCAGCCAGGGGGTTGTGTGGTGGGGGAATTGTTTTCTGACTACCATCCGACAGTCAGTGAAAAGTTGGCACACATAAAACCAATGGGAAGAATGCTCTGAAAGAACAGTAAGTGGCCCTTTACATGCCCAAATCTGGAACTTTCCTGATATATCTTACACAATTCAAAAGAGTACACCACAGCTATATATGTCTTTCACTCGCATTTTGGGTTTGTTGTTGTTTATGATGGAAACCATCTGTCCCTCCTCTCTATTAAAACATAGTGAACAGGAGAATTTCAGGACTTTTTAACACAAGACCAAATGCCATCCTGATATAAAGTGTTTACCACAGGGATAAACTGTAAATTTCGTCTGAATGTTATGTGATTTGTTCTATCATTTAAACAACAAAATGAAACAAAAATGGCTTGTGACAAAGCTCTGCATGAAGGCGCAGAATCTGATTTGGATGTCGGGCACATAATGGGTCTTAAACAGGCACAGTAGCACACTTAAAGACATGGCATTAATTTAGAGGATATTACTCAAAAGAAATGTATTTCTGAATTATTAAGACTCAGAACTTTTTTTATCTTATCAGGAAGAAGGCTTCCTTGTGATTGATTTAGGAATTATGGAATCTGTTTACCTGCATAAACTCAAAGGCTCTGGGATTGTGACTATATGAGAGAGGATCTTTCTCTTTCTCTTTACTATAGAATAACTATATTTTATGCATGTTTTGTGTAGAAACAAAATACAACGCTAGGCTCTGCATTCCCAAATATATATGTAACTTCATGCTGTGTGTTATTTTTAGAATATGCCATAGAGGTTTATGTTAAAAAAAAAAAACCAAAGCAAATGCCCCTTACTAAAATTTTTTTTAATTGTAAACATTCTAATTTCCTGTTTTATCTTAAATAATATTCATCCATTCTTGTTTAGCTCTTGAATGTACAACAATGTTATTTGAATCTGAGATTTTATGCACAATATTTTACAGTATCAGCCATCTTAACCACATGGATTTAAAAACAACAACAGCACTGATAACCAGTCCCATCACATCTAAACATCTTTGAGCGAGATTGAGCATCAAGTATGTGCATGGTTTATGGCAAACCAGTGAGATTTCCTGGTGAACAGAGAGAGACCTTTCTTGATATGAATCAAGTACACTTTACCTGAGGACCTAATAACACTGTCATACACAATATAACATTGAGATAACATGAGCACCTGACAGTATGTCTTGCAGAATAATCTAGAGTTTGATAATAACTGTCAATGGCTATGACAGTGTTAAGTGTGTTGGAGAAACCTAAACCTCCTGTAAATGGGCTCTTTAATGATCTCCTGGCAAATCTTCTGCAACAAAACCAGATTAGTAATCCAACAACTATTGTTAGTACAATGAGCAAAACATCATTAAGAATGTAAATTTAAAAAGTAAAGTATCGAAAAACTGGAATGCTTTTGCTTCCAAAACCACATGCAGGATATGCAACATTTTTCAAGTACAGAAAGTGAGAAACACATGAAACATATTAATCTGATTTTAGCCATAATTATTTATGATGGTAAAACTAATCCAAGCTATGCTCTTTGCTTTCCCCTTTAACTCGACTACGGCTAAGCTATCGTGTACCGTTAGCTAAAAATCAGAGAAAGGCAACAATCTGTTCACTCTTGAAATGGCTTGACAACATCTATCTTCACAGATTATCATTACTAGCTCATAAAGTAAGCACTTGAAACATACTTTATTAAACCTATTACACCAGACATTAGTTCCATGTAATATTTGTAACTCATAGGGGCTGGCAAAAATTTCAGTGGAATTGACTTCAACACATTAAATTACCCACAATATAAAAAACCCCAAAAAGCACTACAAAAAAAAAAAAAGCGAAGAATGCAGCAGCGGTAGCATTGTTATGCCATGTTGTTTACACTCTCGACGACTGTAAACAAAAACACGTGTAGTAATTAAAACAGCCATATACGCTGAAGCCTCCCTGAATCTGTGACAGGATGTGACATCACAGAACAGCTCTTTAAGGGAACGGTTCGTAAAGCAGCACTATAATCTCATGGGTGCAAAATGACCAAAACAACAACGATTGTTTTTTGTTGGAAGATTGATGTTATGGACAGCAAGTCCTAGCTTTAGGTGCCGAGTATCCTTTTCTTAAATGTTGTCTTTCTCTAAGCTGGGCCTGTTGGTCAGCTGTGGAAAGAGAAGAAATGATTCACAGTGTGAGATAAACATTTTATGTTTGTTGTTAAATGAGCTGTTTGGATCTATGTCAGTGTAAAACAAGGCCAATTTAAACAACTCACATTCCAAAAAGATTCAATTCCAGTTTCCAATAGCACTGTGTGAGAAAAGAAACAAATATAGCAGAATTACACCCGATCTGTGCTTTTAAAAAAGGCGAAGGACATGAGACGTGAGAAGCCAGATGAGATTTAAGACAAAGGCAAAGATATAAAATGCACAGCAAGATCTGTTTGCAGAGGTGTTAGAGATGTTTCAAGTCAAACATTGGCAGATTACAGTGATATGGGCTGATGATTATTGATGGACCTAAAAAACACATTTCACACAAAGCTTTGCTTGTGAGTTATCCAGGCAGAACGGTTGTAAAGAAGAAAAGGAAAATAAAAGCATGAAGTCAGTGTAACAGAGAAACCAAAAAAACAAACAAAATGGACATGAACTACAGAATGGAGGAGTGAATACTGAGAAAGCAGTTAACTGATCAGACAAAAATCACACCATAAAATGTCCCTGTTTGCCAGAATGTAGAAACATAGGGAGAAAGTTCTCTCATCTGTAGTTTTCAGTACCTTTCCGTTCCCTAAAAACAGGCTCTCATCTTCAAAGTCACCAGTCGGGATGGTGTGGGGGCGCGGAGGCCCGTGGGAATCGAGTCATAGTGTCATAGGCAGGGATGCTTGAGACACAAGAATAAAAAATGTCAAGAAGGCCAAAGGCTATTGAACTGTCCACCATCTCTCCATCTGTTTTTAACTCAACATTTTTATAAAAGAGCAGGACTGGTGTTTTGATATGACAAACAGAGCTCTACTGCTGTCAATAAATGATAAATGTGAACATGCATGACTGATATCACTAACCAATTCTCTCTGATAGGGTTTTGAATAGCATGTTCATGTCAGAGCAGACCGCACTTTTTAGAATGATGAGCTTTGTAAAAATCGACACGTTTCAGAAAGTTGAGACAGAAAGGACTTTTTAAACCATAAAACAACGTAAACACATTTTAGTAAACCAAATACACATAATAATGTTCTATTTAGAACCATCATATGACCCTTTTAAAATGAATAAATTGATTAATAATAAAAAAGTAATACTCTTCAGTGTCATGCGGTATTTAAATATTTCAATTGTTATTGAGTCAAATAGTGTATTCAATCTAAGGCTGTGACATATGATGTAAAGACTCTGTGTGTCATTCAAGCTCACCATCCTGACCGCTGTCACACACATCTGATAGCTTCCAGACCTACTAAAAATCATGCTGTTAAAGATAATGAGACCATGCAATTACAGCCCAGTAAGATCTTCAAGAGTCACATGCAAAAAGACACAAGCAAAGCAATGCAAAAATAAAAAGAAATGCACAAAAATGTTTTCTTGATGCATGCATTGTTAGTGTCAATGTAATTGCATGCAAAAGTGTGTGCAAAGCACAACCTCTATTAAATGTGAAGTGTGTAATTTCTGCACCACTCATGCCATCATAGCACAGGTACAACCCAAAGGCATAAATTTGGGGCGGGACTATTTGACTTTTTTCCAAATTTTAATGCTGCTAGTGAAAATCACACTTCACAAGACTAGCCGACTCCCAGGTGCTTGTTTGTGGTAAGGGCAACTTTAAATGGCGCATGCATCGAACCTATAATGTCACCTCAATCAATCTGCCTTCACCAAACACATGCAATTTATTAGCGTAACATATGCAGACTGTACAGGAACATAGTTCTGTTTACCTTCTGATTACAGCGTTTTGGTCACCTTCTAAATGTTCATTATAATAACCATTACTACCAATTTCCATACTGAAATAAAACATTACACAGAGAAAATAAATGAACATGATGTGACATGAAACGGCATGCGACCGGGAACAAGCTTCACTTCCAAGACGTGCTTTTGAAAATATACACGCGAAACAAAGTATGAAAGAGTTTAAGTAAAAATCGCAATCGTTTATCATAAAATATACAATGTATAGAAGTTCTTTTGATTGTAAGGTTTCTGTTTTATCAGCCCTTTGTGTTAAACAAGGGAGCTTTTGTAGATAACACGACAACACGAGCGATGCCCTTCACCAGCGAAGCATTCCAAGGCGTGTAGCTTAAACCAGCACCATTAAGCAGAAAGATTTATGTACATAACAGGAAAGAGATCTCTTTTGAAATAGCAGTAAAAAGGACAGCAAAAGCATAGCGGGGAAACATCTTACGTTTTCATAGGAATTGTCTCAATGCTAAAAAAAATACAAGACAAGCAAATATGTTACAGAGATGCACGGCAGTGATACAGATCACACAGATGTCAAAACGAAAGACACTTGGTGATCAATCGCAATGATTCTCCATAGTAAACACATGAATGTTTGATAAATGCTATAAACACTGTTCATATAATATATACTGTGTTTCATAAAGTGCAAAGTGCTGAACGGAGGGACATAAAGAATGGAGAAAGAAGGAAATAGCAAGAATGGTTATCATAATGTGAAATGCCATGTCCCCGAGACAGAGGAACTAGAGGCCGGCAAGAAGAAGAAAGATGAAAAGCACAGAGAGAAATAAAAGATTGGACATTTAATACTATTAATGCACATTACTCAACAGTATCAATCTCTCTACGTATAAACAAAGTGAGGTGTATTTACTTGAACTATAATTTTTTTAAGTACTACACCACAATTCTGGGGCACTTACTCGTCATAGACATCTTCTGTGTCCATTCTGCGGTAGAACTTGGCGAGTTTCACAGAGAAGATGATGCTAGGGAGCAGAAAGAGTGTGGAACAGCCCAGTCCAAACCAAAATGTGTTCTGCAACAAATTAACGCATGATTTCTTCAAACCACAGTCATTATACAAACACTAGAATGACATTTTCTAATTAAAGTTCCTAATTTTCTTGGATGGTTCTCTTAATGAAACTATTAGTTGTTTTCACCATTGAATCCAGGAGGAAACTGCAGCCCAGGATCTCGACTGTGTCCACAATATTGCTGAAAGGTTTACAGGTAGCTACCTCCATGGCTAGCTAAAACGAGAGAGCAACGGTTATAAATCACCGCACTGATCACCACCATCCTAACATCAAACATTAACACAACTAATTCTTGAAGACAGAGATGTCCTGATCCAATTCTTACTCACAGATGTCCTGATCCAGTTCATATACTGTTTAAAATAGCCAATAAGAGTCTCTTTGTATTTCTCCGTTTCCTGTTGGTGTGGTGAACATTCATTATCAGTTTCCAGTACATAAAGCGGGTTTAGGTAGTATTCTGGCATGTTTTTGGCTCACCTGATTGACTACCAGTGTTGCATTCTGAGAAATGAGAAACTGGGCGGCATCGACAGCTGCTAATACCGCTGAAACACGGACCTGAATAACAATACATTTACAGGTTATTAAAAATGTCGGAACACAAACTGTATTTGTAAAATAAGAACTTACAGGAAGATCTGTGGCAGTTCTCTCCAGGAATCTGATGCTATGGTTAAGCGTGCTCTAAGAATTATAAGATCGCTTATAAGAATTATCCTTTGAAACATCACACTGATGACCATAAAAAAATGATAACACAACACAATATTCTGTTGCACATGCATGACGTGCACACAATGCATGAAATGAACACAAAACAATCAAACTATATGATATATTTGGGATACAAGAGAAAGGTTATTGTTTAGGTAAACTTCATTTAGACATTTCAGCATGTTTAAATCCAATTGGCGAAAGGCATATTGTCTGGACTAGAAAATACTAGTCCAACTGGTAACGGTACATTCGTTTGTCTTTTAGCATGCAGGTATTATTATTTACACTTCAAGAGGACAAAGACATGATAAAGTGACTGTGAAATAGTGATTGATTATATCAAGGTTGCAACTGTTACTGGTAAATACAAGCTTACCCTTGCTTTCACAAATTTCTTTGAAGCCATAAAGTGAATTAAATTAAAATTGAATTAAAAATAACAAAAAACAGACAATAGTCAACAATAGTCAGTTAGGTTATTATATCCCACCCTTCCACATTTTGCTTTTTCGAACAGACTTCTAAACTAAATGTAACTTGGAAATGGAAATACTGTAGGGACAGACATGGATAGATTACCATAGACTGCTGCAGTGGGATGACCTGCTGATTGTGGATCTGTCTTACAGTGTTAGCATGTCCCTTTAATGAAGTCTGCAAAGTCCCTTTAACCTGCAAGAGATAAAGATAAAAAATGACTAAAGTGGAAGTTCTGCTCTCATAGGCATTTTTGTATTTTGTATACATTTTCTCCATTTGTTCAGGTAAAAGTACTTATTTTATTCACACTGTCATTTACAAAATTTATATGTTGTTAATCTACAGATTAAACACTATGCACACTATCAAAAAAAGGGTCAATTTCATGTTATAATGAAATATTCTGTTTGCACTATATGTACTGTAACTTTAAATGCTTGATTTAGTCAAAATATTTTGTTAAATGTTAAAAACAAGTCTCACCAGTTGATCAGCTTGAGAATCAAGTTCATTGGCAAACATTAGAAGATCAATACGTGTCACTCCTTTATTTAACTGGAAAACAAATAGACACATGAGAAAACACAGGTTAAAACATAACCTTACACTGACATATATCAAGACATATTTACATTTATTAATATGATTTTTAATAATGATTTGTTGACAATCCTATAGACGATTAAATGTATTTGCAGTTTATGTAAAGTCAATTTTAAAGGTTATACATTGTTCTTTCATGTATATTGTCTGGCTTTAACTCTCTGCCACTGTTGTCTTTACTGAATAAAGTACTCTGTATTTTTAAAGATCTCTTTTTCTCTTGTTTCCTCTGTTCTAAATGTTTTCTGCTTTGCACCAATTTACCCTGTAAACAGTGTTATAGAAATAAAATTCAATTGTGTTTTTTTTTTGTCAATATGTTTTGTACCTCTGCCAAATAGGCAGCAAAGTTAATTTCATTAATGCCGGTTTCAGTGAAGCCGATGAGATTCAGTTTGCCCTCAGACTCCAGAAGAACGATGCCCCGCAGATCCACCTTCATCCCTTCAAATTTTCTCGACACATCCTTGGAGTACTGCAGAAAGACAGCACATACTGTTAGAGTTATGAGACACTGATTGCCCTAAAAAATGTATTTTTTATACTTTATACACATTTATGTCCATGTTTAAATGAAAACAGACTTGTGGTTTCAGAGTTTTGAGCCCCACTGTGACACTGAATGCTGGTTTACAGGGAAATGATGGTTTAAAATGGTTTAAAATGAAAAAAAATTCATTTTGCTATGACTAAAAGTAAGGAATTTATAGATGCTGTATATAAAACTCTTCAAATGGCTATGCATGAAAAACACATAGTTTGCCAAAACCCAGAATACAGAAAAACAACAAACATGGGTTTGGAAAAACATTGTTAAAATCTCATTTAAAAAATGTTGTGCAACAGAGAAGAGAGTGTTTTTAAAAACAAAATGTGTTCATTTCATATTTTAGTTTTCAACTGGTCTAAAATGATCAAACTTGTTGTCTGTTAGTAACTGACCCAAGTGTTGAGGATTCAGGATGAATTAGGATGTTTGAAACAGGCTTATTAAACATTTAAAAGCAACCCTCATAAAGTCATCAGGTGAAAAACAGTGTCAATCAAGTTAGAAATCTGATTCAGAATGATACTGAATGTCAGGACACATTTAACAGTGATCTTTCATCTTTCATCCACTCACAACACTGGTGTTAAAGAACGCTGAGATATTGAAGATCTTTTCCAGGTTAAGAGCTGTGTAAATCCCTCTGTTGTCCTTACAATTACTATAAAAGAAAAGAGAAAGAAAAAGAATGATTGTTTACTACACTATTTTATTATTAGATGACTTGTATTTTATTATAATGGCTCATACACCATGTTCCAGGGGTTTTTACTATATTAACATCATTTACTTAAATCTTTTCTGCGCTGCCATCTGCTGGACTATTGTCCTACACTGAGCATTTACTCATATTGTCACATTTAGGAAGAAAACATTTTTTATGTGATAACTTTCTAAATTATGCAATGTATGATATATGTAATTTGATAACATAAAAATATATTTCAAAACTGAAAATGTTATAACCAATCATTCAACAATCAGGCATTGCCAGTCTTTCTGCTATCTGCATTGACCCAAGACTCTAACTAAACTTGTTAATTATTTAAATCATTTAATTATTGCAAACTGTTGCAGTATACACATTTGTGATATTTAGATGATTTCAATATACCCCGCAGCCCTAAAAACATTCAGATTTGAATTGATTTACACTTAAAAATATCGAAATATCATTCCATTAGAAAATAAACTATCCAAGCAAGTTGCATCTAAAAAAGCCACTTTATTTTTTTAAAGAACACGAGATGTCTCAGTTTGATAGGATCTGCATTTCAGGCCTGAGTTACAGTACCTGTAGAGAGAATTTACTGTGAGATCCATTTCTGGGTCATTGTACAGATATCCTGGTATGAAGTTTTTCCAAGAAGACTGAACCAGGTTGGGAGTGTCCAGAACCTAAACACAATAAATACTGAGAACATTATCCTTTTCCTTTAGAATAAAAGTCACACAAGTTGTCTTACAGGCAAGAAAAACGTGTGACAACTACAGTATAGCCTCGTTCAGTTTTGTGTATCACGTGTACTGTGAGATGTTCTTGCCTTGAACAGCTGTCGGGTTTGGAAGGGTTCACAAACAAGCTTCTCCAGATTCCCTCCCACCAAGAAGAGAGCTGTAATCACTCCCATGAGCACCCAGGAGAACAGGAAGCTGAATCCCACGCCGCTGAGATGCACAGGAAGCGTTTAAAATCAGTGTTTTCTACTGCACTAGCTGTGGTTTGAGTCACACTTACGCCATGAGCAGGTTTCCTCCCGTGTTGGACACACAGCCGCGCGTGGTCGGGGAAGCGTGCCTGTCAAATCCCAGAATGCCGCACAACAGACCCAGAAAGTTAAAAGCCAGGATTAGCACCACCATGCAGCAAAGGGTCATGCAACAGATCCACCTGAAAGCCAAAGAATTATGAATAAAGTTTGCGTTCAATTTTTATGTTTGTATTATCAGAGTTTGTCTTGTCTAAATAAAGTGAATCCTGTCTCCAGACATACCTGTAGAAATCCATCTGATCAATCTGTGGGTACGTGTCTTCAATTTTAGAGTGTGTGTGAGTAATCATTTTGGTGAAGTTGGTCAAAACGTTGTGAACCGGGAAGATCTTTGTAAAATTGTTGATGTTAGAACCAATGTTATCCAGCTGACCTCTGACCCCTAGAGAAAAGATTTGCGCAGTCTACATAAAACAATCTGAATTCTAATCTGTATTTATTCTTTTGTACATACAACGCACCTTCAACAATGTTTCGTGTTTGCTCTGTGACCATGGCTGGTGTGTCATTGAATGATGTAAATCCCTGTTTGATACAGATGAAAAAAATGTGTTTATATGTGTGTGACATTATGCGGAGTGTTCAATGCAACCATATTACTGCAAATCAGTCAAAAAGTACCTTTTCAACAATGTGCCCGAGATCCGTCTTCAGAACTTCATTCACTTTATCTAACTGGTCGGTTACATCAGACAACTAGCAGAAAACAGGCGACTTAAAAAATGCTCAATGGTGACACCGTTTTGAATAGAAAAAATGAGAAGTTTAAATACCGAAGAGTAGTTGGCTGCAATTTCTAGCCTAGAAAGAGTGCTGCGTATGTTGCGGCAGACGTCGGCTGTGGGTGAGCGTGTGTCTGCGCAGACAGGATCATTAAGGGCGTTGTTGAGGCTGGCACGCACACTGCTGAGGTTAGCCTGTAGTTTGCCCGTTCCGTCTTGCAAAGTCTCTAAGTTCAAACTCACGTTCTCTAGAGCATCTTTAGTGTCTTGCATTGCTAAGAGAAGAGACAAATGAAAAATGAAACTGATGAAAACTGATGAATATTTATCATTTTAGGATCATTATTAAGGAAACAAAATCCACACATGCTCCAGTCCACATTATCCATCTTGTGGTCAGACTGTTGCCTTGTAACTTTTAGTATAATTTATAACTTTTCAGATGTCTTGGTTTCAATAAACAAGATGTGAACAATCCACCAAGGAAGAATGCAACAACAACACACAGGGAAAATAACCAGGCCAGGTGTTAAAGGGAAAGAATGAAGAGCTAAAGGTCAACAGAAGGATCAACAGTCAGGATCTATTATAATTTACCTTTAATAGCTTTCTCCACCTTAACTAACAAACCAAAGACAAACAGTGAAATAAGACACTGAAATACAATAGGTCGTACAGTATTACCAATATTATATTCACATAAAGTAATATGATATATTACAATACATATTTATTCAAGAAAAGGTTTATGTTAAGGGTGTAGGCAAAAAAGGTAAGAAAGAAAGAAAGAAAGAAAGAAAGAAAGAAAGAAAGAAAGTAAGAAAGAAAGAAAGAAAGAAAGAATGTCAAGTCGAATGACATACTTGCATACATGCTGAGAGCCGCATCAAGCGCGGGCTGCACATCTTTTCCCAACTCCTCATGTATCCTTCCACCCAAGATTGACCCGACATCTGCAAAACCAACACAGCATCAACCCAATGCTCACATCAGAAGAAGCTCAAAGTGACCCATGACATACTTACTCTCCAGGTCATACAGCACATGATCTTTCACAGTTCCATACTGAGAGATCAGGTAATCAATTTGCTGATGAAAAGATGACAGAACAATATATTCATCAGTCAGGACCTGTCCTCTAAAGTATAAAATGAATTATTGTCCTGGACACACATCTACTGTAGCTGTGCTTTCAGTCTGTCTGTACTCACTGCTGGGGTTTGATTGGCGAAGGTGTGCAGATCTCTTAAGTTACTTTTCACCAGCTTCCTCATGCTCTTCAGCTGAGAACTCAGGTTCTGATTGGCTGCATATGCACAGAGGACACCTGCCCTGTTAATAAAAAGAAAATGAAAAAAAAAAACTAACGTTAAAAAGGCAAACTACATCAAAACAAACCCACTGAGGTAACCCATTTTACTGAGAACATATCATAATACAAATATAGTGAAACAGCTTGAATCATTTCACTAAATCTCAACAACTAGTTGATTCTTCATTATTTTAATTCGACTTTTCAGTCCCAACAGAAACAAGCACATTCTCACAGAATGTATTTATTACCAATATATTGTAGTCCAGACATTAGTCCAGTTATCTATTTTAAAAAATGAAAAAATACTAGAATATGTATAACATATTTACATTTAGGCATTTAGGCATTACATTTAGGCTGACGCTTTTATCCAAAGCGACTTACAAATATTAGGAGACATATACATATGTATATACGTTATGAATGTGACAAAAAAACACACGTTCCTGAGAGACAACATATTTTGTATGATTTCTGTGAATTAAAATACACAAACCAGAAGCAATAATACCCAACAAATGGTGAAGAGATGACTCTTCAAAGAACATAAATGTTAGTTTATTTTCATGTGTTCATTTATGAGGAACATGGACTGTTATGAATGTGACTAACTATGAAAAATCATGATTTAAACATAAACAAATGTTTTAAAAACTTTAAGAGAGATCTCACATGCTATCATTATGATGAAAACCTTTAAGAAAAACAGCTATTGGTTGAAGTGCCAGCAGGTGGCAGCACATAAACACAGTCAGATGTCACACAAACAGTTCTGTCTTATTGTAGTATGACAACATTAAACTTCATTGAGATCCGAGTCGCAACATTGTGCTGCGGCAGATCTATATACTAAAGGAAATAATATTAAGCCTTTTTTTAAGCCTTTATCTCTCACAGTTGATAAAGCACTGTAAATATATCAGGATAACTGTGAGCTTTTCTCAACTTCACAGGTCAATCAGCCCTATATTACAAGCTATTCATGCATGATGATTAAAGAGCTGTGTTTATTCTGTATGCTCGTGCATGGCTACACTACATGATGCTTCTACTGCAGTCTGTCACAAAACCCCTGATTGACTTATGCAACAACAGCTCAAACAGGAATTCATTTTGTGATGTTGCGTCAAGATGTGTGAATCATTTGCTGGTATCGTGAATGAATTTAGCTGCCGCATAATAAGATGAATGTGTGAGGGCATCTGAAGCGTAAGTCTTAACACACTACAGAAAGATAGATCACAGTTAACAACATAAAGGACCAAAGAGCAGACAATGTATATGTACTTCCAGTCTGATATGGACACTTCCTGTCTGGACACCACTACAGTTTATAAATCTTAGTCAGTAACAGTAACATTTGTAAACACTTACTTATTATATATAATTTAATATATTTATACATATATAAATACATAAATGTAATTCTATGCAGTAATACCTGTGTATGATCATGTAAACAGGCACTGAACATATTTCCTTCCGTTTAAACTTGTGCAGATCCATGACGATGACAAAATCGAAGTAACAAATTCCTTAAGAAGTGTTTAAAGATGAGAGAGTAGCTTTAGATAGTAGCTTTATACTCAGATATGGAGCATTTCAGAATGCCCTCAGGGTGAAACCACAGACTGACAGAGATCCAAAATGGATAGCTGTCTACAAAGCCTCATTGTTGTTCTCTTTCCCTCTCTCTAATTGCCCATGTCCTCATCTCTCTGTATTGGTAAGCTTGCTATCTGCTCTGTACTGAGGTCAGGAAAAACACAGCAGGCAGTAAACAAAGACGCTTTAAAGATGGCAAAGTGCATTCCACACAGACAGCACTGAGACTTCCCACACTGTAGCCAACTTCACATAAACCAGAAAAGAAAAGAAAGTTGCAACAAGCAACATTTGAAATCAAGGTCCTGAAATTTCAATATCCCTGAAACAGCACCAGTCAAAGTGTAACATCACAACATAAACGTGCCAACAAAAACTGACACTTTACCAGATGCATGATGGTATAATAGTGGAGGTGTCACATTGGTTTAACATGTGACATTCTGTTTCGCTTCAGTGTATAAAAATACACAAATTTCACTTATTAAGTGTCCTAAAGGAACTAAAGAGATTTAAAACAAAACTTCTACAGTATCGTGAAACTTTAAATAGTTGAGTTTCCAAACTCTTTCCAATAAAAAACCCTCTGAATTTAGGAAAATCTGGCTTTGGGTCAGTTCATTGCACTCAAGAATGTCCATGTAGCAGTGGTCAGGAGTCGAGTTACTTCCACAATGATGGCTGTATTCAGTCAGACTGGACCCAGCAGTAATCCTACAGCGTCCCCATTTCAAACAGCAGGGTGGGGGTGAGAACCTTATTGACTCATCCGTCAGGTTTGACTTCGCCCCGCAACTCTGGCATTCCAGGTACCAGATGCAGGTACTCAGCAGAAACGTAACGTGATCGCCCCCATCACCACGACACAGACGAGCTACTGACCCAGACAAAGAGAGCCACTGTAAAGTGGAAAATGAGGGTCAGTGCTTTATATAGGAAAGGAGGTTTTTAAGGAGAATGATTGTTTAAACTACCATTATAGCAAACTGAACATTTATTTCGATCATGAAATTAGTTTTGTACATTGTATGTGACTAATTAAACATTATAAGTCAATATGGATTAAAAGGTTTTTTACAATGGCACCTCATCAAGAGACTGCCAAAGTGCACAGCTGTAATCTATATGCAACTAGATGAAACTACTTCTATTGTTCTGACATGTGAAATTTATAGCATTTATAGTTTTAAAAAACAACATCTACTTTCATGGAGTTCTTTTTTGCCAAATTAAATGATTGCCTTCAAAATGATTTTTTATTCCAAAAGAGATCAAAAATGTTCCTTTTAAAATTCCCCCAAGCTACAAGATAGTGTGTTTGCGCATATGCGAGCACCAAACCCCGTGTGTGCTGTGAAAGTAGGCCAGAATGGGCGGGTAATTGAAGTGCAAGACAATAATTTCTCTTTTCCATTCATGTGTAGGACAGAAAGAGGACACATTATTAACGACACAAAGAAAGCTCTCTCGCACTCTCTCTCCATTCTGTTCCACCAAAATATAGCGGATGGTTTATTTTTGCTAAATATTTTTTCCAAAATGTTCATTATTCATATTCCAAAGTGATGATTTTTATTTGTGCACTGCTGACCGATGGCATGATCAGCTTTTTTAATATAAAACACAATCGCTCTTTGGATATGAGATCGTAAGCCTGCGAATACAGTCAACTGTAGAGCTTTTGACTACTGAAAAAATAACTACACACACTGTATACATGCGCACGCACACACACACACACACACAACAGGGAGGGACACACACCGGTTTGTTAGTGTAACTACTGCCCTTCATTCAAGCAAACACACATTCTGACCGCTTATTACGACTGAATGAGCCACGTTTGAACTCTAAAGGCTAATTCACACTTATCGCCAACAAACACAGACGTTCAAACATGACTGTAAGAATAAAAATGAATGAGTTTGAGGCCAAACCTGTGGGAATTAAGGCCCATTGATTTACACTGATTTGATGTACGCCAACAAACAGTCTAAGTAGGCTATTGGATTAACAAAGAACAAGTTTGTTGTTGCTTGTTGGTGTTTTGACAGATCACTGTGAATTACGTACAGAAGTATATTACATGGTGGAAGAATTGTTTATGATGATTCTACTTCTTGCTTTTTGTTTGACTTTCACTACAAGCCGTTCACACATTACCGATCAAAAAGTGATTAATACAAAAAAATCTTACTTATAGACCCTTTTAGATGCTCATTTCTTTAAAAACATGTGTAATCCTTTGTGACCCTGTCTGTAAAAACAGTCTAAAGTTAAAATTCTGAGATAATGAGCATCAAAATAATAATTTAACCCATTAATTCACACATGCCTTAAGCTGTTATGTTGCCTGACCATCACACCATTGTGTTCACGACGGGGTTGACAGTGGGCCTATGAAACGCTGCTTTCTCTCTTAAAAGCGACTAACGTCACTAATGAGAAATTTTCTTGTCATAATTGGGTCGCTTCTTTAATAATTTATCATGACTAAATGATGCCCAGTGTTCTATGAGCAAACGGCACAGCTCTCATAATAAAGCCACAACACAAATGTGCAATAGAATTCACAACCAGGAAAAAATAAACAGACAGCTATGAGAAAATCAAAAACACTTTGCTGCAAAGTCATTTATTTAAGCACGTTTCCAACTCTTAACCCTTACCCCTGGAGCTACTTACAAAATCAAGGAAATCACTCTTCTCTCCATGAAGGGTTCTCTTAGGACCACTTGAATCATTTTCACTCAAACTTTCCACCAAAACACTATGTGGCGCCTCTTCCCCTTTAAACAAAATTAAACTTTTTAGCGGCCTCTGTTACAGTTTCATTAGGATCAGCACAAACTGAGAGGAGATTTATGTGAAGTGAGAGATGCTCATCTCCAGGCAGCCAGGCATGTGCTAAGGAATCTTTAATAAAGAGTCAGCCAGCTGAATCCATTAAACAGCAGAACATCAAATACTCTCTTCTGTCTGCCGTCGATGTCCTGGAGCTCCTGTCTTTGTGTGATCCGGCCGTATTTCTACTTGCCAACAATACACCGTTGGAAACATGGCGAATGTTTCTTTGGGGGATTAACTGTGCAAGGTACTTGAAGCTCTTCTATTGAACTTAATATTGGATTGGAGTCTGACAACGTGATATTCTTACGAGCAGAAAAACAAATAGAACAATAGAACATATTGGGTGAAATGCATTATGGGATAGCCCCCCCTCTGAAAAAATATGTAAGGCTGTCTTTGAATTAGGCAATTTCAAAGACATTAAACTTTGAATTTGGGGGCAGTTGTGGTCTACTGGTTAAAGAGTTGAACTCGTGATTCCCAGTACCAGCAGGAAACAACTGATGTGCCCTTGTGCAAGACAACCAACCCCCAATTGTTCCCAGTGTGCTACAATGAGCCCCTCTTGTAAGTCGCTTTGGATAAAAGTATCTGCTAAATGAATAAATGTCTATCTACTAATCACGCTGCTTACTATGTTCCTGTCTTCCTTAAACAGAAAATCACACATGCACATGGTGACAAAAAGAGAAACTTACGTGATAATGAAGGTGGTAGTGAGTAGCAGTGTGGTCAGCAGTCCTCTGAGGCAGTCTGCGTTCTTTCTCTGTCTCTGGTGCATTTCTCCTCCACAGTTATCACAACAGCGGCACAAGCAAAAGAGCAGCCCGACCAACGGCAACAAGACGGTGAACAGCAGTCCCACAGCGGCACACACCACAAAACCAATCTCATAATAAATCACCTGCACAAAATAACACTGGTTAGACATGATCAATAAATCTGAACAAACTGGCATATTATTCGGGATGGGTCTGGTCTTTTAAGGGACACTTCATTAACATGAGAATGAAAATTCTGTTATCAATTTCTCACCATTGTGTATTTTTTTGTGTGTATATCACATCATTCATTATACATATATATATATATATATAGTGAAAAGAGCAGTTTGGTAATTCTGTTTCAAAGATGAACTGAAAGCAAATATGATGACAGAACTTTCATTTCAACTACCCATTTAAATATTAACATGTAGATAGTCAAAGCAGCGCTAGAGGTTTAATATTTGGGTTTAGTTAATCCTCTACTACTTGGGGGGAATCAAGGGCAGTTACAATTAAACTAATGTAAATAAACAGTAGACAGACAAACAGCAAGTTTTTATAAGCAGTTTTTATAAAAGAAAACTAAAGCACCAAGATGCATTTAAATTTAATGAACTGCAATATATCTCCATGGTTCATAAAAGTCCAGATTTAAAAACATAAGGGCTGATGAACAGAGGAAATCAAAGCAAAGCAAAGACATATACTAGAGGAAGCTTATTTTACACTTCCTTTATTTAAAGCAAATATGTCTCAAAATCCATCCGAAAATTCAAACCGTGTACACAAATTATTCATGGTATAAGTAACATGACGGAATAATGTTAAAAAATGTTTATTTCATACGCTGCCTTTAAATCCATTTGCACGAGTCCTGTGGCATAATACACGGCACTGAATGAATGCGGCTCTCTTCAGGCCAGCCTGAGGATAAGCTTAATCCTTCGTCTGTCACCATGTACCCTTGCTTTTTCTCAAGCGTAGAGCATTTCCATATTTAAAATTCTTTAAAAAGTGTTTCTTTAAAGCTTATTTCCCCTCATGTCTCATGTAGGCAAGGACTGAAAGTCTTCTTGGTGACGACAGAAAGCTTACAAGACCAGCTTAAGACTAGTTTGTATGAAGCAATAAATACAGCTTCATTTGCCTGCGTTGATGTTTTCTAAAGTGCTGTTTATGTACATGTCAATATATGCAGTCAAGTCTAATTTATAACTAGTGCAAGGTTGGGCTTTTTAAAGGTTACATGTAGCTAAAGAAAGGAGTGAGGACGGTCAGATTTGGGTCAGGTCTGGTTCTTGGCTGGACGAGTTGGACACACACTTTACCTGTAGTGTCAGAACAATGTTTTCTGGCTGGAGGTGCCAGATGATGACAGCATGCAAAAAAGCAAAACAAAAGAAACGAAACAGCCAAATGAAATTTACAAATGGCACATAAAATAAATCCTTAGTGGGTTGACAATGACAGTCACATCCAGACATCCTCACCTTTGTAAGTGCAATGAGCAAAAAAAAGCAAAGCTAAAACATTTAGAATCATAAAAATGATGTAGGAATATATTTATAGAACAAAGCAATACATTGACCAAAACTAGGCCATTTTGAAATTATGGCCACTTTGGTTCCAAAATCTAACAATAGTCTTGTGTAAATTTTAACGAAATACTATGTAAAATATGTTTACATTGGTATACATTTTAATTTATATAGACATCAGTATCAGCATCTGGCTTACAAAAAACAGTGATCAACAATTATAGGATAACCATTTTTGGCTGAGGAATAAACATAGTAAAATGTAGTAGGCAATGTTTTTCCAGGCTCACAACATGAAACTGATGTTCATTAAGTTAAGTCTCATTTGTTTTCTCTTCCCTATGAGATGTTGGAAGAGTTGTTGTTTAATAAAATCCTATCACTAAAATACAACAACATGGTCTCCAGGGTCTAATGCCAAAAGATATGAACAAAATCATATAAGGAAAATGCTCTTACAGAATAATCTCCTTGTAGCTTTGAATTACTGTTAATAAAGATTTTCAATTAAATAATTAAATTATTTTATTATTCACATGACCCTCATGTCATATCAAACCTGTATGACTTTCTTGCTTTAGCAGAACACAGAAAAAGATATTTGGCAAAACACTGGTTACCAGCACCCATTCACTGTCATAGTATGAACACAAGGTACAATGGAAGTCAATGGGTGCCGGTAACCAGCCTTTTGAAAAATATTTTCTTTTGTGTTTCACAAAAGAAAGAGTCATATACAGGGTTTGAAAGACATGAGGGTGAACAAATTTTTATTTCTGGACAAACTATCCCTTTAACTGTGGAGGTGGAGCACGTGATCGCATGAACGTTCAGGCAGTCACTTTCACTTACCTTCTGATACTCCGTTTGCATTGCCCCAAATTTATCCTTCGCCACTCTAATGACGATATCTGCAATGACAGAGGAAAACAAAGTCAGCATGTGGTGGGCACATCAGAATGTTGTCTAACAGCCAGATGAAAAACACCAACTATAAGCCCACTGTGGATTATCCCAACAATCTTAAGATGAACAAAATAATTGCATTCATATAAGGAGACGTGAAAAAGCATCCTCAGGGAGAGTCTCAGCATCGTTTATGTGAACTTATTACAATGCTTGAATTGTAGTGCTACATAAAATCACATGCAAATTATTTCAGCGGCAAAAGGGAGGAAATTAACTCAACATCAACCTAATCAAAGAAAACATACAGCTGTAGTAAATTTAGGCACTTCCTGTTAAGAACTTTAGGTACACAGAAACAATTAAGAGACATTGCGACAAATACTCTCTGTAGATCCTTAGGGTTCTGCTTTTCCATTTTCCCAAAGCACATATCATCATCCCACATATTCACAAATCACCTGGATACAACATCACAAACATCATGAGCACTGATGACAAACATCCCAGAACACCACCATCCCCTGAAGCTGCATGCAGACAATGACACACACACAAGTGTTTTTCACAAGATATTGCAAATAACAAAGATATATAGAATATATACTGTAGATTGTAGAAGTGTAAAGCAATACCAGATTTGATTAGATATTTTTAATGATGATTTAAAGTTGATTGACTATTCGTTTCTCTTGTCAAAAAATATGCCTATAAACTCTTGACATTACAGTTTAAAAGTGGGATAAATACTTCATGAGGAAATAAAATTGAAACACAGATTCTTCCTCTTGGTGAGAGAGAGAGAGAGAGAGAGAGAGGCAGGGGTCTGTGGACAGATTGCATTGTGGGTAAAGATCCAGTGGGGCATAATACTCCAGCTGCCTCATCTTGAAAACACCAATATTCAGCAAGAAGAGAGGACACAGAGGATGAGGAGAGCAGAGAAGAGAAGAGAAGAGAAGAGAGGGGAAGAGAAACAAGGTTAAAGCGTGTCTCTTTCTATCCTTTACTGATTCATCTCGCTGTCACATACTGTAGTTCAATTTAACACACTTACACACAAATATACACAAACACACACATTGTTTGAATATACTCAGAATATACACAGAAACAGGTTCATTAACTGGTAAGATAAAATGAACTGGATTAAAAACTCATTAAAATAGTGAAGTGCTGGATTGATTACAAACTATAGTGAAGTGCTGTTTGATTACAAATAAATTATTATTATTATTATTTCATATTATAATATTATTTAAAACCATCATTAATATAAGTAGTAAAGTAACAATGGTATTAAATAATATTCAAATTCTCAGTAGGTGCTAATGTTTCTGTACTCGGACAAAACAATGCACATTTCTTTATATGCAAAAAAAATGAAACCTTATTTGCATTGCAAAATGTAATTGGACTTCAATGTCCACAATAATCTTGTGTATGTCACATGATTCGATTGGATCAAATGACCACGACAGGGCAGACAATTTGTTCTTTAGTCTAAACTCCTACTAAATGTCCATGAATCACTTCATCTGTTCATTCATGGTCCTCTGGGAGGAACTCTCTCTCTCTCTCTCTCTCTCTCTCTCTCTCTCTCTCTCTCTCTCTCTCTCTCTCTCTCTCTCTCTCTCTCTCTCTCTCTCTCTCTCTCTCTCTCTCTCTCTCTCTCTCTCTCTCTCTCTCTCTCTCTCTCTCTCTCTCTCTCTCTCTCTCTGACCTGGTTTGATTGGCTGTGGTTCCATTCATTCAGCAGGAACTAAACAGACTCTCAGGCTCAGCCGTAAACTAAAGACAGGTCAAAGGGATGAGCGACTCGAGACAGTAGAGCACACATTCACACTCAGGACACTTAATTTCTCATTTCTTGGTGATTACTTGTGGTACCCTCAGGTGATGAGGATTTGTAGGTGAAGTGGCTTTTGTAGTTTGTTTCATTTAAAAACTCTCATGAGGCCTCTACACATGGATGAATGTGTATGAACACATGAATGAACACATGTTTATGCATGTTTGTTCTTCTATTGGCATGCAATGTATGCAACAGACCACGCGTGTCGTATCATGAGCCACAGCTGAAATATTCACTCAGCTAATGACTCTTTCCTGTTGCAGAAATAAACAGGTACATCACATTGTGGTTTGTGGATTATTTTATTCTTGTATATTCTTGTATTGGCATGCAACACATTATTTTATCATCATAAACTTTTCTTTGATGCTACCAATTTGTTTCCATCTTATACGGCACACGCCCCTTCCTGCTGTCATCCTCTCGGCAGGACGCATGCTCACACCCACGACTTTGCTTTTGAGATTCATCTCTCTCTGTCATGGCACAGAGAGACAGCAATTTACTCAGAAGTACGCCACTTTTTTTCTAGTGAAAAATCCACGGTATCTTCATAAATATTTCATCATGATATCTCCCCAAGGTGGCAGTGGAGATAAGCAGCCTCGAATACATTTGTAAGCCACATCACCTCACATTATCACGGCACGCCAGAGACGTGAAACTCGCTTAGGGTTTTTACATCTCATCATTTAGATTATTAGTAATATCTGTAGAGAGAAAGCAAGTGATGACGAATGCCCTTTCGGGGTATAAGTCTTCTGAAATGTGCCATGCACTAGCTAACTCAGATGATGGAGTGAACGATCCGTTGGTCAGCTACACTTATGGAGATCAATCTCATGACAGAAATGAACTAATATTTAAATGCAGACAATAAATCACTAAAAACACTCAAAGTCTGTCAAGAGTTCTCTTTCCTCAAGTGTTCACTTAAAATATTAATGAATTTAACTGGGATATAATGAAGTCATTAAGTCAAAGTGTCTATAAAGTTCTTTTTTTTTTTAAGTCATTTCACTTGTCAGCCTTCAGAAAGCAATTTCAGTCATATCTATTATTCAAGTCCAATCTACTTGAATAAACACAATAAAACAACATATTTCCAAACATCAATTAAAAGCATTATCAACTATACCATAAATTATGTTTCTTTACATTATATTGTTCTAAAATATGTTTTTCCACATTGCTCATATACAAAGTCTGGCAAATACTACACAAAAACAACTTGATCTCACAGAATTTTAAATATTTTGTATGAATTCATACGATGTGATGATTATAAGAAAAAAGCTACAATAAAGTCCCATCCGCACCCCTGACAACAATGGTATCACACATTTACATTACACTTTTATCCAATTTTATCATCAATACCAACAAATCTTTAGTCAAGCCTGATACTGATAATTATTTATGTGAAAGGCACTGACAAAATGACCCAAATGCCCATAGATCCCTGAGAGGCACTGCTATTATTATTAGAATAACAGCTAAAAAGCTAACATGCAAGAGGATTATTCTTTAAAAAGTACAAATCAGACACACGCACTAACATTTCTGTGAACATTCTTCATTCTGTTTACTGCGTCAAAAGCCTCAGGGAGATGCCCAGAAACTTAACAATAAACAAAAAAGTTGACTTCTTTCCATCAGCTAAGAGCTGTTTATCCCCGGGTGCAAGCCCTATGCGGCTCTTTAATGACAGTGTTGTGCTTCAAAGTCTTAGTTTTTCCCCAAATTGTTCTATAAGAAGTCTTTATGTAAAGCTTGTCAATTTCAGTGTTATTGCATCACTGTGGCCACACACTCCAGCTAAAAATGCTTACCGCCCCTGTACTGACAACACACAGAATTCACTTGCCTGTGAAAAGTGCCAAGCATTCGACTGAATTAATTTCTGGAAAATACATGTACTGTCAACTGAATTCATTAAATCTGTCTCAATGCAAACACTCTCTTTTGCACACTGAAATCTCATCTGATATGTGTATCTCGCTTCTTCTTGTGGTGCATGCAAGATGTGTCTTGTCTCTGCAAAATTTAATACAAGTCCGCCATTCATCAAAGTTACTTCTAGCAGCCGAGATCTCAAAGGTAATCTCTACATTACCGTAGACAGACAACATGCCGTTTTAAAACATTCTGACGTTTCACAGATCACAGTAGCTAAGACAACTGCTGTATCTAGCTAGTTTAGGTTACAGGTAAAGTCACCCAAACATGAAATAATCTATACCTAATATCTAATTCATATCTTATCTAAATAAATGATGTTATTGGTTCTTGCATGTCACATGGCAAGATGCCATATATGTGCGCCGTATCTCATATGTACAATAGTTTAGGAATCAAACTTTGCCTGTGGTGTTGCTAGTACAATGGCACTCTACCTGTTGAGATATAGGAATACACGCATTTACTTATTTAGCACATCTACAGTATATGTTTAGTTATGATTGGCAGCACAAAACACTTTCATTAAGAAACCCATTATGTAAAAATACACCTCATTTCTTTTCTGTTGCATTTTTTGACATTAGCCTTAAGGTTTTCTCACCATAACGTTTGCACAGCGGAGATGATGAGATGCTTTAAGAATATTCACAGAGCTGCAGAAGCCCCCCCGAGTCATCCGCTGTCAATCAACCATGAGTGAACCAGCGTGTCACTTCTCACTACCCTAATGCCATGAATGCAGCGATCGTGATTTAAATCATCTAATCCCTGCTGACTGCTGATAGTCTCTGAGGGAAATAATCTGTACCCGAACATTAACAATAACAATCTGTCCAAGCAGACATAAAGCAAAAAGGATCCCGGTAACCAAGGAGACGGTTACCAAGGAGGGGAGAACCCAGAGTCACAAACATAAAGACAGACGGTGAGAAGAAAGACTGGAAAGATGGAGAAGATGAAAGTAAAATGAAAAGGAGAAGGGCGGTACAAAAAGCGGTAGATACATTTTCTAATTAATAAAAAGATTTAACACACAGCCGGGAACACCAATCTGTAAAATCTGTAAAATCTCAGTAGTCTGATACTCACAGAGGAAGATAACTTTTGTGCATGTGTGTAAAATGAGAACGTACATGCATGACACAAAGCCTTCTATACACAAAACCTTGCAAACATATAAACACTGAGTGTCTTGTGACAGCTTTATAGAGAATTGGTAAACATTAAAGGGATACTTTACTGAAAAACAACAAGAAACAAGAAACCAACATCCTTCAAAATATATTCTTTTACTCTTTTACAGAAGAAAGTCATACATGTTTGGAATGACATGAGAATGAGTAAATAATGAAAGAATTTTAGTTTTGGGGTGAACTATCCCTTTAAGATAATGTAGATCTATACAGTACACCAAATAGTTTTTTTGTATATAACGTGTATGATTTCAAAAGGTAACATTGAACCGAATCCCTTTTCAACTCCTTTAGGAGACCTCAGTGATAATCATCTCCCATAGTTCATCAGAACAATGGCTACTGGATGGAAAGGAAACACAATTGCTAACAAAAAAAACTATCCACACCATCCCTGAAGTAATGAAAAGCTGTAAACTTCTGTTCTTTCATGTGTACTGTCTATTCATAGAAAAAACAGTGTTAAAGAACAACAAAAAAGAGAAAATGTTTAGAAACACTTTTTTACAGGCAGACCGTTATGGTGTAAAATAATTACTGTAAGGAAAGTAAATACATTTTGTGTATAGTAATTTTTTAACATCAGGGTTTGAAACCTAGGTCTTTAGTTTTATTCCAACCTTTCCAAAAATTTTAAATCAATTTTCCTTTGAAATAATGCACATAAATTGTCTGTGTGACTGGACAGATATTACTGAAATGAGTGTTCTGAGAATCACACCTGTTTCTGTGATGGCCTCAGGCTCCGTAAACAACTATAAAGAGTCGCCAACCAGAAAACTCTTTTGCGGTTTACGTTTCCTGACACTGTGTGGCCTAAACTGTTTCAATCCTGCCATTGTGACCTACTCAACTACTGTTTTAAAATCTATCTGTATTATTTCTAGGACCACGCTAGAAGGTTAGTGAAGTGGGTTGATAAAGCTTTATTAGATTCAGACATTTTTTTTCACTACATTTGTTAGAAATAAGAGGATGTTCTCACTAGTCAACATGCACTAGATTTGAGCCATAATCAGGAATTAGATTGTTCTGCCCCAATTAATCATCGTCTAATTAGGCCTTCAAGCTCCATAAACAAACACAATTTTTCCGTGTTGACGTACTTACTATTGAAATAAAAAGCTGGGGAGAAATATTTTGAAAGGCTTGTCCCATATTTTATAAAATAGCCAGGCGCCTTTAGTTTACATTAAAGCCGCGAACCACAACCTGCTACTCGCTTATTAGTTTTTGGCAAGTGATTCTGTGGGGACACAAATAGAACCATGAATGCAAGAGAAAAGTCATCAATATGTTTGACCCAGTTTGCCTAATGAAGAAAGACTGTAAATCTACTAAATGTTAATTATGCTAAATGTAGGAGTACAGAAGCATATACAAGGCCTTAAATGTGCCACACAAGGGCAGATATTAACACAGCTGTAAGAGGAACCTACTGTAAGAGGACTCACTGAATGACAACACAAACAACTAAACACAATCCCGGGTTAATGACAGCTTACTAATCATGACAAAGCTGATGAAACGGGGTCAGGGAGATTCAGATTAATATGTTTCATTTGTATGTGTCTATCTATGTGAGAAAATATCAATGTCTATACTGACATATTCTACCATTTAACCTTGGGATGAATTAGCTATACATATTTGTGATATATGAAATGTTTAAATAAGAAATAATTACCATGCTCTCACAGCAGAGGAGTAATACAAACATTTCAGCTTCTTTAGTTTTAGAGCTGAATGCCTCGTATTATTCCCCTGATGCTGTAAATAAAGACATTTTCAGCCTGCAGACCATCTCTGTTCTATTTCTGAGCCCTCAGGGAAGATGCTAGTCAGACATGAACAGTTTTTGATTTTCCAATTAGACGATTCTAATTAACATTCAAGAAACACAAAACGAATAGAAGATGAAAACGAAGAGAGATATTTCACTGGCATATCGCTCTGAATGAATGCTATGAAGAAGATTACGCTTACGTGCAAACTCTGGCATGCGCTGGAAATACATATATAGACAGCAAAAAGACACCAAATGCAGCTAAACTTAATGAGGAAACATCAGCATGTCTCTATAGTATTTTAGAGACATGCTGATCACTCTGCATCAGCATCACTCTCACATATAATCTCTCGCTTCTGATGTTCTTGATTTGTCCTCACAGAACCCGTTTGGTTTTTCTCAGCTGCCCCATGATGCTTTGATGATGTTCCTCTGTGTGGAAAAACCTATACTTTCAGCCAGGAGACCCTTTTCAACAGGTCGACGACTCCACAACCTCACGCTCATGACATTCTAGTGTTACTTAGAAAATGTCCCAGTAAACTCACTCTACTTAACCTGTTCCCTTAAGGTCACTTTTCAGACGTCACCTCGTTAGGAGGATTCTGTTTCTGTTTCGCTTAAAGATCAAATAATCCTTGATCTTTTAAGATAAAGGACCTCAATGTACATACTGTAGCTTTAAGAACTCAAAACTTCCTCAAAAGGACCATTTACTGAAACTAAACCGCAGAAAGAGACTGGGAATTCCCTGCAATTTCTGACGTCTAAAATGAAACATTAACATATGGCCGCACACATTTACACATTAATGCGGTTCACGCGGTTTCATTTTATCATTAGACACAGTGAGGTAATAAGGAAGAAAGTAAAATGGATACTATCAACGGCTCGAGTGTATGCAGAGAAACAAAGCATCATTTCATACAAGGAAATATACTACAGTTAATATACTGTAGGAGTCTTAAAAAAACAGCAGAGTAAAGAAATTTTTTAAAGGAACAATTTGTAATGAAATATACAAATGAGTTGAAATATACAAAATTAATAATAAAAAATTCTGTGACATGACACGTGTAGGAAGTTTAAGCAATGTTCATGTATGGATGGCGTGCTTCAGAGCAGAGTGCTTAGTGTCTTTCAGAGAAATTGAGCATTTATAACTGAAGACTAAAACAACGACAGTACAAGAACCAGTTGTATAATAAAGAACCATATAGCTCAGGATCATCGCTAGCCATTCATTGCATCCTCTCTCGCTCAGTTTAGGCTTTTGTTTTCTGAAATTCAACCCACACAAGATGTTAGAGAGAAAGTGTCTGTGCGTGTCAGGAAGTGAGAAGCTCTTCTAAAAATTGCTATAGCAATCTTTCTTTCCAACCCAAGCACCTGGCAGAACACAGCACCTGAAGGCTTTGCTGTCTAACATCCCATCATGCTGTGCTAACATGAGACAGCGGAGGAGAACGCTCTCTGGAGTTTAAATGTAAATGCGAGCTGAGCAGGTTAGATATGACATAATCTGTACGGCTCTGGAGGAAAAGCTTACCATCAACAAACATCTAAACCCTACTAATGGAGACCTGTAAAAATGAAAAGATCCTGAAGGAACCATTTGAGATTCTTCACACTGCCACACTGGCAGAACCGTCAGGAGGTTCATTTTTACAGTGTATTATGAAAAATACAGAGGGCTATATGAAATTTGCAGGTATTAAATCATTATTGAAAGCCAAAAATAAAATAGTGGGATAGTAAATACAATAGTGAAACATAGCTGAAAATGAATTTTCCAGTTGCAATCATCTATATATTCTTAAGAATATGATGTTTAATGAGAATAATGTTTGTTTAATGTCTCTCAATGGCCAAGCTTAGGTAAATCACAGCAGAGATGACTGAAGGTAAGAATTAGGGCAGATACAAGGCTATGCACATCCAGCAGCACAAGAATCTAACCTGAAGATAACAGTCTGTGACTAACACGCTGTAAATGACACTACTGTGGTGACAATGACAGACTAGAAACAGCGAAACTGAGACTAGAATGTTTAAGCCATAATCATAAGCATGAAGATGAGGCTAGAAGAGTATTTTCCTAATGTAAATGTAATTTATTTACATTCATGCATTTGGCAGACACTTCTGTAAATGCTATAAAAAAATGTATGTTGGTGAGTAAATAATATAAATGCCAAAAACTTAAATGGTAATGTAAATCCCATGGGCATAAAAAATTGTCCTTAACAACAAAAAGGACAAAAAGCTTTGAGACAAACACACAGACCGTACTTCTAAAGCTAAAATTAGTTCCTATCTTCCTAACAGAGTTTAAAACTGGTTATCTTTAATTCTATTTAGGATATCTATAGGTTTCTATTACTAATGCTGTCAAGGGTCATTGAGCCTATGGGAGGTCAGTGGTCATCATGTTGGGTTAAAGATACCTCAGGATGTCCTGTGATGTGTGTTAGCTTTAAAAAAAAACATGACTTCTCAAACATCAATAACGCTTATTAAAGTTAAATATGGGCAATTTCACAGATTTTCATAAAATAATCACAGTCTGGCACTTGCTGGAAACAACTACTGTGTGCATATTTAACTAGTGCGCAGTATGGAGACGATTTGCTTTGTAACAGAATGTAGATTTTTCAAATGTTTTCCTTGTGTAAAATATAAATACAGACTGTCCATTGCCAACTCATAGGAACTGCTTTAAATGGAATCATTTGATCAGTTTTAAAGCATGAATGTATATTGGGGTTCTTTACACTGCCACACCGGTGGAACCGTCAGGACACTTTGTTTTTTACAAATAGCAGTTCTCTGAGAAACCATAACAGTCTTGACAGTTTTGCAGATACTCATGGGATCCTTTAGGCACTTTAAATTCAGTTCTGAAGTTCCTTAAAAGTCCTTCTGATGGTTCTGCCGGTGTGGCAGTGTGAGGAACCCCAAATGTTCTTTCAGGATCCTTTAGTTTTTACAGTGAAGGGAAAAGGGGAGAAACAGCAAGCTGACGGTCCACAGACCTGCTATACAGGATGCCATCTGTTGAGAATGCTAGCATGCCATCCTTTGCTGTCATGAATCATACTGAACCTTGGCAAACATATAGCTGTAGTGCTAATAATAGCTTTGCTGTAGCTCAAATACATTAGCATGGTGCTGTCAATGCCAGGTCATGGGTTTGATTCCCAGAGAATACACATACTGATTATATAACACTGAACGTACATTACATCGGTAAATAATAGCTTGAGCTTAAAATGTATTGAACACATGACTGCTTACCTACAGAGCATCAACGGGTAATCGTCAACATTTACACTGAATATAAAAATACAAGGATTTTAGGAAAATATTTTGGCTTACCATGGTTTATACAGTAAATGCAAACGTCCTGCCAACTAGTGCATTAATGCACGCACATAGCAAATTATTAAATGTGAAATAAAATTGTGCATCAATGTATACATCCAGACTAGCCTGTTATAGAATAAGAGTAATTGTAGCGTGCATTTAAGGAATCCTTGCTATAAACTATAACATGGATGTCTATTTTTACGTTGTAAAAATGATTATGCATTATGCAAGAGGCCGTAAAATTACAGTTCCACTGAACCAAGCTTTAATAAACCACAACACACTGGCAAAGAAAGATACATATAAGATACAGATAAGTAACATAGACTTTAATCAGCCTGTATAGCACTTACTGGCATGAAAACCTGTTTAATAATGATGTGCTTAATGTTTTGTTAGAAAAAGTCCTGTTGAAATCTTTAAAATCTCTGAAATCATTTGCTTTTTACACCTCATCTACACTACAGCATTCAGACATATGTAGGCCAATGAGAGAAACTCACACTCACATACTGTTATGTTGCCCTGGCAACTGCATCCACTGCATCTCTATCAGATAAGAGTCAGGCCCTTTACCTGTACTAATAGTTTTGGGTTTAAGTAATATTATTAAGTGTGTTCCAACTGCAATAGTCTCTTTGAAATCAATAAAGATTATCAGATAAACAATTAGAAAATGATTGAATTTTTGCACAATATCTTTTCAGATGTGTAGAATGTAATACATTATTGTAATACAGACAATACGTTTGCAATTCCACATTTTGTGTAAAACACAAAGAAGAAAGTCATACAGGTTTGAGATGACATGAGAGTGAGTAAATTAAAAAAGAATGTTTATTTTTGGGTGAACTATCCCTTTAAGAATTAAAAATGTAAAAATGTTCTTCCTCTTTCCTTTTTCATTCTTAAATGTCATAATGTGTGTTTAGATAGCAAAACGGATGATTTAAACCAACTAGAGTGAAGACAGGAGTTCATTACTATCAACTATTTACAAAACTAGATAATATGACTGCAGATTGTTTGTTGTTTACTAAACATGAGTTAAAACAATCCAGTATTTTGGCTCAAACCAACCCATCAAAGGTTTGTTTGTAACCCACCCGTGTGTTCATATTTAGAAAACAACCCAGAGTGCCTGGAATCGAACCTACAACCTCTGCACTAATCTTTGAGCTAAAAAACAATACACAATCCTGTCAAAATGACACGACACATCTACAAGCGTTTGGCACATTTCTTGTTGTGGGGTGTTGTTTATTATACAATGTCCACCTGTGGCAGGCTGGAAAATAAAAGCACAGCAACATTTGGCATTTCAGATTAGTGTTTTATCTCATTAGAGGGTGACTCAAAGGGTCACGATCCTAATCTGAAGATTTACCAATTAATGATGGAGAATGAGACAGACTAGACAGCTTAAAGCCTTTCAAACATCTACACACACATGCACACTATGGAGACAACACACCTCTCACTGGCTCAGTACAAGGTAGATAAAACAGTCATCAATACAAACAACCTAATGAAACAAATCCACACCTGGCGCAGGTGCATAAAAGTTAAAGACCACCGCAGGGTTAAACTCACCTTCAGGAAACGGGTTCGGCTGGACAACGAAGAGAAACGCGTGCATCATGTTAAATAAAATCCCAATGGCTCCAGGCTCGTAATAAGCGACGGTATCATAAACTCCGGAGGGGACGAAGCCGAAATCCAAAGTTGTCCGCGCTTGAGCAGCCGGAGCGCCGGACTCTCTGTCCTGGAGCTCCCCGGACGTCAAGCCCCAGCACAACAAGATCAGTCCCGTTTTCCACAGCATGATCAGTTCTAATATTAAAGCAAATCCAAGTGGATGTAATTGTAATGTAAAAACAAGGTAACACACTGTACCGAGAGAAGATAGAAACGGATAGACCAGAGGTCTCAAGTCCTGCTGTGAGGGGAAAGATTCATGATGATGATGATGATGATGGTGGTGGTGGTGGTACTCCGCGGTGAGCGGCTCCTGCTGCAGGTTTACTCTGCGCTCCGTCGGTCAGTCAGATGTCCTGTGATAATAAGACGGCGGATGAGAGGAGGTTTAAGTGAATATACCCTGCTGTCCTTGTGTACATGTTCTAGTCTCTGGAGCTCTCGGTGCTCCGCCTGTCGGCTGATAATGAAAGAGCAGTTCAATTTACATTTGTGCTTTTGGTTGCCGCTTTTCTGAAAGTGCACTCGTATTAAACTATAACTATTAGTTAAGAAGGCCTTAGGAATGGTTTTATAGAAACATGATTTTAGGTTTCATTTGTTGATGAACCACAGCAACCAAAAATTATATAAATGGCAATCAATCCATATAATAAAACCATTGGTTAGTTCATTTTCTTAACCTGATAACTTCACTGCACATATTGAGCATACACATGAAAATGCATTATCCAAACCATTTTTTAATTTTAGATATTATATTTTTTTATCTTTTTTATTTTTGGTATTTTTTATAAATAACAAACAATTTTTGTTTTTTTTAGTTTACGTTTTTGTTATAAACATTTGCCAAATATTTAATCTGGAGTCTTAGAACTTTCCATCAATATATAGTTTGTCATGATTAGAATAGAATTCAACTATGAAATATTAATGTAAATGGTGAAATAATAAGTGTTCCTCCTGTGGAACGGTGACAGGTTAAGGGAGTCCTATCCATACTGGTCAAAATACATATATAATTTATTCATCTTATTCATTATTTGTTTACAATTTGCCCACATATATTCCATCTATTTTATATTCCACATATTTTGACTTTTGAAACTGCAATCTGCAAACTGCAATGTATTGTTTCACAATAGCATATCACCATTCACATATTTATTTATTCATAGTGTCAGTTTTAATTCAGACTACGTTGTCATTCTTCTGTCCTGGTTATCAACTCTGAAAATGAAAAACGGTCAGCTTTCTCTAATTAAAGTATTTCATATTATATTACACAATTACTTTTTTATTGGTATTCAGGGTATCTGCTTTCATTCTACGTCCTCAAAAGTTCAAAAGGTACGGCATACCTAAAGTAACCCTTGTCTTAGGAAGACAGAATTTCCTTATCACCATGGTAACTGCTCAGCAGCAGAGGTGTGTTGATAAGGAGAACAGGTGGAACATCATTACTGACAAACTCCATGCCATGTCCATCCTTACAATGCTGACAGAGGACGGCTCCCTGGATCAACAATTTTTGTTAGTTTTGATTAAAACAACATTAATGTCCAACAAACATAACCTTAACCCTCAACTTAACCATTTATTGTCTCAAAAACCAGATGAAAATGTTGATCCAGAAACATAAGTCATAATAAAGAACTGTTGTGGTAGAAACCGTGGAAGCTGTTGTCATGCAATCAACACACAAGGAGGATTTTAATGGCAAATGTTTGTGCATCTTGTTTAGCTTTTTACTTGGTATACTGCATCTACTCCCAAACAAATACACAAACACCGTGTGGGCTCACATCTCTAACATGACTCATTTTTTTTCATTATCTATAAAAACATCAAAGAGATTTGGGACAGACTTGTGTATTTTGTTGTGAGCTTCATAATCAAACACTAAAACTTAATCTGCCATCAAAAGGCTATCGAATTATTTAATAACAGTTATATTATTCGTAACTGGAAGATTGTTCAGCTTGTTAAGTTGCAGAAGGCCAAGCAAAGGTGAATGAAAGTCTGGTAAAAGTACAGTAAAAGGCCTTTAAACGACAGGCACATCATTTCTCGCTATCTACTTTAAAACAATTGCTTAATTCATGAAGAATGTCAGGGAGGTACAGAATGCTGTGTATACATGATATCCCAACAGGAATTTCCATGATTAAATTCCTTTTCTTCTAGTGGATTAAAGGGTTCAGTAAAGTATGCGGCTGGCACAGAACGCTTTGTGTGTCAGACATTACTGAACAAAGACAAAATCCAACAGTGCCAAATCACTGACACTCTTGTTTGGACTATTCTTTTCCAACATGGTAAAGTTACTGTAGTCACAATGGCCATAAACAAAATGCTTTCACCAAATGAAATAACATTAAGTATGTACTATTTAAGGTGGTACGTTTACAGTACAAACAATAAGTCTCTTTACTCTGAAGCCAATTGGACATCCGGTTGCCTTACAAAACGACCTCCTTCGTGTTATCTGGAAATATTTTAGCATGGGTTTCTACCTGGTATTTGGCGGTTCTGATGAAGGACAGGGATGTTTGCAGCGGGTGGACGAGTGAGCTAAACAGATTACCTCGCAAAGATAGTCGTGGAGATGGAGACGGCTGAGGGTGGATTACTTGCTGTCTGTAGATTCTGTAAGAGAAGGTCAATCAGTGGCAGATTATTGTCATTTACATTGGTTAAATACCAATACAAGTTAAATACCAGAAAGAGAACATATTCAGTGTGACACAAAGTGATATAAACCACCACTTTGCTATTTCTGCAGTATAAATGTCAATGCCAATTTGTAAATTTGAGCTGGTGGTGTAATGAATACATGCAAATATTTTAGGTAAGCATTACATGCTGAATTATTTACAAAACAGCTTTTATTTTCTGTCCCAAAAGAGCTTTGTTATTACACAAACTTTTAGTCCTTTCAAGTATGAAATAACCTTTTAGTTTTGCTTGCATTACGGCAACCACATCCAGAATTTCTTCAGATATAGTGATCTTGATAATAAAAATATACATACATTTAAATGATGCATATTTCAAATCATTAAAACTTTTACTGAGGAATTGTG
Source organism: Beaufortia kweichowensis (assembly GCA_019155185.1). NCBI lineage: Eukaryota > Metazoa > Chordata > Actinopteri > Cypriniformes > Gastromyzontidae > Beaufortia > Beaufortia kweichowensis. Next base: position 7,642,365 of record CM032803.1, on the reverse strand, counting down.
AAAATAACATGTTCTCCCAATAGCCAATTTTTGGCATCTCTTTACCACACGACTGGAGTTCAATTCTAGACATAGTCCGTACAGATTTACATTTTGTTTTGATGTTCATATTTCACCTCACATACAATCATTCACATTCCAAAATCATTTTACAAGCAAGACTATAAAACTGTATAAACATGACACTGTACTAACAGATTATAATTTAATACTGACTGAATTCAAGAAATAGTAATTATATCAAACAATATAATCTCTGTCTAGGATTGGTCACAAATTATTTGAACTTCAAAATATACTAACAAAGCACATAAAATCAACACTCCTATATAATGAATTAAAGAAAGTTTAGCTGTTTTCTTAATCATGGCTGAAGTGAACATGTGAATGTCATAGTAAACAAACAAACAATACACCTTTAAGACAATGTGGTAAATCAGTGCAAAGTTCATTCAGCTGGTTTGGCTCCTCGAGGACGTTTATGAGCGACTGCCATACGAGCGGCCAACCCTCCCTGTCTGTCATTCATGAGACAACATAGTACTAAAGCTGTTAAAATAGACTTCAATCGAAGCAAATAATACTTCTAGAAAAACGCATATTCGTCAGACTGATTCATTTCCAATGGCAACATTATTGCAAACCTGTTTAGCAGATTATTTTGGGGCAAACATGGGTGGATAAATACTTTTGTGACTTGTGAAAAGTTAAACAGTTTTTATTAAATGATATTTGCTATTTAGTTTCCACTCCAAGCTATTGTTTGAGTAGGTGAACAAAGACTAATTTGTAACAAGTTCATGCCACATTTAACAGGATGTTCTTGCACTGATAAGGTGTGAGACAGAGATGTTTCCTAAAGCAACATATACTAAACTGCAAGACTGAAATAGGTCAGCTTGCCAAAAGCAAACCTATTTTTTGTATTCATCTGGAATGCTTTACGCTTTCTGTCTCCTTTGGTAGATATTCTGCAAAGCAGAGATGGGAAAAAAAATAATTTTTCCATTTGAGATAAAGCGACCCTATCATCCTGAGAAGAACCCTCTGGGCTTAAAAACCCTTTGCAACGATGGCAAACTTTCATTCCTGAGCAGTTACTACAGTGACGGGATTGAAGTTCACCCGATTCGGTTGCCGCATATTGTGAAGCGGTCAATCTCCAGCAGGTCTTTTTTTGAGGTTCTGTGTTTAAGTTCGGTGGATTCTGGTGTCTGGTTGGTGTCCTCCTCTGGTTTAGGGGCAGAAACTGGGGGCGGATCACTGGTCACCTTAGTGACAGGGGGTGGAGCTGGGGAAAAAGGGCCCATCCGTGGGGGCGGTTGCTTGGTGATGGAGATGGAAGGTTGCTGAACTCTAGGTTTGTCTAAGAGAAAGAAAAGCATTATTTACTTCTAATGTTAGATAGAACACATGTGTACAAAAAACACAAAAGAAAAGGGCTATGTTATATTTATGCTGTTCTTTTACATATCACATATTACAACAGATAGTTTACATTAACCAAAGTTTGTGGGGAAAAACACGACAGAAGTTGCAACTTGTGCGCTAAATTCTGAGTACAAAAGTAAAAAAAAAATTGTAACAGTTAATAAACCTTTCCCTGAATATTGTAAACTACAAACGTTTGTCATAAGAAAAGAAAATTGTCATTCATAGGTGTTTGTAATTATTCCTTTACTAATCTGATGTTACCTGAGGGTGGTGGAGATTTGGACTGGTTGGCTTTCTTAGGATTTTGTTTGGGGGTTTGAGGAGTCGGTCTGTCAAACAACTTCCCCTCCATGTTGGCCTCCTTGACATACCGGCAGGCCTTTCCCAGCAAAACTATACTGTTCAGCACTTTCAGTGTTATTAATCTGCAGAATCAGACCAAACCATAAACTAAAGAATCTGTTGACAGATTTGGTATTCAAATACAAGGCAGGAGAACAGTATTAAGCAAATAAACTAGGTCTAAGGCAGATGTCATAATTTTACATACATTCACATGGCAACAATTGTTAAGTAATGTATTTTACCCAAGATAAAAGAGCAGCAGACAGACAGATGAAAGTGCGCCCTGGATCTTTACTGAACTCATCACTACTCGAATCAGCTGAAGGAGAACAAAACAAAACAGGAGACATCACATCTCATATCTGCAACATGTCTTTAGTTGTGTTTACACTACAAATGTGATGTAGTAAACAGATCACCAAAGATCAATGTTAATACAAGTGAAATGAAAAATCTCACCAGCACAGCCAGAGGCAGAGGAATGAAACCCATCCGTCTTGCCACTGAATCGCTGTAGTCTGTGCACGCCTGTCCGGATACAATTCAGCTTTAAACTATTTTTACAGCCTAGAGCTATCACAACCAGATGTGATATTTCAGTTATATCTGTCACACTTACGTTCTGTTGACGACTGCTGACAAGCTCAAAAGCCAAGCTGGCTTTATATTCACTGTACACCTAAAGACAAAACAGACCAAAGTTCATATAGTATGTGTTGTCTGTATTCAGGGTGATGATATACTACACATGATAGAAATGAAAAGGTCAAACAGGTCTCACGTCGGCTGTGATGTCATTAAATTTAGTGATGAAGGCGTGCTTGATGACATCGACGGCGACCTCAGAGGTGATCACCATGAAGACATCCGGCAGTAAGACCCAGAGGTGATCTGCAAACAATATCAAAACGCCAAACAGAACATAAATACTATAGAGTTAGGGTTAGTGGATTAAATATGTACCACCATCTAAAGCTAGATTCTGGCCCAACTATGAAAATAAACTTTTATTTGTATAGTGCTTTTTACAATTTGCATTGTTACAAAGCATCTGTACAGGAAATACAAGAAAAATATATTAACTCTTAGCAATACATTAAATATATAAAAGGAAAAAGAAACGAAAATCCCACCTTAAAGATACCTTTTAAACCAAGACAAATTATAATCTTAATCCAAATCCATACCTGAGTTCCAGGAGAACTGTTCCATGTTCCTCAGACAGACGATGAGGAGTAATATGTAATTGGTAAACCGTTCTTTGATATCTGCAAGACAGAAATGAAAACATAAGCAACACAACAGCACAATGTAAAAATTAAAAGATCCTGGAGGAACCATTTGGGGTTCTTTACACTGCAACACCGACGGAACCGCCAGGAGGTTCCCTGAGGAACTTCAGAACTTAATTTAAAGTGCTTAAAGGATCCCAAAAGTTTTTGCAAGAACTGACAAGACTGTTAATGGTTCCCCAGAGAGCTGCTCTTTGCCTGACGGTTCTGCCGGTGTGCCAGAATGGTTCCTCGAAGATCTTTTTATTTTTACAGTGCATACTACACAAGGCACTAGGTTTACTTCAAAGATTGCTAATCCACAGACGTTTTCCAGCAGGTTGTGTATGAATAGTTACTTATTCCAGGGATTATCTCATCACAATAGCCTGAATGCATGTCCACAAGGCTTAGTGGCCATTTGGGGGGCGGTAGTAAACAGCAGAAAGGTAGAACAGTATATCAGTTGGTCTTTCATAAAGAGACTTGAGCGGCACCACAGCCTGTCAGCATCTTACCGAGTGTTGTCAGAAAGAAAGCTCATAGGAGCTTTATTTAACATTTTAAAAAGATGCTATAACAGATACTGTAACTTACAGGAAAGCAACTACAGCTCTTTTTAAGATAAAAAACACTTGCTGTGAAAGAGTAATGGTGACTCACCGCTGTTAGACATCTGGAAGAGGTTGTTCTTCTCAAACTTTTTAAACACGCTTCCTTTGATTTCCACAAACTGAAACATAGACAAACATGTGGCTTTAAAAAACCTACAATACAAATTTAAAACTCCATAAGACTTATATAGCAACATACTCATCTGATGAATTTGATTATCCTGGTACAGAAAATTTGTCAAGGGTGTAAACGTGTGTTTGCATACTTACATTGTTTGACATCATGATAGTAAGCAGTGATTTGTTATGCGAGTTGAAGGCAACATTGAGTGTAGAGGCCTGAACCATGATGAGGATGGCATGAAGAACTGAGACAAAAATCCCATGAAGGAAAAACACACATTCAACCACCTACAATAATATCAACAACACTTATAATGTGTTATTGTATTTAATCTGTGTTTAGAATAGAATCTGTATTTACTGCAACACAACCAGAGCTGTTGATATTTTCATGATTGTTTACAAATCATAAAACTCAGATGTTACTTATAAGCATTTGCAACCAACAAACGGATTTCTCTAGCTTGCATCATAAAAGGATACATACATAGAAGACGGCCATAAAGAAATGAGGAATGAGACCAATGTGAGCTCTCTTCTGTGATTTTGGCTCAGTGGCCGTCCAGTAGAGAGCATCCAGAATGTCCTGTCCAAAAGATGAGAAGAGACGATCTGCCACCTAAAGATGAAATCACTTTAAATGCAGCACACATTAAACACGATCAAGATGTTGTGCGGTTGTACGGTACCTCCAGCATGTTGTAGATGATATAGAGTTTGATGACTGACTGACCCCGGATCAGGTGGTACATCATGGCATAATCCACGTAGTGCATCATGAAGTAACAAAGCGCCATGATCAAACCTTTCAGCAGATCACACACCTGAGCAGGTTGCAGGAACCGAGAGCCGCTGACAAACACACACATATGAAAGAAAGACAAAAAAATAAGCTGCAAGAAATGTTAAATAAATGCAAATAAATATAGCACTGTGAGTTTACAAAATAAGAATTGTGTTTATACAAACAAATAAATGCATGTTCCTTCAACTACAGACTCATGTTTATGTTCCAAAGAATTATTTTTATAAAAACTATGTATAAAAATATATCAAATTAAATTTTACAACATTTTTTATTATAAAGTAGACAAATGCGGCATGACTGAAAGATTGCAGCACTGAAAGAGGAACTGAATAAGCTGGATGCAGATCCACACACCCGATGACAATCTATCAGATATATCTATCAGCCTTTTATTACATTTTCACTTATCCCAAAATACATTGTTTATATTGAGGCATTCAGCAGACCATTTATAATAGGAAGAAGTTCCACACAGAAATGTGATATATTCAAAAATATTCAAAACACACAAGATCATATAGGGCAATATATCAGATTTGGGTGATACTGAGATGGACATTAATTAAACTAATACAGTGAAAGTGTGTTTAGTTTTGTGAAGTACACAGGCCCACAGTTGAAGAAACACTCATGCAGGCCATTTGATGTGTGGACAATGAGAAAAGAACATAAAATCTGCTTAGCTTTGACATCCATCACATGCTGTTGTCTTGAAAGCCAAGACACATGAATGATTAGCATCTGTTTTATTTATGAAGCTGAGCTGCGATTTAAGTGTCACACTCCTGCTCATTATGAACATTTATAAAAAACAACAGAAAGCTAAAAAACAGAAAAAAGCCAGACAAATCCGAGCAAAACACATCACTGAAGTCATTTCATTTTACAGTGTGCATTGACTAAAACCATATTCATAAACCAGGGTATTAACATGGTATTCCATGGGCAATTCCAAGTACAGTGCAAGACTATAATGGTACTTTGTGTTAGTTTAGGCTTGTCATACTTGATTTTATCATTTAATTTTTGAAAATAAGAAAACTGGGAATACTTTGTTTTTATTGCAAAAGCAGAATAAATTTGCATGGTGAGGATAATTATGAAGCTTTAAATGACACTTAATGCATCACAGTACACAGACTAAACACATATAGGAAATATTTCAGCATTCATTTATAGCAATAATTATAATAGTGCAAAATGTTATTACAATATAAATAATGGTTTTTATATGAATATACTTCAAAATATAATTTATTCCAGTGATGCAATGCTGAATTATCATCAGCTGTCACTTCAGTCTTCAGTGTCACATGATCCTTCAGAAATCATTCTAATATTCCGATTTATTCTTAGTATTATCAATGTTGGAAACAGGTGTGCTGCCAAATATTTCTGTAACCCTTGATTCTTTTTTTCAGGATTATTTGATGAATAACAAGTTAAAAACAACAGCATTTATTCAAAATATTATTCTTTTCTAACAATGTAAATCTATGCTATCACTTTCTATTAATTGAACACATCCTTGATGAATAAAAGTATTAATTAGTGTAATTAGTAGTGTAAATTGTTAGAAAACCTTTCTGTTTTAAATAAAAGCTGTTCTTTTGAACCTTTTATTGATCAAAGAATCCTAAAGAAAAGTATCACAGGTTCCACAAAAACATTAAGCAGTACTGATAATAAATCACAATATTAGAATGATTTCTGAAGGATCATGTGACACTTAAGACTGGAGTGACAGCTGATGAAAATTCAGCATTGCATCACAGGAATAAATGATATTTTGAAGTATATTCATATAAAAAACATTACAAGTCTTACTGATCGCAAACTTTTGAGGGGGGGTGTATATTTGCTGAAAAGCTGCTTAAACTGGCCTTGGCAAAGCCAAGAAATAAGATAGACCAGCTCAAAAGCCAGTAAACTATTGTAGTACAGCAAAAACACAACACTAGCAGGTCTATTTAACAGGTCTCCATGTAATGTAGCGTCTCTGTGTTATACCAGCACCACACACGGCCCTTTCATTCACCAGCCATCAGACACAAGCATCCACCTCACTAGCCAACAACTGACAGTTAAAACGACTGAACCATCATATCATAAACGATGAACACAAACACACTGTCAGCCATCACATGCCCATTATAAAAAATATGAAGCAAACAAGATGAAGAGTGGGATTGTTTGAGATGGGTCACGGTCAAGGTAGATGTCCTACCTGCTCCGTCTGCAATAAGGGCAAACATTATCGCTGATGAAAGGAGGGAGAGAGACATATTAGAACTGTTTGCTGTGAAATTTTGTCATTACAACCACAGAGATTTCTAGCTGAAGAAGCTTTGCCAGTCATCTTGATAGCTTCTTGAGATGCCTAGTAGAGAAACCTTCACAAGCCACAATTATACTAGCGTGTGTGTATTACCCGAGGCCACAGCAGGGAATGGTCAACAATCTCAGGAAAGCCAGCAGAGTTCTCAGGGGCAGCAGAGTAAACACATACAGAAATGCATCTAGGCACAGGAAGATCCCGAAGATCATCAACTGCAAGAGAACATAAACGGTCACGTGAGCACATGTACACAAAAACAAGCGATGCGGTATAAAATAAGGATATAAAATATATTTCCAGGACCTAAAAATCTCAAACATTCAGCAATGCCTTTGCCATGCATAAATCAGTTTGCTTTGTTTGCATTCAGTCACGTTATAATAAAAATGACATCATCTTCCTTTGAGGCCCTCGGTCCTGCATCCTGATGCTTCACACGCTCGGGCGCACTGATGCGTGTGATGTCTGAATATATCTGCCAGCAGCACTCTGTAACCTTAAAATAAAATCGTCTTTATGTTCAGGGGCCGCTCATCAGTTTCAGAGAGAGAGACCATTAAAAACAAATTAAAACGTTAAGCTTGCACCACAAGCAATCGGCTCTTTAAACACAGAGTGTGAACCACAAGGGCCATTTTCACTAGCTAAGACAAACACAACAATCACGTCAAAAAGAGAACTAAGACATGACGATAAATTGAGATCAGGAAATCTTTACCATGTGGAAAATCTAATGAAGACTCTTGCTAATAAAATTATTCACTAAACTACACCAACTATATCTAAAAACTAAATAAGACAGTCATGAGTTATATGGTGTATAGTCTATTTGTACTAACCAGGATTGATCATACCTAAACCCTGTTTCACTGGAGTATTCGCTGTGCTTTCTCTGAGATTTGTGGGGTGGAGCGGCCTCAAGGTCACAGAACAGTCTTTGTGTCGAGTCACATACCTCAGCTGTCAACATGTGCAATACACAAACCTGTGTGTGCAGGTCTGCTCTTTACCTTTACATGTGTATGACAATGTCATGTAACAGACATCTGACAAATCAGACATATTGTAAGAATTATCTTGTTGAAATTCTAGTGATAAATACAAATTGAACAACAAAAGTTTTTTTAAACCCAATATCTCCATCTAGTGGTAAAGATGGGAGTATGTGCATTCATCAGATAGATTAAAAACAGCATTTGTTAAGCCAGTATCTCAGGGAAATCAAACACACAGAGCAATGCTCAAAGTAACACAGAGAGACAGTTTTAACACTTTTCAACTTTTTAACTCAATGGATCACTTATATCATATGTATATGTTGTGTTTTTTTCCACATCTCACACTATGTGCTCAGCATTTTGTTTTAGCTTTTACAATTGTGCCTTTTAATGAAAACGTTCTTATACATCTTGACACAAACCAATGGCACTGATATATTTTAAGATATGTCAGTCCAAGTTGTTTTCAGTTAAGATAGCTAAAAGATACTTTTTAGTCTGGGACTTAAAGGGATAGTTCACCCAAAAAATAAAGATTCGTTTATTATTTACTCTTACCCTCATGTCATGTCAAACATGTATGACTTTCTTTCTTCTATTTACTTTCATAGTATGGACACAAGGTTCAATGGAAGTCAATGGGTGCCGGTAACCAGCGTTTTACAGTGTTCCACAAAAGCAAAACAATAAATACAATTTTAAAACCAAAAAAGGCAAACAATTATAAGCATATTTACATTTTTTAAATTTTTAGCCGTCATGATGGGATTGCACACCAGATACCATGCTAAACTGACAAAGTTTTCGGCTGTATTGCACATTTCTACTTCAAACACTCCACTTGCCAAGTTGTGACATAGAAAATACAATTTTATCATTATATATCATTATAATTTATCATATATATCATTATATATATATATTTTTTTCCCTATACTATATGCCCCTTTAACAAGGTGTAATATAATTCCATAACAGAAAGAAGAGTATTGTGACCCACCCTCTCCAGTTCTCTGGGTATCCTCATGCAAGTGTACACTCTTTCTCTCCTCTCAGTGTACTTGGCCTCATTGCGCTCCAGGAAGTATCCTCTGGTCAGCTCTGCACACATGAACCGCAACACAGACGGCTCATCAGAATCCTCAGAGTCTGTGGGGGGGTGAGAGAGAGAGGGTGAGAGAGAGAGAGAGGGTGAGAGAGAGAGGGAGAGAGAGAGAGAGAGAGAGAGAGAGAGAGAGAGAGAGAGAGAGAGAGAGAGAGAGAGAGAGAGAGAGCTATTGATTCTGAGCTTTTAAGATCAAAGGATTTAAAAAATATATTTGAAACAAGCTGTCATGGTTTCAGATCTGTTTTTTATTACTATTGTTGTATCTGCAGAACTTACTAAACTTAGTTAATATACAAGTTTTCTTAATTGTATAACCCTATAGGACATTTCAACAGATGTAGACAGACAGAACATTCAACAGATATCAATGCAAGCTGGTTATTTCATTGCATTTAATGTACAATAAAAACTACATGTCCATTATAACGACATTGGCTGGAGACACTCAATTCAATTCAATTCAATAGTACTTTATTGGCATGATTGTGGAAGCTTACAATATTGCCAAAGCATTTCACGTAAAACAGCAAACATACAATACAATAACACAATAACAACAAACAATTAAGGAACAACCAAAGAGTCTGTTTACATGTGATGCGAGTGTCCCCTTGAAGCTCAACAGACCTTAAAAGAAACAACTGCGCATCTCATGATCAGTTTAAACCGCAGTTTTAACTCTGGAAAAGTGTTTTATATCTATAATTGTCCCTGGAAGCAATATTAACAGCCTCCATGCTTGTGTCCGTGCAACCAGCATGAAAAACAAGCAGAAAACAACATTTAAAAAACCTTAGATGTGAAAACACTGAACAAACGAATAAAGATCAGGTAAAGTAAAGCCATGCTGGAAGCTAAAGACGAAGGTCGGCTGTCAGGTGCTCGAGCTCACCTGCGCGCTCGCGCTGCTCGTCTTTAACTGCGGGTTTCTCGTAAAATCCCAGAGTTTCCGTCATCTTTACCCTGGGGGGAGCAATGTTTACCTTCCCCGACACTGTCGCACCCGGCCAGGAACATCTCAATCTTCCATGATCGCCATTATCGGTATCTTTATCCTCTGATACCCCGACACCCAACGAGTCCGCCATATTTGTTGTGACGTCACAGCGCGCGCACGTGATATTGATAAACAAATAAAACGGCAACAAAATCATGTCTGCAGCAAAGATAATAGTATAAAGTCATATTAAAATATGGATTTAGAAGTATTTAATAACTTTACATCATTACTAATAATTTAGTAATATTAAATCATAAAAATATTTAGTTACATTAAAAGATTCCGGATTGAGGTGGGAAATATCAACTCGGAAATGTCTCTTTTGAACACATGATGGCGCTATTGAGACACTTTGTGATTTACAATGTGGGAAAAATGTATTAGATTGCCTGACCTTTATAGATTATAGATTTTTAGTTGCACAGTCGATAGATAAGTGTAGATGCGTCAGAGATGTTGTTTACTGGCACTTCTCAAATCAGGTTTTATGTTAGGCAGAAGTCAAAATTACATTTTATTAATTATATATAACCTAAATAAAAGGAGTCATAAAAATGTATGCAAAGGTTCTGTAAGCACAATTTATTGGCACACAAAATGGCAAAGCATACATACAAGACTTTGGATATGGACACAAAAACACCTCTGCTAAATATATTACAAACTGTGCAGAGTTCCAGTAATACAAGGTTCATACAGTGGGTGACTGAGATTGTGTCTTTTATTTCAGTTGATTTTGGAAATATCTCAGTGTCTGAGATAATATTCAGGAAATATATTTTGCAAGGACAAAGTTTTTAAAAAACATATTTGGCTGTTTGTCAATATAGCATCATTACAATTGTCTTTAAAGCATCATTAAAACACAATGAAACTTTTAAAGGGACTTATTGCAAGTCATCAAGTCCAATGCATTAACATATCAGTATCATATACTGTATTAAGACAAAAGGGATTTTCAAAATAATTTTGAACTGAAAGCTGCTTGAAACTGAATGACCATATAACATTAGCATATTTTACCTCATCATTTTTATATTTAAAAAGACGTGTAGCATGAAGCTAGATAATAAATGTTATTTAAACTCAAACAAGCTAAAAACTGTTATATCAGGTTCAGTTGACTGTGACCCATTCTTAACGTTCTCATTTCTTAGTATGATCAAGTTCATTCCTGAGCATGAAATCCATTTTTGTGGGGAAAAATGAAAATATGACAAACTATTAATCAATAAAAACAGGTGCCAAGGTATAAAACAAAAATAACATCAGAATCAGAAGGACAAATATGCTTTTCATACAGTATGTGCCTGTCAACTCCTAATCTCTGTAGTACAGTACAAGGAGGACACAGAATAACCACAAATGAATAAAAAACACAGTTTTTCTTTTATGCAGGCCAACGCATATATGCAGGTCTTTGTTAAGTGTGTTGTGTTGAATTAACACATGGAGGTTCGCTTTTAATTGAAAGCCGAGGAAAAAGACAATAGCCAAACTAATTTCCAATAGAAATGCAAATGTTCAGGGATTGGTCTCAGCGGATGCCTTGGCAGTTCCAGTAGACAGAAGACAATGAGCATGAACATCTCTTCAACGACTTGCAACGGTTACCAGCAGGAGTCATTATGGAGATATGCGCTTAACTGCGAGACGGACGCTAGCTTTTACATTGATTATTAGGCTAAAGTTGTCCCAGATTCAGGTCTCACTTGGTAATTCAGCTTTTTCGATAAATTCAGCCTTGTTAAAGTCAGGTTCATTCAAGAGTCACATTTCAACTAGATGATTTCAAAAGAATCCAATATTGCAGCCAAAATTTGGTTTTCAGTTTTCTTAAATGTCACCCAAAATATGAAGCAGAATCAGTTTCTGGTGGAAATGGATCATTAACACCGTGAAATGGGATTTACATCATAGGGGTAAAAAGTGAGGTCAGATAGAGCGCCGCCCTGGTGGGTTAACGTGGCATCGCTTCCTACTGTTTCCTACTGAGACGGCTGAGATGCCGTGCTCTCTGGCTTGCTGTCCTGTCCTGTGGGTGGCTTGTTGTTCCAGGGACTGTTGTTGCCGAGAGCCGGCGAGCTCGTAAAGTCGTCGTCATCGTCGAGGCCGTTGGTGGCGTCGTATTGTGTGTTTTCTAGCCGCGTGATCAGGCGCTCGTCCTCATCACCAAACTCTCCTCCCATCAGAGTGGGCTCGCCTACTACCATCACATCCTGTTGATGACAGACAGACACAGTCACATAGTTGAAATACCATATAAACGAGCAAAACAAAAAAGTGGCCCTAATAGTAGAGAGTTTGACTCGAAGGTGGCAGGTTTGATTCCCAGTGCCGGCAGGAAACAACTGAGGTGCCCTTGAGCGAGACACCTCACCTCCAAATGCTCCCCAGGCTGCAGTGATAGCTGCTCATTGCTCTGGCTGTGTGTGTGTTCACTGCTCACTGCTCCGGCTGTGTGTATGTGTGTGTGTGTGTGTGTGTGTGTTCATTGCTCACTGCTCCGGCTGTGTGTGTGTGTGTGTGTGTGTGTTCACTGCTCACTGCTCCGGCTGTGTGAATGTGTGTGTGTGTGTGTTCATTGCTCACTGCTCCGGCTGGTGAATGTGTGTATGTGTGTGTCACTGCACCGCACTGGATGGGTTAAATGCAGAGGTCATATTGCAATGTATGGGTCACCATATATTGACAAATATGTCACTTTCACTTTCAAAATACAGGAATGTGACCCAAGAAATGTTGGGAGAACAACTGATGTTGAGATGGTAAGAAAAACAACCTGTGAGAGAAACTAGATGAAGGATTTACTGTGGAGCAGCCAGACTCAGACATATACTGTATCAGTCGATATTAACCATGTTGGACAACATTATAAGAAAAGGGCTGTCTGATCTCAAGTCAAAGCTTGTGTGTGTGAGAAGGAGAGAGTCTAAGGCCTAAACCCAATTACATGAACATTAAAATGGTTGAGTTACATGATTCTGCATAAAAACTAGATTTCTACATTTTTAAAGCAATGTTCCATTGAGATGAATGAGTATTTTACAGTAATGTTGGCAATAAAAAATCTTGAAAGTGATTTTACTTCAGGCTAGTTGATTAAGTAGTTACTGTACGTATTAATTTAACCTGTTACCTGTCACCGTTTACTATTTTCATAGTTGAATTCTAATCTAATCATGACAAACTATGTATTAATGGAAAGGTCTAAGACTAAGACTAATATTTGTAACATAAACAAAAAAAAAAATAAATAATTAATAATAATGTTATTTAAAAAAAACATCAAATATAACAAATTTAAAAATACATTTAAAATACAAAAAATACACAATTAAAATATCTATAACTTAAAAACTGCAGTGCATTTTCATATGTATGCTCAAATATGTGCAGTGACAGTTATCAGGTTAAATGTGGATACTGATAAAGGATGGATGAACTACAATAAAACACTACCATTTATTTTATTATATATATATATATATATATATATATATATATATCTTATTTCACAAATTACTTCGTAAATGCGTATATGTGTAGACATTTTGTGTTTCTCATGTTACTCAAGCAACATGAGAGTCTGCTCTTCCCTTCTTACAAGTAATCAAGGTTTTGATTTCAAGATGAAAAACTGATCTTAGACCAGCAGTTACACTAGCAGTGAAAGTTATTCAGCCCTGCACTTATTCATAAATCATCTCTTTATTAAGTTATTTTGTCTGTTTATTTGCACAATATTTCTCATGTAGTCTGTCTGACTGAGACCCCAGAGAACCTGTTCCTTTGCTTTTTAATTACTCTCATTCATTAAGATGGGCTTTTTGACTAAATAACAATATCCACACGCTGATTTGTCAATTTGCATAGCTAATTAAGTCATTAGCTAAAATGTTAGCAAGAAAAAAAAGAACAGCGCTTGCCAACAAGCCTTGAATTTGCCATCTGTTAATGAACAGCAACTGTCACCCTTGAGTCTGGGTGTGATACCAGGGTCCAGAAACACACATACTAATACACTCACGTGTGCCATCACATGGAAAGGCTGTCCGGTGCTTTTGTCTAATTACTTGTAGCCTGTGGCTAAACCCACAATGAGCCATCCACAGCAAATCAAACCGAATACCTTCTGTCCCCAAATCAGCTCTTGATCATCAGCACTTACCAGAGTTCAAGAACAAAACACTGTAAAGAGGTTCATTTTTATTCATGCATATCAGGACGATATTAAGTTATAAAACAGAGTAAAACATGACATTAGTAACACCAAGGTCACAGGTTTAATCCCAGAAAATCTATACTTTTTACCTTAAAAAATACCTTAAATACTTTTTAATGCACAAAAGCGTGTGCAAAAGAAATTTATGTTAATATGCAGTGCATACATGCATGACTTATCACCATTTCATTATTCTCCAGAATTAAATGTCTGACGAATCATAATTACAGCCCAAAAACATGACCAAAAGGGGGCACTGTTGTAATAGTGTTGAAAACAAGTCTGTCCCATCACACCCCCCCATTGGTCACATGACCAGCTCATTGTGATTGGCCTCACGTAGGCAGCATGCGATGACTGCACAGACCGTGTTACATATGTAACCAGCATGTTCATCTCCACAACACTTTGCTTACAATAGAGAGAGAGAGAAATAACAAGCACACACACACACACACACACACACACACACACACACAGGATCCATATGATAATGAGCAGTGGCACTGAGCCCATTTCTCCTGCATGTGTGGATGTGTGTGCTTAAAATGAAGCTGGTTATACACAACTACAAGAAAATATATATAATTAAAGGCGCATCTACAGAGACACAAAACTTCTGTATAAAGGGAAAATATATTCATGTAACTAAATACAACAAATAGAAATGGTAGGATTTTTATCGGCTGAGCTATAAGACAACCTTTTTAGGATTTTCAGTATAATAGTGCCTGCCAATTAAAATAAGTCTTAACTATTATTTGTGAATTTCATTTTTTATTTTCAGATTTTCAATATATTCAAGGTGATTGAGTAAATACTGTGGAAATTTAGAGATGAATTTAGTCAATTCTGTGTATACCTTATTTGACATAATTTCATAGAATTGTAATAAATATACAGCATATAAAATGGTTTCATACAAGCCATTTTATTCTCTGGATTACCAATGCCCATCAGTTTTCTCTTAAGATGGGTCCAAAACTACACTTAGAAATATTTTGATTTTGCTTTCTTAAACCTATAATACATAAATGACTGTTAATAGATTTTAAATAAAAATCATGACTATACAATTTCAGTTCCTTTTAAAGGGATAGTTCACCCCAAAATAAAACTCTTTTATATTTACTCACATTCATGTTATTCAAAACCTGTATGACCTTTTTTCTGCAGATCACAAAAGAAGATATATTAAAAATGTTGGTAACCAAACAGCATTGGTCCTCATTGACTAACACAATTATAAAAAAAATTCTAATTATAAAAAAAAACTAATAATCGCTTTAAATCAAATAATTTGTATCAAATTTGTACTGCAGCTGTGACGCGTCAGAGGAGAAATGACCCTCCAAATGAGCCTGGGTTCTCCCAAGGTTTTTTTCTCCACATATATATATATATATATATATACATTCATTAATGGAGTTTGGGTTCCTTGCCACCGTCGCCGTGTTGGAGTGCTCACTAGGAGACTGCTGATATTAGATATTAGTTATTTCCCTGCTTGTCATTCTGTTTATTCTGCAGTAAAGCTGCTTTGAAACAGTGCTACATTGTTAAAGCGCTATACAAATAAACTTGATTGACTTTTATTGTATGGACACAAAACCACACATGACAATTCTCAAAATATCTTCTTTTGTGTTCCACAGAAGAAATAAAGTCGTATACAGTTTTTGAGTGTCATGAGGGTGAATGAATGATGACAGATTTTTTATTTTGGAGTGAATTATCCCTTTAAAGCAAATAAAGGAAAAATGTGAGGGCACATAAAGGTTAGGAAACACTAACTGGCCACATATTCTGGTCACCAAGAAATCCTTTTTTTAATATGAACTGTCAGACTATGCCGTCAGTGCACGTAGACAAACAGATCTGGGTTTAACTGCAGACTGCTTTGTAACACAAGAGTGTTTCTCCTCTCTAATCTCCTCTATGGCATCCATGCATCCCATTGTCCCTGAACTCCAGGGGAAAAGCCAAGCACTACAAATCCCATCATCCATCTGCAAACAAATTTACCGCCTCACAATATCACTCCCCAAAAACAGCTTTAGCGCTCGCAAGCCGTGTGCTTGACCCCGTAGCGTGTGAGCTGGAGTCTGAATACATCGACAGCCAAAGAGATGCCTAGAGCGGAAGCCTGGGGGATAAAGAGGCACTCGGGGATAAATGCTTCTGAATTGGGGTTAAACACTGTAAGTGAGTAATATAGGGATTGAAAATGAGTGCTAGGGACTCTGTCACTGTGAAGGTGTTGAGGATGTATTTACTTTGGCACTGAATTGAAATTGAATATGATTTACATTTGTGTCACAGTCCACACCAAAAACACTTATGAGCGTGAATAAATATCATATAATATATAATATAATAATATATTATAATATAATATAATATAATATAATATAATATAATATAATATAATATAATATAATATAATATAATATGGTCTAAACATTGTAGATTTAAAAGACAAAGGATGTGTGTGTGTAAAGAAGAAGAGTGGATGCTTACAGGTACCTGGCTGGTCAGACTGAAGTTGTTGGCAGGGCTGCGTTTCTTGCCTCCAGCGCTGTTGCCTAGGCTACTGTTAGACGCACTGCTCGCAGAGTTCTTTCTTTTTCTTCTTTTTGTTGTGGTCTGTCGAGTGGGCTCTGCTCTCCAGCAAACACATACACAAATGCACAATGTCAGTATTAATAAAAGTCTTAAACACACGCATCTACACTCACAAACACATGACACAACGTGAAGCACAGCATGCAAACCAAGCGCAAAGAGGAAGACTAGCGGGAAAAAGCTTAAAGATATTTCTATTAAACACGTTAGGGACACAAACAGATATTAGCCGTCACATGGACAAGACAAACAAATGCAGCATGCTTTATTTTAAGAGGTTATATTGAAGAGCATTTAAACATCTCCCAAGACATGCACTAGTAAGTAGAAAGCCTGTGCTATCATTTGCATAAACTCTCAACGGTGAACACTGCGGTATCAGCAGTCAGCCATGCATTCACGCTTATATCAATAACATTTTTATGGCGGTAATGCTTAAACATATCTTTTGTAAATCATGCTTTATTGTTAAACCCTTTTCTATGTAATGCATTTACACACTCTTCAAATGATCTTTTTTTTTTACAAACTATAAGAATATTTGAGTAGCCAGTGTAAAATGTTTGTAATCAAAAATTTTCCATTTAGAGCAATTTCTCAAATAAAAAAGTGTAACTAAAGCCTTCCTGAGTAAAACAGAAAGACAGAGAATGAGGTTTCATCATTAACAAGATTCAGAAGACGAGAAGGGTACCTTTTTTGTGATTTGAAGGGAAAATTTCCGTTTTGAAGTTCTGTGGATGTCCAGCTGAAATTATATCCAAACCAAGTTTTATTTCTCACATCATACTTATGATAAAGAGATGTTGTTAGGTATATATCTAAGACAAAACACTTGTGTTAAAATGCAAGACTAAGGATGCCTTGCCTCGCCGTATGAAACAGGTTATTTATATAAGCATATTTTTATATAAGATGGATTTATTACAAGATAAAGTAAATTATTATGTTAGCTAGTCTAAAGGTTGCTTTGTATGCAGCATGCTACATGAAATCATTATAGCAAACTATTTCATATCAATAAAGCAAAGTATTTCATATGTTACTGTAAGATAAAAAAATCAATGAGATGTCTCTAATGATTAAAATAGGTTCTTAATAACCACACCCAGGGAGATGTTTACTATAGTAATTGCTTCTACATGACATCTTCCACATATATTCATATACTGTACAATAATACACAAACTCTAGTAGGACGTATGCTGTGTTTTGTTTATCTGTAGAAACATTCTTATTTTTTTGCATATGTTTGTGTGAGAATGACGCACTAAGACTCATTTCCACACAAACCCAAAAAAGCGGAAAAAGTTATCAGAGTATAAGCGAAACCTTCCTTCCTTCCTGTTCAGAACACAAATGCTCTCCAGATTTTGAAAGAATAGGAGGAAAAAGGGAAGAGAAGCTAATAGGGAAACGACATTTGCAAAAGATCTACTTCGATAGGGATTGTGAAAAGGCCAGTGCTGACGACTAACAAGTGGACAAGGGGTCAGGCAAGGTTTCACGCACTGGGAGCGGATGTGCTTTTATCTATATGTCATTGTTCAAATCATAGTCTATATTGAAACCTTCCATGTAGCATAAAGACATCTTTAAATCATTGATATTGTTTTGAAATTGACCCTCTATCAGACGTTCAAAGGTGAAGATACCGACTGATGTCTATAACCGCTTAACCCAAAACTACGTCATCTGCCAAATGCAATGCAGTAAGGAGATTTTAGAATATGTATGTGAATGGTGGTTCTAAAACATCATAAAGAGACCATCCGGTTATATACTAAGCCACTCTTAAATATGAATTTCATTGTAAAAAAAAACTAAATAATGATGCTAGAGGTTTTCTTTGAACTCATCTAAAATAATATGATATATGTGACAGTGTCTGTGAAATCCAAGTCTTATAATCTTTTAGATTTTAAGATCAGGAGCATCAAAGTAGTCAAATAGGCAATGTGTGTTTTTTGCTGTAAATGATTGATTTCATGAGATACAGTACTCAAATGTTCATTTAATATATGATAAATACTCAAACGAATAGATTTATTGACATTATGTTTTGACGCTAGTCGGCAAAAACAATTCAGCATTTCCACTTGTTTACCCTGAGGGTTCATTAAACATATACATCTGTAAATATCTGAAACACTACTGTTAAGAGCATCATGTAATACAATCAGTTTGGGGTTACCTGGAGGAGCCACCATTCTTTGCCACTTCTGGAACAAACAGGTCTTCAAACAGTCTCTCGGGCTGAGGTTGTACGTCTTGTGTCGTGACATCAGCTCTTGCATTGGTTCCAGAATGACACACAACTAGAAGAAACACACACATGTACATCTGAATATACAAGTCCAGATCTGAATGAAACAGTCAAATACACATTTTTCATTTGTTCCTGTAGCTCGCCCAGGTCATGGGTTTAATTTCCAGCATTAACATGTACAGTAGACACTAGCTTAATTGCACTGTAAATGGCTTTGGACAAACACACGGGTTAAGCCTGAAATTCACACGGATACACACAGAAATCATTTCCCACTGACAGGATTGTATCGTGTCCTTTCACTTCCACAGGCCCAGGGAAACAATCTCTGGATCTCGGCCCACAAAGCAGCGCTATTTCTAGCCTGAATGCTAGGAAACCTACGAGCTTCCTCGCTCATCTCGCCGGACAGCCGTCTTGTTGCATCCGAGCACAGGAAACATCCTCGTGTGGATCTACAGATAAACGCGAGTTTCACAGGGTTCACGCTAATGAATGTATTTTTACAGCATGTGAAAACAAGGATTGTGAGGAATTACCCCAACAGGAGGAAAGCTGATCTTGTTCACAGAATTTACAGTCATCTGTTAAAACCTTTTACACAGTCAAAAAATTCTGAATGATTTCCTCACAGCCCAAGAGAGCATTCATGGGAATATATATGACACGTATGGTATACAGTGAGAAAAGCAGCCGACATCACACCATGAATCTTTCTTACTGCCTTATCAAAAAAGGTCTCTCTTCTCAAGGAAGGGTGATCATGGGCAGTGAAGTATGCCATGTACACTTCTCCTGTCGTGTCCGGTCCTGTCCAACATGGGGTAAAAATGGCTGTGGATTTGGCTGAGGGCACACATACCGGCTGTAACGAGAGCTGCGCCTAATCCAAATTTAATTCACAATTCAGCTTAGACCGCGCCGCTGCGTTTTAACTCTGCACTTATAAGCCAAGCTGTGAGTTTATTCAGTGGTGAAAAACGCACACAGCGGCTGTTTTGAAAGACCTTGAAAGGGCCTTTTCCCTGTTTCCCCCAGCAGCAAATGTGCGTTTGCCGAGCCCGGGCGCTGTACGGAGACCCACAACGCTGCACATCATCCAGGAACGCTCATTAATGTTATGCTAATTTCCTTTATCCAGTTCATTTTCTCTTTTGCTCTCGTTCTCCCATTTGCAAAAACGGAGCTGTCACTCACTCTGAAAATAAACAAAGCCGCCACGGAGCCGGCGAATAAATTGCAAGCTTTCCACACACACAATAATACACACATTTGTTTTTCTATCATGATCGGGACTTTCCATTGTTTTTATGCCGAGAAAATGATATTTCCTAATCCCAACCCTAATTTTATAACTAACAGAAACCAGCGTTTTCATTCAGACATTATTAAGTGATTTTCCTCACAGGGGCTGTTGGCTGTTGTACCCACAATGGATGGATGTGGTTTCAGGTTTTCCCAACAGTATGTGCCAAACCTCACCTCCTTTACATACAGTCAGTAAAATATCGTGCTATACGGGCAATTCCATGCAAATATCAAAGATTTTACCAAAGGTTTTCACCACAAATGCCAATATTTGGTGGTTTATATATGATTTTATGATCCATAACAGTCCATATTCCTCATAAATGAGCACATGAAAATTAAAATAAAATAATTATGTATGTTCTTCGAAGAGTCATCTCTTCTCCATTTGTTGTCTATTATTGCTTCTGGTTTGTGTATTTTGATTCACACAAATCCCACAAAGTATGTTGCTGCTCAAAAAAATGTAACACATGCATATTTTCATTTTTAAAATGGATAACTTATGTATAGACTGATATTTTTCTAATGTCTGGACTCTAAAATATAAACAGATGATTCAATATATTGATAATAAATACATCCTGTGAGAATCTTTTGACTGTTTTATATTGCCCATATATTTTAATCATTCAGTATCATGGTAAACATTGGGCAAAAGAACCATGATACTACCCTCTCATACCAACCGTATCACAATATCACCACAATAGTTTTCTGTAAGGGAAACTGCACACACATGAATTATTTTCAATGGTTTTCAGTTGTGTTCTGCTTACTCTGAGGTAGTTGAGGGTAAAGTTAGTCAGTCCCATACGGGTGATATTCTTTGAAAGCTGTTCCAGGACCTGAGGGTCTTGTGCCTGCAGATGGACAAATATACAAACCTTTTTACTCATAATAAACACACAGCAATAAGTTAACAACCAAAAACATTTACCCATATCAGTCAACTGCTAATCTAAATATTATTGGTGGCTTTTCAGTCATGCAATCACTCTGAATTCCTGTGATTAATTTTGAATATGTTTCTGATTCATGTTTTGGGCAGTGAATCTGGAGTGTGTTATTAATATTGTTAAATGAATAAGATATTAATAAGTAAAAAATGTTCAAAACCACTCAAAAACCACGCTTTAAATAGTATTAAGTGGCATGAGCTCTAAGCAAATACAATCATGAGATTCAGGTCAGGAAATGTAAAACAGTGAATCCTCCAATGAATTTCTATTCTCATTAGTCTCGATCAGATGAGCTTTACTTGAATTCTGCTCAACTTTACCCTTGTGGACGGGAATCGGATGATCAAACACACCCCAGCAACTTTTGCACAACCCTGTTTGCACAGTCAAAAATCTTTGAAAGCTCGTTGTCTCTTGTTCACCTTCCTCCATCTTCTGCAGAATACACTCTATACCCAAAGGGCCCAATTTAAGAGCATGTGAATTTCACATGAACACAGAGTTGCTGTGAACAACTTTCCAAAACCTAACCTGAATTTCTGAATCTGCAGGGATGAGAGACTTAAAAACATGATTTAATGCTCAATATATTGGGCTCAAAATGTTTAAAAATGAGCTTGAAAATGAGAAGTTGCCATCATTTCATTCATCGCAGCATACTGTCAGTGTTTGTTAAACTTTCACCTTATAATTGTATTTGTTTCATTTCAAAGGAGGGAGTCTTTGATGTATTTCTACAGAAAATACAGACATAGACTGTGTGACTTACATGATGCAACGGCTGCAATGCCTTGTGGGAAATTATTTCGGTGTTGTCAATTCAGTTTAAGTATGTGATCTTGAACTCATCTGACCTCAAACTAGGGTTGATGGAAATGCTTTGAGGATCACCAGGGAACACCCAGCCAATACAGCAATAGAAGAGTCAAAGTAACGATCTCAAACTCACGTGCATGGCGAGAATGCTTCGTGGGATAAGTTCTCGATACTGTCTGATGTTAAAGTGCCACGTCTTAATCCTCATCAGATCGTCAAAGGCGAACTCCAAAATCAATCGACCCTCTGTACACACCTAAAAATGAACATACATCAAAATCATTCACCTGAAATACTGTCAAAGACTCTTGTTTTTAACTGTTCTTTCTTTCTAAGTATAATGTCCACAGAATGTATCATGAGGGCTTTATATAAGTTTCTTAATGAAAGGTGTTTATGTTGTATTCCTGAACCGTAGACCAGCCAAATGGAAATTCTTGAGACAAGCTACCAAACACAAAACAACAAAATGCTGAATAATGCGGAGGTCATAAACCGTTACCAATTATGAAAAAAATAACAGGATAAGGAAAACATTTTGCTGAATTTAGAGCTGTGCTTCTCGTAGCCCCCATGTTCTGTTGCTGAGGCAACCGGAGGATGGGAGAGAAGGGGGGGGAGCGTCAGCTGATTAGTCGGCATGGCAACAGCAAAGATGTAATCCCGCCAGAGCCACTCTAATCAATGCCCTCAGCACAGATGGTCTCTGGAGGATCAACAAGAAAAGAGGCTGGCGGGAAAGCGCGGCACGGTCACGTGACCGCACCCCCTTCACGTTCTCACGCTGTCTCTCTCCACGACTTCTTCTTTTGTAGATATCTGCTCTCTGAATTTTTCTCTTTTTTGTTTGTCTCATTCTTTCTCCATCTCTGCTTCTGTATGTCTCTGGTTCGGCAGTATCTCTCATTGCCGTCACATTCTGAGGACACAGCAAAGTGGAAATGAAAGCATCGCTCTCTCCCTCTTCTTCTATTGCGATCCACAGCTGTGTCTTTTAAAATGACATCTGTTCATGAACTAAAACTAAAACCTGTGAACTTGTGGATCTTTATAGCGTGGTACATTATTAAATGTATTTTTTATAATAAATTCAACAGTGGATACACATGCATCATAAATGTAAAATTCGCTTTGTTGTCTTTTTTATAATGTTTATATACAGTAGATTGTGGCTTAATATACACAAAACTTGCTTGATGAGAATGCAGAAAATATGGAAAGAATACAGCTACATACAGAGATATGTTGCTAAATAAATAATAGGTTCATTCCTTTATAAATACATGGACTTATGAATCTATATCACTGTGCAAAAAGAACATGACAAATCTGTTATGATAAGTGGTTCAAATGGCCTCTCCTGATAAATAAACAACTGTACTAATAGAAATATGTAAACAGTAATTGGATCAAAGGGTAAAGGACCTCATATGACATACAGTAAGACATACTGTAAACTTTGTCACATTTAAAATAGATTATTAATCCCTGACTAGTTTCTTTTGCATTAATTGTTTGTCATTAATTTCCTTTGTTTTAATACATTTAAAAACCTTATGAATACTAAAATTACAAAAACTAACAGTGTCAATATGAAACACCTCACAAAGTCACAGACCTTCTACTGCGACTGTGACTATAAAACTAATGAAAAACTAAAGTGCACGATAACACAGATTGAGTACTGCGCAATAGATTCATAAAAAGCTTTCTCAGTGCAAGTCCAATGTGGCCTGAAATATTTCACGAGGACTTTTAATGACCTCCCCAGTAAACACACATAGAATAATGGCTGCGATTAAAGCTGTAAATTATGGTGCCTGTCATGTTTGTTTGTTCTATTAGACAGTTAACAGGCTTTATCACACCCAATGTAAGAACTGAAGGAAACAGATAAACCGTCTCCTTCCACCCAAACTATAATGAGCGAGAATGGGAAAGTAAAAGATGTTTCATCTTCATCATGTCTGAACTGGTTTCCTTCAGCAGTTTGTTTTCTTCTTTCCTTCTTTCTTTCTTTCAGATGTCTTATGACACATACATGTGTGTAACTGCATTAAATTTCATCATTTGTTCATCATTGTTTATTTTCTTTCACATACACGCACTTTCTCTCTCGCTTTTTATTACCTTGGTGAACATGGGTTTGCCGTGCTGCGTGACCATGGTGCACTGATCACAGTCCACAGTGATGCAGGAGTTGTGAAAAGACTCTTTGGAGTGTTTCAGGATGTAGTAGAGGTCCGATACGCCTCCCTCAAACACTGTGCTGAAGTAACGGGGGATGAGGGTCCGTCCGATCGCTGGGGAGAGAATTTAGAGAATCCATTTACATTCATTGCATAATGGTTTTCTTTAATGCATTCTTTAATGACTCAACACCTCTTCATTTCTCTCTGTTTGTCACACTACATTAGTGAAGGTGTCATTAATAAGATGTCGCCCCCCTTCACATCCAAACACTTACTGCAATTTGCAACTTTCCGTCACTGCAGTGTATTTCTCACTTACAGGCACTATATAATGCCAGTGTCTGTGTTCTATTCCACATGTTATTCAACATTATGCATAGCATATAATTAGATTTTTAACTTATTTTGTATTGATATTATTGTATTGTAGTTGTATTACAGTATGTTGCAGGTGATATAATTAAATAACCTTATCATTTCTATAGTGAATGGTATAATTGATCCCCTTTGTTATTTTGAATAACTAAACTAAAACTAATCTTTACATTTTAACATTTGTCATGACCCTGTAAATATGGTTATTTTGGATGCTCTTTTGTAGTGTTATTGATAAAAAAATACCTTCTGAAGTTATAATGTGTAATGTAAGTTATAATGTAAATAGGCCTAAAATATTACAATAATATAAAATTGACCTTGAACTGCAACTAACAATTGGCTCTGTGATTAATACATAGGTTCCAAGATATAACAAAACTAATAAAATATCCCAAATGTGCATATTGCAATATAAATATTACAATGGTTTGCAATAGCTGAATTATTTTAATACTTCATAAATAAAGAATAGTCAAACTTTAAGGTCAGTGCAGACAGCTCTAAATTGTATTTCAAGTGTTTTTTCAGTTTTCAAAAATATATTTACATCAACATATTTAAAAAAAAATATTAAAATGATTTTATAAATTTTTTGCAGTCCTAGAGGATTCTGTAAAAATAAAAAACATATTTGCATCCAAGATATAGTTACTGGTAACTAGATGTTCTTGCATAGCATGTCCATTCATTCACAGTAAGATGAAACACATCAACACTTAAAGATTAACTGATATGGAAGAATGCTCATTTGTTTTTGTGAAATTCTGTTTACACTAACCTGCGGAGGTCTTGTGAAAAGTTTGGTTCTTCCCTACAGCTGGTGATAATTATACAACATTCTTTTCTGTTTAACAATAAAAACAGCCTGTCTGGCTGTGTGACCTGAGGTATTTATTCATGGTTCTTTTTTCTTTGCTTACAGTAGATTACGAAATGACCTTGATAAACACATTGCAGTACAAAAAACTTCCCAAACTCCATTACAAGGAATGTTAAAATGCCTATACATCACAATTACCCAATAAACATACAAAACATTATAATGTACACAAAGTTGGAAATCTTTGTCCAAGAAAGTACAACAGATATGCCTGTAGAGACAACTTGTACTTTTTTCGAGTGGCTTTGCTGAGTTAACTTATCAGTTTAATATTAAAACTGAACGGACGAGCGGCCTTATCCAGCTTAGCGTCTGATTTCAGGCAGAAATAATCCATCTTACAGTCAAACTCCCCTTTGAGAGAAATTATGTTTGTGCCACCGGCCCTGAGGGAGCAGAACGGGGTGCCGGACGAGCGAGAGGTGGAGAAAGAGTGAGAGAGAGAGAGAACTTCATTTACCCAGCTTCCCTTAAGACAGACGCCACCAGTTTAAAACTGCACGGACGGACTGCAAACGCCACCTGTTTTTTAAATTGGCTGGCATGACTAAATCAACATGTAAATACTTGGCAGAGAAAGAGAGACAGAGAGACAGAGAGAGAGAGACAGAGAGAGACAGAGAGAGAGAGAGAGAGAGAGAGAGAGAGAGAGAGAGAGAGAGAGAGAGAGAGAGAGAGAGAGAGAGAGAGAGAGAGAGAGAGAGAGAGAGAGAGAGAGAGAGAGAGAGAGAGAGAGAGAGAGAGAGAGAGAGAGAGAGAGAGACACGGATGGGGGCTAGCATATAAATGAAGGTCTCCCTAGTGGTTAAGACACAGAGAGAGCCGACGAGAGCCGACTGTTAATGAGAGACAGGGAGAAAGACGGTACGGTACGGTACAGAGGGACGATAAAAATAAATATGAAATGCGGCCATGAATGAAAGAATGGCACAGACATACAGGCGATAAAATGCAATAGGGAGGTACATGAAGGAGGAAAAAGAGAAAGATAAAAAATGAAAGGCTGACAGGCAGGGTGACAGTGAGATGTGTTTAGTTGAAGGGAGATGTTGTTACTGAGGACACACCTGACTGCTCACTAAACTTCTACAGCGCTGTGTCTGACCACAGAGCATAAAATCACACACACACAGACCAGCGAAAACAAGAGAGCGTAATTGTGTAAAAATAACAAAGCATGTTAATGCTGACAAAATATGACCCTTTTGTCTATTTCAAGAAAGGTGTAAGTCCAAGAAGATATCCAATTGTTAGCTCTCTCATTCATCTCAATGGTCATTTTAACATCCTACAGATCTGAAGAGAAACTTGTCACAATCACACTACCCTGTTTATTTAATTGTTTTTAATACTGCTGAGAAATCTGTCAGAATAACACACCATGATCCTGGAATTGATCTCCAGTATGACAGATAAGGGAAAAACAGATGTTCTGCAAGAAGAACTAAACGCCTACAGATGAATCTCTGCATAATGTTGCACATTTCTTTCTGGCACAGAGAGATAAAACTGTATATTTAACCTGTAACCTGTTCCAGGACTAACCAGTTTAAAAATAAAACCTACTTTATATACTACACTTAATTTAAGAAACAGGTTACTTGAATATCTCTCTTTTACAATGAACAGATTAATCACAGATTAATAAGATCGATTTTTAAAATAATTCATTGACATACAGTATAAACTTTTGCAACCTGTTCCATTACTCAACAAGTATAAATTTATAACTTTTCATTTGTGCCAAAAGAATAAAAGCAAACAAACAAATGTGATTCCCACTACATGTAGAGGGAGATCTTTAAACAACATTTCTTTTAAAAAACGCTTTCATTAGTCTTTTTGTCAGAGCGTGTGCGTGTTCTGATGGGACTACAGACTGATTGGCCCATCTACACATGCAAGTACTCCAGAGATCGGATTAAACAGTCGCTTGTTTCGGCTAACACGTCGCACAACATATGCCTCTCAAGTAATGTGTACCCAAACACGCAATTTACAAATAATTAACGTCGTGTTAATTAGGCACATTAATTCAGGCTGCGCGTGGGCTCCAGGACGGATGCCAGCACTCACAGCCAAAAAGACAAGAGAGGAGTTTAGTTTCAAGTGGTGAAGCAGACGGCAGACACAGAGCTGCTGGACGGGGAGGTTATACAGAAGTAGGTAAATGAAATGAATAATCAGACTTAGGAAGTTATTTGAGGATTTTTCAGAAACAGCATGAAATAAAGAAGAAAGTATATTGAAGTAAAAGGACAGGATAAAAATGTTAAAAGTAGGAATTTCAAGAAGTGAGTTGGAATTTAAACTGGCTACGCCAAATGGAGTAAAAATGAATGTCAATTTGTTTATTTGTCACATACACAGTTATGCACATAATACAACGTGTTGTGAAAATTGACAGCTTTCCTAAGACTAGAAAATAGATAATTAAATACAAAATAACAATTATAATAAGATAGGATAGGAAGTAAAGAAAAAATATTAATAAATAACAACAGAAATCTGAATCAAACATTGTATCTGAATTAAAACAAACAGAAATCTGAATTAAAAACAGAACTGAAATGATAGGAAGAAAATTTACTGAAAAGTAATTGAGTAAAGTATTGCAGTAATGAAAGATTTTTGTGTCATAAAACAGAAGCAATAAGAAAGAAAGAACATCAGCTCTTTGGCTTCAGCTTTTATAAATCACAGATTCACACAGATTCTGTGCTCTAAAAGTCTAGAGAAGAAACATTAAGTTCAGCAGCACTCACAGTGGGTTTCTCCAGGTGAGGTCCCATTAAAAACAGGTGATGCTGAAAAACAGCAGCATCATTAATAGCACTTTAGAATTACTGCACCCACTTATTCAGGACACACTATGACTTTCCAAACAACTATCCAAAAATGATTTCATTTCTCATACACGAGGTAAATCTGTCTCCATCAATGCAAATACCTCCTTATTTATAAAACATGCTGTGAGAACTTGTAAAGTTGTAGCAACAAATACATACGTGCCAAAAATGAATAAGTGTGTCAAAGCCGCGTGCTACAGTGAACTTATCAAACAGCACAAATGCGGTTTTACTTATTTGACTTCAATATTGACTGACTGCAAGAGGCATGTGAGATTTTCATTGGACGCAAGTCGCTCAGTCAGGGTTCCAAAACGAATGTGATAAAAAAGAGAAAAGAACAACTCTCGCCCTGCCCTTCTTTGTCAGTAATTATCTCTCTGGGGAAGATCGCTCCATTCCAAAACACAACCCACTCTCTCTCTCTTCTTCTCTTTATTTCTTTCTCACACACAATCCCAGCTCAAAATGCACAAGCAGCTGAAATATTCTCCCATGACTTCATGTTTTAGCCTCTGTGGATGTAAAGTGTGAATTATGTATAGATAATGATTAGGTATCAATACAGATGTGAGACCTTGACAGGGTCAAACAGAAGGACAGCAGAGAGGATCATTTTTTTCAAAGAATTGTGCTTTGCTATTCAGCTAATAATTTAAACTATGAAATAATCCAGTATTTTTTTCAATGTTAAAAACAACATGTAACCAGAATGCAACTTTTACTGTATTATATATTAAACAAAACAGAAGGGTACTAAACCAAAGTGTAATACAACTGTAAGCTATACTTAAAGATCTATGAATGTTATAGCATTAGATACCAAAATATCAAGTGGCATTTAAAGTAAGACAGCACAAGCAAAGCATTTTAAAAAGTTTGGCTGTGGATAATAAAAAACTATAGCTAAATATTCAAATATATACAGTTCTAGACAAACACACACACACACACACACACACACACAGCACCACTGTGGAATTCAGTGCCCAGAATATGAAATATTCATCTATCATAAAACTTTAATTCAATCTCTTTCCTCTTCTTCTTCTTCCATCCCAAACTCTCAAACTTTCGTCAAAGTACATTGATCTCAGAGAATATAATATTTTATGTGAAAATAAAAAATCATGACAGATAAAACATGACAATATCTACATAGTCTTTATGGCAAGCAAGTACATTATAAGCACATCCCACATCCTCTTTCTGGAGTTTTTTACGAATCCAAACCCTTGGGTTATTTAGCGTGGCATAAGAAAAGCTTCAAAAAACAAGCAACAGAGCAAAGAGGTAATTTTATGAAGAAAGCTTCAACATTCAGCGTTTTTATTTTTGATTGACCTGTTCCTTTAAATGTAAAGTAAAATCTAAATGTATGTCATTGGCCACATTGTCTTGAATCATCTGTATTATGGCGACTGATTAAAAAACATATCAGATTCATCTAACATGAAAGACAGAATTGCGCTGTGATTATGATACACCACAGGAGAATATTCCGACCCATCACACATCTCATTGATGTGGAGAGAGTGAGAGTGACAGAGAGAGAGAGAGAGAGAGAGAGAGAGAGAGAGACAGAGAGAGAGAGAGAGAGAGAGAGAGAGAGAGAGAGAGAGAGAGAGAGAGAGAGAGAGAGAGAGAGAGAGAGAGAGAGAGAGAGAGAGAGAGAGCTTGTCTGATAGATTCTAACTTCTTCCCTCTCCAGCAGTAATCCCAGAAGACATTCACGGCAAAACGAAACAGCTCCACTCACCCAAAACCGCCCTCACAACACGCTTGGCCTCACACCACTGCGTCTGTGTGCGCGCTGTGCTTCTCCCATGAGTCCTGATCCACCCCCCCTTCCTTTCCTCTCCATCCATAATTTAAGAGAAGCTGGCTTGGCCCACTCTTCCTCCAAGCAATACCACATGCCCATGGGGGACATTCTTCCTCAAGGGCTTCCGGATGGATGCCACCACAACCATCAACCAGTATGACTTCCCATCATGTACCTGATTTGATTCATTGAGATGCCCAGCCTCCAGTTACACACTCTCGGTACGTGCACCATGGCCATGTTTGATGCGAGGATTAGGGTTAGGGAGCATCCATGTATTAATAACTAATAACTAATAACTAATATTAATAACACTATAACACTTTAAACATTGACTTCTAGATACACATTCAAATTTAGCTTTTGCATTGTTGCAAATCACTAAATAGATATCAAATAGTATCTAGACAATAGAGCCTATAGTAAAAAACTATAAAGAAATGATCACATATACAGAATACATGGAATTCTTTAAAGTTTTTCTATGAGACTATCACATGTTGGGTTTTTATGTTTTATGTGGACATTTCATAGAAATAATGACTTTTATACTGTACAAACTGTATATTGTATGGTGTAATCCTCACATAAACCTGTCTTTTTACATTTTCAACATAAACATCATTTGTGTGTTCTGTTTTCCTTATGGGGAACAAACAATGTCCCCACAATGTCAAAAACTTGTGTGAAATTCACTGCCAGTACAGAATCTAAAATATCTTGCAGATCAGCATATTTTTTCTTGCTTTTTTAAAGCACCATGTCAGTTTTTCTCAAGACCTAAAAACAAAACATTCCTGGTAGATCTAAGTCTCTTGGGGCACGAGGCTGTAAAACCTTCACCCAGAACTCTCTTTTTAAGAGTACGGGCACAATGGGATCTCCTAAAGCAATCAAGTATTTTTCTGTATCTGAAAGCATCTCTAAAGTTCCTGGACCACCGTAGGACTCTTGAAGTCTGTATCATTGTCACTGTCAGGGCCCAGTGCAGCGTTTAAGCCTCTCTTAGCCATCTGCTAGCCTCCAGATGATGCTTATAGATATGGCCTTGTCTTCACCGCTGATAAAGGGGACATGGAAAGTCGTGTTCCGAGATATAATTCCCCCTCCCATCTTCCTGAGTGAATTACGGTATGGGACGGGAGGAGCCCTGCCGGGTTTGTTTAAATAACCTTCCGCTTTACCGCTGCGTGCACCTGACGCCAGGCCTACAGGAACATCGGTCTAATCTCAGGTAGAGAGGTTGGATACAGCTGAAACTGAAAGAGCAAAATCTCAGGAAAACAAAGAAAGAGGTTACGAGTAAGTCAAAAGTAAGTCTTGATGGGGTCGACCTGAGTCCCGATTCCGCACATAACATCAGTGCGTCTACATAAACATTTAATGTCCTGATGAGACACACACACATATATATCATCTTTCCATTAGTCTTCCATTAGTCCATTATAAAAGAGCCCATCCAAATGCATGCATTATCAATATAGCTAGCTATATGGCTTTAGTGTTTGTGTACGTCTGCAAAACTACACGCAAAAGCTCACCTGTGTATGTGTGTGTGTCTTTTCTATACCGTCTCTGAGAAAGCGCCTCTCGTTCATTATGTATGGGCTATGTTGACTTTCTGGAAGATTCTGGGCTGAAAAGTGCACCAGGCTCCTCATAACCTCTCATTTTTTATGACCTTGTATTTACCAAATCTACCGTGGAGCGTGACAACGTTTCTGCCCTCATTCCTGAGAGAAACACAAACATCCTACACAAAAATAACAGTGTACTGCTCATTTTAAGGAGCTTTAACAGAAACGGTAAACACTCCACAAGTTACCTGATGACATGAGGGAACAATTTACAAAGACACATACTTCTTTGTTTTTGATATTAGTATGAAACAGCATTTAGAACCAGCCATCTTGTATTTTCTCAAAGCAAATCTGCAATAATGAATATATATATATATATATATATATATATATATATATATATATATATATATATATATATATATAATGTTTATACATTTCTGGAAATCCAACCCATGACCATGAATTTCTAGCATCATGTCAGGAGCAGCTTCTGTTTGATTGTCTTTAAATTAATATTTGTACAAAAATATGATGTTGAAAAGAATTTACAGATGTACACATATGCTCTTGTCTTACACACACACAAAATGATGTCTGATGCTGATCTGGAGGTGATTTAAGAGAAACGGTATAGTCAATATTGTTTTGTTATTGAATGAGAAGCTGGAGAGAGAAAGACGCGTCCCATCACACAGCTGTTCTCCTTTCCTGATGACTCTGCTCTACCCTGCTCTTACACTGTCAACTCAAATCTCTCTCTCTTTCTCTCTCTCTCTCTCTCTCTCTCTCTCTCTCTCTCTCTCTCTCTCTCTCTCTCTCTCTCTCTCTCTCTCTCTCTCTCTCTCTCTCTCTCTCTCTCTCTCTCAAAAAAATCTAGAGCTTTCAATTGATCCAAATTACTCTATTTCAAAATGTGTCAAGAAAAGCTTCCAAATATATTATAATTAACAAAAAGTCGTTTTAGAAATAAATATATTGTTTATAGAATTTTCTTCTATATCACTGAATTATGTTCACTTCATTGTATGTTACATTAGATATCATCACATTATATGTATCACTTCAATAGGGCTTTTAAGATGCAGTATCAAAAGTATCAAATGTAATAAAATGCTTTGACACCTGCGTTGTGTAGACGAATGCTTTCTCTACTTTCACGTGTGGTTTGGCAAAGCAAGTGGTTGCTGCTTGTGCTGATGGTGAAAAGACATGCTTTGCATTTATAGTTGTTATTTCTGCTTTGATGGAAGGAAAATCCCTTATTACAGATTTTACATACAGGTCAGGAGACTCGATTAGATGCTTTATGTTTCATATAATTAGTTAACTAAATTAACATATTCAATTGACAGCCCTAGTAAATGTATCAAAGCATAGTTAACATTCATGACTGATAAAGAGCTCAATGATAAACAGCACTCAAATCAACTCTCGATTCATTTCCAGCCTGATTCAAGATCCTGATATCATCAGCGTTTCACTGAATCAGATTTTTTCATTGATGCAGATGTATCATTCTGAAGCATGGATCACGGAAGGCATTGATGATTCCACCTGCCCAAATCTGCTAATACATGTGCAACTGATTGTTGTGTTATTGTCTAATGAAGTGTTTCGCTTCAGTGCTGAAAGTTTTCGAGGGCGTCACAGTTGCAGGAGCATTGCATCACGCTTTGAAACTTGCCTCGCCTCAACCCAAAACAAGAACAAGGTTTCAGTTATTAATTATTCCCCTGCTAATAAAGAGAGAACGTGTAACGAAAATACTGAAGTGTAGAAGCACTTCACAGCATTAAGGCATCAGCCAGTAAAATGGAAAAACAGGTTATTTTATCATTATACCGTGGTATTGAGGTTTTTGTTTTAATAAATATGGTTTTGCCTATAATGCTGTTGGTTGTGCTCCTGCAGATTCATATGTAAATGCTTTTGAACAAACTGCTTTACAAATTAAGCAAACGCATTAGTTTTGCTCCTAAACCTAGTGTGCTTCCCTCTTGTCTACAGGCTTCCTCATGAGATAACATCCTAACTGAAACATATTCTGTTATGTGACTGATTTGGAGCGCTACAAATACCACTGACCAGAGACTCGACTCACAATTGATTCCAATGGAATCTGACGTTAACATGTTGCTAAACTAAAATAAAAAACATTTCACTAATGCCTTAATACAATGTCCAGGTAGGCAGTTCAGGAGGTTTTGAAACAGAATTTACACTAATTTTATGTTTATCTTTATTTGTAAAAAGACATCCATTATTTAAACGCTTCAGCTAACTACCATTAGATTTGACTCGGACGTTTAATACATAAAAATAACACACATGTTCTACATATCTGACAATCCCACAAAAAAATCACCTCCCATGTGCACAGGAGAGAAGAAATAAGAAGCAACATGACAGACCATAAGCTTCAGACAAGAGAATATAAGAGAGAGGCACGGGAGACAAAAGAGACAAAAGAGAAACTAAAGCCATTTAAACTAATGCATTTCAACAAACCATCCATTATCTATCCATTCACAATAGTGCTGTGGTGAAATAACACCCACAGTTTATATCATACCAGTATTACCATTATATCATATGTTTTCCAGTGTCTCTTTCTTTTTTCTCCTGTTAAGATTTTTCTCTGTGTAATCTGTGAAATCTATAAGGAAAGTTTTTATTTGTCATCTCTGAATGAGGGCAGCTGACAGAAACTATAGATCAAACTAAAACATGTTTTGTCATCCTTTACTCTCATGTCATTCCAAACCAGTTTGTCTTTCAATAACTGTGAAACATAAAAGATATAAATAGTTATGAAAAATTGTAATATAAAGTTATTATTGGCATAGTGACCAAATCAACTTACCAAATCAACAAATAAATGTGCATAAAATGATGATTTGATCTAAAATAATTTAATCAGCCAACTTTTAGATTAGCATGAGAATTGACAGCAGAACATCACAACTGAGCAATTAAAAAGTATTAAGTGTAATAAAAATCAGTCTGATGAAAATGCAGTATTGTATACATAAACAGTTGATACATTAAAGCAGAACATTGCTTCTCTATAAAACCTCATGTTGACAGAAAAGTACTTAATTATCGTTTACCTCATGTCTTTAAATGTAAACAAGAAGGAGTAACTCGATGACTACTGTAAACATGTCATACGCAGACAACCAAAACCAAAAGAAGCGCACTGATGCTGAAATCCTAATGATGCTGTGTGTGAGTGACAGTGATGAAGTGAGGGTGTATGTTTGTGGCTGAAACTAAGAGAAGTCATTTCTAAAGACTAAAGATGAGCTGTCACTGGAGACGGACCGAGCTTCTCCCGCAATCGATATGCAGGATTGGTTTCCTTTGGGCTGCCAGAGACTGCGCAACTTTTGGTCTTTCCACTTTTAAAAACCGCCTGTGCGAGTATAATTAACATATACACAAGACCTTTAAACTCATTCTTTTCAATTCAACATCTTCCTACTTTGTTTCTAAAGAAACATTATCAATCAATTAAAGCCACATAAAGTGAATGAAGAAAAATTCAAATCCTTCATGTCTTCAAAAAGAGCTAAAAAACAGATGCTATTGTCATGCAGTCCAATGTCATATTCATTTTTGCATAAAAAAAGGATATATTTCTGAATCTATCAGCACTACAAAGACTTCAGGAAGGGAGGGGGCTTCGGTGAACAGTTTGAGTCAGTCCTTCTTCACAACAGGCGAAGTGTTCTGCATGACTAACCAAAAGCCGAGAACTCAATAAGGACAGACAACACAGCTGAAATCATCAGAGAGGCAGAGCGAGAGAGAGAGAGAGAGAGAGAGAGAGAGAGAGAGAGAGAGAGAGAGAGAGAGAGAGAGAGAGAGAGAGAGAGAGAGAGAGAGAGAGAGAGAGAGAGAGAGAGAGAGAGAGAGAGAGAGAGAGAGAGAGAGAGAGAGAGAGAGAGAGAAAGAAGACAAATAAAATGACTAGCAGGGCTCTAAAGCAAGTCGAAATGACATTAGCGTGCTCACTGCAAACAATTACTATCCCTCATGTTTTTAACATCGCTCAGGCAAATTCTGGCAACCTTGCAGACAAAATAATTCACAAATATTAGCCATGTAAGCCTGTTTACTAAGTATATACTCTTTCCAAACCGACATTATGGAAACAGTCACATTTCGTTACTTTTCCTCCTCAAACAAAACTCTTGCATGCTGTACATTATGAAGATTCAATGGCATGAATCTCACTATCTGGTTATTGCAGCAGATTGGCATGTTGTCAATGAAATCTTATTTTACAAGAAATACTCCAGAAAGTTGTGTTTTCTTCACAAAACACCATCCATGTTGTCATCACTGACCTATAACTTGCACAAGTAGAACCAAAGTCAAGAAAAGTTTCAGGTAGAAAAGATGAAAATGATATGAGCTAAATCTTACTGTATCTTTTTGGTCCATCCTCCAGGCAGAAGGAGAGGGTCAATGTGGCGTCCTCCTCAAAAAACTCTGTAGCAAATGCATCCCACCACAGACTGTCGCTCTCCTGAGAACACAGAGAGTCACTGTTAATTAATGACAGCTAATTACACATCGTGATAGACTTTGACAAGTTTGAAATATGAAAACTTAAATAAACTTTTTAAAACCATTTCTCTTTATAGACTGTTTAAAAGCAATGGAAACTTTAAACCATAAAAAAAACATATTTCTATTTATTTCTTAGTTTTTTTTTTCATTTTAAATAAAACAATTAACAGAGCAATTACTATCAGGAAGGTTAGTAAGATTTACATACTCTATGGTAATTATGGGAAACATCTACAGTAAAACATTTCAAATATTTGTTCATGTATTAGTAGATAGACTACAGTACTATGACATTTTCTTGCAGTCAACAAATCAGAAATGTCTAAATCTTCTAAATTACATATAAAAAGTATGAGATCTTTTATAGAGTAAATGTTGTTTTTTCTGTATGATCTGTACGACTAGTTTTGACTTTTGGACAACAAATTCCCTAGTGTCTTTTTTAAAAGTGACCACAGTTATGTAGGGGGTTAGGGGTCAAAAACTGTAACCAATATAGTTTGGATATGTCAAACTCTTTTCTCTCTGGTTGAAAAAGGGTTAACAGTTTATTGTCATCTATATGTAACTCTGTGTGTATTTGTCAATTGTCAAATTGTTTATTAATATTAGAATATTTGGTAAATGCACCCAAAGGTTTCTTATTTCAATGTATCAGATTGCCACATACTAGCTGTGAACATGCTCAGCATATGTAAAATTATACTCGGCCGTGTTCTGTGATTGACAGGTCTCTGATTCTAACAGATTCAACATTGCCATCTAGCCCACAGATCACAAGGCCTCTCAGATGTTTACAATTAGAGCTGTCCATTTCAGCCAGCATCACATTGACCCCTGGAGACCTTTAGTCCCGCATCCCATATTCTACAAGTGCTGTTTTCAAGCATGGAGGAAACAGTCTCATCTGCTCTATGTTGTGGGAGAGATTCGGCGCTTTATTACAACCTGCCATCCTAGACGGTGTTTGTGAATGATTCGTTTCATTCAGTATGGCAGAGACACAACAGGTTATTAGCACTAGACTATATCGCATGACACTCTTAGGGCCAATACCTTGCAAATAATCAAAATAATATTTTTTGTAATTGAAATGATGTACTAAATAGAAGTATATTACCTAAAGAAAGACAAGATTTTTTTGAGAATTCAGTACTTTTTTACAGTACTGATTTTACAATTATTTTTTAGATATTTCATTTGTACAAAATGTTTCTGTGAAGTTAAACTAATAATTGTTTTAATATAAATATAATAATTAAATAAAATATTGTTTTTCTACTTACATTATCAAATTATACAATACCAATATCTGTATCAAATCAGCCAATACAATTGAAAAAACTTATTGGTTGGTTGTGGCAAGTTGTCTCAATACAGCAAAATAGTTTAAAAACAGACTTGTGAGAAAGTCTAAAGTGGTCCTCACTTTTTAAATAATCATAAATTGGCAAAACCACTTAAAATCTAATAATGTAACTATAACTGTCACAGCAGAAATTGAATAAACACATTGTGAACTACAATTTGTTTCATTTTTGGATATTAGATTTTTTTAAAACATTTTTAAGTCTTTCTTAAAAAAAGTTTTTTAGGTATTTTTATAAATTACAGTAACATTGCCATTTTTAAATTATTATTTTTGTTTTATGTTTATTACATATTATTATGTTTATTGTTATGAAAATGTGTCAAATATTTCATTTAGAGTCAATTTTTAGTTTGTCATGAAGTGAACAGGGAAATAACATAGGCTAGGTGTTCATGAGAAACGGTCACAGTTAACATGTTAAGGTAACAAAGACTTTAGCGTCTATAAAAAATCCACACTAATATTGTATTTAAGCTGTGTGTGTGTGATAAAACCCTTCAGGATATCATGCTATTTCATCAGATAATCCTTCTTTATTTTGTTTACTCCATTTTTTACTTTTTCTCCATCTTGGACTGTCGTGGATCGGTAAAGCTTTGGTTCAAAAACAACCTCTCTCTCTTTTTTCCTCTTTCTCCATTGAATGATTCTAGAAACACATTCCTTGTTAAGTCAGTATCATCTCCCTTTGAGCTAGAAAACTGCCACATCACACCACAATGTACAGCATCAATGTAGTGGTGATTGAAACGCCACCACTGTCTGATTTACCTTACAGTTCAATATCTCTTTGGAGCTGCATTGATGGGCTTATCAAACAGTGTTTGTATCAGCAGGTGTTGACTGCTCTCTTACAGTCTTCATTGATTCTCTCCACCCCAACACATCTGATGGGTCAATAGTCAGCGGGGGATCCATCGATTCAGGCACTTTAACTCTTAGAACCAATGACCTCTGACCTCAGGTTAGGTCATGACATCCATATTGCGTTCAACCATATCCATCCAACACTATGAACATATCTGACAGCTATAGTTGACAATCTTGACATTAACCTACAGTACAGAATCTTCTTTGACACATGTGAATGTACGCTATGGAATGCTATAAGATCCCAACGTAATACATGGTTTAAATAGATCTATAAAATAGATCATTAAGCAGTTTTAATAACTTGTACCTAAATGTAAAATATACTACCAAAGGTTTATCTAGTACTTCATGTATATGGTGTATTTCTCGGATAAAGCTTCCAAACAGATTGACAGGGAGCAAATCACAGTTTTTCATTGTTTCATTGAGAGATAAAGACTGGCTCATCTCAACAAGTGCTGTGTCACAAATAGTCATAATCATAAAATCTAATGTCTATATATGTGAGAGAAAGAAATCTAAGCCACAATATTTAAGAAAAAAATGACAAAATTCTGATCTTTGTTTGTATAATATCTTACAATAAATATCTCCTGACTTAAAAAAACCCCATTCTGATCTCTTACCACTGCACAACCAATTATCTTGTACATAACAATCGAGAGAGATTGTTTTTAAAATCACTTGACATCAGTACATAACGTAGACAACGTTCAATAATGCTGAAAGGTCCCTTTAATATGCTCTGAAAAGAAGAGATCAAGCATGTAGGTTAAGAAAAGACAGACAAAATATTGAGTTAGCATGTTGATTAATTACATTACACTGCCATTGTTTTAATGACTTTGATAAGTTAATTAAGAAAGAACAGCCGTGGAGTTATAGGATTTCTTTTATCTGGAAGCCAATCTACAGTGTCACAATCAATAGGAAATCTGATTGGCTATTTCCACTAATTAACCCTATTTAACGGCTCGGCAGTCCCTGCGGTCTGCGTGTAAACTCACGTGTGGACAGAACTAGCATTGGATATGACTGCGAGTTGTTGTTTTTTTACAGTAAAATAGGATCTCTACAGTCAGTCCCAAGCAATGCGATTTGCATTTATAGTGATATATTTCTATACATCCCTGTTGGGTTCTTGCATGTTTTGCTCTTGATTGACTGATGAAATAAACCAAAGTTGCAACATTTCAGAGACGTTGATCATGCTTGATAAAGATGACAGAAAGTGGGCTATAGATCAGTAATCTGTAGCTGACATTGGAAATGA
Organism: Beaufortia kweichowensis; assembly: GCA_019155185.1. Classification (NCBI taxonomy): domain Eukaryota; kingdom Metazoa; phylum Chordata; class Actinopteri; order Cypriniformes; family Gastromyzontidae; genus Beaufortia; species Beaufortia kweichowensis. Next base: position 7,602,318 of record CM032803.1, on the reverse strand, counting down.
GAGGTTCCTGCCTTCAGTGCTGATAGTGAGCTTTGATGTACGGCACGCCGATCGCTCCTTCAGGACCTCAGGTGAACTAACACGGGCGTCTGCACGGCTTGCCTGAAGATAAAGCCGTATTGATTGGAGCGTCTAAAGGGATTCATCAAGGTGCCGATGGTGGCTCTCCACCCAGTCAGCGCTCCGCAGGGGCCAAGCATCGCGGATTTATGGTAGATCCAGGAGCTTAGAGAGACAACAACAACGTCTTGTATCCTTGGTAAATAACAATGGCACCTGTTTTCTTACAACAGAGACACGCACCGACTGACTGATAAATGGGTTTTGTTGGATTGGTGAGTTAATCCTATTGGTTTGGCTGGGGAAATGACACACTGATATATATATAAATACAAAACTATGTCATTTTTTGTAGTGTGTAAGAAAAATGTATGTCCCTACAAAATTGTGCATCTAAAAAATGACAGTAATGTATCTCAACGTTCTAACCCAACAGCAAGCTTTACGGGGGTTTAGTAACACTACGAGGCATTTCAACACCACATTAAATTGTACTAAGCAGAAGGAATCCTAATAATTCACACAACATGGCAACAGCTGTCAATTTTCTTTATATATCTACATCTGGAAGTCCTCTTTATTAAGACTCGCCTTTCAGACTTCATGAAATGTACAGAAGATCTTTGATGAGCAGAGCAGAGCAGAGCAATCACACACGTGCACAACGTTTGTACAACTGCCGTTCAACTTCTTCCACCTTCATATATCTGTGACAGCAGACTCACAGATCTTAAATGAAGAAAACACGTAAACAATTCATGCAATTCATGCAAATCATGTATCACCTCCATGTTTCCTGGAGTATTTTTGGCCCGCTGCTGTGTATTCTACTCGTCCTTGTTCTGCTGTTCTTTTAAGGTTTGTTGAAGAATTACTAAGTGTTTACAATATTTAGGTCTGTTATAAGGTTAAGCGTACATAATCTGAATTATGCAAATGCAATAACAGGAACAGGAAAGTGAAATAATGCCCTTCAGAAAGTTCCCACTTAATGACACACTGCCAACAAAACAATTGTGGAAAACATTATGATGCATTATGGTTCTGGGCCATTTCTTCAAAACTGAGCCAACGTTGCACACCACACAACAACATAACACAAATTTTGCGCCATGCATGCTTGTGCTAGTTTTGTGCTAGCAAATATTTTTAGCTAAAACTGAACAAAATATGGTGAGAAATCCAAACATACGCCCATCTAATAGTTTCTGACAGCTGAGCAAAGTTTGAATTCTACTTAAAAATATTCAAATGACACATTTAAGGATATTTAAGGATTTTTGACCTGTTAACTGTCACCGTTCCCCACGAGGAACACTTTTTTCACTTTCATATTTCATATTTACCTTCTTATATAATCATAACAAATTATGGAAAGGCAAGAATAAATGTTTCACAAATTTTTATAATAATAAACAAACTAAAGAAATTAATTTATTAAATTATTATTTCAAAAAAATTCTAAAATGTAAACAAATTGTAGTTTAGATAGTAGTTTAGTGCACTTTCATGGGTATGCTCAATAACAGTTATCAGGTTAAAAACATCGTCACTCAGGACTGGACAAAAGAAATCAAAAATATGAATATGAGCAATTGTCTGAAAACAGGAAGTTGGTAAAAATGGGCGATCCCTCTTTATCCGTTATCAGCGCAACAGTGTAGCCTGGAAGGAACTTTGGGAAAGCCGCAGGAAAAAGGTGGAACTATTGTCCGAGTATCCTGCCAGTTTAAACGCCACCTTATTGTTCCAGAATGTCCATTTTTTACTTCTGTTTTGTTTTCAGTATGTCACATTTCAGACTGGTTTGACATAATACAGCCAGTTGATAAGAGTTCTCAACCCAATGAGAGTACAAAATAAAGTTTAAAGACTTCAAATCAGTGTACGAGACAAAATTGTCAATTGTTGCTCCATGTAGATAAAAGGCCAACACAACCTGATAGAATGAACAACGACATCATCTCTATAACGTGTATTAATTCATACAAAAATTAATAGAATAAATCAGTCTTTTAACAGTATTGTAATATAGAAGATATCTCAGCCCTACAAGGCTGACTACTTAACAAAGCTTGTCAGTTTGTTTACGTCAATTTATGTAAGACTTATCACATGCTCTTAAAACAAAATCCATTGTCTATCACCTCCTGTTTACAAAATCAATTAACCATCATGTAATATAAATGATGATGGACATGGTTGGACTGATTTGCCATTCGTGCTGTTTTAAGCTCTGATGGGACGGTGGATGAGCCGCTTCAAACCTCAAAGACTTTAAGAGCGAGTTTCTCCACAGTGAAATGCATTATCGATCGCCTTTAGATCAAGACGAAACATCTTGGTGAACCTGCACTTCTCCTTTGCATAAACGCATCCCATTCCAAAACCATTAGATAGATTAATAGAGCTTAGCTTTCTTTCTAGTGACCTCTCTTCTTCTCTATCTCTCTCATTTTTCACTTTCTCATAGTGAAAAAAGTGAATATTAACAAGTGCTATGCTAATGATCTTACAACAGCCTTACAACGACCAGACTCCTCCTCAGGATGTTAACCGGCTGGATTATTTGCATACGCTTAGATGGCAAATCTCTTAAACAGCGAAAACATCTTAGATAGCAATCAGCCATAACTTTTTTTACAGCGTGGATGTCTTAAAGCAAGGTCCAAATGCACAAAACTAGACATGTATTAAATGTTATTGCTTACTTGAGCAAACTATTTATGGAGGGAACTTCCAGACGTTCACGTAAAAAGAAACTGCACTGTTTTTTCACAAGACAAGCTGATGGTTTTGCATGTGAAGGTGGGTATTTCCATAGGCAAATCACTGTGTGCTTTTAATACTTTGTTCTTGAGAAGCGAGTTTGCAAATTATCAAAGGGAGGTACATTAAAACAGTACAGTACCTTACACGTTATTTACATATTAGGACAAATGTTAGATGGAAATTTACTGCTAAGGTGGGCAGTACTTATTACTATATTAACATTGAAAAAAATCACACATGTCAACCCTACCATAAAAAAGAAAGTTTTTACAGAAGGTTTTCACCATACTGATAGCTCAGACGTCAAAAGGTGGTTTAAATAACCATTAAATAACCTCTTTCTTTGTTTTCAAAGCTTCTTTTAATGTTTAAATCATGACTTTTCATAGTCAGATTTTTCAGAATTATCGCATTCATAACAGTCCATATTCCTCATAAATGAACACATAAAAATTATAATAAAATAACTATTTTATGTTCTTTGAAGAGTCATCTCTTCTTCATTTGATGGCTATTATTGCTTCTGGTTTATGTATTTTAATTCACAGAAATCCTACAATGTAACGTGTCCGTTTTATCCCTTTCATAAACGCATTTATATTTCCATTTTTTCAAAAACAGATAACTCGTGCATAAACCGTTTTTTTTACGTCTTCGGTCTATCAACAAAGCTTTAGTAAAATATAAAAAGATGGTTCAATATATTGATAATAAATACATTCTGCAAGAATTAATATTTTAAGTTTTGACTGAGAAGTGTCACATTCATAACGCTGGAATTGCTCACTTCACTTGATTACAATCTATTTATCTAGCGGGCTCTAACTGTGGTCCCTGACAAACTATTTAGCATTCGTTAAAACTCAACACACTAACTGCTCTTCTGAAGTTCATTTACTTCCAACAAATGGGCTGAACAGTATAGTCTCAAGACAATAAAATACATCAATCACCAACTTCTGAACTGAGAACTCTTAAAGCCTCTTGTGTAGCTTTCCTGAGCTCCTTCCTGCTTTTGTCCAATGCAACTTTCCCTCCAGTCATGTGTTGTACATCATAGAGCATTTTCTGTGTGTTTGAGCACTAATACATGGATTTGTTAGCCTTTGTGGATGGTCATTAAATGCATACTGCAGAAATATAGAGCCAAGCCGTTATTAAACACCTTTGTTGGCTGTTGTTTGCCCGGAGCTTTTACACTGAGAAAGTCTGCATGTCTACATGATGGATGGCTGTGAGGAAAGTCTCTCTGTAAAATCTGTGCTAAATTACCACTGGCTTCAATTGCACATCACCGTGCTCAGCTAATAAACATTTCACCGACTGTTTGCAAAGATATTAGCCACAAAGTCCTGTTTATTATGTTGCTGCGCTGAGGTGCTACACTTATACCTGCCACAGTTTACAGGGATACAAGATATCAAATCGGATAAAAACATTCTTAAAAGCTGTAAAGATTGTAGGAAGCAGAAATGTTTGTTAGTCACCCCCCCCACACACACACAGAACAATTCTACGACTCATTCTCTCTATAGGAGGTAATAAACTTTGTGGGTGTGAAATGAGTTTTAGCCTTGAACAACAAAAAAAAGTTTGTTGACATTTTCACCATGATCAAGAGCTATACTATATTCTTTACTGTGTAAACGGATTAGTTTGGGTACAAAAGTAGAACCGATTTCATTTCAGCTCTAGTTCATTTCATTCATATGTGGATGAAGTGACGTTTTTTGTACTTTATTTCTAGTACAGGACCACATTCCTGATTTTGTTGGCAATAATGTGTATATAATAACTTAGTATATACAGTATTTACAGTATATGTATTTACATTTAGTGTATATATACAGTATACTTTGATGAATAATCAATAAAGTTTAATATCATCAATATCAGTCAATTCCTAATTTATTTATATATATATATATAATAAAATTCTATCATCCTCATCTTAAAAATTCTTAATGAAAGAATGTCATGATTTTTAAACTAATCTCTCTGTATGTCTGTCTTTCTATCCAAATCTATTTTCTCTCTTCAGAACTTCATCGATTGCAACAGCTATTTCTACAAGCAACACCAGAGTATCACATTTGTCAACTACAGTCACAATGAAATATCTTATCGTGATCTATCATACATGCAAAGATTTAATCTTAGCAAATGCCCTGCCACGACAAAGTGAGGTTGAGAAGATTAAGATGATATATCGGCACATGTGTTTATTACAGGCCGTTTCAGACTGAAAGACTTCAGGGTTCAGGCCATTGCTCATACATTATTCATGATGTTGTGCCAATGCATCTCTGCAATATGGCCCAAGCCTTCTTAAAGTTACAAACGCATAAAGAATCAAAAACATCATTACACATGATCACATGTTCACTGTGAATGCTATTAAATGCTGTCAATTAAAGATGAGAATGAAATTTGGTCAAATATTTCAAAAGTTTTTCTCTCTTTTACTGAACATCACAAATGTGTACAACGTGATGGCAATAGGCTACATTGTTCTTTGTGGGTGAAACACAGCGAACACAGCATCAGGAAGGCAGAGGTTGTTATAAGATGTGTTGAAGAACCATACAGGTGCTTAACAGGTTCTTTATACAGTAACAGTACAGCACATCTATTTGACTTAAAGTGGTTCCACTATGATTACAAGCAAAGAATCACTGAAGCACCATTTCTTTAGAGTGCAGATAGATCTTCAAAGAAAACATTTCCCACTGGGATCAACATGACAGACACATCCTTGTAGCACAGCACCAATATTTACAGATATTATTTACGGCTGTTTTACCGAGTACTACCAAGGGGGTAGAGAATGGTGACAGTGATTTGGGTACATGTATTTCATGTTTTCAGATAGATAGATAGATAGATAGATAGATAGATAGATAGATAGATAGATAGATAGATAGATAGATAGATAGAAAAAAGCAATGGTTTCTGCTGTTTTATAAAACCGTTCTTGTAACGCATATTTAACCAACAATTTCACATTACTATTTAAACATCAGTTAGATTTGTTTATTAATTATTATTGAACTTCTTAAACGTTTGAGCTCAACGAAAGAAACGTCATTGGTCTGCGCTCGTGCGCTGGTCATTAACTTCTGCTCCACGTGGATTTTAATCTGTGATGAAAGTGTTATTTGCTGGTCGAGAGCACAACATTTTGGATATAAATTAGGGTTAGGGTTAGATTAGGGTTAGGCAGTAGAACTTTGAGAAAATTCCCAAATAGGTTACCGAAACAATCCAAGCAAAAAAACGAAGCAGAAACCCTGTGATGTTGCACCCTTGTCCAACGCAACTTACAGTTGAAACACAATTTTATCACTTGTTCTCTTAGTTTTTAAGTGAAGCATACCGACAAGAATAAAGAATAGGAATAATGATCAAAACGCACCGGCCAGCAGAAGTTTCTCAAACTAAAGATGTCACTGTCTCGTGAGTGAAGAGATGCCCAAACTTACCTCAGTCCGGGACTGGAGTCTCTTGTTCATCTCATAGATTCTGTACTCGGGTTGCACCATGTACGGCGAATGTCTCCGGTAGAAGGGTCCGAACGGAGACGAGTAGAACGGGTCGTGAGGAGGGTTAGACATGTCGGTTCCGTGTCGCGTTTACAGCAGCGCCAAATCCTCTGCATCCATACAGCGCGCGTGGAAGATCTCCAAAAGCCGCGAGACAGCAGCAGTCAGTGGCTGTGCGCTGGAGCGCGGAGACGGGGAGGAGGAGAGAGAGGGGGAGGAAGAGGGCTGGCCTCTCATTGGATAGCCGCAGGCTGCACTGGAACATTGTTGAGGGTGAGCCAGACAAGTCTTACCATCCCACAAATCAACCGGCCCTTGTGTAAATGTTTGGTTTTGGTAACGTCATTTACATTAGTGTAAGTGATACATGTGGGAAACAGCGGGGCAAGTTGTCACGTATGTACTATGGGGGACAAAAATATAATAGTATATAATAATATATGACAAATTGCCCTCCTACCCTCCTCCTTTCTCCTCTACAGGTAAAATCTGAAACACTGTAAACTTACTAAAGCACTTCTTTGTATTATTGTTGCCTTCTTTTGATGTATCGCTTCATTGTCTCCTAATATTTGTAAGTCGCTTTGGATAAAAGCGTCAGCTAAATGCCTAAATGTAAATAATAAAGGTACATTTCAATATTATTTCAAGATGGGGCAAGATGTCACATTCTTTTATTATTACTGTATATAGTTCACACATACAATTTCTGTTAGGGACAATTTTGTCAGTTTTAAATTGAGCATAATCATTGCTAAAAGTCAGTATACAGTATGTTTTTTTTTGCAAAATAGTAAAACATTGTGATAATAAAATCGTTCATTTCAGAATTATAAATAACAATTTGAGTACTGTATCTGACAATCTATCATATAATCACATTTAGATTTTCACAGATTTTAAATATCAGGCTAAGCGCGTCTCCGTGCGGATGGGCTTTAGTCTCCCCATAGTCACTACTTACAGTAAAAGAGTAAATAAACTAATGCTGTTAAACAAACTGTATTTACAAAAATGTACACGTCATTCTTTTGTATCTATTGTATCACACATACTTACAGAGAAAAACCGAACAATGGCACCATAGGGCTATAATATTAGCATATGTTATAAAATACAGAATATGGCAAACCTGCATTTCAAACAACCTTAATATACTGGATAAGCACTAGAAAAATGCACTGCATGCAGTAGACTAACAGCAACATTTTCTCATAAACATGTGGAGAACAAATATCCTCTGTAATTTAAAGCTAAAATAATAACTGGGGCTACTGTATATCAGTTTCATAGGACCATAATCGCATATAACAGAATAATGGCCACACCTGACGCTTCTCTGAGGTAGTCACAATCAGGCAGTGTAAGTTCTTAAACAATATAAAATGATGCTAGAGTTATTCAGAATATAAAGAAAGCTTATTTAACGCATAATGTTTCTGCTCATTTATTAATGTCAATTTGTACTCTTTATTTATGCTTTAGTATTAGAAACATTTTGACATGCTCTCCAAAATCCATTTGATCAATTTATGCTAATTAGCCATATTGTGATTTTTTTATCCCTCTATAATATGCTTGTTGAGGCAAAGATGAAAAGTCTTAACCATCTTAGACAAATGAAAATTCCACTCCAAACACTCCAGGCAAAGAGATAGGTCATTACAAAAGTTGGGAGGAAATCTATTAATAATTTTCTTAATTAAAAATTATTTTTAATATATCATCATTTTATATCTCAAGAACTTTCAACTGAAAATTTCATAAGGAATCAAGTTATTTGCCCAAAGTGCTTTTTTGCAGCATATAACCAAAAGCAATTCAGCTTTAAAAAAAACTTCAGTCGTTTCTTTAGTTACCATCTAGTTTAATTCTGGGTGTATGTACAGACGGGTGTTTTTTCATTAGATATAGAGGCGAAGCATGTAGTTAGTGCTGGAGAGGGAGATATATGTGGCGAGGTGAAAGAGGAAGAGCACTTCTGGGGGAAATCGAAATGGGTCAGGGCACATATAGACAATCCTTTACCAGGCTCCCTGCTGTTACTATGGTAACGTACCATGGTGCGTGGAGGATGCCACCTTCTCGGCAGGTTTGAAGCTAAACACACATACACATTTATCACGCACAAACAAATTGTACATGCAAAAATCTTAAAAATTTCTCTGCACTTATTGGTCTGGTTTATATATGTCGACCTTAAACCTGTTGATAAAACAGACAACGTAAAGTCATGCTCTGGCAGAACTGAATACATTTCTTATATTTTGTCTTGATGAATGTTGGTATTGAGTCGTGCATAAATGGATTTTTGAAGAGCCGTGACTAAGTTTATGATAACTTCACTGACTGTTAACGTCCACATAATTTCCAATCTTACATCCATTCCATCTAATTCACCTAATTCATTCAAAAATGTTTTGACATGCTGCAAAAAAATAAGACAGCTTTGAACAAGCAGCATTAATCATTCGTGCAAGAACAATTTACTGTATGATTAAACATCGCCATCAACACAAACAAACTAGTGAAAGCACTATTGATGGAAGAGAAGGGTTATTACCGGGTTACTGTGATGTCGGAGTTGTTGATGTCATCTACTGTATAAGGTTTTGTGGTGACTGATACTTTATAAAGATCATCACTGCAGGACACAAGAGTAGAAGTGTACAAGCAGAGGCATTGAACATTGTGATTTTCACCCAGACTGTGCATTTCCCATACACACACGCACACACACACGCACGCACCACAAACAGGCACACACACATGCACACCCACGCACACACACACACACACACACACACACACACACACAGGCACACACAGGCACACACACACACACACACACACACACACACACAGACACACACAGGCACACACACATACGCACGCATGCACACACACACACACACACATCCTGTAATGTTTTTTGAATATGGATGAAATGTACCCCTGTGCTCGAGGAGGAACTGCTAGTTTTGCTGGAGAATCTCATTAGCATCGTAATAGCTTGCAGCCTTATTTGCATATTGCCAAGAGTGAATTTTTTTCTTTTGGATAAAGAAGAGAGAGAGACTGAGATGGTAAAAAAAAGCCAAAACTTTGAAGCTCCATATTATATTTCATTATTTAAGTTAAACAAATTCTAATTGAAAGACGTCTTTCAATTATGTTCCCCAGCTTGTATTAGATACAAATAGTTGACTTGTTGAGCATTTACAAAAAGAACATCCATTAACTGCTAAGACAAACGATATTTAGTTTTTCTAATTATAAAGTTAAAACATTTAGTTTGTCATTTAATTAATCTCAGACTTTTAAAATGTGTCACATGACATGAGGGACATTTTATCATTATAAAGGCAACAAGCTTTAAAAGACTATCACAAAACTAGGACTAATAAAACATAGTTTTTATGTTTATTTGATCTGTTCTCATTCACATTAAACTCTCATCTCTTTTGCTTTGCTGTAAGCATGTGAAATCTCTTATGTGTTTCTGCTCCATACTTCATTACAGTTGACCTTTCCACATGGTGATTGTCTCTGTCTGTGTGTTTTACTTCATTTTAGTGGCACGTGACATGTTTGTGACGTCAAAGCAATATTTACTTAAACATGGTAACAATTTCACAAGTTCATGTTAATATAATTCTTGTATTGAAGTGAAAGTAAACAGATTTGACTCTAATAGAACTAATAGAATAGAAACACACTTACATTCATAATAATGACATATAAGAAGATGGAGGAATGCTGGGAGGAAGTCAAATGACATTAAACTTACATTTCTCGCAAAAACTGACCCGACAGCCCAACACTGATTTTTTTATGTACGTAACAGGTTTTTTTATTTTTAACCCCAAAATACAGATTACAGAACATCCTTTATCTTGTTGTCATTGTTATTCTACAACCGAATCTAGAAATCTTTGAAATATTTTACTAATAAACAAGAAAAAAAAGAAATGTAATTTCACAGTTTAACATGCTTGGCTTGTCGGACGTGTGTCACTTGGGGATGCGAAACCTAACTGTTGACTCTCCCGAGTGATTTATGGGAAACAATTACCTTGACTTCGTTTAGTTGCAAGCCGCAAATCATAATTTATTTCTCTATTTTATACATATATGATATCTTGTGACTGAGTAAAGCATATGAAAGTAAATTATGGACGGCTGTACTGAACAAATTCAAAGCAATTATTCTCTTTAAATCACAAGAGTAAACTAAACTGATTGAGTTTTATAATGCACACTCCCTGTGGGGCAAACAGCCTTCTATCAACTTTATTTTAATGTTGATAATGATTTTGATAATTGCTACACATTTGCATAATATATCACATGAACATCCAGTATATTTAGATTTTTTCTCTCCCTATTTAAGCAACACAACGCTAAACTATTCCAACATCAGGAATTGCATCATTACATTGATTTAGTATCGAGTTGTTCTTAAATGTACACAGTTTCTTCCTTCTCAACATCTCTTTCTCTCTGTCTCTCTCTGCCCAGAGTCTTAAAGTCTACATAGATCTTCACCATCATCGAACATCTGTTTACAATTTCAGTCATGGGGTTGAGGCCCTTCACGAACACTTACATATCAACTAACACAACAGTCTCACGTTAATCTCTACACACATTTACCCTAATGTCCTATAATTCAATTTCATTATTTCATACTTGGAAACACCCAGTTTTACTGATAGAGAAAATGGAAAAGGGAGAGATGTCAAATACAGTACACACATCTATAAAAGCAGCGACACACACACACACACACAGATTCCCTCCCCCATCTCGACTTCCTCTCCCCATCCCCCTGCAGGTCAGTTAATAAGAGAGGAAGCTTGCCTGAATCTCACAGTCTCACACAAACACAAAATGAGCATGTAAACCATGACACAAATTACAATATAACCATAAAAATCCACATATGGGAAGAGATGGCTGTTCTTCCACATATACTGTACAAATATGGATTTAAAACTATGTGTGTTATTGATATACGTGTGCACTGTGATTTGTGTGTGTTTGTATCTCTCTAGGGCACACACAGTCCAGTCTCAAGGGAATGAGTGTGAATGTTGCCGGAACGAGGGAGTGGAATTTTACCCACACTCCACCTCTGCAGGAGACACGAACACACACACCTACACACGCACCTACACCTACACACACACGCGCACACGCACCTACACCCACGCACCTACACCTACACACACACACACACACACACACACATATACACACACTTTTCATTTTTCATTCCTAACCCATCACAGAAAACTTTCTGCTATTTTACATTTTCAAAAAACATCATTCTGTTCCACCTTGTTTTCCTCCTAGGGCCCCAAAAAATGTCCCCACAAGGTCAAAATTTACTGGTATTCCTATTGTGTTAATTACCAGGTGCACCTTCACATGCACAAACATGCTCGCACACACACACTTACACACACAAACATGCTCACACACACTTACAAACACAAACATGCTCGCACACACACACTTACACACACACAAACATGCTTGCACACACACTTACACAAACAAACATGCTCACACACACACTTACACACACAAACATGCTTGCACACACACACACACACACACACACACAAACATGCACACACACACTTACACACACAAACATGCTTGCACACACACACTTACACAAACAAACATGCTTGCACACACACACTTACACAAACAAACATGCTCGCATAAACACACTTACACAAACATGCTTGCACACACACACACACACACACACACACACACACACACACACACACACACACACACACACTTACACACACAAACATGCACACACACACACTTTCGTTACACAAACATAACATGCTTGCACACACACACACACACACAAACACAAACATGCTTGCACACACACACACACACACACACACACACACACACACACAAACATGCACACACACACTTACACACACAAACATGCACACACACACACACTTACACAAACAAACATGCTTGCACACACACACTTACACACACAAACACAAACATGCTCGCACACACACACACACACACACACACACACAAACATGCTTACACACACACACATGCACTACACACACACACACACACACACACACACACACAAACAAACATGCTCACACACACACACACACACACACACACACACAAACATGCTCGCACACACACACACACACACACACAAACACACACACAACATGCACACACACACACACACACACACACACACACACACAAACACAAACATGCTCGCACACACACACTTACACACACAAACATGCTCGCACACACACACACACTTACACACACAAACATGCTCGCACACACACACTTACACACTCAAAAGATGCTCGCACACACACACTTACACACACAAACATGCTCGCACACACACACTTACACACACACACACACAAACACACACTTACAAACACAAACATGCTCGCACACACACACTTACACACACATGCACCTTCTGCATCTCTGTCTCTCTTCATTTGTATGTTGGTTTATGATTAATCAGCCAAAAGAAAATGATGTGTTGGCACATGTTTATACCTTTATAGATTCAACATCTCGCTCACATATGTTTTATTATTTACCAGACGTTTGCAGCTACTTCTGTGTTAAGTCAAGAATAAATCGAGATAAAAAATAGATCAAATAACAACAACAATGTTGTTGTTGTAACAATGTTTATGAACAGAGTGAAATCATGTTTAAGAAAACTTGCACACCTGGAGCTTTTGTACTCAACCAAAAAACACAGAGAAATACACAAGGAACAACCAAGAACCAAGAAACAACAAAGGTACCAGTGATGAAATGGGTTCATTGGTATTATGAATGGAATAGAGTCAACTTCTAGAATCAAATTCTGATTTTGTTGATAAATGCACATCTGTGCCCGCACATTTTATATCAATGCTGTGTTGCTTAGCAACTGTAAACAGTGTACAGTTATGGGGCCTTGCACACCTACTTTTGTACTCAACTTAAAACACAGAGAAATACATGAGGAACAACCAAGAACCAGAAACAACCAAGGTACCAGTGATGAAATGGGTTCATTGGTATTATGAATGAATAGAGTCAACTTCTAGAATCAAATTTGATTTTGTTGATAAAGCACATCTGTGCCCAGACATTTTATATCAATGCTGTTGCATAGCAACTGAAACAGTATACAGTTATATATATATATAGATATAGAGAGAGAGAAGGCGGTGCTTCCATGATGCCATACGGTAGATGAACTTTTGTGGCTTGAGAGAGAGAGAGAGAGAGAGAGAGAGAGAGAGAGAGAGAGAGAGAGAGAGAGAGAGAGAGAGAGAGAGAGAGAGAGAGAGAGAGAGAGAGAGAGAGAGAGAGAGAGAGAGAGAGAGAGAGAGAGAGAGAGAGAGAGAGAGAGAGAGAGCAGAGAGAGAGAGAGAGAGAGAGAGAGAGATCATCAGATGACACAACAAACACATCCACTGAAGATTAGTGGGGCAGTCCCGATGAGATTATCATTCTGAGAGATTCTGAACTCATGTTTTACAGATCATTGACACTCAAAACTGGACTTGATATGACACTGGTACTTATCTGCTGTTATGACATTTTACTGATGTTTGGCAAACACAAACAAAATACTTTATTTAATCTTTTTAAATTTGTGCATTGCTTTGCTTGAACAGCTAATGCAATACATTTACATATTTAAAGTGACACTTTAACATCTAGATAATTGGTATTGGTGCCACTGTACATGAATTCACCATCACCATCATCTGTGTTGGTTTAGACAAGCTCCCATGCAGTCTTTTTCTTTTTTGGATTTAGGCTTTCAAAAATTCCTTTGGGGATTTTCTGTGCTTTTCTGTGCAGACACAGTAACATTGACCTCTCTCTCTGTCTCTCTCTCTGTGTCTCTCTCTGTCTTCTCTCTCTCTCTCTCTCTCTTGTCTCTCTGTCTCTCTCTCTCATACTTCTCTCTCTCTCTCTCTAGAATACCTCCCAATCTCTCACCCAATTTGCTTTTTTCACTCCTGCCTCTTATATCTTTGTTATGTTTTGCATTATTGGCCAGCGTGAGATTGCTGGTCATTTCTCTCAGCTCTTATGCCACAGTGACTAGCATTGACAGAATCTTGGCACCGAGACCATAGCCCACATGACATGGGCCATGTACCACACTCCCGGGGAGCAAAAGCCAACTTGTTAAATGGGCTCCTGGCCAATCACAGCTTCTGAGTTGCTCATTTTACCCAAACAGAACACAAAGATGTGTCATAACCCTCTGAAACCAGAATGCACAGTCCCTTCAAAGATCATACAAAAGTAGTTTTTTCTGTAGGTCAGTTGGTAAAACATTGCATTACACATACAATAAATGAATGCAGTGTAAGTTGCTTTGGACTCTGCCAATCCAAAAAAGTGTCATATGCATAAATGTAAATTAAAAATGTATACTTAAAAATTAAATGATCAAAACATGATTCCCCTTTTGCTTTGATGACAGTATGTCACTTGAGCCATCATGAGCTTTGGGACATTTTGTAAAAACAAATTGACATCAAATATGTGCTTGTTTTACGAGTAACCTAAAGGCAAAATAGAATATTCTAAAGATTTTGTTTAACATTTTTTAATCCTAAAACTTACATTCCAGATTTTTGACTTTTGAACTTCGTTGTATTCAGCATAATACATATGTACACAATCACTATCTACATTTCCTACTCATGATGTGTATTAATATTTATTTGTATGTAACCTTTTAATTTTAGGATAAGTAGATATAAAGAATGTATCATAGCGATAATAATGTTTAGCATTATATATGGCCAAACTTTGTAGTAGATGGTCTCAAATTTGTTAGATGGTTAAAAATTTTAGACAACTGCAGCATGTGGTACAATCCTCAACAGGTATTAATACTATGCCGGTTCATAAAGCTGAACATTTCTAAAGTCATTTATCTGTGACAGAAGCTTTAGGCACTGCAGGAAATACTAACGTTTCAAAAATATAAAAAGAGAGGAAAATACAAAAGAGAGATGAAAAAAAGATTTTCCCGGGTCCAGGATTTGCAATGGCATCCTATGTTCTTGGATGTGCCGTTGCCAAGGCAACGGTAACTTGGTGACCTCGTTATTTCAGCCTAATCCAGCTCTGAAATTATGGTTGCTCCACCCTTTTGCCTGGCTGCCCTGATAACATAATCATTGCAAATGAGGCACAGGAAGAAGAGAGAGATAGAGAGAGAAAGGAAAGGAGGAGTGACAGAGTAAGACTGAGATTCAGAGATGAGAGAGAGAGAGAGTGAGATAGGGAGAGAGAGAGAGAGAGAGAGAGAGAGAGAGAGAGAGAGAGAGATAGAGAGAGAGAGAGAGAGAGAGAGAGAGAGAGAGAGAGAGAGAGAGAGAGAGAGAGAGAGAGAGAGAGAGAGAGAGAGAGAGAGAGAGAGAGAGAGAGAGAGAGAGAGAGAGAGAGAGAGAGAGAGATAGAGAGAGAGAGAGAGAGAGAGAGAGAGAGAGAGAGAGAGAGAGAGAGAGAGAGAGACAGAGAGAGAGAGAGAGACAGAGAGAGAGAGAGAGAGAGAGAGAGAGAGAGACATGAGAGAGAGAGAGAGAGAGATAGATATAGAGAGAGAGAGAGAGATAGAGAGAGAGAGAGAGAGAGAGAGAGAGAGAGAGAGAGAGAGAGAGAGAGAGATGAGAGAGAGAGAGAGAGAGAGAGGAGAGAGAGAGAGAGAGAGAGAGAGAGAGAGAGAGAGAGAGGAGAGAGAGAGAGAGAGAGAGAGAGAGAGAGAGAGAGAGAGAGAGAGAGAGAGAGAGAGAGAGAGAGAGAGAGAGAGAGAGAGAGAGAGAGAGAGAGAGAGAGAGAGAGTCCAAACACACACACACACACAGAATCAGAGAGACTACATGAGTGAATGAGTGTTGGTGTGACTTGATGAATAAATCAGCAGTAAATCAAACCATGAAATATAACTACTGTAGTTTTAGGATAAAATAACATTGAAAATTGCTAAGAGACCAACCATTACGCTGTTTTAAACAAGATAATTTGGCCATCTTGCAAAAGCTTGCCATATCTGCACTTAATAGTCATGAAGAAAATTGTAATCTCACAGCAGACTCTTCACAATGAAAGACTGTAATCAGTAACTAACACGACTGAAAAATGATGCTTTACAAAGCAGATGTGCAGTGAAAATAAACAAGACACACACAGGTTAAACAGGCAGTGCACAGTGAAAGCAAACTTTTGATTAAGAGGGTTAAATGATTCATGTATTTAAGGTTTGTCAGAGGTTTGTTGTAAGAGAGATAATCTACTGTTGTCCTGCTTGATCGGGTTGACCTCAATGTACTCACACAGTGTAAATGCAAATAAATGCCTTAATAATTCATGATTAAAAATATATTTCTTTGAAATAAATATGGGAATTAATACAAATCTTCAGCTATACTTCTTTAATAATTCACAGAATTTGCATATCATTATCTGCATATCTCATTACCTCTGACAGGGACACTTACATATTCAAAAATATCATTAGGCTTATATTCAATTGCATAAATTAACATAAATAATACAAGACTGTGCCCCTTAAATAGCTAGTGTTTCTTTCAGATATGTCAAATTCAAGAACTGCCTGTCAATAAATAAATAAGCATTAGGGTCCCAGTTTCACATTGTTGAGTGACAGAATATACGATTACTTGTATGTCGCTAATTAATGCCAACACGTAATTCTCCTGATAATTGTGTCGAATAATTAAATATAAAAACTTATGAGGATATGAATGAATTACTGTTATTTCTAGACTTTTAGAACGAAAGAATTTACAGAAAAAAATTTGGTTAACACTTAAAACTCTCTTGCACTGTCAACAGTTTAATTCTACTTAAATGTATTTAAGTATTTAAATACACTTTAAGTGAAGCATGTCATTGTAACAGGCATAATATAATGTCATCTGCATAGCAAACCAACTTATATTTAACATCACTGGAAAAAGTTTCAGCTCGTTAAAACTATTGCAGAATTGCCAGTTTTTGCTAGTGGTTGCTTCTGTATCTCACACACACTTTCATAAACAGACAGACTTATCTCTACAGTCGATGAAGAATTCTGCAGAGATATTTAAAACGGAGCATAAATAAATCAAGTAAGAGAGAGAGAAAATGCGAGGAAGAGAAAGAAACTTTTCCCCAGTATTTGTGCAGAAACACACACGCAGAGACAAATTATAAACGTTAGCGACATACACCAACCCAAATGCTTACCTTGCCTTTTTTAGCATTAAAATCTCATCTTCATGCCCTAACAAAGGCAAGGTTTTGACTGATTTAGCCAAGAAACTATTGTTCGGTAAAAACCCACTCACACACACTGTGAGACACATCAGGTATGACAAATACTTTTACCGTCATGCTATGAAACCCTAGAGAAATGTATGCTTTATTGGAGGAGAATAGTGTAGCAGGTATGTATTAGAAACATCTTAAATTGTTTATTGACATTGATTGTGCCAAATGTTTCTTTCAAAGAAGATTATTTTGAATAGTAGTGTCTATCAAAAACTAGGATTAGGACACACGTACCTAATGTGATAAAAAGAGAGAGGGCGAGAGACACAGAACAAGAGAGAAGAGAGAGAGAGATTGTGATCCTGGTCAGTGACGTGGCTTACTAGCTCCATCTAGAGGTGAGATTATGCCATATACAATATGTTCATTCTGAACACAAAACAGTTATGTTCATATTTGCAAGTACATAAATGACCAGTGCTAGCCTAAATGTGAATAGTGGGCATTTGTTGGAGATAAGAGCACACGTCTCTTTCTCTGTGACTGACTGCAATGTCACACACATCTCACAATGTCCTCACACTCAAGTTACCACAGCAGAACTAACCACTTCCATCTGTAAGCTCTTCATTTATACAGTCACCAGGCTTGCCAGACAAAATGGCTTCCACATGGCAATCAGACAGAAGAACAACAACTGCAGGGAGAGACGGAGCTGTGTCTCTCTGCTTTAGCCAACAAAAATCAGCACTGCAGACAAAACAAACCAACAGCATACAAGACAAAATTTGCCTCAAGCTCATCCTGAATGAAATCCAAACCAAACAAGCATCTGTTAAAATAAATTGACAGACAGTAAAACAATGTGAGAGGTTTGTTTTCTATTACTGTTTGGTTCATTTTAAATACTACCACTGTACTAACCAGTATAAATGATCATTTATAACTTTACATTATATTATGTATCTTCTATATATTTATATACTTTATATATATATATATATATATATATATATATATATATATACATATATACATATATACATATATACATATATACATATATTACTTTTAAATGATCTATAAATGATAAAAAATTGTTCACTTATACTCACATCGTGGCAACTTTTGTTTTGACTATTTCTAAGCACAAGAAAAATCTAAATACAGACATATATACAAATACTGTATAAAATATATCAATATGTACAAATGAATGTTTTCAGTTCTTTATTGTAAAAGTATGGTTCATACACAAAGCAGCGTCACAAACTGGAGATGAAACACAAGTGAACTTAAACACAGGGTAAGGTCACTTCTCTGAAAAGTTAAACCGTACGGGTCAAATATGACAGCGGCACTTTTGGTTTTACATGTAACTATGTTTTGTTTGACTGGAGAAAAGCACATGAGACAGACTCAATATAAAACACCTAGGTTCATAATTTGGCTGAATTAATTGGCTGAATAATTTTTTCTGTTGAACACAATCTCTCCTCTGATACACAGAAAACTGGTAAACATTTCTCTCCTTTTTCTGTTTCCTCTGTTCTACCTTTACTGGGCCAGCGAGGCCTCGGTTATCCCCCCAGTCGTCACCAGTTGAATGAGACTGCCCGAGGCTGGCCGGCCTGACCCTGTGGCCCAGCTGTAGAAGGTTCTGGAACAGAGAGAGAATGAGAGAGAGAGAGAATGAGAGAGAGAGAATGAGAGAGAGAGAGAGAGAGAGAGAGAGAGAGAGAGAGAGAGAGAGAGAGAGAGAGAGAGAGAGAGAGAGAGAGAGAGAGAGAGAGAGAGAGAGAGAGAGAGAGAGAGAGAGAGAGAGAGAGAGAGAGAGAGAGAGAGAGAGAGAGAGAGATAATGAGAACAGCGAGGGGGGTGGAGAAAACAAGAGAGAAGAAGAGAGCGAGACAGAGAGAAAGGGAGCGTGAGCCGTGCACAGATTGGGAAACCAGATAAATATGTTGAGAAGAGGACATTGTTTAATCTATTGTAAAAACTTCTACACTAACTTGGGAGACTCTATAGTAATTACCCCTAACACAAAGACTCTTTATATCATCATCATCGTCTCACATGTGTTTCTCTAATCCAGCCGGGTTTGTGTCAGCTCTTCTGGGATTATATGGGGTTCTAATCTGATCTTGACTGACAGGAGAGATTTGACCAGAACGGACAAAGTCCAGCACACAGATATACTAGAAGTATATACAATCAATCCCATCTCCTGTATTATGTTACTGTTACTAGTAAAGCAAGCTGCTAGCAACACATAATATATTCTTTAAAATACTTTAAACCTTATATTATTCTATATAATATCAAATATTATACAAATTAAATACACTGTAAATGTTCTGATGTAAGTGTGCATTATCTAATCAAATACTTTATGATTACCTGTGGCAAAGGTAACATTGAGAGAAAGGCTTTTAAAGACCTACATTTAATCATGTTGTTGTAAGAGGGAGTTTTTTATGTTGGTGGTAAATCTGGCATAACAAGAATTCCAAGTCGATGACATAAGACTATCAGAAATTCGTGGAATAATTCAAACCAATGGATTTGATTAAATAATGTCTATTTTATAATATTCAGATTCTCCCTAAATGGCATTGAGAGGAGAGTATTCGCTCACAATGCTCATCAGCTCTTTTTAAAAGAACATCATTGCCCTCTTCTGGTGAAAAACATAACCACTTACATTTTATCCAATCGCTCTAATCCATTCTATCTCAATTATTGCATTACATATTAAAAATGAAGAAATCTGGTGAACATGAGATGAGCGATGTACACTTACTCTGCGATATACTCCAGCGGTGTCCAGCTTCCAAAATCAGCATCAGGCATGAATTTCCTGTTCATTGGTGTATCCAAGGTAACCCTGGAGGATGATGATGTCATAATGTTGTTATCTTGGTTGGAGATGAGAGCTTGTGGCGATAGCGCACAGACTAGCCTGCCCTTTTCAAAACACTCACACATGATTTGTCCAGCTAATGCAAACAGACAGCAGTCAAACGGGAATCATGCAGGTCACTGAGAGTAAATGCACAAGCAGCACTTTAAACAAAGAGCATTTTGATTTTCCTTATGAAATATGTAATAGGAGTATTAAATGATGTATACAAGCCAAGAGACCAACAGTCTCAGTCATCATTAACATTCTTTAAGCTGAAAAACGAATTACATTTATTCATTTAACAGATGCTTTTATCCAAAGCAACTTACAAGTGATTAGTGTTACACTGGGAGCAATTGGGAGTAAGGTGTTTGCCTCAGTTGTTTCCTGATGACAATCAAAAACAGTATTCCAGTACAAAATGAGGTCTGAATTAATCAGTACTTATAGTAAATTTGGTAAACTGGTAATGTTTTGATCTTTATAGGAGCAGAGTCAGTGTTGCACATGAATATCATGATTGACAGATGTTCTTACGGAAGAACGGCCACAGCTCCAGCTCCAGATGGAAGTCCACTGTCCTCGCCAGCAAGACTTTGACATAACTGATGGACTGCAGCTTTGGCCATGCCGTACCCGACCATACCTACAGCCAAACAAAACAAAACAATCAGAGATGCAGTTAATGCGAGAGAATACTGGTCACACAGAAAGAGATCTACAGATGCAGTTCCTTAGAAATCACAATACGGCACACTCAAACTACACCATTTACCTACAGTAACAATGTGTCGCAGGCAACAGCTGTTGCTTTGAGGTCTGGTCAATAATCATTTGGTGGGATGCCTCAAGCCGAGAATTTAATGGATTTTGCAAAACAAAATAAGCAAATTGAATTTGTTCTCTACTACACAAAGATTTGTTTCATCACCTATTATGTGATAACAGCATACTTAAAGAGGTCATATCATAAGAAATCAAATTCACTCTGATCTTATGAGATAGACATATTTTTGATGTAGTATAAAAATACTGATACACTGTTGCATTCAGATTTGAAAAACAAGGTCCCTGATCATCTAAATTCCACAGTTTGAGTGGCACCTTTCAGTGCAGATTATTTTGTAAATCTGTCATGCGAGTAACATCATGTGATAATGTCCTAATTCATTTTAAAGAGAGGGTGGAAATGGTCCTTACAAACATACAGGGTGGTTTTTGGGGAAAGAAGACATCATTATTATTAATAAATATTATTATTATGAAAAAATGACAACTTCACGACGGCAGTGCTACTAGAAACATCTTGGGTACTTGAAATGTTTGAAACATACTTTTGGTTCTACCTCTCTTTGTTGGCTTGGCACATCTGGAATCAATATTCAGCATGCTTTATTTTATAAGAAGAGAAATGCTGTGTTTTTCCCCAGTATGAGACTTTTTTAGGTCTAAATGAATGATGGCTATTTGAAGAACACCCCTTAAATCCACAAAGCCAATCAGAAGAAGGGGTGGAGTAGGCTTAGTTCTAATTGTTCTCTAAAACACAGCGTTTAAGTGATTTTAGTTAGTTTCAGTTTTAGCGACACTAAATGACCTCTCATGTTCAATCCTGACTAAACAATGAGGGTCAGTGTGATCACATGTTCTGTTCCTCGAGATACGCCTTAGGATTTCTTTGGTATGACTGATATCCAAACTGACCCTAAAAATGCTTAACTGACATTAGTTTAACCCAGTCTACAGATTTCATTTGTGGTGCAAAACATTTAACCTAAGAGAGAGAACAAAACCTAAAATGTCAAAATAACCTCAATAACAAACGCCTAGTATAATTGAAAACGAAAATACAAATTTGACAAACTTATAACACAACAATAGCAACGCTAAAGTCATGGGTTCGATGCCCATGACCGGTAATGAACATACTGGTAAAATGCATACAGTCCTGGCCAAAAGTGAGTCTAACTTTAAATAATTCATAACTTTGCTTTTAATTTAAATACAACATTAAAGTTAGGTTTAGGGTATTAAAAAACTGTGTATTCATGTTACATAGTTGTGTTTGAGGTGCAAACTAAACCTTAGCATTGGTAAGAATTTAAAGAGAAAATTGCACCCAACACACAAGGTTGAGACAAGGTCCAGTAAAGAAAATAACTACAAAATATTACTACAAAAGAGAGGATTAGAAGATATTAATATAAGCTTTATTTTCCTTGAGCTGTTACCCTGATTGTTTGCTTTTTTACCAAATATCTTTTTTTAAATATCTTATTTGCCCAAGAAATACATTTAAAGTTTTGTCCATTTTATACCATGCACCTCATTTTTTAATTCTCCCTGGACATCACTTTGGCCATCATTGTAGCTTGTGAAATAGTTTTTCAGCTTCTGGTGTGACCAGCACATGACGATAATCATTTGTTAAAGCTGACGGTCCCATCAGAAATATTCACTAGAAATCACTCAACAACAGTTTCCTTCATGACTGCAAACAAAGCAGTGTTCTCTCTAAATCACTTGTGTGGGGGTACAGAACACAAACACAGACCACATGTGCTTTGATCTTCAACAAACCTGCTGACTCACGCCTCCTCCCCCTGACCTGTCAGCCAATCAGGGCAGCCGTTTCAGGGTGCTGATGTGGAGGGTTGTGAATAGGCTGGAGGCTGTTTCTGACACGAGTATTGTCACTAACTACATCATCACCACATGTATTGAACACTTTCAGAATGGGCCATGAAAGGTTTAAGAGAAAAGGCCATTGGGAAAACTTGACAACCAATTCAAAGCCTACAGTACAGTATATACACTTTTAAAGGCCTTTTATTCACCTAAAGGAAAACGTCAATATCATGAAGTGCATTTTATTTAGCCACTAGGGATTTTTTATTTTCACACAATAAACATCATATTATGATATCACGAGACTCAAGAAAACAAAACCTAAATTGCACTTTTAAGCAGAAGGCATTGGGTTTTGTATTTTATATATAAGGTCACAGTTATTGAATAAAGCTTGATGCTCACAACCAACAATGGATTCATTCAATTACAAATCATTGCATCAATGTGTTGCAGCTACAGTGGAAGGCAAAATATAATTATTTCATTTTAAGATAAGAAAGTATGCTTTTACCTGGAGTGCCGGTCAATGAGGCCTTTGCTCCAGAGAGAGTCAGCAGTCCTCCCGGCTTCAGATGAAGGGTGGCAAGATGACTGGAAATGATGGAGGTCCAGACACTCTGTTTCCACATCAAATCAGTATTTTTATACAAATCTAAAGAGAGAGACAGAAAGAGAAGAGGGTTGACATTAATCTGGCCCTAACTATCACAGATAAAAATTAATATCTTACTTAGCATTTCTGTCTTGTATTGAAGAACAAATATCTTTTTTTAAAAATCAGGATATATTTCCTTTATATAAGAAATGTCAAGGGAAAATGACATAAGATACCAAGTCTTGTTTTATGAAACAAAATACATTTAGGTGAGTTTATGATTTAAAAAAGCAACAATATCTGCCAATGGGGTAAGAAAAATAAACTTGAATTAAGTGTGACCTCTTTTTACATTTCTAACCCCATTGGCAGGTATTTCTGCTTGTTTTAAGCTGAACTCATTTCAATTTAATCAGTTTTTTTAGTGAACAAGACCTAATATCTTATCTTATCAAGAAAATGTATTGAATTATTTTTAGATATTTGTACTGACTTTTGAGGCAGCATTTGTGCATACAACAATCAAACTATTCTACATAATTCTGAAAATCTTTGTTAAAATGATTATAGAAAATGACACTAGTTAAGTCACCCTTACCTTTCGAGCTGCAGCTTCCTCCAGCCCATCCTCCAGCCACACAAAGGATGGCATCAACTTTGTTTTCCCCTAACAACCTGGCAACATCCGACGTCACCTGCATCAAACCACATCATTAAAGACACATCTACTTGGCCCTGTTTTTTACCATTTAGTATATCTGTATAATTTAGATAAAGGCAAGCATAAATGTCTTTGACACATACTCTATAATAATAACACAACAAATACGCTACTAAATCAATGTGTGTCCCATCTGGTTGCTGCACAAAGCACTTAGACACACCCGAAGAGGCTGATATGAACAGCATCTGAAGTCAATGGCAGACATAATAAGGGCAATAATGAGAAATGATTCGTTGTCCAGGACACTGGGGCAGGAAATTAAATGTAAATATAAAGTAAATGGCGTGTCCTTGCCATTGTGACAGACAACTTAATAATCTTGGCGTGTTGACAGAGGTGACGTCAAGACGTTGGCTCCACCCACCTGCGCTGCTTGCTCAGTGAATGACTCGCAGAGCTTCACCAGGACGTTCCCGTTCGCTTCTTCATTCGCTACGATGTCGATACTGGCAACCCACTAGAACATTAAAATAACGTGTTATAACTCAAATGAATAAAAAGTTTTTCAATGCATGCCATTTAAAATAATCGCGTAAAATACATAAACGTCAACAGGTCACACAAACTCACAAAGTGTCTGTAAAATAAAAATGGAGAGTGTTTTCTGCTCACCCAGTCTTTCGATTTAAAATACTGCACACATGCCGAGCCGAGAGCTCCTTTCCCTCCGTACACGAGAACACGGTTCGCAGCTGCCATAGCTTTTCTTCTGCTTCGGTACAGATGATGGGTATCCTCTCAACGCAATGATATGAAATGAGATGTGTGTGTGAGTGTGAGAGAGAGAGAGAGAGAGAGAGAGAGAGAGAGAGAGAGAGAGGTGGGTGGGATACACACGCGCTTGTTTAGCGGTAATGATTGGTTCAAACTGGTTTTCCACCCTAATAGCTCAAGAGTTGGGATGCATTAAAAGCATTGCTTTCGAAAGATGATTAAACTAAAACTCGCGCTCATTAATCATACATTATAACTTCAATGAATACATCACGAACTGTGTTTAGGAAATTCCCTCACATGTCCCCTGTCATTATCACTTAATATGTACCAAATATATGCAAAACCAAAATTTCATGCAAATTAAAAACAAATGGATTATTTCAAATGGATTTAGTATTGTAGCTGTTAATAATCATTATATCTGAGTCAATAGTGTAACTACTTATTGCTCTTCCTACATGCCAAAGTACAAAGTTCACCGAACTCTTTTGCCAAGTCATGATGATATCACTTTAGTAAGCCTTGTACCCTACAAGGTCAAAATAAAAAGTAGAGTATAAAAGGGATAGTTAACCTAAAAAATTACATTTCTTTCAACATTTACCCACCCTCATGTCACTGCAAACCTAAATGACTTTCTTCTAGTGTGTAGAGCACAATAATATTTGATATTTTGAACCCAACAATTCTATGAACACAAAACCACCGAGACATTTCTCACAAGAGTCATACACATGTTTTGAACATCATGGGGGTGAATAACTGATGACAGAATTTTATTTTGGGGTGAACAATCCCATTAAGAAAACTACAACACTTTGTTTCCATCTCAACACATTTAACTTTGAAGCTCTTGTAAACCTTATGAATTACAATACATTTACCTTGAACTATATTCTTTAAGCATTGTTTTTATCATGAAACAGTGATCTTCTGATCAAAGGTTCGACATCTGCCTTCTCACTTACATTAGTCTTATATCCTGAAGACTGAATGTCCCTTTCTTACCACAAGAGAGCAGCATCGTCCTGTGGAAAAAAGAGACATGAGATAGAGCACTTCTCATGTTCTCCTGAGACAATCCTTAAATACACCCCACTTAGTTAGATTAAAAACACTGTCCCCAGAAAAAAAGTGACAACTGCATTGTTTATATACTGTATAGTCAAAGATGTTGTACAGTACATGTGTTGGCCATAACATGATGCACTACGGCCAGATGTTAAGTGACAAGAATCACCTGTCTTACTGTCTATGTTTTTACAGACGGACAGATGTTGTTGAAGCATCTTCAAAAGAAAAGCCCATTCCTGGCTTGAGATGCAGGGAAGCATTGCCTAGTACTGTGGTCTCAACAGGATGCACAGCTCATTTATTAAAGCATCTGTTTGAACCCATGCTCTCTACATTTTAATATTCATTAAAGGCAGTCTTCAAGCTCTGCATGCTTTCTAAGAGAGTGATAAATACTGAATACAACAACAAACACTGTGTTTCATTGTGTCTCCTGTATAAGAGCCACCATGTCAGTACGTCACGATCCACGGCTTTTAAAACAACTACAGTATATCAGTTTTAATGTTATTACTGTGCCAACCCAATGAACACAATATTTACAAGGTAGAATTACATTTAAGTTAACAAATAAAATAGCCAAATTTAATTTTGAGTAAGTAAAGATTAAATCTAAACATTAAAGTCATACTTATCAAGTCCAAATGGCTGAAAAATCTAAGACTGTAAAATAATTTAAATCCAATATTTTTAGCAAACAATTTCATTTAGCATTTTGTTGTTGCTTGTGGCCATATTTTTTGCATTGCATCTACTGTACCTCTCAACTAAGGATTATTAGTAAAGCAGACAGAGTAAATATGAATTTGTTATGAAGAAATGTCATGGGATTGGATCTGCTTGTCGTCGTCATATCTGTGGCCGTCTTCATTTGTTTTATTGCATTATCGGGCTCATCGCTTGCTGTCACGCCTGATAATAAGATGTCATGCCTGACAGTCATGCCACTCTGGGACTCGGTTATGAAATGTGTTGAATTTAATCTAGCCAGACGCCCACTGAAAATCTAAATGTCACATGGACAATTTCTAATCAAAGACTGTGTGAATTGTTTTTTTGCATATTCAAGCCATTTGAAATTATTTTTGTTTATAAAACAATATAAGAGCTCAACAGCTCAGATTCATTTTCC
Source organism: Beaufortia kweichowensis (assembly GCA_019155185.1). Taxonomy (NCBI): domain Eukaryota; kingdom Metazoa; phylum Chordata; class Actinopteri; order Cypriniformes; family Gastromyzontidae; genus Beaufortia; species Beaufortia kweichowensis. Next base: position 7,574,814 of record CM032803.1, on the reverse strand, counting down.
AGTATATGTGACGCGATCACAAAACCCAACATCAACAAAAACAGAAAGCTATCTTGAAATAAATACATCACTGCATCAATAAAACCTATAACAATGACTGTAAGTAAGTTTTTTTTACAGACAAAAAGTCCGGACCAGAGACCAAAACCGGACCAGAGGTCAAACACTTTATAGTACATACTGCGCAGTGCAATTTCATCATCTTATCTTTCTAAGTGAGTGGGCTTTAGGAAGAATCCAACCCTGCGAAATAATTCTTTCTAGAGATTTACAGCCTCTCTCTTTTGAAGCACACTTGTACAAAAGAACTTTAGTGGGTGAAGTCAGAAAACAAACCACATCACGGTCACTATATCACTCCTTCTCTCCTCTTCAACCCTTAATTGACACATATTGGTCCCACGCTGTGACACTGTAGCAAAACAGATGCAAAAAAAACTCAATCATTTCTTTAGAGTTTCATATAATTGACTGTGTATCTGAAGAGTTTTCTGTGACACGCGCAGGGTTGTTAGATTACGATGAGCCCGCTGAGTGGAAGACTGCAATCTCTTGCTGTGTACAGAGTCTTAATGGGGCATGAAAGGAAGAAAAGAAGGATACAATAATAAAAACATGATATTTGTTTGCTGCATCTTAACAGAGACATTGGCCTATTCCACCCCTGCTGTTTTCTAGTGTACACAAGATTTTATCTCACAATGCTTTTCTATTGACAGTATGTAAGGAGAAGCAGATCATCATGGCTTTAAATTCACAATTTACAAGTTATAAACACAGCTAATAATTACATTAATCTTCAGCAACTGTCAAACTCCAGTTCAATCCTGAACGATTTTCAAATGGGTCCATTTTGTGAAATTGAGGAGAACATTACGTCCTCCTATCTGACACTGTCCTTGCAGAACAACCCTCTTTATCGCATACAGGCAGAGTGTTCATTAAATTCATAAGTGTCATAGAACAGGTTGGTCAAATGAGGCCAGGGGTTTGACAGATTTAATGAGTCTGCTGGCAAACGATGAGATGAGGTGAAGAGAATGTGAACCTGAGCCGATTCATTCAGTGCCCACTGTCATTCATTTTAATGGGGAATTAAATCTGACTGACTGACAATAGGCAACACAATGGAAACAGCGTTATTTATGAACGTCATCTCACGCAGGAAGCCAAATGCTATGCGTGTACAATCTGGGTTTACGACCTGTGAGGGTTTTTCGACAAACATGAATAATCTACATGACAAGAAAATAGCCATAAACTCAAATACAGAAATGATAAAGAATGCAATTTGTCTAACTAAAACCAGTTAACTTTTTGTAAATAAAAACAGACTATTTTACTCAGCATTGTTTTTGTGGCAGCCCTATACTCCAATATCACCCTACACCATTGTTTCCCCTATAATCGCGAGGCAGCTATGGCATTTTTTTGGAAAGCAGTCTAACCTGTGGCATCTCGCAGTGACCGGTGACTTGAACACAGAACGAGATGGATCTGGGAGGCAATTAGGCTTGACATTCTCTGATGTTTGTCTGGCACACCTCTGTAGGTGCTCTTCCCTGGAGAAAGGTTAGAAAGCAAGTCAAACTTACTTCTTAATTTACTCTTTGCTGTTGGGGATGGCACTGACCCTCATAATAAACAGAGTCTTCACTGCTTGGCTATAGTGCCTGTGGTCTTCATTCTGCTCTGACTCCATTATGAAAGAAGATATGTGGCAAATATAACCAATACTAACCTTACAGTGCTAGCAGAAAATTTACCCCGTCTTCCTGAACAACTCAACTGGGACTCTTGGTCATTTATAACACAAAAGCATGATCTTCTTGAAAGCTGCTTAGAAACTATGTTATATTGTGTTTTTACATTTCTTGTATCATCAGACACACCTACAGTAGTAGTCTGTGGATTTTCACGCTCAATCTCGGTCCACTGTTGCTTTACTGAGCGGATCAATGGCTTCAGATTTTAGCTTGATCTTGAGAAGAAACATCTCTCTCCTACATCTCCAGTGAACTGCTCACGTCATGCCTACATCGCCTAGAATCTATTCTGCCTTTAACCCTAACCCTAAAAAAACATTGATCTACCAGTAAACTTAAGACCATACAATTAGCCTTAATTGAACTAAAAAGAATTAGGTCATTTTCACAGCAAAATGCTGTCACACAGGGAAAGTTGTGGGGAGTTGTGCTAACTAAAAGGAAAAGGAGTCTGGATGTTTTGAAATGCAAGTCTCTTAACCTTTTCAGTTTTAAAGGTGATGTAAAGATGTTTTTTCTTGTATCTGTCCCTGACAGTCCTAAACTCTGAAAGCAAAGAAAAAGGTCATGGGTCTTGGTCAAATCACAAAACAGGCCAGTCAGAAACCCCCATCTGCCTATTAATCATTGTGAATGGATAAGATGACTGAGAGCGGGTTAGCTGACCCATCTTTGGAGGGCAGGGTCTTGGAAAGAAGGGGAGAATTTAAAAAAAATTTTGCTAGAACTGCCTTTAATTACATCATGGGGATTAAAATGAATTGCAGGAAATGGTGGACAAAAATTCATGAAGTGGAGGATCCATGAAGGTCATGAGGACAAACGGGGGAAGGCTGAATGTAAAATGAACAATGATATAACTGAGATAAGACACACAGATATTAAATTAAAAGATTTTTTTCTGTTGATTGTGGCACAGTGATTAGTTTTACTTTATTAAATGTGTACCTGCTAAATGATAACGCAGTATTTTGGTAGTTTGTCCGCAAAAGACAAGCAGCTGGTGTCAACAAGCATGATCGGTCTTTTGATTCTCAAAGAAGCTCAAACCAACTAACTGTAGCACAACACACAGTTCAAGTCAAAGCATTTCATAATCATTCAAAAGCTCTTTTTGAGCAATTTATTTGTTTAATCCCCCAAGTGTTCTTCCTCTGAAACCCTTGAAGCGTAAAAAAATATGCTTTTAGATCTATTTAATAGCTCTTTTTTAATTTATCTCTCAACCCAGAGAGACTACAAGGCAGATCTGGGCTATTTCAAAGCAATAAAACTACTCTATATCACCCAAATGTGCTCAAGTAGATCTAAGTTACACCCGAGTATGTTGACGTGAATGTCAAATTAACTAAGAACAGTCACATCTGTCATGTCTTTTCTCTGTTTTTGAAGAGGTCTAGTACTGAACGGTTTGCTCACAGCAGAGACATGTCATTTACTGGACTTGTGGATGGATGTTTTTCTGCTTGTGATGTTATAAAGGCAGATCTATAAAGCACACCATCACCACTTTGAAGATTTTTTAAAAGACACCTCAGACATGCTTTGGATTTCTTTAATTAACTTACATGGTTCATCATCTTTGTATAAAACCAGAATGCAGAATGTGACATATGATATGTGTTTGCTCTTATGCTGGGTTACTACGCTCCTGCATGTTTCGAAATGAACTTTTTACCCTTGATGATTTCCATTGTACTGTAAGTTTTACTGTGTTTTTTAAACACATACATCAAAATGACTGTCTATGGTAAGTGACGACATGTCAATAGATAACTGCCAATAAAGCATAACGTTTATTGAACCTGGAACATTTATCTCATGCTAATTGTCAAATCCATTTGTTTATTTCCACTGCAGCAAATTTTATATGTTTTTGTCTTGGATTGATCACCGAGTAGATTGCTCTGTATGGCCCACACACTGATTAAGCTTTTGCTGAGAGAAATCTGATTATGAGTGATTAACCACACAAGAATTACATAAACACACACAATATTAAACTAATTAGGTGACAATTGGACTTTGCTTTTGCACACGGCTGGCATCAGTGTGAAAGTTGTGTTACAATAGTGATGAATAATAAAAGGAAAATGTATATGTATGTAATATATAAAAAAGTGAATGTTATTTATTTTTTAATACCTAAAACAAAAAAAGATTTTTAGTTTAGACATTAGTTAGTGCATTTTCACAACATGTGCAGTGACAGTTATCAGGTAATTCCTCAAACACTGTAATCTTTTTAACAAAATAGCAAATGTTATTGCAAATTGAATAAATCAATTGTTTTTTTCCAAGTTGAATGATTACTGAATTGTACAATTAACTACAATTGTGAATCCAGTATGGTGTATTCTATTCTTATCGTATACCCCAAACTGAAATAAATGTAATTCTTCTGTACTTAAAAAGTATAAATTAATTTGAATTACTGACATTTACAGTATAACTGACAGTAAAGAATTCCTCACTAAAGTGTAGTGAAATGTGGTTAAATTGTGTCTCATTTCTCCAGTAGCACCTCACTTACTTTCTTATCCTACTTTCTGGCTTTAATGGGCCAAACTTTAATAAGAATAACTTCAGTAACATGGCAAGGTTTCATGATTTGGCCTTTACTTTCGCCACAAGTGTCATCAGATGAGTGTGTGTTTGAAATAGGAAACATGGAAGAATCGTTCTGAATATCACCAGGAGCTCCTATAGAAACTGACACCTCAAAGTGAATTGTTTACCACACAACTTTTCGCATAACAGTCCCATAAAACACCCTTTCAAACCAAACTCGCTGCTCTCCATCCTAATAAATAAATTCTCATCCCTCCCTTTAGTTCTGTAGAGACAAAGAAGCGGTTATTAATAGTTGCTCGCACATACGCGCTGCTCGGCGTAACCTTCAGTACTGGAATGTAATTTCTTCCTTTACACGCTGTTTTATTGATTTCTGTGATGCTGAACTTCTCCTATGCATCCACGTCCTGTCTCGTTTGCCTTTAAAGTCTCTGAGCACTAAAACTGCATTTCTGAAAGAAACTGGTTTCATCCATGCTCATTTGCATTTATGATCAGCAACAGAACGTCTGGTATATAAATGCAGGAAGATTGTGTAGTGTGTGTGTGTGTGTGTGTGCATGCGTGCGTGCGTGTTGTTCAGAGCCAGAACTGTTTTTATTATCTATAAAACTGCAGCACAGGTCAGACAAACAGCTAAAGAAAGTTATGTTTGATTGCTACGTGATCACATGTGGCAGGAGAAGTAGGAACTCTAAATATTTTCAAAAGATACAGTTCAAAATGAACACAGACAGTAGAATAACTAGTTTTAATGCATATTAGCTACTATTATTACAGCTCATAAACACTAATCTGACAGTGCCATTTTAACAACATCTCACATTGATTTGCTCTGAAAACATTAAGTCTTGTTGATCATTTGTCTTGCAAATGTCTGAACTTACACACATACATCTCAACTAACATCTGTGTCCCAGTCTCTCTGCACTGACCTGGAACTTTTTGAAGTATTGAAGTCATTCAGTTATTGTACACATTTGTAATATTTCAGTCATTTCTTTTAACATTGCACATCCTCATGAGAACCCTTTCTCCAGTCATTCAAGAACACACACACTATTGTCTCCTGGTATTTCTGTTTTGATGAGATCACACATATGCCGTCTCACCTACAGTCTGTGTTGCCTTTATGTGACAGGAGACTTCTATTAAAACACCCATGAAAAGGTCTACAGAAATAAAACCTTTTATATAGAGGCACTCTCACCATCACTAAGACACACACATAAAATACTAACCCATCTGCATTATTGCATCTTACAATGTATAAAAAGGCTTAAGGGTTATAAAAAAGAAAATGTTAATACACTGATGTTCTGCTGCTTATGAGAAACACATTGTGCGTTATTAATATCGCTGTTCTAGTGATCTTTTTGCAATAATGACTACCGCTGCATAAATAAAACACATTTTATAGCACTGTGGTCATTTCCCAGTCAAAAGAAAATCAATGTGTATAAAATATATTTATGAAAGAAACTGCTGCACATCCATCTTCTGCTGATTATTAGTTATGATATGCAGTGGAAGAAATCTTGAACATTTAAACTGGCTGTTTCTGTGTGATTCAACACACCGAAGACTAAATGCTCTTCACAACACCATCTGTTAACCAAATCTTTCCTCCCATGACACTCTTCTGGCTGGCTGTTCCCTAACATCTCATTGGCTGATGTTAACCCTCGATCTGTCCTGAGACGACTGTGATTGGTCAGTTCTTTACACTTTTTTTCACACCGGCCGAGATCATTTGCAGCAAATCCTCAGCGAGACTTTCTGCAATGTTTTTTCTCTTACAGAAACACTACACACTTTAAAGTAACAATGACAATCTTGTCAATATTTGCTCAACCCCTCCAAACACGTATGCTGTGATTTCTTTGAGGCCTAGAAAAGCAAACATTATCAATCATTTTCTCACAGCTCTTTCATACAATGTGATTTTATAATGACCACATCTGTCGACCTCCAAAAAATCCCTACAGGAACGATCTGACAACATTTCTAGATTTGAATGCAAATACAGATGTGGTTTCCGAATTTTGGCAAATGAAAAGTGATTATCAGTATGATTAATTTTCTTTCTGTTCCTCACACACAGCAGTCAAAGGACTGGGAAGTCAATGGATGGATCACTTTTATAGTGTTTTATGTGTTTTTGTCCATTTCGCAAACCCGGTCGCTATGAAGTGTCATTAGTATATTGAAAAGAGCTGCATAAAGGTTTTTTGTATTCCATACATAATATAAAAGCATATGGGTTAGGCGAGTATGACAAATGTTTTATATTTGGGTGAACTATATATTCAACAGTATCATGAAAATGAAAATCATGATATTTCTTGCTTATATGTAAAACAAATATAGGATTGTTCTAGTGCAAACTTTAACATTACAAGTGGACCTTGAGGAACAAATAAAAAGCTTGAACGTACACAGTGCGGCTCTTCTTACAGAGCTCTTTTTTATCATTACGTCAATATTTGTCCTGTTGTTACTGCTGATATAACTTTGACCAACCGAGTCCAGATATAAAATTAAATCACAAGTGCATTTTTATTATAGCGCTGTCGTTGAGACTAAAAGTGATATCACGGAGGACAGAGAAAAAGGATGAACAGACCTCTGCGCTTTAACTCCTGCTGTGAATGAGAAGCTGTTTCGGGAATTGAAGTTCAGATCTTGTTTTTTAAGAGACTCTCCTCCGCACGCAGTGATGAATTGAAGCACACACAGATGTCGTAGTTGATCACGCCTGAAAAACACTTCAATTCTGTGGGATATCATAACCTCCTGAGAGCTTTAAACTTTATATTAACCTACACATACATATTATAATGCTCTTTGGCTGTTTGTTTGTAGATATTTAGTTAAAATGAGCCTTGTATCATTTTCAGAGTATAACCTTAAAAGAATGCAGAAAAAGCTTCATCAAAAGAAAGCCATCTGCTTTCCTCAGCAGGCTGTTTGTACCCGCTGGGTCATCCTTTAGAAAGCATCAGGAGTTGCCGCTCAAGAGGGCACTTGTTTCACGATCGCAACCCGGATGTTTGGTTGCCCGGCTGTGACTATACGGCCAAATTCATTCTCATTTCACATCTCAACAGTTCAGTTTATCAAACACCACCATCCACTATTTCATTCAGACACAAAGAAGCGTCGTGCAAGAGAGAAATACGCAACTGTTCAGGCATATCAATGGCCACCTGTTCTCTCATTCAGCAAGTCATTAAAATGACATCATGTAAACGAGCACATCCCAACAGCATCAATGAGCCAATGTTAAATAAATTGTGACTGTTTCATGACTGATCTTTATTTCTAATGATGTCGAATTGTTATAGCTAATACCTACATTTGCAACATGGGTGTGATTCAATTGCCCCAGAAGAAGAAAAACGTTGATATGTGGTGCTTTGAGCTTTGGGAGCGTTTGGTTCTGCGGGATTAAGTGAAGTGGTGTAATTTTATTGACCAACAGAGCTCTATACATAAAACAAAAAGTCATTTCTGGCTTACCACATTGGGTAATTTCTTTTATGACAGCCATAACGGGAGTGTGCCGTTGTCAGCTAGTAGAGACTTGATTGTGATGACATTTATGTTATCTGATGAATTAAATTACATTTACATAGAAATTGTATTTAATTTACACTGAACCTAAACTCCAAAACGTAGCCATAAACGTCTTTAATCTTCTGGATTTAGATCCAAACGTTGTTTTTGTGTCTGTTACTGCGTAAGCAATCTAAATCATGCCCGACAAACACCCTTTTTCCCCAAAACAACACTCTTAAAACTAAAGGTGCTTTAAAAGGTTTTCTACATTGATGCCATAAAAGAACCATTTTTGGTTCTCTAAAGAACCTTTCTGTCAAGTGTTGTTAAAAAGCACCTTTTAATTTTTATCAGATAAAGAACTTTTTTTGGATGTTAAAGGTTCTTTATGGTCCTTCGATGGCATTGTGAAGCACCTCTTTTTAAAGAGCAAAGTGAGTAATTTGTTTGAAATTTTAGTTTGTATTGCTATTGTGGATAAGTATATACTTGAGGAGTTTTACACTATAAAGTGTCCTGCAAATCTTCCTCAAACACTGTTACACTTAATTCTGAGAATTACCAAACTTAACAAGGCCAAAACTGTGAACATGCTGAAGGAGACAAACATGACAGGAAGGAAATGTAGCTTCTCTCTTCCAGGCATCTGTTTTCTGCTGTGCCACATTCAATTCCAGATGGGAATTAGCCTGTCGATAAGAAACCATTAGTGCTAACTCTGTGGGACTGCACCTTGCGTTCAATTGTGTCCCTTCTCCATTTATTTGAAATCTTATCTTTCTTTATGCCTTAGTGAATTTAACAGTAGTCATATCACTGGACCAATGTTCTTTATGCAGGATGAAACATAGCCAAAGTCAAGAGAGTGGATAAAAGACGTCAGGTAATGAAACGCCCGTCTCAGCCGAGAGCACTGTAAGATGACCACAAACACACATCTGTGACTGCACATAGTCTATTAATGCAAACAAAATTAATAAACTTAAAGGCAAATCTTTGGTTAAGACTGAACAATTATCCCAGCTCTCCAAAGCAGTCATATCCAATCATTTCAAACCACTTCCTGCTTGTCAGAACAAGGCCAGAGCAATAGACAAATCTTAGAATAAATGGCCAATACAGAAACTTCTCACAGACTGTTTAGAAAATAAGTTGGTCACGATGCCACGAGAACAGACACTTCGGCGGACCATCTGTCCAACACTAATCAACGATGTACAGCCAATAAATCTAAAGTACAAGATGAGACATTGACTCTGTTCCAAAACCGAATGAGCTGTCTTGTTGTCTACTGCTTATATATTTTCCACAATGCTACATCGTATACATCATGAAAATGCTATTCTCCATCCTGTGCGGACATCATAGAAAACACCTTTTATTTCAAAAGCTGATTTTTTTAGTGTAGGAAAGATAAGTGTAATGATGAAAGCAAATTTAATGTTCCTCAAATACAAAATCGCAAATAAACAATATTAATAACATATAATTTCACGCCTGAAACCAAACAAGACTGCTCAACAAGCCAGAAAAAGCCAGAAAAGCAAGGAAACAAGAATACACTTTAGTCTAGGAAGAATATTTTCTCTCAAAAAGTGCACTTTTTCTTTAAGTTTACCATCTATTTTAAACACTTTAAATTCATCTGATACGCAGCGCTACTCCTGAATATCCCCATTCCCCATACCCCCTCTCATTTATCTTCAGTCAGTGGCCTTGGGAGGAGTCTTAAGATAGCCATTAAAGTTAATAACTGTCAGTGCCAGGGAGGCTTTATTCCTTATTAGCCCTCATGAAGCCACCCACAGGTCCCAGAACAGCTCAAAACTCTTTCATTCTCATCCCAACCCTTTCCGTGAATTGGCCCAGGATGAAATTAGCATAGCTTTACCTTTGGTCTTCTTTCTGTTTCACTGCATGTCTTATTCATGACTACACCTCCACGTCTTAAATCCACCTCTTGATAACAGAGGAGATCCAGCTGTGAGCCGTCCATCAACATGCTGAGGTCGTGAACCGCAGGTCAGGTTTCCCTTCAAAAGATTAAAAAACGAGTGTATATACAACGAGGAACAGAGAAGAGTAAAAAGAAACAGTTATAGTCAGGGTCCTGTCAGGACAGACATATTGCAGGAATTACATTTTTAAATAATATAAATGTATAAGAAGACAATTTGTGTAACATTTTCCTGATTCTTAAAGGAAAAAGGTATATTTTGGTACAAGCAATTCCACAAAAACCTGATCACAGCAGAAATAAGTTGTCAAAAGAAACGATGAGAATCAGAAAAAAAACACACATATAATCAGATGAACTTACTATTTATATGTGGAGAGATGTTGTTCAGTACGGATATGTAAAATCGCTCTGGTCTGCAGCATCTCCCATGATGTTTTTGCATCACTACTTTATAATTTTTAGCTAAATCTTATGGCACTAAAGCCCAATGGCTCGTTCAGTCCTTTGTTGTCCTCCATTAATTAGTATTCTGCTCTTACTTGACTTCTGGAGTCTGACCAAAGAGACAAATTCTCAATCGATCTGATGCACCAAATGGCAAAATAAATGTGGCCGTGACTGCGGCTGCCGTGTGTCACAGCTGACACCTTTAAAAATCACACTTATCTACTTCATTTCACAAACAACAAATTGTGTGACGGCCACTTTATAAATGTAAGTTAATTTTACAGCTTAAGAAACTACATAATGTGTTCACACAGTATTTGTTCATTTATACACCGCTATGTTGCATGGGAGAAGCTGGAGAACAATGACAAACAGATAAAAAAACAATCCTTTTAATTTTTTTAGTTGTTGAACATCTTTACAGTTTTCTTATAAAATAATACATTTACTGCAAATCTGTGAGTTAAAAGATTATAACAAATGACTGTTTATTCTGCACTATTTTTAAGTTACTTATTTTTTATGACACCATCTTGGCACCAGGTCATATTTTTATTAAAGCACATAAAATGTCATAACAGAAGGCATGTTTCGCACAAACAAGGATTCCAGATTAAGTTCACTTTGTCAAAAGTGAAGCAAGAGTTTAAAAAGTAATATTTTTTGTAATTGAAAACAGTGTTAAATTAGAAATTATTTTGACATTTTTACTAACGCTGACACACTTTTAGACACTTTATTGTAAATTATAACATCATTAAACTAGATCTTTCGTGCCCTTCACATGTAATCTAATCCGGCCTCTCCAGCTGCTATAGACTTTATATGTCTGAAAAATCTCAAAGAATGACAAGGTTAAGGTTTTGATATCAAAACAACATTAAAAATTCACCAGAGCTACCGGCTTGCTGTTTGTGGCCAACTTTCTTTCCAAGAAATGAATTTGCAATGCTGGCTGGCTGTGTTTAAAAAACAAGCGTTGAGACTCAATGAACGTTATCTGTCAAATAAGCATTCATCTCGCTTGTGTTTTACTACCTTTTCCTCCAAGGTAAGATTTATCTTGTGATCAGTAAAGGCAGACACAGAAAAAATGTAATAAGAAGCAGAGGAACAGCCAGACTGACAGCTGGAGATCCTCATGAGGAAAAAGATCTGAAGGATCGTGGTGAAAACATTGATATGGTGCAGTCTTAATCTGAGAGCAGAAGGGTTTGAGAGAAAGAAGAGTGATGGAGAGATAAAGACACTTTGCCCTTTGAGCCGAGCGCTGGATGAATTCAAAGCGAGTCCAGTCTCTTCCCAATGTGTCCAGAGGAATATAGAGGAGACACTCGCACTTTGCCAAAGGCTTTAAATACTCAATTTTTAGGAGGTATAAACTATGTTTTGAGAGGATAAGCTTTAGCAGTTGGTCTCAAATCTCAAAACCTCCTTAAACCACAATGGAGAAGCCATGACAGAGAGATTGAGCAAATCATGTCGGGTTTTGCTTTGAGAACACTGTGAACAAATCAATAACACAGACTTACTACAAAACGCTGCAGTCAAAACGAAGGATTGTTGAAGATGCCCATGATAAAGAGACAGATATACTATTGTTAATTCTTGGCGTTGACTGTTCAGCTGCCAAAATAGTGAAAAGAAGTTTTTTAGTGCCCAAAAGTAACGTCCAGAGAACATATTTGTCTCCCAAGAGTATAAATGCACACTATAGTTCTTATTCATCAAGTCTTTGTCACAGTCATGTTTTCCAGTAAAAACTTTGTGTGACATCTGTGCAGGATTTGCACAAACACAATTGTAAAACACCAGCAGCAATTCATTGCATTAGCGACACAAAGAGTATTAACAGTGTTTTAAAATCCTCACAGAAGATTCCTGGCAGACATGTTTACCACCCAGATGATCTCAGCAGCAGTCACACCTGTGTGTGTGAGATTCAATGGGATCTGGACTCCTGCATGACTGCATCAGAATCTCCAAATCCCTCTCATCTCCTGCCAAACACTGACACATCCCGAACAGCTGCGGGCACGCCGGAAAACCCAGCGCTGGAGAAATGTCACATCGTCTGAAGTCAGATCTGTGAGTGACCTGTACAAAGTGGCATAGCACTGCAGATGTCTTCAAATTATAATGTTGGAACAATGGAACAAATTTTTAATTTGAGTATTTAGGATGTTAAAACTGGAATCTGTCCCATTGTTTTTATTTACAGGCGTGTATGTCCTTTAACAGTCATCATTTAATTCTGTGGTGCATTAAAATATATGTGATAATCAGATTGTAACATGATTCTCTTGTTATAATTAAGGGAGGACAAAAATATAACAGGATTTCTTATTCTGTATTACGATACCTTTTTCTTATTCAAAAAGAAAAATCCTCATAAAATATATATCAAATTTAATTTGAAAAGCTGTCTCTCAGGAAAGAGAAAAATGGATTTTATGCTTCAGCAACTTAGCGAATTACAAATTACATGGCTGCTCTTTAAATCGTGGTGCTCAGATTCAATGAATGTGGTAAATGTCATTAATAAATCTATTGTCATTTTCCCTTTGAGACAGGTGAGATTTCCTGGAAATTATTTAGAATTTTGTAAAAACAAAATGCGGTCTCATGTGGGAGATCTACAGTATAGGCAATATTTCAGAAGATATACATTTAGCACAGTTGTGTTCCTGCAGATCTTCACATTTATTTATTTCTATCCATGCAAAGCTGCTTTGAAAGTATGATTGTTGTAAAAACAAACAAAAATAATTTTACTTTTCATATACTGTACTACAGTACATCCAGCACTGGTGAATGTGCCTTAAAGATAACAAACAAAGCAACTATATCAATTTTATTTTATTATGTACGGCCACATTCATGTTTGGGACGGACAAGTTTCTAGTTGGACCTGGTAATGAACCTTACAGTAGCGGCTCAAATAATGAACTAAAAACCAAAGGCAAACCTGGACATTTTTAATCCATGAAATGTTCAAAAATCGAGTCTCAGTTAGCTCAATTAACAGCACCTCTGAAAGCTTATATTTATAAACTAGTTGTAAAACCACTAACCAAACGGATGATCTACCATACTGACAGATCTGGTTAAGACGGTGACCGGATCAAACTAAATCACATTTGTGAATCCAACTGCTTTCAGCATTCTCAAACAAGACCGACAACATCATTATTATTAAATAAATTCAAAATGAACTAATTAAACAACTAACCCAAGTAAAACAAAGTAAACTTTGTTAATACATGAATACATGTATTTTGTAATTCATTTTAAATAGGCTCCCAAACAAAACCCGAGAGGTCATTTCTGGGACTATGAATCAATATGACATTTTGAATCTGTTGACATTTCTGCAAAACTACAGTTTACCAATCAAGCAAATAATTTCCAATTATGATAAATGTTAAAGTCACATGTGGCCGGCACTCAATTTCCATTTTCCTCTTTGAATTAAAACGAAGCCCTCTTGTACTTTGATCTCTTGAATTTATTGTCTCATCTATAAAGCACAAAATAATTGTTCTTGAGTGTAAGACAAGTCAAAAGGTTAATTCCAGCCCGAGCCATCACGTCCAATACCTTTCTTCTTAATGATGATACATGTTTCTCCAATGACAATCATTCTCTGGCTTACATAAATATTCAAGATTAAAATGGTTTGTGAGCATGTGTTGGTGGATTGGTGTGCATGATTGAAATACTCAAGGGATGAGAGAGAAGGAACGGGCCGGTTCAAGGACATGTTCAAAGACAGGTGAATGAATCCTTTACACCATAATAAACGCTTCACTGTGTGAACACTTGACTGTTACAGGAATAATGTCAATATCTCTAAAGTTCCTAATGGTTTTGCATGAAGACTTTCGTTTGTTTGGGTACACACACATTTCAAAAGACAATACATTTGTGTTTTATTATTGATAACCTAAAATCAGAGATCCTAATCATGGCAATTACATTTTGCTTTAATTCTAAGAAGTAGCACTAATGATGTAACCTTAATGTCCGCATCTTTAATGTTTATCAATATGATATTGCGCGTCAGTAATAAACTAATGACAGTAAAGGGGTTAAACTCACATGACGCTGTTCAAGTCAGAAACAACACGAACTATTCAAAGTAATAACGCACCTGTGTACTCACGTTACTTAAATTGTATTGTGTTCGCTGTCACAGTTGTTGTGTAACTTTCTGTCGTCGCTGAAGTGTTGCTGGTGTGAATGGAATAAGAAAGAAACATACACGGCGGCGTCGGTGTCGTCACAGCGCGCAGAAACGCAGCCGGGCACGCGCGAATAGTCCATCCATGGCTGCCGTCGACAGCGCCGACTAGTGTTTCAGGTGGTCTCGACTCGATTACTACTTCTGTATATATATATATATACAGTATATATATATATATATATATATATATATATATATATATATATATATATATATATATACAGTATATATATATATATATATATATATATATAAACTTTATTTTAAGTTTTAACTTTTACATTTATTTTAATGTCAATTAAACACAATCCCTCTGGGAGTAAACTGAAAAGTCCAGAAAAAATGATGTTAAATATAAATATCCTCAATGGTTGTTTTAAATAGATAAAATAAAAAATATAAAATAACGTTGCTAAACCGGTGTCTGATTTAAAAGTCTAATCACATGGCAGATTTTTAAGGTTCTTCTACCTTCTTCAGTCTCCTGAATTCCTTATTTATTTGTTGAGAAAACATTGCCAAGACTATGCTTTATATATTTATAAATATATATACTGCTCTGAATAAAAAATTGAAAGACAACTCCAAAATTATTTTCAGTTTTTTAATAAATTACTGAATTTGCTGAATATTATTTATGTTTAGGTAAAATGATCACTTTTGTTTAATTCTGTGACCTACAGTACTGACAACATTTCCCCAAAATATTGTTATTTATTTGCATTTATTTGCAGAAAATGCAAAATATGCAATGTTTACAGACCTCGAAGTTCCTATTCTTGTTTATACAACACAATACTAATGCTTTTACATGCGTTTGAAAATGATATTGAAACTGAATATTGAATGGAATAACCTTGATCTTTAATCACAGCTTTCATGAGTTTTGGCATGCTGAATGTTGAGTGACATTCAGTCACGCTTGATGTTTTGCTTTTGGTGAATTCATCAGACACTGAAATAAATTGGTTGCAATACTTAACGTGCAGAAATGCTTTTTAAAGGCAAGTTTAAAGTGGTCTTGTAATTTCTGTCCACAGTTGTATTTATCTAAGCTCTGCATTGCACTTCCTCTGCTGTGTCTGATTTTGTTCTGAACAGCGTTGGGTTTGTAGAAGCCACTCACCGTATCTCTTTTCTCAGGAGCCGATGGCTTTGGTGGACTGGAATTGCTTTCCTAAGTCACCTGTGTATCTGAGCAGCCGGCTCAACTGTAAAAACGTGTTTATTTGAGGACTGCACTCATGCTAGATTGCTTTCCTCTTTTTAGTGTCCCGAGTCCTATTTCAAAAAGCATATAAACAAAAAAATCTTTTGTGGTTTGTATTTGCTGTTTTTGTGAGATGTCGGGGATGCTGCTTTATTGGACCCTACATTCTGCTACACTGGGTTATGAAATAAACATAAAAAGCACAAGAATGTGCTTATCATCTGTAATGATAGAGGGATATAGACTGAGGTACATTTGAATAAGCTTTGCTAGATTATTTCTCATCTAAGGCTAATCATTTGGTAAGCATGACATTTTGAATCAAAATGTTTGCGCTTGTTTTATGCCTCTATGTATGTCTACGAGTCTTATATCCCGTCATCTGTGCGAGAGAGCATGAACGCATCTGTCTGTCAGTGTATTCAGCCTCATAAATGACACGATGAGAAACCTTTCTCTAATGATGACACTTTGGCGCAGGTCCCGGGCTCTTTCACTCGCCCCCTCATGCTTTCTGAGCCTGTATACTTCACGTTCTTTTGATTTGTGACTCAATTAGCTGGCTTCAGTTCTCAGCCATGTTCAGAGATGAATGATGGTGCTAACACGCTAACTCCTGCAGTCTCTGTAGATGCCCACCTCCTGCCCGACAGCACCTGAAAAATGTTGAGGTAATGTGTCATTTGTAATTATGAGAAGGTAGCAGATATACAGCATCCAGGTTGTTTTAGGATCTGGCGTGTTATGCTGAGAAATGTTGGTGTTGGTGAGGTTTCAGAAGCCTGCTTCTGCAAGGTCTCCTGTAAAGAGCCCTTTCAACTTCACAAAAGTCTAATTAAGACTCCTCTGCAGACCAAATGAGCAATGCCATTAAAGAAAGCGATTATTTGCCGTCGGTATCACTTCTGGCAGGTGTTTTATTGCTCAGACAGGAACACACAGCCGTAACATTGATGCCACATTCATGCTGATGCATTAGTTTTGGTGCAGTTTTATTGCTTTAGAACATGAATGATAATTCAAGTTGTGCAGCTTTTAATGGACATGTGTGCTATCAGTTTTCTAAGTGATCAGACTTTTTTGCATGATGAGAAATAACCCCATAGACTTTATTAAAAAATATGACTCTGCTAAAAATAACAAACAGAAACCATCATATACATTATAATTAATCCTATTTTAAAAGGATTTAATGGTCATAATGGGAATTGTTTTAATGGAAACTACAATTGACCCTGTGGCTCTTTACTGACAGCTGATGGTTCAGAATGATTTTTGTAATTACAAGAATTTGTATTGTTGTTTTAGAAGAGCAGGACTTATATAGAGACACTATTATGTGACCCTGTCTGTGAAATCCATAATCATAAGATAATTATAAGATAATGAGCATCAAAGTTTGATTTGAATCATTAATTTCACTATGATTTCAAATTTGACATGTCATTATGTTCTTTACATTATGTCGGATTATTTTATGTAGTAAATCACAAAAAGACTTACTTTTTTGTCTTTTTTTTACTTTTTAAAACTCTTTTGTCTTGGGTCATTCAGAGCCCATAACACCAAAGCATCAAGAAGGCAATGTTTGCTTTTGCATATGCTGTATGCTATAAGAAGGGTTGCCATCCTCCTGTAAAATGCAAGATCAAGTAAGTTTTGCTCATCACCTTGAGACCAATGACACATTTACATTGTTTTGACAGGTTGAGCCACTGACTCGAGCTCTGAGGCTTTAAAGTCTGGTAAACAAAGCCTTTTAGCAACAGTGTGTGTTGCTCAGCAGTTTCACACTGGTGTCTGTTTTTACAGTTTCAGGGCAGGAGAGGCGGTGTAGCGCTGGGGATATAACATTACTAATGACAGTCAGAGAAATGCCATGATGTGAGTTTCTTCTCTCTCTCTCTCTCTCTCTCTCTCTCACACACACACTAGGGTTGTGACATCATGAATATTAAACAGATGCATGCTGGGTAACATTACAGAACAATCAGGTAACCTGATTAATATTAATACAGAAGTGGGATTCAGAAAAGGGTGGCTTGTGTAGATATTTAAATATCTGTACTAGGTTGGGTAACCCAAGTAGATTTCTAGCCATGCTGGGATAAACTGTAAACCGGATTATCAGGCTTTATAAAAATACATACAAAATATGAATTAATTAATTAAATCATATAAATATAAATGTTATAGAAGATTGCTTAGATGGAACAAGGGTTTCTTTAGAAGTGCTAGTCCCGAGTTAAAAACCTAAACATTAATGTTTTGCATCTTTAATTACCCAGGCAGCAGTGGTGCGAATACAGTAGTTGCATCTTCTGACTTAATTACAGTAACTTAAACCGCACTCTCTTCCACTATTCTATCATAAAATCCTTCCCTTTAATACCTTTAGCCTCTAGTAAGGAAGAGTGAAAGAGTGAAGAAGAAGCTAGATGGAGCTGGATCGATGATTCTCATGGGATCTAACAGCATCCATATTTGGACAGCAGAATTGTGTGTATGAATGATGGTGAGCAGACGGAAGGACAAGACCACTAAATTACCCCAAATACTGTAGGGCATATAATGAGAAGGTGGAAGAAAATAAATGAGCAACAATAGATAATTGCAGCATTGCTTTGTTCTCTTTATTTGGCATTATGAGCGAGGCTGAAAAAAGAAGTCTAATAATGTAATGAATCAGAGACACAGAGGAGGAGAGAGGGAGGTGAAGGACAATTTTTGCTAATATAATAAACGCTTTAGCTTTTCAGTCATTGAATCATTTGCTCTTCATGTCAGAAATATTAGAGAGTGTTTTTAGTTCAGACTGGCCCAAAATAACCATATACTACTTGATTTTTATGAATGTTGTCTTGTTATTTGTAAGGAAAGCAAGATATATGTTGCTTCCCAAAGTGAGCTTTTACAAAAAATATAAATGAATTCTGAAATCATTTATCATGCTCCATTAGATAGCCAATGTAAATAATGACCTTCTGCAAGATAAACAACATTTCAGCTTAAAAACTCCTGAATGATTGACTAAGAGCTTTCCAGGTAAACATTTTGTAACTAAATGCATCATGTACTAATGCTTAAATTTATGTGCATTAGGCTTTTCAGTCCATTCCACCAGCTGATTAACTCATTAATGCAGTATAAAGAATACCCAGAACATATTTTTTCAAAGTTATAGGCTTTATTTAACTGCCAAAATGTCAAGCATGTTTCTCTACATAAATAACAATCACAAGAATTAACATACATGGCTACATGGGGCTAATGAAATCTCTGGGTGTGACATCACAATGTAATTGGTCATCTGTGAAACAAAGACAGTGCAGTTCTTTTGTCATAAAAATAAATCAAAGGGAAACAAATCATTTAAAGAAAATTTAAGCTAGCAATGCTATTGTACTTGAGCGTCGACCAATCTGCTATTTACAGAAGTGAAACTTATTAAAAATCAAAACAGTCATGATTATTGAGGGGAAGAGAAATAGGGTCCAATAAAAAGCTTGAAGAACTGTTCAATAAGCATTTTAACAAAATATACAAAATCTATCAATGAAAACATAAAAAATATGTCCAATTACTAAACCGGACCATAATAATGTAAGTAATTTAGGGGGAAAGCTCGATCCATGCAGCCTCTTGGCTGGCGTGTCAATGTAAATGCATAGAATCTGTTCATTGAGGAAATAATTCAACATTGTGAGCACACATTTGTGCTTCCTACAGACACTAAAATTCCTGTCTAGTGCTCTTGTGGCATTGTGACTCATTGAAATCTTTAAAGTAAATGTTTCCCAGCTATATAACCCTTGCAATGCATAAATTATGTCTAACATTCACACCACCACATAACTGAAGCAGACTCTACTGTGGCATTAGAAATGCCAGCATAAAGTCAACATAAACTGTATTCTTCACGTGCCTTCTTTACATCTCTTACTAAGATTAAATAGGACTACATTTTATTGATCGTATGATAGACATGGTCCACTGATTTAACCACTTTTCTCCAGGCCGGAAATAAACATTTTTGGTGGGTGATGCAATTTTTAGTCACCCAAACCTTTACAGTTGTAAAATATGTAATTACTGACATCTCAATCTGCACACTGGGTTCTCTGCAGGATGCCGTTATAATAAGCCAGATACGCCTCAGGGTCCGCTGGAGTTATAAACAGGTGAAATTTAAGTGTAGCAATTTTGATCTCGATTTCCTTCTGCACGTGGAAAAGCCGGAGAGGTTTAATCCACAGGCTCGGGGGAAATAATTACTTTTCTTTTTAGGGAGTATTCCTTCAAGGCACTGGAAAAAGTGGGCCGAATGCATGTGTATGAGTATTTTAAGTGTTAGTAGGGAAATGAAGACATTCGGAATATTATTACCCACATTAAACGGTTGTTTTCGTTGTTTTCACTGGCCTATTGTATAATCAGTTGATTCACTCGTTCAGAATTAAACTTTTCTCACCTTCTTGCTAAATGTCTTAATAAAAGATACCAGTGCTAGTTTGAAACCACCTAATATTTGTGTAGAAACTACTTATTAGCTATTAGATTCGAAAACCTGGCTAGCTTATACAAAACAAGTATTTCCCAACAACGATCATCTCTTTTCCAATGCAGTTGTCAATTTTGATATTTACTTCAAATGTTTAGATTTTTCTCAGTAAATTAAACAGAGACCGAATTCAGTGCAACTGTAACCTGTTTGTTTTCCTCTCTCGATCTCTTTACGGCTCTCCCACCCAAACCACAGTGTTTCCCAGCGGAACGTCAGTGATCTCGCAGTTGAGCTTATCCAAACGCCCATCCAATATAAACAGAGAGCTTTGGGAAGGGGTCATGAGATACTGTCCAAACAGGCCACTTCCTGTCATAATCCTGTTCTTCCGGGTCCAGGGCCACTGCGCTGACGGTGTGGGCTGCTTTAGGCTCTTGATCATCTTGACGTTACCGGTGCTAAGCTCCACAAAAAGAGCATCCGTCTGCTGCCCGGAGCTGCCGAACACATTATACTGGTTCGCTTCGGTGAAAGAAGGCATGAAGGCCAGGTCAGACAGGTGCAGATTGGTGTGAATGTCAAAGGGCCGGCCGATCTCGCCCCGTACGGACACGTGCTGCAAACGCATTAGTCCATCGCGGTCATCCACGCTCACCAGATAGTGGCCATCGGGAGACACGTAAGGTGAGCCGCTCACGTCCCCATTCGGACCGATGACATTGTCCGTAACGCTATCGATGATTAATTGTGGCCGTATGGCGCCTGTCGAGTCCGGACGACAGTTGACAAAGTAGTATCCGCCCAGATGTGTGTAGGCGAGGGACTGCGGGATGCAATCGTACTCCTTCAGACTAATGTTCTTCACATACGAAGTGGTTTCCAAGTCGATCTTGTGAAGAGCTGGTTCATTCTTGTGGAGAATCATACCAAACCTATTATATAGAGATAGATATGTTATTTTTATTCAATTCAATGTTTATCCAAAGAAGTTGATAAATTGTTTTTACACTTTAAGTGACTACCTTGATCTGGATCTAATGCACTCGAATAATGTTACCCTAAGGGTTCTAAACCTGCAATTAATGAAGTCTTGAGTTGCGTTGGATAAGACAATGAAATTAACAAACGAAGCTTTTGCGTGAGACACAAGGATCAGATACTAAACTCTGAAAGAATTCAATGTCACACCTCTGTTCATCAGTCCATGCTAAATATCTTCTGCCAGATGTCTGGAACTGTAATTGATTCCCATTAAAAAATTAATCATCCACACTTTGTCTTATCTACTGAAAAATCCAACGAGCCCAATTACCAGCTATTAACCAATTCTCTAAAGAACAAAGAAAAAATAAAGTTGGTAAGTGAAACGAGCGATCTGAGATTTAAGCTCAATTAAATCTGCATGCTTTACAATCAATTCTAGTTCATGTTTTAAAACCTCACATCGATCTTCTTTTCTTCACTTGAGGATGTGGTCATATAAGCAGCAAAACATGTTGAGACAGATTATCATTGCCTGTGATGAGCTCCATCAGCTGCCAGCCGGTACGTGTCCATCAGTTACAGAACGGCTTTATTTGGCAATTATGAGGTCTCAAAAGAATACAATACATAGAATAAATGAGAAAGAGTGTTAAACATCCACTCAACACTAGATCATAAAGCTGTCTACACAATCACAGAAAACACTAGATCATAAAGCTGTCTACACAATCACAGAAGCTGTCTACACAATTCTTTAACTTGTAAGTGAATGTGTAAATAAGATTATTTTTCTAGTAAGATTCTCGCGCCTTATTAAAAATAATAAAATGTATTTAACCAAATAACAATAATTTCGTTTTAAATCTTTTAATTTTTTATTTTAGATATTTATTATAAAAATAATAAATAATAATATTTAATAAATTATATATAATATAAATAATAATATTATTTATATATTATTTTATTATACACGGAACATATTTCAACATATATTAAACATTCTACATTTATATCATACAGGGTTTGCTTAGTATAGTAACACTAACACGTTTTATTACACTTTTTAGTTTATGTTTATGGTGATTCAGATATTTATTCTTCAGTTTTAGACCTTTCTATCAATATATAGTTTTTGTCATGATTAGATTAGAATTCAACTTGAAATATTAATTATTAAATGAACAGTGAAATAATCTTTTCACAGAAATAATCTGTGAAAAGAAATAATCTCATCATATATACTCTGGTATTTTTACCATGACTTTGTTTTTTGTTACCACTGTAGAGCAATTAATAGAAGCAATTTTCCCCTCGTAAATCAGTACTGTCAATACACAAATTGATTCAATATTTATCCAACCTCCCTTTAGATCTGGAAAATATGTCATTATAATGTACAAAAAGCTTACTGTTCACTTAAAAAATGAAATAAAGAAAATTGTGACACACAAACATATTTGCTGACGGGCTGCTTGCGAAATAAAGCGTGACAGGAAGTCAATAAATGCCGTGAACGAGACTCCTGTAGGTTGTTATTTTCCCAGCGTGAAGGTTTGTAAATGTTGAAATAATTTGACAACCTGATTGAAATGCCACACAGAGTCTCTCACTGTGACAATCCCTTCCTAACAGTTCACAGCCACAGGTGTATTTAAAACATGTGAATGAAGTAATTACTCCATTATGGATCACAAAACATTTCCCTTTACAACAGCCTTCAGTACAAATAATACTGACGCTGTTTACCCCTACCAGATCTTATTAAAAATCTGTACGTTTATATACATTAGCAATGAACACAGCTCCTCTTCTCACAATAATTGTTTAAAGTTCACCCTTAATTCAAAATTATATTTCTAAAAAACATAACATTTTAATTTTTTTTTAAATATCATTAACAATTTTATAAATGTTTTATGTTTATTGTTATGAACATTTGTCAAATAATTATTCTATACAATAATCTTTTCATCAATATATAGTTTGTCATTATTAGAGTAGAATTCAAGTATGTCTACTATAAATACTAACGATATCACCCTGTTTGCTTCACGATGTGCAAGTCCGTTATCTAACATGATACATATTCTCTCTCTCTCAATCTTTTTCCCTTTGGATGACCAATGATGTAATTCCTCAAACATCTTATATAACAAGCTTTACAAAGCTATCCGAGCTTTACAAAGCTATTGCCATCCGACTGTTGGCAAGTAAAGATCAGAGGACTGAAGTTAACCTCTATTGCTGATGATGCTGTTTACTGAAACACATTAACCCATCAGGGACAAGACAACATCACTAAGTGTCACCAGCCAAAAACCCTGAGCGTGTCCTGCAGTTTATTCTGGAGGCTGACGTTTATTAAACCCCAATGACAGGAAACTGAATTGCAGTGTGACGTGTACCATATAACGGCGGGTTTTGCTTACTCTTCTATGAGGAGAAACCGTATACGCTTGTGTGCGTGTGTCATGAGAGTAAAGCCGTATAATCTCAGTCTGTGGCAGGATTGAAAATTAAAGGGGTTTTTGTGCATTAAGCCGTATCCTGTCTTTATTGTGAAAGGCACATCTCTCATGTCTGGTCACTATAGTGATGTGATAAGAGCTGTGCGTTTGAACTACTGCGTGTTCATTCCCAGAAAAGATAAACTGTGAAAAGTGCTTGACTAAAGCTGACTCTGTTGTTTTACTGAACAGATAACAAATGTACACATACAATATGAAGGTTTTTAATGATCCAGCTCTTCTGACTAATATTCTCTAATTCTGCTAATCTGACTGGATATTCTCATTGAGATGCTCCAAATACGCTTCAAATTGATTAGGTGTTATAATAAAGGTATTCTATCAATCTTATCTCTCTGGGTAAGAGTTGGGATCTGTGCCAAAGCTTAATGAAGTTTGTAGGTGGTATTTTAAGGGATCATGGGCATAGGCAGCATGACAATAATGTTTTTCTACAGTATTACTTACTTCTGCATGATATTGAAGAACAATATCTTGATAAATAATGCGATTTGTGATAATGCTTAAAGTCCATTTCAATTATATTCAAATACATTTTAAAACTGAAAATTATGTAAACAGCATACATGTTTTATATTCTTTCTGGGAAAAGAAAGCATCACTTTCTCTGTCTCACCAGTCTCTCTGCGATCTGCATTAAACATTTGACTATATAGAACTTACTGAATAACTTCATTCATTCAATTATTGTGATTTGTGATATTTCAATCATTTCAATACATCTACAAGCGGGAGTAGTGTTGCATGTATACCATAGCAAATACCATAAGGCAATGCAACAAAATTTATTTATATATCTATATTTACATATTGCACACCAAAATGTACCAGCAAACACGCAATCCAACTAAAAACAGACTATTTCAGCCACTGTTTGTTTTCACGTCATAAGACAAAGTCTAAGTCTAAGACACGTCATACTGTATGGCACTTTCTTCTGAATATTTACCATTGTTCTTGTTATCAAAAGTATGACTTGCTCTCTTATTGTAGAGAAGAAGTAAATCTCTCTAGTGCTTGAAAATGAGTAATTATTTTTTATAAAAGTACAATATGATGACATAGGTACACATTCATCCGCACACAGGGGACTGGAAGAGGATCAGCAGTGCATGTTCAGTCATCTTTAACTCAGATTATAATCAATTCAAATGAGATTTCCTGTTTATTCAGGGTTTCTCTCTAAAGCTACTTCCCCAGGTGAGTGAATATGAATGCACAGAACGCTTTATTGAGATCTAAATGTCAGTCTCTGAATGTAATTTATAAACTATAGAGAGCTGTTTTCTCGAGCAGAGTTGGCTCACGTATAAAATAAATGTTATAAATACATAAAACTGGACAGTAGAAGTCTCTATCACGCTCTTTCTCACCTGATGTGATTAATGGTGAGGCTTATGGGAGGTATGAAGAAATGGTCCACCCTGTCGAAGCGATGGCCAACCGGTTGCGTGTGGATGGTGTGATGGGATGTGCTTCCACTGGCCTGACTGATCACCTGATGCATGAAAGAGATTTAACAGATCAATCACATACAGTCAAAGCCTCACTATACCAATACTCTATTCACTTTTATGACAGCTCAGCAGACCAAAATGACTCGATGTACTCTGACTATGATTAGCCAAAGCTTTGCATTATAGAGAACATAACAGTGCCAATCATGTGATACGTAACCCCACTGAGGTTTCTCGCTGTGCTGCTTCAATTTGATATCACTTTGCAAACGTTCTAAAAATGTCTAAACTAAAATCATTAAAACACACACAGCAGGAAGATCTCTTCTAGAGGAGAAGCACATTTTTGATTTACACATTTATTTCGATTTTTTTCAGGCTTAAGCTTTAAAATCTTTGCTCAAATGTCTTCGACAATAGCAATGATTACCTATATGAATTACATTAAGCTGTATACAATGACAGATTTGTCTAGAAATAAACAAATGGCAGTTTTACATTAATAACCACATGTCTGTAGAAATGTGAAAGAAAATTTTTCAAAAATGTATATATGTTGTATTTATACTATGACATATGACTTTGCAAAATATGTAAAACATACATTTTAATGTAACATATCATGGTATATAATGTAAGTCATGGCAACATATCTTTTTACATTAACTCATCAAAATAATTCAAACCTTTTTTATACAGCAAATCGTCAAGATAAAAGTAACCTATAAGACCTAGAGAGACAATATTTACCTTGTTGAATGCAGTTGTGCATTAAATTGTTACCAATATTATATTGCTATCGGTAATGGGCATTATAATAATTTTAATTATTTCCTTGAAAAATCCGATGAGACAATAGCACATTTAGAAGAGTAAACATTTAGAAGTAAGCATTATGAAGATATGAATGGGTGGTGATAGTGATGATCAGTTTAACATTAAGCTCAATGAGTTCAGAAGAGATCACAGTACCACAGCATCCTGAAGTCACGTGACTGTGATGGATGTGATGGAGAGTTTACCTGGAGAGTTGGAAAGTTTTTCTCGAGATCTCCCCAGCTCAAAATCCACACCTGGTCATGTGATTTGTCATAGTGCAACTTCACTGGAACCCGGTCTGTGCTCACAGTCTATCGACAATAAAGTGAAAATTATATTCAAGCAGAACTACAGACAATGTTAAAATCAGTGAATGTAAAAACTTTCCAAAGATAACTGCATTCAAAAGAAAGAAGTTTTGTTTAGCTTTTGAAACTCATAAAAGACACGATTTCAAAGTCATTTTGATACACAAACTTTAAAGCAACTTGTTTCTTTACACGCTCTTACTGTTCTACATAATGATCTGGAACACACTAGATACACAGTAAAGAAGAACAAACACTTCAGTATTTCACACTTGTAAGATCGCATTAGCTAACACAATGAACAATACTTCTAAAGCACTTTATCTTTCATTTTAGCATTTACTAATATATTCTTTACATCAACAGCTGTAACTGTTAACATTTGTTCATGCAAAATTAACTAACATGAACAATTTTATTGGCATTAACAAACAATAACAAAGATGAATAAATTCTGAAAAATATTGCTTTGTATTAGTTCATGTAAACAAATGCATTTACTATTGTAACTCATAATATTCAGTCAAAAACTAAAAATAACATTTCGATTAGGATCATCTCATATCAGTAAAACTAAGAGCGACTTCACAGAAGAATAAGTGTTGTTGTTCAGAGGAACACATTTAAGAATCTGATCCATCTGTTTCTAAAGCGCTCCTGTGAGAATTCAATGAAACCACTGAAACTCATTACGGTCATTTCAAAGACTGATTGTCCTTTACTGCAAGCCAATGCTTTCTGACATTTTACAAAAATCACAATAAATGTTTACAAGTCCACCAAAGCGCTGGGCCATGACACACAAAAAGCATTTTACACCCGATTGAGCATCTGTACGTTTTGCTGCATGTGCTTGCGAGTTTGTTTATGAGTGTGATTTTAAAAGAATAGTGCTGACAATAGCACAGCCAGTTTATAATAATAACTGCACATCCATATTTATTCCATGTCACCTGACTGAAGATATTCCAGGGAGAAACAAGCGTTTCATTTGTGCACTGATGGTCTTATACTGTGCAATTCTCACACCTCATTGATCTTACATGGGGATGCACACAAATACAGAAAAAAACATTCATTTGCTCAATGCAAAAATGATTTTTCTCTTCAGGTGCTCTCTGTATTCACCTGACGTGCCATTTACTGTCAAGTTCTCCACAATCTATTTTTTGCACAACATATCATTATGATCAAAGCAGAATGAACTGTGTTGTCTATACATTCAATCTCCATGTGTGAGATCATCTGTTGGAGGAAATGTTTTTTAGTTCAGGACATTCTGTCTCTCTTTTATCATCTATTTTAGGATTTGACTGAGTAAATGTATCTGCTCTATGGAGAGAAACAAATGATTTTTTAACCAAAACTTTTTATGAAACTACATACAAAGTCTGGTTGAAGAAAAAAATAAGCATAAATAATGAATACTCCTTCTCTCTGTTTTTCAGTTACTAAAAATAACATCAGGCATCTAATTAACACTTGTTAATCTGAGTTAATGATAACCAAACCCCCGGTGACCTAATAATGTGCGTGTCTCTTGCCAACACATCACGATATATCACACTGTGGAAGGCTCTTACTGGCACTTATCTGGGAATTTACTATGACACTGATACCTGGCAACCCATGTCAATGTGAGACAGACAAGGACAGGTAAAGCCAAGATGCCCCGATAGCTCAGACTATTGCAGAAAGTATCTAAAATTCTAAAGCATATTTAGTGAAGTTTATTCCACACGCTTAACAAAAAATAACTTCTATCAAGAGCATTTTTTGGCTGTTTGGGGATTTTAGTGCCTCTATAGTAAAAAAAAAGCTATAACAATTAGCACCAAAATAAATCAAAGGTATTTATTAAAAGGTATGAATAAACATGAAAATATATCAACTAAAGCGTTAATTAAAAAATATGCCTAAAGTGATTGAAGGAGTGATTTATGAATTATGCAGTACAGGTAACATGTTAAATACATCAGCATGTATATTCTGGGTACAGTGTTTGTAAAATGTGCTTCATCTCATCTCTTCATCATTAAATCAAAGCTGAGAAGCAGTTTGTGTTTAGTTTATGTTTGTAAGAGTAATGGTTTTGACTTACCTGAACAGCTTTCTGGGATTGAATGTCTATAATGAGCAGTCTGTTCAGCAGAGGTTGTGTGGCGTAAATAAACTTGTCCTTCACATTAACTGCTGATGTCCACAGACACTTCTGATCCTTCTCCCCCTCCACGTCTGGACAAACCTCCTCCTTTAGGAATGAAAAGACAGAGAAATCTGATCAATCAAAATTGATTAATCAAAAACTTTTCTTATTTCAAGTTGGAAGTCTCTTATCTGTGGAATAATTCAGGTGGATTCAACAATATAATCCAATTTGGCACTATTTGCATCTTTGACTCCAAGTTTTCATGAAGCCACACAAATAAATTGGCTCTTCAAAACCCACCAAACTATGAACCTAAAAGCAGCAAACATTATCCGACTCTGCCTCGGAGGAAGAAACCTAGTGAATGCTAACTGATAATGGACGGCCGGCCCATGTGAGATGTGTGTCAGTGTTTGAGGCAGAAGATGTTATGGATGAAAAGGTGAGAGTTTGTCTCGTGTCTTGATGTTGATCAAGGGCTGTCAATGACTATCAGATCACAGACTGATGGGACTGCATGTGTCTGCTCTGAAGAAGCTCTTTCTAAGCATCATTAATACTAAACTGTTCTGCCAATAAACGTAACTCCTCTCATCTTCATAATTATTAAAGAGTTTAAAAAAGTAAATTAGACGTGGCGGGAATTTCCCACAAGCACAACGTGGAAAAAGCATATCATAATGTTCTCTAAACATTCTTCCCCAGACAGATTTGATTGATGTTGTAATACAGGCCTTCTTGTTCTCTGAAGCCTGGAAACCCCAGCAGCACACAAACACTCGTCTCATCACAGACGAGACGAGCTCCTGTAGAAATCCAACAGCTGTCTATCAGCTTTAAGGAGGGTTGTAAGCCATGTAAGGTGTCTGTGTTGATGATCTAATTCCACTGCAGCCCCACGAGGCTTGCAGTCATCCTGATTAGATGGAGTTGAAATATTGGTCATGTCAAGACAGGAAGTTCTTTTTGGTACCCAAGAGGAACCAGCAGGAAATGAAACAGGAAGTGAGCTCTTTATAAATGATAGATCCTCTGCTTTTTCAGGCAACGCTTTGGTGCTCATTTATTTCAATGACTAGTTTCTCATCTAACACGGGCCCGTCTTTGATGCGAGTAATCACCCGAGTAAAAAATGTCATAGGATTTTCTCTCTACAGCCACAGGAAATGAAATCACATCGACGCTGATTGGCCGACGACAGCACAAGAGCGCACACAATCTCACAGCCTTCACGAGCATCTATATTGAGCTGTGCCGTCAAGAGCTTTCCAAAGGAAAGTACATCACCCTATGACTTTCATATGTTGTTTAATACACAGCTACTTGAATGGCTACTTCAAAGGACAACATGTTATTTGGAACCAGATGATATAGATGCAACATAAAGCATGGGTGACCTCTGACCTCTTGGTTTCTTCTGACCAACATTTAACATTTCTATTGCGTTTTGCATTTAAAACGACCTTCATAAATGCAGTACTGACTACAATTTTGCTTTGGGTTAAAGCGCGCAGAAGCAAAGGTTTTGTTTTACACAAGCAAGAAGTTGAATATTCATTTCAGATGACGACTCACCTGCAGACCAAGAAGCTTTTCACTGGGTTTGATGTGTCTCTGAATCTCACAGGCCACCGGCTGGATGACTTTAATACCGTCCTCATAAAACACATAAAACATGTTTCCGATCCCCAGACCTGTAGTGTGACGTAAGAGATTGTAATATGATAATATTAGCACGATTAAATGAAAACATGACGGGTCACAGCATTTTACATTAATATATTGGGTAAATGTGTACAGTGCATGCAAGCTATAGATGCAAGCTTTAGTCAGTATGTGAATTTCCTGGGTGTCGAACCCATGACATTGTTAGTGCCATATATATCTATACAGTATATAAATTAAATTATTTAAAACAATTATATAAATAAAAAACTAAATACAATATACTATTATATATAATATGAATCATATTTATACATTTGAATATATAAATATTTACATATATAAACATATAAATTCAAAATATTTAAATATAAAAAGGATAAACATGATGTCTAAAATGTCTACCTTCTTCTCTCCAGAGAATGTTTGCCACTGCAAGAAAAAACAACAAAAGAATAAAGATGTTTATAAAGCACATACTGTACTGTATAAATCAAGGTTACTACGCTAAAGATCTATTGAATACCTTCCAGCCAAGCAACACAACATTTGCAATTCCTAGTTATTTTTTCTAATGTTGTTTAAACCAATAGAGAGTTGTGTTTGATTTGGCCAAAGTAATTATACTTTGCATCTAAGGAGCGTATTGATTTGACTTGCTCATGTGTAATCAATATTGTGCCATCATTATACATCGAGGTCAGCCTGTGGGGATTTACACAGCCTCCATATAGTACACAAACCACAACCATCACGCACTGGAAACAACGTCCAGACCTATCTTCACATTAGGTACCTGTAACCGTTGGCGCTGTAATGGTATTGCCTCTTCAAATACTTTAAACTTTGGAGATTGAGATGAATGCCTCAATAATAATGATGAAATATCTCTAAAACGGATCTAATGGCAAAAAAGTACAAGCAAAAAATATCACAGACAATTAACTGAACTATTCTAAAAGCATTTCTGTACAGAATTGATTGTAAAATACCTCCATTATGAAATAAAATGATTCCACTCATTTATGTTGTACTGTGGTAAAAATGAGAATTGTGGCCATTACCCACAAATGACCGATATGCCATTATTACACATGTGCAATATTTGTCACAGCAGAGATCTATTACTAAATCAGACTCATTAGCAGGAAAGAATAGGCCATTATGTCAATGTTTTATTACCCAATGCATTTTTTAGTAAAGTTGTGACCTCCAACTGTTCTTTATGCGATTCTGTCCCGGCTTTTATCTCCCAGAAGTCTGCAAATAATCTTCCACAATTCACCTTCTCTTCTTACAATTCTCATTCTCTTGCCCTTCCTTCTTTCATTTCATCAATGAGACAGCAGATGAGGGATGGAGCAACACAGTTTATCTTCAATAAATCTATAGACAAGTTCTTTTCCTGAGTTAATGCATGAATTCAATCTAAAAGATTCCCATTGGCTCAGCAATCGATGAGGTCATAATGTAAACAAACTCTAATGTAAAAAATAGATCTGCTTTACAGTATGAAAGTTAAAGAGAGCAGTTTGTTTTTTAAGAAATGTGCTCTGTTCAGATCATTTTTTTCCCAACAGCATGCAAGTGAAATTGAGGCTTTATTGAACTGAAGGGTTCATATATTACATTACTGGACATCATTTCCCTGAGGAAATAGTTACAGTATGTTTCATTTAAAAACACATTTTAAGGTTCCAGCGTTAGAAGCAGCAATGCTGTAAGACGAGTGTGATGGTGTTACAGCCGATGTCGGTCTTTATTCAGGTCTCCATCACAAATGCAAAACTAATCAAGACAATCGCCTGGGGTCTGGGTCTCTGCTTTCCCTTTTCTGAATCATTAATTGACCTATCAAAGTATTCATGAGCTAAAAATGCATCATGTTAATGCGCTGTTATGCAAAACCCAATGCTGCTTCTACATAATTAAGAGAGCAAATATGATTTCAATTATGAAATTTACATTACTGTTACATGTTAATAAACTTTGCAATACATACAGTATGTTCTATTTTACTCTTTATGTATAAGAAAACTTGAAGCACACAGTGAATTCAGAGGTTTTTGAAGGTTATGCTACCTTCCGGTTTAGTTCTCCATTTTGTGTTTATCTAACTTTAATACACACTTCTAAAGTCACTTCTTCTAAAGTCACACTTCTGATTGCAGGAGAAAAGAGGAAATTGCCATTCATTTCTGCCTTGAAGCGATGATCCAGAATATAAGATGGCCGGGACAGCTGGACTTTAGACCTGTTTTGTTTCATATTGGTCTTTATTTCCTTATGTAACATACAAACCTGTTTGAAGAGATACATAACACATGTACTGTAAAAGCACTCTTAATTTAACTAAACCAAACTATTAAATAAAATAAAATTAAATAAGTACTGGGTATTAAAAAATATATTATATAATATAATATATGTATATTTAAAAAACACACGAAAATATAATTATGGTAAATTGATTCAATCAAATAAATTAAATAAAAATGTATATTTTTCTTGATCTTTTTGTAAAATTATTCAATAGATTTGTGTGCTAATCTTAAATGTAAGCCCTTATTCAATAATAATCTTACATTTTAGTGAGCTGTTAAGCTAATATTTAAGTCAATGAGATAAACATAGCATTCATATTGGTTTGTAAACTGAATCGCTTAAAAGATCCAACTTAAGCTAATCTTTTTAAATGAATCGTTTAGTTTTTCAATTAAATGTAATCATTATCCAAAGTGTCTTACAAATGATAAACGATAAATTCTACAATGCTATTGTATAGCTTGATGGAAATGAACTCATATGGACTATTTTTAGATTGCTTTATATCTTGCTTTGGTTTAAGTAGATCTGAGCTGTAGTCACACACTGAATGACAGAGATGATCATGATCACATATCCCAGAATGCAATGCCAGAGAGAAGCCTATATTGTTTGATGGGTCCGGTGCGTGACATAGCAGAACACAAAATTACAGGGTGTGAAATGATAATTCTGACAGGTTCCCTACAGTAAACTCTAGCCTGCCACATTCAATCCAAAAAACAGATACACGGATAAAATAACCGTCCCCCGAACGGCCTCCTCTGGCGAGGCACCTGCTATATGAAAGTTTTGGAATTATGAATTATCAGAGACACTGTTTATTTTCTGAGCTTTTTCTCTCTGCATTTGTTCTTTTGTTTCTTTCACTATCCCTCCTGATAACAGCGTGAATCCTCTAATCCAACAACCACACAGCTGCATGAGAAACTATAGGGATATCAGCATTATTATTGTTTCTATGTTTCCAGGTGGTGTTTATCCAAAAGCCTTAAATACTTGGCTAGTAGTTTTTTTCTTGCTGACAAGATGGCAACAGCATACTGCGTCTTTCCATTTTAGATGATGAGCAGAATCACACCTGAGTGATTCACTTCACCCCGGCTTTAAATTGCTCATCTGTTTAATCCGCCTCCCACAGCACCCATCTGCTGACATTTCTAAAGCAAAAATATCTACCGGGACAGATGTACTCAAACACTTTATGTGAGCCAGCGTTTGCTTTAGCTAATAAATGAAGTAAATGATTCTTTGCATGATTTACAAGAGAGAACAGAGCTATTACTTTTATTAGTTTGTGTCTTGTGTGAAAATGTTGATGTTGACGAACACAATTTCGTTGACATAAGAAAAAAAAGTCCCAGGTTAGATATCTTTAATCTCAATTATTTCCTTTAGACATCAATGTGATTAAAAGGAAAGCAAATGGAAACTTTAACTCGAGTCTCAAATCCAGATTATTTTAGCTAGAGTATAAAATCAACATGAACACAAATAACCAAAAATATATTAAAAAGTTGTCTACTGGTACGCTCTGGCTAAACTAAATGTTGCCATATGATGTTAAATTGAAATAGAAAATAGTGTTTTAACATGAAAAAACAACACTTTAACTGGAGAAACAAATCTGACCTTAGAAAGAGTTTTCTTATCTGGCATACAGTACATCTAATTTCACAGAGATTATCATCTCCTCTCTGAACTGTACTGACCTCAACTCCCCTTAAGATATATGATTACTTATCACACAACCCTTCAGAAAGTGCATTCATAGCTGCACACACGACACCTACTGCCCAAATCTCCATTTACTGTCACTTATGCTATCAGATTTCTGCATTCTCAGGCACGTACAAAAACACAAAAGTTATTTAAGTGGCACAGACATATCAACAAACAGTTACAGTTACTTAAACAGTTAAGTAGCGTGTTAAATGCTCATTGATATCAATAACAGCAAGATTTTTCATGTCCTGCTTGGGTGCGTGTTGAATATATGTTTGCAGGGTGTCTGTGCTCTGCAGAGGCAGGAAACCGTGTGTATCATCTGAAGCTTTAGGAGTTTAGACCTGACATTAAAGAACTAATGTCTGGGGTAATCCTAGCTGACAGGATAGAATTGTTCCTCTTATATACAATGAAAGCAATAGCGCTGAGCATCAAATCCAACAACTGGGCCTGTCGACAGCTTCGACGCATGAGGAGAATAAGAAGTACACTAATGCATTAAACAGTACAAATTAAAGACTGTTTCACACGGCATATGCAAAAGCAGCGGATGAACAACGAGTGCTGCAAAAGACTTATATAATAATAGTATTTATAATAGTTTATAATATATAGTATATATATATATATATATATATATATATATA
Source organism: Beaufortia kweichowensis (assembly GCA_019155185.1). Taxonomy (NCBI): domain Eukaryota; kingdom Metazoa; phylum Chordata; class Actinopteri; order Cypriniformes; family Gastromyzontidae; genus Beaufortia; species Beaufortia kweichowensis. The sequence continues at coordinate 7,539,933 of CM032803.1, read as the reverse complement.
ATAGTATATAATAATAGTATACTCTTATAAATAAGAGTATTTACTGTAATCACAGCCATACATTACATGACTATGCATTATATGAACTGTTAAAAACTTTACACAAGGAGACCTGCATTTACACCCAAATAGTGACAATCTATAAACTGCTTTAGATCATGTTTGATTGTTAAACAAAGAGCTGTTTTCATGTCAAACCCAATAACAGGTGAATTGTTTTTCTAGTATTTGATGCTTCTTCATGAGCAGTGTTGATAAACATTTTTATAATGCATTTTAAATGTGCAAAAACAGGCCAAGCATCAAAACTACAAGTAACTATATTTCTACTATGCAACACTGTGTTTCTTATATGGGCAGCTAATGCCGCTACCTACTGTATTAATCTGGACTATAAAGTTTAAATTCTGTCTTAATTTTGCTTATATGTACAGTGTGAAAACAGACCTCGTGTTGCTTATACCTCCAAAAGTATTTTAGGAGTTGGTAATATTGTATGAATTCGTACAAAATGTGAGTCATACAAAACTAACGGTGATTTGCAAAAAAGCTATAATGAAGCCTCGTCTTTAAAATGAACATCACCCAGTGAAAGCAGATTGTACTAGACGCCCTGTAAAATTGTACTGATCAATTTTTTTAAAATTGTACTGATAAAACCAAATGTTTGTTATTGCAAAGACAGGGCTTTTCAACCTATACAGAAATCTAATATATTGCCACACCTGTAAAAGAAACTTGAGTGTTTTAAATATATTTTAATAAGGCATCAGCTCCTGAAGTCTTGCACAGTTTAGCTCCAACAAACTAATCGATGCCTTTAAGATTACTTGCAAATTACCAGCGCATGTAAATTACAAGAGCAGCACTGAAAAAACATGAGCGAATCAGAACCAGACCTGTGGGAATATCTTCTTCACACATGTAGAGATTAAAACAGCTCAAACCGTGTGGGAGTGTAAAACAGCTGTAGAGGACAGTCTGTCAGATGAACTGACTTCAGATCAGTGTTAAGAGCTGTACTGATGCAGGTTAAACACAAGCATCCTGTCTGACCCGTGAGGAGCCGCGGCATCACCGGCTCACATGTGGATTGACTACAATACCCAGAGCTTGTTTGGCTGGCAGTCGTATCCAAAGCAGATAAAAATGTTTTTTCCTCATGGAAGGTTTGTGTTTGTTACAAATAAGCTAATAAAAGATTTCCAATCAATATTTTCTCTCCAATAATTTATAGTGGGATAATGTACATTACCCTTTACATAAAGTATATTCAATATTAAATCCAATCTTGACTTTACACGACTGGTAATTTTTCATTTTTATGTTCACTTTGTATACAGAGCTCCATAAAATTGCTGACAACAGCCAGGTCCCTGTGACCTATCTTCATTACTTCATATCCTTCCGGCCTATTATTACATCTGAAGTTAATAAACAATTAATATTCAATCCTATAAATAATGCAAACAAATGGAGTGCACATCATGACTTATACATACGTGTTTTGCGAGCAGAATCCTCCACAAACAGAGAAGAGATGTCCTCGTCTACACCCGCTTCGTTCCGGGGCGATGCAGGTGTACGCGCCCGTGTCCTCGAAGTGAACGTTGCTGATGTGCACCTCGCTTCCATTAGCTGCAGATGAAAAACATAAAAGTGAACTTTTCCTTTCTAAATCACTCCTGACAGAAACAGCCTGATGACTCCATTTATACGAGTCTAACTAATGGGATAGTGAAAATGTTTTTGATAACAGTTCTCAAGTTGTCATGTTGGATGTTGAACAGCTGATTCTAGAGAAGCGTTAGATGATGTTTGTCCCCACAGGGGGAATCGTGGAAGTGAAAGAGGACCTAGATCATGACAAACATGTCAGTCACCACCAGCGGATATATAAAGCAGAAATCTGCTTGTGGAGAAAAATCTGGCAGACAGTGTAAAAGCTAAAGCTGACAACTTCCAAATACATTACTGCAGATGAGACATTCATATCTTTGCAGGAAGTTCTGTTTTCGAGAAGAATCATTATTTTGCAACTGTGTTTGGTGCTGTTAGTAGTGCCAAAGTTTGTTCCATTTGCATTTATGCATGAGGCACATGCTTTTATCCAGAGCAAGAGTATTTACTGGAAACTGAACCATAAATGACTTGACACATTAAAATGATGGAAGTTTGTCAAATAAAAAATGAAGCATTATGGTACTAAGTGTTATTTTGTCATTTGTTAGAAGAAGAGTTAAATAGTTATGTGTCTCACCTTGAAGTGTGAGTTGTTTGGAGAGTTTTGTTGTGATGTCCATGCCGTTCTTCAACCATGACAGTTGTGGGTCGGGGATGCCTTCAGCATAACACCTCAGACTGGCTGTGACACCCGGCTCGCGTGCCTGGCTCTCCGGGTACACCCGGATGACTGGAGGAACTGTGAGAACACAGAGAAATATAAAATAAATGAACCAACATAGAATAAACAAATCGACAAACGTGAACGGATGTAACAGAGAATCATGTATATGCCACCAAATCATGTTTTACAAGAACAAAAACACAACATCACACGATTAACAGAACTCAAGTGGACCGCTGCAGAGTAATCGATCTGATAATTGAGATTTATTGACTTCATGAGATATTTCTAGAGGAAGAGAAAAATGAAAGACGAATCCTCTTTCTTCCTGTTATTTAACCAGTTTTAAAACCCTCAAAAAGATGAGAAAATGTTTGGATAGTAAAAGCAGGGGGAAGGATATTATAGCACACAATGAGGCTGATTTAATGAAATGTTTTGCTTCAAAGAACAGGAAGTAGAATTTGAGCCTTAAGCCTTCAGGGACTCGGCCTGTTTACTATTGAGTTCAGCTCACGATTGGAATCCAAAAAGTCATGTAGTGTAAAAATGGTAAGCTCCTGGTTAATGAGCAGACTATAATAAACAGTAAAACAGTGTGAAAGCAAAGCCAAGCGTAAAAGAAACGTAAGAGTATATCAGCACAGTACCAAAGCTCACAAATCATTTTCAGCCATTATTATTTTACACTTTTTAGATAACAACTGACAAATAATTATGAAGTTTGTCTATTACCTTCATTTAGTCAGATCCATTATAAGCTAGTGAAAATCACCAGTTCACAATCTCTCTCCATCTTTATTAAGCTTAACCTCGAAATGATATGAAATCCCTAAGAAATGACTTTTCTTTCCATGCGCGCGTGCGTCCGTCTGTCCTTGTGTGTATTACATTATCTAGGGATGAAGTTGAGATTGTCCCGGGTGTGAAACGCATCACTGCTGACAGCTCTATCACACACTTCTCATGGCCCCTGGTCTCCTCCAATCTCCCTGCTCTTATTCCTCTGGCCTCCTTTCTTTTGTTGATTTTCTGTGAGAATAAGCCAGTGTTTGGACTCGGGATCGTGTACGTCCGCCATCACTGGACCGGATAAATTCTCTGTGTGTATTTGTTCCTCCGTGAAATTGAGAGTTAGATTTATTAGTTTAGGTTTCTCTTTGTCTCTCTCGGTGTGCAGACGTACGCTTGTGTTATTTGGCCTCTATTGTGTGTGCATTGGTGCTGGTGAGCTTTCAGTGTTCTCCATCAAAGTTTCCTCTCCATTTCACCACCTCTGAGCCTCAGCAGGTTTCTGTGTTCCCGTCCGACCCCTCCTGATATTCCCAGCAAACACTGTTCTCAATCATTCTGGAGCTTATGGGGGGCAGAAGTCTTTAAAACTACTGCCACAACTCCTATATTAAATGATGCAAATAATTATGCACACTGAAGCGTACAGTATGTAAATTCATTTTATTCTAACACATGATGCTTGCAGCACCACCTTTGTGTTTTTGTGGCACAATAATATTATGTTTTTAAATCATAGTCTTTAAAAAACATTTCTCAAATTTACATATTTAATTGATTTTTCAAATTATTCTGCATATAATATAATTATTGTAATAACAATATGTGACTCTGTCTGTGAAAACCCAGCTGAAGTGATTTTTAGTGATTTACTGTTTTCTACATAAAAATCATCTTACACAATATAAAAAACATTTTATGAAAATATAACCTTGATATTTGTAATATTGACTGAGTAAGGGCATATTAAAGACTTAAATCAATGTTTAGAAAGTCATTGTCTGGTATTTTTGTGCAAAACAATAAAACAGTTTTAACAAAATCATTAATTTCAGTATATGAGAAGCACTGTATCTCAAAATCTATCATATAATCAATCATTTACATCAATAAACACACAGTTTTCATTGGCTATGACTACTTTTATGAGATCTTAGCCTGGATTTTATAGACAGTGTCACACTATAAAATCGACTGCCAGATCTAATAAACAAATATATATTCAGACATTTACTGTACATTACACAGAGGCTTATTATTGTTCACCAGCAAAACCCAACCTAGAAAACAAAGCAACATTATTATATTGTCTTTATTCTAAATGAGAAAGGTGCTGAGGACAAAAATGTAAAGCCAAAAGGTTGAGAGTCATTTGATGTGCAGTGTGTAAGGAATAAATCAAAAGCAGCCTGCTTTAGAGGAACATAAATGCTTCAAGCTGAGCAAAAATTACACAGAGGCAACAAAAGGCAAACGCAGTGGAAAATTAAGTGTGAACAATATTCCTTGGCTCTCGGTCATAAGGAAGCGTAATTAGGTGAAGCGGGACCACTAGTGCTTTTGTGACTCTCAACACAAAAGGAGAACATGTGTCACCCCTAATTAATTTCCCATTTCCTCCCAGCTCTGTCCACATCCAATTGCTAGGCAACCACTCTGGAGGCAAGTTTAATTGTTTTTCATCCAATTAAAATGTGATGTTATCATTTGGGGCCTTTGATTGGTATGTGTTTTGTGTGTCAATGAGAAATGGGTGACCTGTTGAAAACAAAAGCAGGTGCTTTGAGTTGTGTTGGTGAACAGCATGTGTATTCTAGACCAGTGACAAAACAACACTACTCATATCAGCATAGAAATTCCTACTGTTTTAAGATGGCCTTTTCAGAAAGGTAGTAGGAGCTCAATAATGGCATGATGAAAAAATGTAAGACTTGAACCACAGAATATGAAGGTTACAAAACACCCTTTTACCCTTCAGAAAAACAGCTGCAAACCTGACCTGAAAGTGTGAAAAATAAGCCACTTTATATTTTTGCACAAATGCTCAACCTTTTGTCTAGAAAATTGTTTTTTCCATTTCTTTCCAAACCTACCAGTTCTATTTCCAAACGAGTCTGCATTGGTTACTGTGATCCCATATACAAGCTTTTACTCTGTTGTCAGGTGTGGGTTATAAGCTGCTTCAGAAACAAACTTTACTTGCAAAAATTTGAAGTAAACAGAGATTTTGTCTTCTTCTACTCACTGAATAAAAGAATGAGATGTACAAAAGACAGATGAACAGATAAAATAAAATGTTTTTTAAAACTAAAACCACTGCAGATGAATATGCATGTACATCACGTACCATTAACCTGCAGGGTGTGTGTCTGGAAAAGCTGCTCGTATCCATCTGCATGGCAGGTGTAGTTACCCATGTGTGTGGTGGTAATCTTGGTGATGTACAGTGAGCCATCATCTCCAAAATCCTGAAAACAACACATGAAACTACCATCAGCGATTATGACAAATACAGAAAACAGCGAAAGAGCTGGTAAATGTCACAGGGCCCTACGATCAAAATGAGCTTAAAGGCATAAATCTGTAAACAACAGAGTGAGACACAATTATGTCAGAGAGAGAGAGAGAGAGAGAGAGAGAGAGAGAGAGAGAGAGAGAGAGAGAGAGAGAGAGAGAGAGAGAGAGAGAGAGAGAGAGAGAGAGAGAGAGAGAGAGAGAGAGAGAGAGAGAGAGAGAGAGAGAGAGAGAAAGACAGAGAAAGACAGAGAGAAAGACAGAGAGATCAGAGATCAGCTGTAAAACAGGTTAATCAATAGGAGCAGATTGTAGTGGACATTTGTAGCACACCATTTATTCATTTATTATTTTTTAAGATAAACAAGAGAGAGAGAGAGAGAGAGAGAGAGAGAGAGAGAGAGAGAGAGAGAGAGAGAGAGAGAGAGAGAGAGAGAGAGAGAGAGAGAGAGAGAGAGAGAGAGAGAGAGAGAGAGAGAGAGAGAGAGAGAGAGAGAAACAAATGTAAACAAAAAGTGTCAAATAATAACAATAAATAAAGAATAATTAGCAAAATGTAAAATTCATAAATGTTTTTCCTATTTTATCCGATTCTATTACAAAACTTATGTATGTATTTTTTTAAAATATAAGAAAATTAAATAATATATAATGTATCTTTAAAATAGTTTGATTTAAAAACACGGCACAACATCTATTATAAAAGCAGAATTAATAATCCCCAGCAGTGTGTTAGCACGCACCAGTGAGAGATTGAAAACTCTGCTCATTACAGGTCACAACCTTTAGCAAGCAAATAAACAAGCTCCTTTAGTCACCACCAGCCCCTAATGAGTGAAAACAGCAGTACAGAGAAAAAGCATTTCATAAAAAAATCTGATCGCACAAAGTCATTTGAAAGTATAATGTCAAGAAAGAAAAAGAGAGAATCAGTGAGTAGAGCAGAAAACAGCATCAGAGGAAACAAAGCCTGAAGAAAGAAACCACATCAACATTCAAACAAAACCCCATGAAGCTAATAAATTCACACGCCACTGTTTATGCCACGTCAACCGGCCCCGAAATAATGACTGACATCCTGACATCAAAAACTCCCTCAAGTGTTTCTTCAAGGACGATTCGACCGCTTCATTTAGATTTGATTAGACTCACAAGTGTAAGATCTCTCTGAGAGAGCGTAAAGAACTTAATTCTCTAGATCCAAGAAAACTCATGACTTCTCTAGAGTTTAAGATGAGATCATTACATCATGGATTTCAATATGAACTACACAATAAAATAAACCATGAGCTATATAAACCTTACAGCAAAGCCAATGGATGGGGAAAGACATTATTCATATACATGTGTGTATTGTATCTGTTGATTTACATCTGTTTGCCTAATGTTAAAAAAGAAATATATGTGACTATTCTACAGCGTAAGACCATCATTATTTTCTGCTCAAACGGTTCTAGGTCCTTCCTGCTGATTTCAGATAAAGTTTTCCCTGTTTCTAGTTAAGTTTCTGGTTGTTTAAAGTACCGAAAAATTGGTTTCCTTTGTTTTACGTATTCCGAAAGTAGTTTAAAATGATTGTAGTGTGGCATTGATCCCAGCCACATCGCATGGTGCAACGCTCAGCAAGTGCCATCATTTTCACATCATTAATGTACACAAGATGAAAAAGAAGATTTTAACCCTTAACTATACTTGGATTAAAATTCAACTTGGAGTTGAGATTGAAAATAAGAAAGTAAGTAAAAAGAAAGAAAGAAAGAAAGAAAGAAAGGATATTTCTGTGGTGAAGGTGTATCATGTGTATGAAGTAAAAATAACTAACTATATAACTATATACTTTACATCTATCAAACACACAAATAAAGCCAGAAATATATGTGTGTGTTTGATAAAAAGACACTTGGATTAATAGTAATAGATACTGCTAATGTTCCTGATAATATATTTCTAGGATATACTGCAATGTGTCACGAATACAAATTCACAAAAGTTAATCTCTTGCAATCTTCCCTTTGGCAGAAATGCACTACACTTTTTCAATGCACCTCACGAAAATATCATTTAAACTTTTTACAATTTATAGGAATGTTTTAGTCATAAATCCTGCGTGTTTCACACATAATCTTGTGTACTGAAAAGGAATAGAACATTAAAATGTTTTGGTCTTAATGCACACAATTGACTTTTTTGCATATAATGTACACATTCAGAAATCTGCCGCACAGATTTGGAATGACACAAGAGTGAGTAAATGATGATAATGATTGGTCTTAAAAATCTCTTCAAATCATTTGTTAATTGTTCTTTAAACGAATCTATTCATCATAAGACTGCCAAATCCATTTATGTTTTCTTGAGCATTTCTCCATTAATCCTCATTTACACTGATGTCACACAGTCGTCTTGAGTGATGCTGTGCTGCGGTGTGACCATTTAAAACATCACTCATATCTCAATTTGCTATCATAAAGCAATGTTCCATCAGTTTGAGTTGGTTAAGGTCACTGAAATTAATATATATTACCACTTGAGCATGGCACAGCATTAGAAGATGAAAAATGCCTTCTGAAAACTGACAGACTTTGGTGTCTTGCTTTGATTTTTAGTTCTTATTGTCTTATGGTTTTCTTTTCTTTCTGAAATTCCATGTGGCTTGGATCTCTTTGTTGAACGTTTCACTCTAAATTCCATTACTTTAAAGGCAAGGTTCAGTTGAAAGCACATTAGGATAGACGAAGTGAATTGGATTGAGAATCGTATGATCTCACACCATGTCATATCATCCACAAACAAGACTGTCATACTTTCAAAATTTGACAAATTTATTGGCTTGAAAGCAACGCAACATGCTTTTCAACTGTCTTAAAGTTATAAAAATTATTTTATTATTTACTCCTCCTCATGTCATATCAAACCTGTATGACTTTTTTGCTTCAGCAGAACACAGAAGAAGATATTTTGTAAAACGCTGGTAACCAGCGTTTTGCAAAATATCTTCTTTTGTGTTCCACAAAAGACAGATTCATATACAGGGTTTTTAATGACATAAGGGTGAACAAATTATGACATCATTTTTTTTTGGGTGAACTATCCCTTTAACAAGGTAGTTGATTAAAACGCTTTCCAGACGGCTCAAAAACACACAGACACACACTCAAGGCAAGGGAGATACAATAAGGTGAAAGCGCTGTGTCACTTACATTAATATCTTCCAGCTCCATCATGTCGAGGGCGTGGTTATTGCGTCTCCAGATGATTGGCGGCCGCTGGTCACCCGTGATGCCGCATGTGAGCACGGCGCTTTGACCCACAGTTACCGTGGTGACAGTCAGCTTCTGGTCATCAGGAAGGCTGAGCTGATAGACCTCTGAGAAAATATAAGAGAAAAGTGTGCTTTAATTTGGCATGTATAAGCTCTATTTTTACATTTCCCAGTAAATCTATGAGATGATATCTACATCATCTTATCCAGCATGGTTCACAGGAAACCATTACATTGTTCTACTCCTGTGGACTTTTGTTCAGGTGTCAAATGTGCAAAGCTGCATAATCATCCTGTGATTTCTAACGTAAATGTCTAAGTGCTATTCACTTTGTCAGTTTCCACATCACTGGTGTGAATTTTACTTCTTGTGGCTTTATTAAAACAGAAAACTATATCACAGACACTTAGAATACAGAGAATACAGAGCAGCTCTATCAGTGATGCTTTTGATGAAGAAATAATTCAACAAAAACTGACATTCTGTCATGTTTTATACCTGCATTGATATATACCTCCATGAAATACAAATTTACATAACAAATGTTCATTGTTGATTGAACTATTGCTTTACCTGTTAACTGTCACTGTTCCACAGGTGAAACACTATTTCACTGTTCACTTTAATATTTCATAAATGAATTCTTATCCAATCATGACAAACTTTACTGTACAGTAATGAAAAGAAATATTTGATACATTTACGTAACAATAAACATAAAACAAAAAAAAGTAAAAAAAGATTTTTAAAAATGTAAAAAAAAATATCGGAAAAAAAATTGTAGTTTGGATAATGCATTTGCATGTGTATGTCTAATAAACACAAACACACAGACTTTAGAAACTCAAAGGACAGAAGTTACAGTAAAAAGAGTAAACTCTCCAAATAAATGCCCTGATGGTGGTGTATTTATGAGCTCCATCAATCAGCTCCGACTCCTCGGGAAATCTGACGAGGATCTAATGCTTTACACAAGCTGAGTAGCTGTATCGCCCAGGGCGAGAGCTGAGGTGACTTTAAAACCTGACTCCGGCTTTGTGCTGCTTAAAGCGCTTTTGTCTCCTGACAGCATTACCTAGTTGTGAAATTAAGATTTTAATGACGGTAAGAAATAACAGCTGTTCCTATGAGCGTCTGAGCAGAAACACCAACCAAACACAAAGCCGTTCATTATGAACGAGGTCTAAAGCTATTCAACTTAACATCTAGTTTGGAAATAATGATCACACAGCCAATTCTGAACACTGGCATGAAGTCATAATCGGATAAATGTTTAAAGATTAAACAGAAAGATTTCTACAGTGCAAGAGCTATAAACGCTTCAGTCAATCAAATGAATGAAACCGCACTGTGACCCGTCACTCATAAAGCAGACAGCCTTTAATCCACAGACAACACAAGAATCTCATTAAAATGAGGCAGTCGAGAAACAACTTTAAAAACTTCTTACACTGCACCTCGTACATTCATCATCACTGATTTGATCTTCCTTCCACGATCACGTTAATAACATCTCAAATGATATTTTAGGTGTTTTAATTAAATTCATGCATAGAGACGCACACAAGTGGAAAACACAATCAGGCCGAGACAAAACAAATAGGAACACGGCTTGGGATATCTGAAATGATTATGCAATTAAAGATTCTGGAAGCTTATACCAGCTTGTACGCAAGACAAACATGCCTCTCGCCTCACAAACAGCAATTTCGCATTTCAGCGCTGTGCTCTCATTTAAAGCTAATTTAGAAAATTAGGCGGTAATGCCTCTTTTTCATTGTGTTGCCCTCAGCTTGTATAACGAATCACAGAAGCACAGTTTCTGCAAACCTAATTTAATGTCAAGATGGTTCTGCGTGATGCACTTTCTGTCTTCTTGAGTGATTTTAGGGGAACTCTTCTATGGAACAAGATGTTCAACACAACTTGTAGATGCATTAGGGAAATCTAAATGATTATGATACTAACTCAGGATATAAATATAAGACAACACTGAGTGCTGCTCTATATTTTGCTAAGCAGTTAAATAAACTAGAAAAATCTAGAAAGAACTTGTAGAAAACTACTAGAGTAGCTTTGAAAAAGCGTGACAGACAGTGTTTACCCATTCTGTATCAAGACAGATCTATTTTTTCCATATCACCGATCCTCCTAATCATCTGACACCTGTCAAACAATCATTTTATAAGTGCGCTGTCAGCTCCTGCCACATATTGTCAAAAGATGATGGAAACAATAACAATAATCTTTTCCACCCTTTCCAACATGCAACTCTTGATATATTTGTTGTAATATCCTATTTCTCTTCATATAGTCACTCAGACTGTGACATAAGAAATCTGCTTAGCTTCAGAACACTGTGAATAAAACAGAAAAGATTTATTTTTATTTGTAATTACATTCAAAACATTGAATAAAATGTCCTACATGGTAGCACAGAATTACTGACAATACGGTCACTGCACATATTTAACATACATAAACTACAATTGTTTCTATAAATATATTTCATATATAATCAATATAGACTTTTTTTACTAAACTTAAAAAAAACATAATTTGAGTTATTTGTAAAAATAACATAAATTTTGTTGTTTATGTTTATTGTTATAAAAATGTTTGTTATGATTAGATTATGAAATATTGATGAAATATTGTGTGGAACAGTGACAGTCAGTCTAACTTGGTGATATTCAACACATTAACAAGTCTTCATTTTGTCCTTGAAGAAAGTCTATCCAAAAATGACAAAATTATTTTCTTCCAAGAAATGCATAAAAAAAAAAATCTCTTATGACTCATATACACTTTGCAATCGCACTTAAATCCTGTACCTGACACAACACATCCAAAAACAAGAAACCATTATTAGTTAAAGAAAAAACATACAAACAGTAATCATTAACATGAATTTTATTGTTGACCAAACTGTACTTTAGTAATTTAGTAAACAGTTAAGGAATGCCTGAAGCCTGACTGCGGTAAACAGGCCGTGTGTGTAATACTGTGACACCATCTCCAGCATTCAGTAATATCCTCCCTAACCATTCAATTACACTTCTTTCACAATTCCCTGAAGGACCGAAAAGACACATGAATGTTGTACAACAGGGATAACAAAACGCAGATGTTTGTGTGTGTGTGTGTGTGTGCATTGTAAACACACAAAGCAAAAAAGTCTGTAAATAGTGATGGTATAAACCTACGGGATACACACAAACCAAAAATCAAACTGCATGAGGCGGATGATGTCAGAAGTCAACATTGATGATAAATGATGGTACAGTAAGAGGTTTTGCCCTTCATTTAAAACATGTGCAGCAGATTCTCCCTCAGGACAAGAGAATGAAATGTGAAGGGAAACCTTAATTCAGTTTAAGATCCTTCCTATTACTGAGCGAAGAAGAGCTCAATCATACTCGATTGGTTTTTGGAGAGAGAAAGGTTAATTTCATTCACACTTCTGCAGAATCCGGTTTCGAGGGCTGAATCTTCACATCTGATGGATCTGTGTGGCGGGTTTGCAGGATGTAGCAGACAACAAGTGATTTAGCATGCATCAGACACGTGAATTAGCTCTTTATCATGCTAAAGGTGTACTCGATTACACCTTGTGTTTTGATATATGGCCTTTTCTCCATCATTTATTCTACATTTGATGAATTACTGCTGCTTTGATTTCTGCAAAAAAACACACAAACTTTTCTTTTTTATTCAATTTATCTTACTGTGGGTGGTTTCTGTATTGCAAAGTTAATTTCACAGACAGGTAAATAGTGCTATATTAAACATGTAATATATCATCTGGAATATATAATAAACTTCATGTACAGAAAATGTACAGCGATGTCACATAAAAACACACCAGAGCCTTTCTAACAAGGTTGAATGTCTTCAGTCATAATTACCTGTTGTCCTCATATCCAAATCCTCCGCCCATCTACTAGAGTATTTATGAGCCTGTAAGTTCTCTCTGAATGCAGCACGTCTGGTGAAATGAAACCTTTACTGTGACCCAATCAATGGGAGAGGCCGACGGTAGAAAAGCTGACTTTACCGCCTGTGAAAAACACAATCTGCACGGCAGCGGACGACAGGCACCCTGGAGATGCGCTTGTATTAGCGTGACATCACGGCACACACGCTTCTAATTGGACTAATTGTAGCTCTCATTCAAGAGGAAGAGTGCAGAAAAAATTGAGGGATAGACCCTTGGGTTAAATTTGATAAATGAAAGCGTATTTCACACCATATTACAGAGCCGTGAATCTGTATTTCTTTCAGTCTCTCTCTAATTTTCCACCTTCCTCTTTTCACCCATCCCATATGGCAATCTTTAAAAGCCTGTATTGCTTTTTACTGAAGTCAATTTTGTTTCAAGTGAGGCCCTGTTTCTTATCACACAATTCTCCGCTGCCAATGATATTGAGCGTGTGTGCGCGCTTGTCTGTTTAGCAGACAGAGCAGGTGGATTGACGTTTTCTCTGGAGGCATATCAGCTCTGACAGATGAAAGGAGCGGCATTGTGGGCCGGCGTGGTGCTAAGTAATTGCCTTCTGACTCCGCTGGGAGATGTAAATAGTTCGGAGCATGAAGCATACAGATATGGCAATTGAACGCACCAGTCATGACACAGGTCCACATAGATGCAACACACAACAACGAGGATCACAAGCCGTAAAGATGTCTTAAAGATGAAAGAAGAGAAACCGTTTGCTTCTGAAAACCTAATGAATATATATAAAAGACAATTTTATATATTTTTCTAATATAAAAGTATAACGTTTACAGTATAAAGTGCATGATTTGAATGAAGTGCATTTCATAAATGTTTAAAATAAGTCATGTAAATACTCTTACACATCTGTTTTCTCTGATACAGATGAATCATGCTGCTTCTATCTACATTAATGAGTCATTAAAAGCATCTACTCGAAATTAAAGCTCAGACTTCTAAACGGCAGGCATTAACACTCCTGTTTCTTACCATACTCGCACAGCTTGTGAGATTCACGCATGAAAAGATCTGAGCCTATATAAAGAAAGCAATTAAGTTTTTAGCTTTAAAACTGTGAGCTTCTCTAAACAGCATGTCCGAGTAACACAACGAGTACGACTCAAAAGCTTCATATAGACCATAAGAAACAGTCACAGGAAACAGGTCATCATTAAGCAAAAGAGCATGCTTGGATGATGTGCAGTAGATACCTGCATTAAACGCCGAGTTCTTCTTTCGGTTAGATTAAACACTCAATCTTTCTCTTGGGAGATCAGACATTCTACAGTGCAAACTGGCCTGTTTCACGCTTTCATGGCCTGTCACCCTTCATCACGACTGAGATCTAAACCCATGTGATGTCAACGCTGACAAGCTCTCAGTAAATCCCATCAGAGCACAGCTTAACTATCCCATAATATACAAGTTTACTAAACCTGTCAGACCAAAGTGTACCAATCCCAAAAGACACCATCAATCTAAAATAGTTTAAAAACTACATCTTACTAATCCCACTAAATAGTAAGAGATACTAAAATACAAGTCAAAATTTAGTTATTAAAGTGAATTAAAATCAGTTATGAGTTCAACAAAAATCTCTTCTGTTCTGTCAGTTTACAGGTATTATCTAGCTACAGACACAGACGAAGCAAATGTCAGAACGAATGATGGAGAACCGAGCCGCTTGACTTCAGATTTACACAAGATCAACGTAAGCCAAACACGAGTATAGCAGAAGACTGAACTTATTGACTTTCATGGAGAAGATAAATTACACGCTATCTCAACACTTTCACATATTCTTAGTCCCACACACATCTGTAGCACGAGTAAAAACAGCATGCACTGATTTTAAAATAGTATTCAAGAAAATACGTATAAAAAAACCTAAAGCTGGGAGTACAACAGACCTGCACTGGTTATAAAATAGTATTCAACAAACATAAAACACTAAAACAATTGTTGAAAGAAGTACCGGGTTAAAAAAAGTCAGTGTGATGCATTTCTCCGAAGACATCTGACAAAATGTCTTGTTATCTTTTTGTTTTTAAGTGTAAAAGAACAACAAAAGTAGCGCTGCATTTTTTCTGTTTGCCTGTAGGGCTGTTCCCGCTCTCCCCAGACTCCCGCTGTGATCCGCAGAAGGGCACGTGGGTAGATTTTCATTTGGAAACATTCTGCTTCCTGTTTGAAAAGCCCGGTGTCAATCAGTGGAAATCTCACAAAAGCTCTCCTCGCATTGTTGTCCCGTTTTAAACTCTCCTGCACCACGCAATCTGTGTTGCGTTTAAATGTCTCCGTCCTCTGAGAATGTCAGTGGAAATTGAGTTAAATTGAAATGTCAGAGGAAGATGAGACTAAAAAGGAAAATGAGAAAGAGCGGCATGCTGAATGTTGATGTAAAGGTGGGAACACGACCATATTCATCTCATTCTGCTTCAGAGACGCACTTTAACTTTATCGCCTTTCAGTATCTGTGTAATATTGTCTGATACATCCAAAAGGAAATTAGATTTCCTTACCAGAAACAAGAAACCTCAAATTAATCAGAATGTTTCTGCAAAAATCTTAAAAATACAAAGTAGTCATGAAAGTTTAATAAATAAGAAAACGTCCTTTTTAAGCTTGATTACCATTGAGAATCCATGTGGGCTGGTCATTCGTTTAATTTAGCACTGACACAGAATCTCTGTAACTCATGTTACTTGCATTAGTGTGCTTTAGTTTCTATACTGCAAATCTGACTTACTGAAAGCTATCTCTGTAGGCTTTAATGAGACTTTCATTAGGATCTATTCAGCTTTCCAGTGACCACTGGACTTTAGTGGGATGCCACAGTTCAGGTCGATGTGGAATGGACTAATGGAGATATGCACTTTCATATAATATGATATGTCTGTAGTTCAAACCGGTGACAGCCACACAAAAAAAAGCAGTTTTCCTATTCAGAACGACTCATGTTGAACTATTTGACTGCATCATTCTACGATGGTGACTACTGAAAGAAAATAATAAACAGCCAATAGACAATAAACAGACAACTTCTTACTACAATTTCCTCACTGGTTGCATGAAACAACAAATATATAGCGTGACCAGCGTTGTCCAATTTAAACATCATCTTTAACCATTTAAAAAGACTCAAAAACTGAATCATAAATTCCTTTAGACTCTCATGCCAGACATAATATAATCTATTCATCTTCCACTAAGAAAATGAAGAAATATGTTAATGGAGTGAAATTAAAACAACTCACGCCTGTAACTGAGAGAGATTTCATTTTCTACAATTATTCATCATGTTTTTTAGGAGCCGACACAGAGAAAAATGCCACAGCTACAAAACGCTTCATTCAGTCCTGACAGTGCTAATTATGCAGATGTAATTTAGTTTGATCTCTTGTCACGCGTTCACGTGTTAAACAGCACTCACCGAATGCAGCGTAGAACTCGTCTCTAGCGAGGTGTTCGTCGTCATTGATGTCGTTGTATTTGAACAGGTCAAACAGCGTGCACTCGGATGCCGTCCTGCTCAGACCTTCCTGCTTGATGACCTGCACAAACGCACAAAGATATTATTAGGCGGTATACAAAAACAAGAGAAAAGTCTGGATGATTATTGCTGTGGATATTATTATGTTTGTTATGATGTTGTGGTTTTAAACAGGTACTGTACTGTAGGTTACTGGACTGTTCTGATGGAGTCACGGACAGCCGGAAAAACAATACTAATTGCAAACGGTGAAATGTAACTTCTGTATTTATATAATCATGCATACTAAGGAAAGCAAAAAATAAGCATGTGAAAAGCAAATGCTAGAAAATGCTCTTTATATTAACTTCTAACTTGGCAAATTACGTGACATACTCTTAACAACCATGAACAAAAGTAAGAACCAAGAAGTGTTGTCACTTGGTATTCTTCAATGTTAGCAAAACTAGTTTTGTTGTGTACTTGTGTAGAACTGTAAATAATTAAAGATGTGATTTCCATCTGCATCTGATATTGCGATTCCTGTCTGCCGGCGAGCATCTGGAACAAAGCAAGATTTTCGTAACAGTTTCATGCCCAAAGACATGAGGGATTACTGTAAATGTTGCAGCGTACATTTATCTATGCCAAAACTATCTGATGGTAATTACAGCTGGAGAAATAAAGCTGGAGGGTTTGAAGATGAGAAATGTTATAGGTTTGATTCACTCTGGATTATATTTAAGATTCAGAAAATAGCATATAGAGTATGAAAGAATCTGAAGAATCATAATCAACCTTTCACTACTATAAACTAATCACATTATTTTAAATGTATATAATATATAGTATCATATAAATCTAAATTTAAGATAGAGACGTTTTGCCTGTTTTTAGATATCGCTATTTCCAGAAATCTTTGACATATCTATAGTGAGAAAGCCGACCTGATCTGACTCACGATCTAAAAACACACCTGCATGTTCACATTCAATCTTGTCATTTCAGTATCTGTTGCTTCCTTTAATCCTTTTGTTACCAGCTCACAAACGCACATATGCTAATCTTACTGTGACCTCACTGATTCTAAATACCATTTAAAGTTTGATGAAATATATAGGGAAAGAAATGTTTTGTGTTTACCTTTTACCATCAGAATCTTTATATAAATGAAACATTTACAGATTTTAAATTCATAACCAAACATATTCATTACATTCTACATGTAGAATCCTGGCAAACATTTTAATCATTTCACACATGAACACAAAATGAAACGATAAGAATAGTGTTTGTTTTCAAATAAGAAAAGGTTTATAGTCTGTCTATTGAATTTATGCAGAAAGATCATTACAGGTACAGAAGAAGAGTGGCCTGAACAGCATACACATCCTCTATTAAAACAGAATGTTTATTCGACACATCTTCAATCACCTTTCCCCCCACACCACCTTCATGTCAAAAGGCCAATCTTTTGTATTCAAAGGCGGTCCAAAGATTTTACTTTTACCTTGTCTTATATCTGCCACGCATGAAGAGATCTATTCGTCTTCCACAGAGAATGAAGAAATATGTAAATGACACGAAAATATTGCGCAATGAAATTGAAATGGCTCATGCCTGTAACCGAGAGTGAAAGTGCGTTTCGAGTTTTCTCTCTAGAGAAATATGAATAAATTCATATTTTGCTCTATGGATAGGTGTAATCTTACTGCCGCAGGACAAGATAAAGCACAGCTGACCTGGGATCAGCATATGAGTAAGTTATTAAAGTTTGCCTGCTCATTTAGTTTTCAAATGAGTGCAGTAAAGTGTGCGTAAAAAAGATCTCCAGTCATTCTCATTTGTTTTTCAGATTTAATGTAGTTTCCTATTAAAATGTATTTTGCATGCAAACAACCCAAAACACATATTCTGATACTAGCGTTGTCTTTCCTTTCATCACCAGTCCTCGTGGTTTTGAGAACGCAGTAGTTTGACTGCTTTTTTCTTGTTCTGAGAAGACAATTTTTTCAAGTATAGATACCAGGAGACAAAGCCAAAGAGCTCAATACATAACGATATTACATAACATTACAGGGGTAATTAAAAGTCTCTTGTTCTGTCTTACCTGTGAGAGCTCGCTGCTGTCAACTCGTCCATTACCATCTGCATCAAAACGCTTGAACATCACGTCCACCAGACGCTTCTTAGTCGCCATATCTTTCTCGTGGCTTCCATGGTTACCCGGGCTCAAGTATCTCTGAGCGTGCAAGTCCAACATCTTGTTCTTTAATTTTTTATAATCTCCCAGACGGCAGTTATCATCTGTAAGAAGTGAAGGAGAAACAGTGGTGAGACATGTGTACGGTATATGGCTCAATTACATTACTTATTTACCAACGCCTTTCCACAAGTGTTCAATGCTTTCATGTGTTCATTTGATCAGCTTTGTGCTGCTAGAGAATTACATCATGCTTTTCCATGATGCTACATCAAAGTCCAAGAAATAAAAACACCTAAGAACATGAAAGGTAAAAACTGAGGAGGACATTTGTGAGGTCATTTTATTGGAGCTGCATGGGCTGCAGATCAATCGTTTAGCGCAATAAAACACACTCATGTCAGAGAAACAATAACAATGTTTTGTCATTATGTGTAGCTCAGGTGGTAAGTGTGGCATTTTGTGTGAATGTTATTGTTGTTTCTGGATAACAAAAGACAGAGGATATGAAAACAAGAGAAAAACACTGTCAGACTAGTTTCATTGACAGACATCAAGACAATCCCATCTCATCTTCACATGACTGCCGTGTATGTGTGTGCATTACATACTGAACATATATGTGTCCGAGCCTGAGTGTCTTTATGGTGTTTCATCCACAGCTTAGCAAAAATGGCATTTCCTCTGTGGCAGGAAAGATTTCCTTCTTTGGAAATGGCAAAATGAATAAAAGATAAATGCTGTCTAACATCTACTTTACCCAGAGGAAATGAAGGTCAGTATCGTCAAACCTGCACATGTGTGTGTGTGTGTGTGTGCTGTACAGCACACGACACATTAGCATTTTTATTTTTGGAATGGTGGCAGTCTGCAAAAGGTTCCCGTTCCAAATCTGCTGTCATTCAAATCTCTCAGCTATACGGTATGAGTCAGAAGAAAGAACTGAAGAACTATCATCTTTCTTTCTGTGCAGAAGTCAGACATCTAGAGGTCTCCAGAATCAGTGCTAAGCCAACGGTCAACTGGACTTCATCTGCTTGTGTTTTGGTATGGAAGTGAAGCTGTGAGAAACTGATTTTTTCAGAAGACCACATGCAGAGATCTAGAGTTTATACCGCTACAGAAGAAAAATGCCTTTCTTCATTGCATACCTTTCCAAAGTAGCTAAAGCATGTATTCTGATAAAATACACATTACAATCACCATATTAATTGCAAATCTAAAAGATAAGGAAGGGTTTGAGACTTTCAGCCGTTCGTGCTTCAGCAGCTGCCATTGAAATGAATGACAGTTTTATATTAAAGATGAGATCCTCACAATATACGTAAGCAATAAGGTACAAGAAGCTATGCTTTATTCTGAATAAATTACAGCTAAAGGGCATCGCTAGACACGATGCAAAGCATACAAATATTAAAAGCTAAAAATATGTATCAACTTTCATAAAAATCACTTTTCTATTTAACACTTTTTACAAAACATGTCAAAGCAGCTTTACAGAATATCATGCTTTAATGTTTTTAACACCCAAATACTAACTAAGGTAAAGAAGAAACCACATGAGAGAGATATTGGGGAAAAATCCTTAAGATCCTCCTCAGGCATTACAGTCAATATGCCAAATACAATCAATTTACATAGTATACGTGATACAAATATTCTATATTCCTCCTATATTCTGAAATGAGGTCCGTGTCTTTATTAGTTCAACCTTCATCCTACAGGCAAAAGCTATATCTGGATATATCCGTCCTTTAATATACCATGACCCCTATAGAAGGTCACTGATAATGGATCCATCATTGCAGATGATGTGCAGTAAACATGTGGGTATCAGATCCGGAGGTAATGGCACTTTGAAGCATGTCTAATAAGAGCCCAGATTTATCCCGTGTGTTTCTGCATAGCTTAAGGTGGGCAGACGCGGAACACATGCAGTTTTAACCGGCGATGCGGCAGCTGGAGGCGTGCTGCGGCTGGTCGCCCATCCTGATGGGAATTCTGGTCATTACCTTGCCTAGCAAAAGTCAGAAGCTGTGACAAACGCATTTGTGATGGGAAATTCAAGGCACGTGAACACAGACGAGTGTTGGGCTGGGCCAAACAGACTGAGGCCGGCCACAGTTTATTATTATGGACTGGTGGAATCGTGTAGAATGTACTTTTACAAGTATTCAAAATAATCCTTTGACAAGCGCTACACAAATGCAGTATGTTGAACAAAGACATTTACAAGCCATAAAACCATCCCCAAGTGACCCGCGTGATTTACTTTGAAACAAAGCGTGACACGTACAGGCAGCCCAGAGAAAAAGCAGGATTCATCTCTTTCTGTTTGAAAACGCTTCAAACCAAGTCCGTCGGCTTTCACGGTTTGCATGTTTGACTCATGTCGAGATGTGTGGGACCCTGATTCACAACTAAAACATCTAGACAAAATCAAATTGTGTGCAGAAGCAGGTCTACAATCTAATAGCACAACAACGATGTCTACAGTAATCAATCATTTAGAAAATTAGTTTCACAGCCAACAAAAATGCTGATTTATTTGTTGTTTGAATACTATAGATAATATATTCCTCCTGCCATACAGGTATTACTGAAATAGGTGTCCTGAGAAATCATACCTGTCACTGTAAAAGGCTTTATAAAGAGGATCGGATCAGAAAACCAGCTATTCTCTGGCTGTGACTCATTTTGTGCGTTTGGAAGAGCGACTGTTCCGTTGAGGAGAATCATTCACAGTATCTTTCATACTGAGAGATTTTGTGTGATAATCTAAACTTAAATTTTTCATGACTTTTGTTTGATCAAATATGCCTTTAGAAAGGATCACTAGTTTCACATACTGGTGCTATTAAATCATACCAGTATCAGTAAGAAATATAAATTCATGTAAATTTACAAACCTACAATACCAGTCCAAAGTTTGGAAACGCAATAGTGTTGACAAAGCACAGCCGTGAACATTTCATCCCTCGCTCATATTCTCTCAGTCTCTCTTTGTTCTGTATAACCCTGTGATATTTGACATCAGTCTGTCGTATGGTTGCCCTGATCAGTGAAACGGTAATAGATCAGACTCTTAAAGTACATTGTTCTGAATGCTGAAAACATCAAATACTGCAATGTCTGGCACCTCATTCAGGGGTCAATGACTTTAGTTTTTCAGGGCACAGGGCCAGTGGACCCGCTGTCAAGTTACAGCCATACAGAGCGAGCGCGCTGGGCCGTAAAGTGTGCTCTCTCACATCGCCTGACCTCCTACATCGCATTTAATAACAATCTACCTGCCGCTGGATCCATACGAGCCGTTTCAATGATACATTTATCACTGGCTGGCAGGCTATTATTCTGCTTCTCCTGGTGCCATGTGCTAGTCGAATAGTTTGCATACGTTTTGTCCTTTTTTCTTTTTAAGTTTTCTCACCTTCATTGTTTTTTGTCTCCAGGTCTCAGGAGCAGTGCTTTATTCCCTACATAAAGTCATCGTTCCCGTCTGTCTACCTTCCGTTTCACCTTTAATTCGATTTCCACACTCTCTTTTCTCCTGTCGCAGGTTCTTTCTATTCTCTTCTCCTTCCTCTGTCCTTTTATCTGTGATTTCTCACTTTCGCAGACGCCGGTGAAGCTTTGAGGAGCTCATTACCCGCCGGTAGACGAGGATGTGGTTTCTTCTTTAGGCTGGGGGTGACAGTGACATTAAAACAGCTCGTGGTCTTATTATCACTCTTCTAAAACAGAACAATATCTCCTTTAGCTTTCTCTGTCTCTCTCTCTCTCTCTCTGAGATGTAAGAAATATAACGGGTTT
Organism: Beaufortia kweichowensis; assembly: GCA_019155185.1. Taxonomy (NCBI): domain Eukaryota; kingdom Metazoa; phylum Chordata; class Actinopteri; order Cypriniformes; family Gastromyzontidae; genus Beaufortia; species Beaufortia kweichowensis. The sequence continues at coordinate 7,517,532 of CM032803.1, read as the reverse complement.
CTTCATATAGGCAGAATCAGAATAAATCAGCTCCATGTTCCCGTGTGACATTCTCTTTAATTTAGAGAGGGAAAGTGAGAGTTAAAGTTTTTCTTTGTGATTTGGTGAAGTGTTGAATAGGGTTGCACAATTTGGTCAAAAAAGAAAAGGGATTTGAATAGTGATATGATAAACTAGGCTAATATATAATTTAACAAAACAGCACAAAATTACACCGAAAAGACAGTTCTCATGTTGTTCTAGCAAGCAAGCGGAGCAAGTCATGATTTGCTAATGCTGAAGAACATGTCAATATAATGTCCTAAAACTCTTCTTATGTTTTTTTTTCACTTTCATCAAGCATTACAAGGAACCTCAAATCCTCATTTAAACAAACATTTCTGATCAAAGTTATATCGCCTTCTATTTTTTATGTCTGGTTGTGTATGTGACGACTATGAAATTTTCATATCAAAATAATTGCATTTTATGCTATTTGAATTTTATATCTGTATATGCTATTATCATATTTGTGACCCTGGACCACAAAACCTGTCCTAAGTAGCACAGGTATATTTGAAGCAATAGCCTGTATGGGTCAAAATGATCAATTTTTCTTTTATACCAAAAATCATTAGGATATCATGTAAAGATCATGTTCCATAACAATAGTTTGTGAATTTCCTATTGTAACTATATTAAAACTTTTATTTTTGTTAATGGATGTAGTGCTAAGGACGTCATTTCAAAGACGATTTTCTCAATATTTTGATTTTTTGCACCCTTACATTTCAGAATATAAAATACTTGCATCTCGACAAAATATTGTTCTATCCTAACAAACCATACATCATTTAAAAGCTTTATATAATTTTTTTTTTTAAAATCACCCTTATGACTGGTTTTGTGGTCCAGGTCACATTTATTGATGTTTGAGTTTTTTTAAACATCAACTGATAACAAAAAAAATAAAGAAGATTTTATTAGTACCTAAAAAACTAAATAAACATTTAATTAACAAATAAATAATGATGATGTTGTACAGTTCAAACCGAAGCTAAGCAAAGCCAGTGGGAGTATGGCTATTATTTTCTGTAGGTGCCAAACACACTTACTGGTCGGCACGGTGGGTGAGGACTGACTATGACATGCATATGAATCGTCAAGAAGAGAAATATTTTGGCAAATCTCGAGTGAATCGGCCACCCCGAGGGCTGGTGATGGAGAGAGGTGGATATGAGAGGAGGACAGAGAGACACATTTCTTCAGGCTCCGTCTAGCTTTCTCTCCGTGCATGTTTCTCTGTCTTTGAGACGCCGGTATCAGATGATTTGATGGAGACACTGTTGTGTGCTGTTGACAGAGGATATGTAGGAGAACAAGCAAACAGAAGGTAACATCAGAAGAAGGAGGGGAAACAAGAGAGGAGATAGAAAGATCCTCAGCTGTATTCAGAATGCATTTCTGACAGCTGGAGGGAATATCAGCGCCCTGTTCTTGTAAGTTTAGCCAGAGGAGAAAAAAACAATCATTATGAGGAATTGTGGTGAAATGCTATGGTGGTGAGTGTCTCGCAGAGAAAAGAGGATCAGGTTAGAGAACACACATATGTATATTGAAGACTGTAAATTATTACCTGAAATGTTCTGATATTCACAGACATTACATAAAAAAAATCTTTTTTATAAAAATCATAATCTTTTTAACCTGTTAACTGTCACCGTTCCAAGATTTTGGTCAAAACTTTGGTTATTTATTAACTAATATGAAATTTTACTCATTTAAGACTCAACCATACTGCCATCTCTGTTTCAAACATAAAAAGTCAACACACAGTATGTGAATAACTTGAATATACTGAAGCATCTATGTAATTTACTGTGTAAGTGGAACATTGCAGGTTACTTTACATAATTATTTTCACAAGAGAGTCAAATTGGTGTCCAGCTGACATTTCCTGCAAAATAGTACCAAACAGCTGAAATGAACAGCGATTGTTTATGGACTTCAAATCCATAACTGAGAGAATTATGTACTGTACACGTACAAAACAGCATACACACAAACATACTAACTCATCCTCCAAACATAAGATTACAATCAATTATCCACTAGATAACTATGCCAAACAAATCAATTAATATTAGATAGACAGATCTGTTTATGAGAAAACTAAATCACAAATACATTAAAACAGTCAGCAATTCTCAAAAATCTAAGATGTGACCAACTTCTAAATGAAACTCAAAACTAATGGCAGTAGTTTGCCCTTGATTTGCTCTCAAAACTAAAACTGACTTAAAAAAGTCATCTGCCCCATTTATTATGTGTCCAAGAATGGGCACAGGGCCTTTGTGTAATCAGACTGCTGGTGATAAACGAAGTAATCTTCAGTATTGGCAACCGGCTCACTCGAGCCTTCTTGTTGTGTTGGCTTGTTGGGAAGGTCTGTCAGTCAAACTAACCCTCCAGCAGAAACTCTTCACTGCAGAATCTGGCTTAAATCAAAATACCAGCCACTCTTTTCCCTTTGTAATGTATTACATTGACATTTAGAGGATTTGCTTGGGTATTTACTTATGTGGAATGCCGATGCGATGTCAGTATTCATAGGTAATTAGCTAGACACTAAAATCTCCAGAAATCTCTCTAAAATAATGTACTGACAACATACAGACAGCATCTAATAAGGAAGCAAATTTACAACAGCTGTGTATGAATACAAAAATCATTATTTTGTTCTATGCGACTTGAAAAGGGAATGTAAACACACACACAAACACACGCGCAAACACACACGCTCAAAACACACACGCACAAACACACACACAGTTCAACTTTGATGAAAATTAAATTCACACACTGCAAATGACTTCCTAATACCTCTACGAGCCCCATCTAGATCTTTATGTATAATTAGATTTTCCACATCATGTACTAATAAATAAAAGTCACACTATGAGATTGTGTTTGAACTCTGATCTTTGTGATGGTACAGTACTACTGCACACGAGAGAGAGAGAGAGAGAGAGAGAGAGAGAGAGAGAGAGAGAGAGAGAGAGAGAGAGAGAGAGAGAGAGAGAGAGAGAGAGAGAGAGAGAGAGAGAGAGAGAGAGAGAGAGAGAGAGAGAGAGAGAGAGAGAGAGAGAGAGAGAGAGAGAGAGAGAGAGAGAGAGAGAATTTTTTTTAGGCAAAAGAGATTTAAAGAGACCTCTGACCACAAAGAATGAATCTATAATATATGTATAATGTCTTAGCACTAAATAATATTATTTCATTACATATAAATTCAATTATATATCACATGTAGTTGGCTAATCTGATTTGATTGATTTGGACTTTATAAAAATAATTACTTGTACACCATAATGAACGTGACAGTAAATGAGCTCCGGGGTAAGACACAAAAACATCAAAAATCAAAGAAGAGCAGAAGTATTTTATCTCCGAGTATGAAAAGGCATCACGTGTGCTTGATATCCAGCAGAATTAAAGGCTCTATTTTCATGCTGGCTGTAAAACTGAAAGTCTTTGATGGATAAAGGTGGTGAGAGGAACACTGAATGTGACAAGAACAAAGACAAACCCCTTTTACCGCCCTGCTCAGCATGACATTTGTGTTATCACTGCAAACTTAATGCTGACTGACGTGACTGATAGCAAAACTACAAATCTTTGCCCTTTTAAAGTATTATTAAATGTGTGCTTTTCCATTCCATACAGAGAGATCTGAACTGATCTGTGGCTGATGTTAAAAAACATTCAGTCTGCTCTGCTGAAACAAACAAATCAGCTTTATCTCCACAATGGTCATCTTTAAAACAAAATACAAATGGCTTCTTAAAAAACTAATGGTCATAAAACTATAGCATAACACAAATGTGGGAATTATGTTGCAAATTGAGGTTTCACCATGAGATGCTTTTAAAACAAAAATTATTTATTTATGCTGGGCTCTTATTGGCTACCAATTTAAAAACATTTAAAATAAAATTATATTAGTACAATTAAATTTCTCTACATAAACAACTGCAAACAAAGGATGAATGGACAGATGGACAGACATAGAAATCAGCAGTTTAGCAAATAGAGCTACTGATTTGAATTCATTTCTAAATGATGCACAAACCTGGTTGACACAGGAAATAGCATAGAAAAAGTCTGAAAGTAAACATATATAAATTAAAATCAAATGTCCTATAGGGTTCAAGACGAGTCAAGCACACAATAATACAGGTAACACCACTGATGAGCTGCTTGGTTTGTTCCAGCAAGACAAGAGAAATTGTCTTCTAGCCTATTTCACTGCTTTGCTAAGATTGATGACAGCAGCCGTCGGCTTCTGGACAAAAAGATCCATGAGACAATTCCAAGCCTCAATTCCCCATATGACAGCAATTCTACACAAAATGGGCCATTGACTTTTTTCCTTTAAGCAGTCCAATTCAGCCAAACATCACTACGGCTAAATGCACAGAATACATCATCATTCCAGCGCAATAAGAGAGAAGAGATACATCATCCATCTACTCTCACACCAATGTATGTCCGTGACGAAATAATATCATATTCTTTGTGTGGCTAATGAAATTAGGAGGTCTAAATTGGGACATGGCATCTCTATCAAGACAATGAGTCAATTACCCTCGATGTTATGTCTTTACTAACTATGTCATCCATCTTCTTTATAATCTGCTTCTGTCTTATTAAATGAATTAGCCAAAATAAGTAAACAAACCAGGAGCTTTTTTATTCTTATTCTCCATCTTCACACATCAGGTACATAGCAACACTCTTATAAATAAAGTGCTACAAAATGTCTTTATTTCAGTCAAAGTTACCTTCTTATAGTCTAAATAACTGTTTCCAACTGCTGTAGAAATACTGTTCACTGTCTGTTATGTGTAACTTTTGTGTATGTGTATGGATTTACTATTCAACAAACATAAAAAACATATCTTGATTGCACTGCAAGTCATTTTATTTAAAAGCATTCTAAATGCTAAATTTTACAAACATCCTGTTGCACCAAGAACTAAATGTCAGCTTGATTAGAAAGATAACTGCTATTTGCAAACAACAGAAACAACCTACAGTATTTGTTTGTGTCTTTGGCTCATGATAATAAGATTTCTGTATGTCCAGATGTGAAGCGAAACACTAATCCTGTACATGCTGATGAGCAGATTATCCTGTGGGAGTGGATTGAACCTCCTGAAGCTCTGACCTCATACATTCTGACCAATTACAATATGACCACAACACACCTCTGCTATAATCATCTTGTTTATTAATAAAAACTCTCTATACTTTACTGAATAAACAGACTAAAAGAGGCTGTGATTTAAGTGTAAAATGTTCTACATACTGTAATGCTGATTCTCTGACAGTACATATCTAAAACAAACTCAAACTTGACCAATTTGCCTAGAAAATTAACTCTTTGTGAACAACCTTTTTAAGGTAAAATAATTTAAAATAATTGATTAATTATTATTATCAATACTCTTGTGAATCTGTAAAAGGACCTGTGTACTACATCTACAAAAGAAAGCACACACACAAGATACCAGTTTACAATCTAACACACAGTTTTACAGAAGCTCTCGTAACCCAGTTTGAGACTGATCCACTGATTTGTCTGGATAGCATTCATAGTGATAGAAGTTCAGTATTTTACACACTGAAAGTTTGGTGTAAGCATTAACCAGTGGTAGAACTAACCGATTAATTATTGATAACACTGATAAAACTGATCAGAAATCAGATCTATAGGTGGCACAATCTTTCTGACCAATCTCTGACCAAAACAGAAAGAAACCATTCAGTTTGCTGTATAAAATCTCTGTTTTTTTAGTTGTCCTAGTCCCTTAATAAGATCATGTTTGAAATAATAAATTCTTATAAAGAATTAATGAAGGCATTTCTGTGCAAACAACAGAAAACATGTATAATCAAAGCAAAGTCATTAAAGTAAGTCACGTCTATCCCTGACCCCATTATTATTCTTTTATTCTGGCCGGGACGGATCTCTCTCACGGGACGTGTCTCCTCAGGGGTTTTGCTGTGGAGACATACACTGTAAACAGCTGACATGCCCCGTCATATGGACAACAAGTCATGTGGGATTTTAAGCATATATGGATATATTCTATAGTCTCTGCTTAACTCTGGTAAACAGAGCTTTAAACTGCAAGAAATAACATGAAAGGTTTCAGATCTTTCTGACACATCTACACATTGATCCTAAAGTTAGATTTTTTCATTTCTATCAAGACGTGACTCTCAAGATCTGTTCGCCATCAAAGAAAACATGCCAAACATACTTGACACTGAGGTGTGACAAACAAATATTTTTTACAGGAAATAAGTTTTCTTTGACAAACAGAATTGCAATTCTTGTTACTTCTCTGAAAAGTACATGCCTGCTATAAAAATGTAAAAATCTGAAATCCCAAATTTATAATAAACCAATTCAGTCTAATCAAATTTTTTAATTGACTTACATTAAAAAACCTCACACTTTTAAAGCGTGTCAGTGTTTTTAACATCTATTAACGCAAATATTCAGAACAACAACAAAAGTTTGACTGATGACTGAATGAAGTGACATCCGACAGACAACAAGCTTCATTAATTCCTCATTCTTGTGAAAAACTGAAGAATAAGAATGAGATGACGATTAGTATCATCTTCAAAACAACTCAACTAACCCAAACTTAAAGTGTGTGTGTGGAGAAAAGTGCAGAATTGAATAAAAGCCATTTCATTTCCCCTGCGCATCTGACGGCGAGTCACTGGAATAAGAGACTTAATTAATGCTTAATGGAGGGATATTTTATCCTTACAGTCACTGTGGACATTACATCTTTTCAGACGTCTGCACATTATTCATTACAGGCACTTTAAAAGAATGTTTGACGTGCACTGTGTTGTCCATTTGTTTCTATAATATACTAAACATGAGCATTCATTTTCTCTGGAGATAATGTAGTATCATTTCACAACTGCATGTGATCAATTAGAAAAACATTTATACTTTGTTTTGCCAGCGCAACAGCTTGCATCCCATCTTCATCCATAGCCACAAGCACACAGCCGTAAAGACACAGAGAATCTAAAGCTAAAGAGAACTTCTTCACAGTCTCTCCGCTGGGACGTAAAGATCTGTAGCTCACAGCATATGCTGTATATGATTCTGCCATGCTAAATCGTTGCTCTGCTCAGCAGGTAGTCACGCTTTCATCTTGCTGATTTTTGGTCATTTGTTCTGGCGTATATAGAGGCTTCAGATGACTAGACACGGTCAATATCAGTATGTGTTAACACTGCCTGCTTGGACAATCACGTGCCCTGAGAACAGGGAAGAATTACTGGAGTGATGACGAGTGTAAATGATGCATTAGAGAGAAGCGGCATGGCATCTCATTATCTACTGATGCAGAAATGACTTGTTTCTAACACATACACTATACAATGTTAAAGATGTCAAGGATTTGTGGCTTATAGTATGGGTGGTGTTACTGTAGCTCATTTCATATGCTTGTCTACATATAATTCCAGTACTGTACATGTTTAATAATGATCCTGACTCAACTACACATATTTCTGTCACATCAAATGCTCTCTAGTGTGAAAACTACTATTGATAACTGATTAGCATGTACATTTAGGAGTTTAAATGAATGCATGTACTGTAGCAGATGTTTTACTAAAAACTACTTACAGTTACTTCAAGTGTAACTGTAGAAACTTGAAGTACACAAGTAGTTTATAACTATGTTTTTCCTGAGAAGTTCCTAAAAACAGATATAATATAGCATAATTTCTTATTGCTTAAAAGACATATACTACACACTAAAAACAAAAATACTGGGTTATTTTCAAGCCCTGGATGGGTCAAAAAGAGACAAACTCAACTGTGGGGATGTTTCACCCCATGGTTAGGTCAAATACGAACATTTCCTGGATTCATTTATAACCAAACGGTTGGGTTTGTCCCTTTCTGACCCAGCCATGAGTTACAAAATAACTCGACATTAACCTAGTGTAACACATCTTTTAAGCAATAAAGTAAGAAATGATACAATATAAAGTCGACTTATTTGTATGTACTTCTCAGAAATGTATTTTATGTACTCATCAGAAAAACATAGTTGTAAAGTACTAAATAAGTAGTAAAGTCTACTCAAAGTTTCTATAGTTAGACTTGAAGAACACTTAGAAAAACAAGAAATGAGCCAATTTAGTCCTAAAGAGTAAAATAATGTAATAGGAGAATAATCATCTTTTTGCAGCGGCAGCTTATTGGCTACCTCATCGTTCCACCCAAATATCCTGTTTCGTCATGCTTTTCAATTGGTTTTGGTCATGTGGTTATTAACATGATCTGTGGTTCAATCCTGATGCCACATTCGCATCATCCCATCAGCTCCACCATAAAAAGTCGTAGTCTGTACTGTACGGTCAAAATGAAATACCCTTCATCAAAGCACTTCAGCGTTCTGTGTCTACACAATGTCAACCTTTTTAACTTACATCTATGAAATGTTTAACAGAATGATCAGGATGCATTCACAGTCCCAGCTCTCCCGCAAACCAGCAGAATAATAACAGTGGGTGTACACTGGCCTATTAGGGCATATTTGATACACCGCTGATAATTAAAAAGCATAATTATCCAATCTAATCATCTCCCTAATTACCTACTGTATGCAATTTAATCTTCAAAGTTCCCAATTGAGGTGAATAAAGCAAGCATTATCAAAAACCACAGACGTGATTAACAGAATAAAAAAAAACACCAAATAAATTACAATCACATCCTGCAGGGCGAGCCGTGTTTCACAAATGCACAGAAAATACGATTAAAAGCAAGCAGACACTAAACATTCATGAATATTTAGCAGGCAATTGTGCAATCAAGTGCTTTAGTGCCTTTTCTGAAACTTTAAAGACCTGATTTCCGATAGCCAAGAGTCTGTGTTTGGATGAAACTAACAGAAAGAACTGAGAGGTGAGTCACATCATTTCTCTAACTGATTGGCCCGAGTCGCTCAATGTCGATCCTCTCGGCCAAAGGCTATGACTGAGGTTTGATTTGAGAGGACGTTGAGAGGTCTGATTACTCAGTCAGATTGGGAAAGTGCTTGGCCTATCTCCTGCGCTCTTTCTGATGGAGAAGAGAACTAAGTTGGTGATTGCTGAGAGTTTTTCTGCACATTAGAATGCAGTCGCGGGGGAGACGCGCCGAGTCGAGGCGGTTTATCGGTAAAGCGCTTTTCACAAAACATAGTTGAAAACACCTATACGAAAAACAATGCTCTCAGAAATCAAGCCAAAGGTGATTGTGGAGAGAAAACTTCAGCAGTTAAGCGGAGAGACACATTTCAATCAATATACTTTATTTATTGTGCCGTTTATAGTCTGTCAGGGGTTTAGTGTAAGCGAATGATGTTAGACAGCAGTTTTACTCAACAAAACTCAACACAAGTCATTCAGAAGTGACACTGCAGTATGAACACTTGTTCTGTAATGCCGTAAAATATAAGATTTTCAAAATACTACAAACAATATTTACCTGCGATAAACCTATAATACAATACAATTTATCATGCATACTAGTAAAAGCTCACAGCACATAAGCCAATGTGTGAACCGTTTATAATAACACTTCCTAATTCTAAATTAAATTTTTTTATGCAAACCTAATGTGGACATGTTGCATTCATTAATGGTCATTACTAGTCCATTAGTAGTGAACAGAATTTCTAGGAATAGCGTTATGATGAAACCACTTCTCTCTTTCAGTCTAATACATCTACCAGCCTGGCTGGAGATAACATGATGTAATCTCTCCACATATTTCTACATAAATCGAATCTTTAATCAACAGAAGATGTTTTTTGCAATGCAAATAATTGCTCCACTAAATGGCTTTACAGAGACAAACTAATCTTTCTGTGCGAATAATCGCATCTTGTGTCCTTACACGTGGATGAAAGTTTTTCCAGTCTTACTGACTTGCAAACCATTCAAAACATAACGCAGGATTCACACATATCTGGTACCTTTGTAAAAGCACTCATCGCTGTGCATGATGGTAATTCTCTGACGGGTCACACATGAGGCTCTGTGAAGCTCACAGTGGTTCTGGTAGAGTTTGCCGTCAGACCCGCACACGGGTTTGTAATGTGGTTTGCAGCGATCCAGACACTGACATTCTCCTTCGCCAGTTTCTCCGTCAACCACGCAGTGCTTCCCCAAACCACAGTACTTGTGTTCACAAGGACTGAAGAAACCACCCTGACCGATCAACCCTGCAGACACAAGAACAGAGTCATTAAAACACATGGAAACTTGGTAAAAACTTTGTTAGACATGTTATTTGACCGGTAACACAGCACTTAGGATGGAGATGTGAGTGTGTGGTGTCCTTTAAAATATATAAATGCAGAAAGATTTGTGTGAGGGTTACAGTTTTTACCGTCATAAAAGTCAGTATGTCTATGGAAAGTCCCCATAAAACATAGAAACTCAACCAAAACACATAAACGCACACCAGAGATAGTGAAAGTATTAGCTACATTGAGCCCATTTCTTTGCCCTTGGCCAGGATGGGATAGCAGGGTTTCTGAAGGTTAAAAGCGGCCCTCTTCTGTGTGCCCATCAGAACCAATAGATTGAAAGCATATGTGACAGACTAAAGCTCTGGGATTATAGTGCTGATACAGGATAGGAAGTATTGAGCCATTTCACCCAGAGGTCAGCAGCCTATCAGCTCTCCTGCCCTGTAAGAACATCTCCAGGGTAAAGGTCAACACAACCATCTCGCAAACTTTAACAGTTCAGCCTGTGCAGTTTTTCACCGCATGATGGGTCACTTCACACGGTAATGCTCATTCAAGGGGACACATCTCAGGCCCTGTTTCCACCTGCTATTAACATCCATCTGGAGTAATCCCATCACAAACTGAGGGACGCTACCGTTTCCACCTGGTTACATCACCCGTGACTCGATCCATCAGTCAAGAGGCAGGATGACTATTCTGTAAATGTATTAATGCATAAAATTATAAAACAAGCTAAAAATTGGCGCATACTTGATGTTCTCAATAAGAATGCTTCATATTTTAGTCAAGCAGCTGTTCCTCGCTGTGAAGTGTGCTTCATCTATATGCACGCTTTACATGATTTGTGTTGTTGTGTGTTGATGTCAGGCAAGTGACCGAATCACAAGACATTTTGGACTCTGTTTACTCTGATATTTTGCACGACCCGTTTATGCCATCAGTGTCAGATGTTGCCAGATGGATGTTAACACCAGGTGTAAATGGTCTCTTTTAGACTCATTTTACATCACATGAAACCCTGAGAACAAGAGAACAGAGAAACATGTTTAATATTAAACAAACAATGAAACGCACACAATAAAGAGAGGAAAGATAACGTATAACACAATCTGGCATGTGTTTTATCATGCTAAACAGTTGCTTTGTATTTGTGAAGTGTGATGACAGCGCTGGTGAAAACCATCTCTCTGCACTGATGATATGAAGATCTGTTGAGCTTCAGATGAAACATGTATGAATGCAATAAAACACAGTCTGAGCTTCAGCACGCTTCCTCTTATTATCTCTCCATCAGCTGACCATTTCAGAAAGATTTTCTTTAAATTGCTAATTATTAAACTTTGTACAATCAGTACATAAAATTTCAGTTTTGCAGTTATAAATAAGTCAACATAAAAAACAACAACGGCAACAACAATGTCGTGAACATTTAAAGGTAAAGCTGAAGAGGGAAATTTTACTTTCAAGAAAGTAATTCTATCACAGCTTAATGTACAAGGATAGAAATGAATAAGTAATTTCTCCAAATAGTCCAACCTTATAATGTATTTTTGCTATTTCATTTAAATGAATAGTTTACCCAAAAATGATTTTATAATCATTTATTCACCCTCATGTCATTATAAACCTGTATCATTTCTTTCTTCTTCAGAACACAAAAGAAGATATTTTAAATAATGTTAGTAACCAAACAACACTGACCTTCACTGAATTTCATTGTATAAACACAAAATCACATACAGTCACATACAGGTTTTGATTGACACGAGAGTGAATAAATGATGACAGAATTGTTATTGTTTGGCTGAACTATCCCTTTAATGAAACTAGTGGTGCAGATCACATACTTCTTCTTTGAAGTAAATTTCATCTAGGTATCTATACAGTAAATTAGCTTTGAAGGTTACAACAAAATAAACCAAAACATTTTCCTTTGGCAAAAGTTCAAAGCCCTTTTATTACATTTAATTAAATGATGACCTCTTTTCATCGTGTAGCACATAATGAAGACCTTCACACTGCAGCTTGATGTAGAAAAAAGAGAAAATTGGCTTTTGCCAGCGAGGTGGACGTAAGCCAAAGGGAACTGACTTTCTGACTGTGACCACAGTGACATCAAATACAAATGACTAATTCAGTGCCAATGATTTGATATTGATGAGTCAAGAACTACAAGAGAATCTTTGTTTCTCAAGGGCTGTCTCACTTTCATCTATCCATCACTAAACATGAAGTTAGAAATCCTACAATGAGGAGAATGGAGAGAAACATATGAGCTACAAAAACAATCAATGTAAAGTGTTGATATACAGTAGAAACAATAAACAGAAAAACAGAAGATTTAGTTTTTCTTTCGCAGAGAAGGTCAAGAATATGCATTTATTCTTGTGTACCTGACACCAGCAGAAAGTCATGACTAAGCAATAACTGATCTCCTGCTATCAGACCAATGCTGATTATAGGAAATAACTAATGACATCACATCCTCAGGGTCATACACCATCTCTACATACACATTTAAAGAGCAAAGACTTCAATGTGATATAAATGGAAAAGCACACCAGCAACTATTAAGTATTTTACTGAGTCATTTTGTGTAAGAAAAATGGTACAAAAGCTTTTACTATGACGGTACACTTTAAAAAGGTCTTAATATATTATTTTGTATTTTTAATATGTATTTTGGAGGTACCAATATGTAAGAGAATGAAGAACTAAAAAACAAAAAAATATATCATGTCAATTATATCAAAAACGTTACAGAAAACAGAAATCCATTTTGTTTATATGCTTTTCACAAAGTGCATTGGGAGTGTGAAGCGGCCAAACACAAAACAAAAACTTGATATAGAAAATAAAATCAGATACAACGTGTAAAAATATGACGTGTTCGGTTTTATATATTTAAAATTTTTTAATCTTTTTTAATCTTTTAATCTTTAAATTTGAGGCATTTTTTTTTAAATGAACTTTTACAGTTTAGTTTATTCTTAGATCATCTTTCCATTAATACATAGTTTGTATGTATTGCAAGTAGTCCGCATGTCAATGCAAGTATAAACTAATTGGAACAGTGACAGTTAACAGGTTAAAATAATTATATAGATATAATAAGATTATAAAATAGACAGGTAAAAATGCATTAAAATATGCAAAAGTCATACAATTGTGAGTGATTCATTTTACAGTATATAAATTATGGATTAAGTCATACACAGTTTCACAGAGCAGTCATCAATACAAAACCAATTTTATCTAAATTATTCAAGCCAAAAAATGAATTAGCCAAAACAATAAGATTAATATTACTAAGCAGAAAAAATAACTTCAGTTCAATCTCTTTCAACTTCACATCGACACCACAACACAACACTTTCATGAGATGGTTCAGAGTAAACACATGGGGTTTTGTCTCTTTCTCTTCAACACCAGCCCGTGTTTCATTGCATTGTCACCACTAAAGGTGCGAGTCCCAGACCATCTGATGTTTTCCAGCACTGAAGCCGGTCCACAGGGATTCTGGGTAATGTAGTAAACAACACTCGTCAGCTTTCAGCTCCGCTCATCACGCCTCTTTAAGAAACCTCTGTGGACTCCAAAACAGAGAAAACAAATGCAGACGAACAGCCTTCAAACAACAACTTCAAACTCTTCATGAAAGACGACACAGAAACACGCCTCCCATTAGCCCTCCACCTGCTGTTTCATTTAAACAAATCAAATCTCTCTTGGAATCATTGCTGGAGAGCAGAATGAAACATCACTAAACCAGTAGATCTCATCACCCTGGAGGTTGTCTTAACAAGCACCTGACATCGCCGAGGTGTATTTATAGAAGTGAAAAACATGAAGTTAGATATGCTTTCAGGTTTGCATTCATTAAACACGCTGCAATCACTAAGCACAACAATTCATGTTTCAGCACTTGCTAAATTAAAGCAGGAGTCTGTAACGATACCGAGACGCATCACTTTAAATTAGTCGTGGCGTTATATTTTGCTTATTATTTTCCTTTCTTTTATTACCTGACACAGATCGACCGAACAGAATGAGATCAGTCGCGGAACAAACCAGAAAGTCGACGACAGCAGCAGCACAACAGGCATGTCAAAGTGAGCGTATAGTAATAATAAATACAAATAATATCAGTTTATCATGAAGTTACTAGTATCAATCAGCTCTTGAACTCTGACCCTTAATTTCATCTTCTGTTTGTAGTCTTTTAGAGTCAACGAGCTATTCAATGGCTCTGTTCAAGGCGAGCTTTATTCACTTCATAATATGTACCGATTCTATTCACAGAAAAATATAGAACGATTTTTACTCAAAGGAGTGATTACTTTCAGACTTTTTAAAAATGATTCAAGAAAATCATTTCATATTCCTCCTTTCTTTAAGGATTTCTGAGCATACAGTAAGTGATATCCTAAAAGATTTATATAAAATCATACTCCTCTCTGTTGAAGATCTCAGGTACAGTAAAATCAAGTGACGGAACAAGAAGTTAAAGCCATGAAATTTACTCATGTTTTCTCATAAAGCTGAACTTGCTGAACTTACATTTCCAGTGTGTCACAAATGATGTTTAGCAATACACTGTGCCTTTACCACTAAGCCAATAATGATCAGTAAGGCCATCCGATCACAAGGGTTCAATGAGATACTTTACTCCAATAGTAGTGTAGTCAAGGGTACACAGAAACAAATACCATATGCACAGCCATTCACTATCACACCCATGCTGATATTATTCATTATTATGATGCAGTGCATTTACAAAATATAGAGCATAACTAACAGAATATAAAAAAACAATAGTAATTATCATTTGAGAAGGTCACAAAACAATGAATAGAAAAGATGCTTTTTGTCTTGTGAAATCATCCAAGAAAGACACTTGAAGAGCTACAGCTGCCATTATCAAAGGATCTCAGAAAACATACCGGAGAAACTTGAGGTATCACACTTGATGAATACTGACGCGTGTCAGGATTATTACAGAGCCTCGTGTGAGATAATAAGGATCTTATACAGAATACAGTATATGATAAATGATTGACAGCCAGTGTTACTTAGATGAACTGCTGAGTTTAGTACATTCTGTATAGTAAATGTGAGCTTTTTAAAAGCACAATATAATTCAATCTCAATGAATCAAAGGCATGAATTACTCTATCCTTGGGGCTTAGAGACGTGTGAATATAAAAGAAAAAAGATGAAGTCATTTTTATTCATATTCATGTCTGTCAAACATTAACAAAGAATAAAAAGCCTCCTCAAGATTTTTAAAGAGCGATAAGAACCATTAAACTAAACAGACAAATTTAAGATCTGGTTTTAACCAATGTTTCAATTCACAAATGCAGACAGATAAAATACTGGTAAAGGAAAGACATATAGAGTAAACATAAAAAAAAAACATACATACAAGTCTTGTGCATGTATACAGTATGTACTGTATAGGCTTATGAAAATGTTTGTTTCAAAACCGATAACCGATAACGTAGACGAACATCCAAAATTATATCTGGATTAATGTTGTCCAGTTCTGATCGCTCAAAAAGGAAGTTAATGACTTGCACTTACACAATGAAGGTTATAAAAAGGTTCTTTGTAAGTACACTTTAAACATCCACAGAACTCTTGCATAAAATGTTCTTTGTAGTGGAAAAGGATTTTACAGAGTATATAAAGGTATGAAAGAATACCTTTATCTCTCTTGGAATCATTGCTGGAGAGCAGATGACTATTTATTATGTTTCTGTGTGTACCCTTGCTTCTGAAAAACATCGTTAAATTCTACCTTGAAATGAAAGACGGCTGATGCTGATGATCTTATTCTTTCTACTTTATAACATTTAGATACATTAGTAAGCGAACAAACAACCATTAGATGGCAACATTGTTTATCTTCATTCAATGAGCCATACAAAGCTTCTTTTATCTCTGCTAGCGTTTAAATGCACAGATTGTATTTATTATAAATGTCCAGATTATATTTATTATAAATACTCAGATTATATTTATTATAAATGCACAGATTATATTTATTATAAATGCACAGATTATATTTATTATAAATGCACAGATTATATTTATTATAAATGCACAGATTATATTTATTATAAATACTCAGATTATATTTATTATAAATACTCAGATTATATTTATTATAAATGCACAGATTATATTTATTATAAATACACAGATTATATTTATTATAAATACACAGATTATATTTATTATAAATGCACAGATTATATTTATTATAAATGCACAGATTATATTTATTATAAATGCACAGATTATATTCATTATAAATGCACAGATTATATTCTGCTCCCTGTTAGGGGTGCAGGGATTTATAGTGTTTATTATAAAGAAATGCTATGGCAGGATCAATTGAAGATCAGGAGGTGGGATTCTTAATCTTTTCACAGTGAGAGGAGTTAAACCCCATTAAAACACAGCCATCATTTATTCCTACAGAGTTATGCTATTTATATGACACCACCACTTCTCACTAATTGTACATCCCGTAGAAACCTCCTCCTGTTAACTCACAGAACATCAAGCCATTTCAGTGGCATTTAGAGACTGAACAGCTTCACAACTATTAATGTGATTGATTATTATTATTCTTTTCTTTATCTTATAGATTGACTGAGAATCAGAGCTTTTGGGGAACGATGCTTTGACAGGTATATTTTGTGTAATTCCACAATTATGGATGTGATACAGTTAAAACCTGAAATATTAATCCTAAGAGAATATATTTGTTACCAATATATTGGGACATCTGTAAATATTTAAATATAACAATATTTTAATAATTTTGTATTTTCAATTTAAGAGGCGGGAAATATACATGCGTTATGGATGTGACAAATACTTCTGAAAAATTATTCTAAAAGATTCTGTAATATCCTGCAAATGAAGAAGGGATTGCTTTTCAAAGCAGAATTAATACAATTAATAAATAAAAAAATAATATTGACATCTTGTGAACTATCAGTATAATAAAAACATTTGGTAAAAACGTTCACGATAAGGGCATGGAATTGCCTTTTTTCATATTTAATCTGTCCTAACCTAGACTCCTACATTATCAGTTTATCATTATCAGTTAACAGCTGCAAAAGGCTCTAAAACCAAGTCAGCTGCATTTGAAGACATTACTGACACTCACTATTGGCACTGATCACATTCCATAGTTTTCCAAATTCTTAGACAGTGTTGCATGTATCCTGCATAGAGAAGGCAATCCCATAACGCATTGCGACAAACTCAGGGAAACTCTGCACTTTCAGCTGCCACAACACAACATTAGATCTAAATGAGCTAGAGAAACAAATATGATCTGTGCTGTTTATTCATCTACTCTGTCAGCATTGCCATCAGTGCACTTTACTTTACTGAACTACAGCGAGATTCCGTCCCGGCCGGATGTCCTGCAGTTACCGATGAAAACAAACCGAGAAGAAAAAAGCTTTGTTACACAGTGGTTATTGAACACAACAAGACCAGAAAGTCAAAAGCCACTTTGTCTAAACCCTTCTCATTAGTAGATTATGAGTCAGTACCTGTGTTTTTAGCTGACTGCTAAAGAAGCATTAAATAACTTATTAGCATTATGCTAATGGAATGTAGATGGGCTATAAACACTCCGTTACAACGAGGCTTTAAAACACTCTCAGCATGTGAAAAGAGGTTATGTTTGAGACAACATCTGTTAAAAGCAACAACAGAAGTATTCACCAGCCTCATGAGTGTTTTATAGATTCATTACCTTCCATGTGCAAATCCCTTTGTTGAAATTAGAGCCTCCTGCTTCATTGGCTTTGCTGCTCATGCATATTCACGCTCTTCAAATATTAACTTTTCCCATTGGCTCGAGAGCCTGCTCTGGAATTGAATTAAAGCTCTTGAAAGTCAAACAGCATGTGGAGTAGCCATAGAAGACCAACAGCTTGAACCTGAAGTGCAAACACTTCTTCCTTCTCTTTAAAACAAATAAAGCCTCAAATCTGCAAAATTAGTGATCATACATCAACAGCAGTAGTGGCAAACCTTTTACAGCATCAATGCTCCTGAAACAACAATGATGCATAAAACAGTTAAAAGAACCAATAAAATTCAAAGTTTTCAATGTGCCACCATATTTACTGCACTGATATTTATGTTTCCATGGATCCACACAACGCATTGATCAACAAATAATTTTCTTCCTGCATCAGAAGACATATTTACTTTTCTGTATATACAATTCGCAGAAGTTGAAAAATCTGAACTTCTGGCAATTCCACAAGCGTAACCAATCAGGAACTTGCTCTAGTAGTGAACTGATTACGAGTGGGACACGTGACAACAGGTCATCAAACTGGGACCGCTCAGTCTGAAGTACCTGCTGAACTGCCCGTCATCCATACAGCTCATTCTGAAGGAGTTGGTGAAACTAACCAAGCTGGGTGCGCTCTGAAGTATCTGATGGACGCAGACATCCCACGGCGCCGAATTGAATCTATGCCGTTTTTGCAGCCTTCCATAGCACATAAAGCGCTGAGCTACTCTCTCAACGCCATTTTGCAATCGGGAGACTTGAATTTCACGCAGTGAATGAAGCTTATTTAGCTGAACGCCTCATGAAGCGCAGTAAACTCAAATGCTCACGCATTGACCAACTTCTGTAAATAGCATTTATTATTCGCTTCATTCGCGTTTGGTGTGAACGCAGCATTAGGCTTTGAGTATATTCTGTACTGTATACTGTAATGTAATAGTTTGAGTCTCATACAGAATGCATACGAAAGTGAATTAATAATTGACCTAAAGTTGTGAGATTTTTACCGTCTAGGAATTGTCAGTATCATTAAGATGTGACAGATGATGCTGCATAACTGCAATGAATATGTAAAGCCAGTATATCACTACACAACACAGAATATAACATTCCGTATGCACACTTGGGATGTTCAGTAACTAGATGAATTGTGGGCAGTAACCCAAAAATAAGCAGTTCATTTAGCAACTCTCTGTTCTCACCAGACGCAGTGTTCCCTTTCGAAAAAAGTGTAATGGGATTTCAGGATTAATATACAATTTAGAGCTATAAGCCTTTAGCATTTCCAAATGTAATATCAACTTAGGCCAAAGACGTGTCCCTATGTGCACATTATTAAATCACACCGTAATGGCAAAGTTAAGACAACAGAAAGTAGACTAGGGCTAGGGGACCTGTAGTTATTGTAATGCTATTGAAAAGTGTGGGAATTTGATAAATAAAATCTAAAACTCCTGTCTTTAAAAGCTTATAGGGCCTCGGGTTAAAATGTCTAGAGTAGAAGTAAAGAGTATCTGGTGGTCCAAAAAGATTTCCTACAGTTTTTTGTATTATTACACAGAAAGGCTGTTCTCCAAACCAAAGATGTGATTTTACTCGCAGCAGTAAGACATTTTTGTGTTCAGCTTCATGGTGGTGCTGTGCATTTGCCAGCCACTTCATTTAAGATTCCAATTACAGGGAATTGTACTACGCGTGTCTTTCTTCATTGCCAAATCTGACAGCCAATTTCAGTTGGCTACATATTCACTCCTGCTTAACTTCATGTTCTGCAGTCTAGACATTCAATGCAAAGTAGACAACGTGTGCCATGTCTAAAATTAAGCGATAAGTGTGAAGTACGCTTTGTCTGAATGTACTGCCATGAATTCACATTCAATGACGAGATGTAATGTACTTCAAAGGTGAAATCATTATAAAATAGATGAACGCCATCAAAAGAAAGGAACGCTTGTCAAGCAGTCACGAGGAAAATTCTCCATTAAAAAAAATCAAAGCCTCCATTAAGGTAATACAGTTAAGTCTGAATTTAATCCGCTTTAACACGGCATAATTAGGAATGAATAATTAAAATGATTCATTAATAATTGAAAAGGCCTCTCAAAAATCATTTCCAGACAGAATTCCAAACTACCCAAGCATGCTTGGAAAACATTGGTTTTCATATTTGGATAATATGAAGAAGGAAAGAATATTGCTTATGTTTCTCAGCATTATATTATGAAAAAACTGTTTTATTTAAGAGTTCAGGACGTACTCAAGATATTAGATGTAAATTTGAGGCAGGGTCCAAATATAAACAACTGGACTAAATCAAAGTTAAAATGAGCGTGCTCTTATTCATAAAATCTGTTATCACAACAAAGCATATTTTGTATTGCTGTGACATTTGAATTTGGTTGACTAAAACTAGTGTTGAAATCAAGTCCACTCAAACCAAATGAATCTAAAAGACCCACAGAACCCTAAATCTGAAAAATCATAATAAAATAATAAATCATTGCAGTGATTCACAATGAAGAATCTCTGTGGAAATTTCCCTTTGGTTTCTATATGACAACAAATGCAAGCACATTAACTGAAATGAACATAATTCAACATTTATTTTTTATGTTTTATTATCTGACCTGGTAACAAAAGAAATAAATTATTGACTGCAATTAAAGCAGGAGGTTTCGCATCCATTAAGGATGTTAACAAATAAATTAGACAACACACTGGTAATTTACTGACATCCCTACAGTCTTAAAATAAAATCCAGACCAAGACAAATGCAGTCAACTACAACACTAGCTAAAACACACACCTTCGGTCTGATGTCATTTTTTTAATCACAGGTTCCAGACCTAAACGTATGGGCTACAGTAAAGTATCAAAGCCAAAAGAGTCAAAGAGCACAAGATACATTTTATTAAGCAGATCCTGCTTTTTATCACAATGCCAACTCAACAGCTTTGACCTTCTGTAGTAATAAAGTCAGTTTCTCTATTAAAGTCTGATTATAGAACCTGTAGCCAAAGAAACTGCTCACACCGGCAGGACTTCACACAGAGAATGAGGAGCGGGATGGATTTCTTGTCTCTGTAGGCATTCGGCATCATTCGATTATTTAATACCCAATGACTGCTGGGAGACGGCCAACATGTAATTTACACTCAAAATCACTGAAACTTAGCAAAGCATGATCATTGATGTGGCTTTATTGATGTGGCTTTATAAATAATAACTTTATTATTTCATTATTTAACTGTGTTGCAAATGTAATACCCAAGAACTTTCAGTTCAAATTTGCTTTTTGTCAGTGTAAGTAGGACAGACAGAGAGTGAAGCAGACAATTGTACGTACCCTTAATCCGTAAATTCTCCGAGATCCCGTCCTGCTGGAACAAGAACAGAGAGAAACAATACTTACAAAACATCACATTCACAAACACTTGACAAACAGCATGTCAACAGATCCCTGACCGCAAACATTAACATACTGGAACATTAACAACTTTTCACACCCCACATAAACCTTCTCCTGTTTTATTTATTTACTAATTATTGGGTTTGTGGAGTATACTGGCACTCTACTGCAACATATGACCCTCTTCTCTTTCTACCATGTGACCTTGCGTACAGATAGTGTTACATTTACCTTTTTTTCATGTTATCTAAAAGTCACAGTCCAGGAAACGATTCAATTGCACATCAATTATGCAACCGAAACGACAGAAATGAAATCATGACCGCCCTGCTGCCTCATCTTACATGTGCTCCATCTGTCACTCAAACATCGCGTTTGTGATTGGTTAAAGTGTAAGGTGGAGTCATGGTGGAACAGTGGTGAATTAAATCTTTTGCTTTGAATCCTTGACAGGAGGCAAATCTCTGGACAAAGCTTCATAAGCTGAATTACTCATGATGATTGAGGTAGCCTGAGTTAAAGGAAAGCTAATGGGGTCACCGCTTATCTCCTGTCCACGTGCCCGAGAGAGAGAGAGAGAGAGAGAGAGAGAGAGAGAGAGAGAGAGAGAGAGAGAGAGAGAGAGAGAGAGAGAGAGATGCTGTAACTACTGTAGAGAAAATTGAATTGAAATCTGAAATAAATAAAACTATAATTTTAGTATTTTCAACATAGCCAAATAATGCCTATAACTATTCTGGACTCTGTTCTGGCTGCTTTGTCAAATCATCCATTATATTTTAAAATAAAAAGTCAAGTGGAAAACACACATGCCGTAAAGGACCTCTGATGAATGTTTCCACTCAGCTGTTTCTATTGAAATAAAGGAAAGGTCTACCCACGAGACTGTACTACAACACTGACAGCAAGCCCTTGTACGGCAGACACTGCCCTTCCTCAGTCAGGGTTTAATTGATCCCTTACATAATGTAGATCCTCCGAGTGCTGCCAGACCTTCGCTCACAGACAGGAAAGCGCTAAAGCTCGTTTCAGCTGCATTATGGGGTTTTTTGTGGCTTGTTTCTGACTGTGTGTGTCTACAAAGCTCACCCGCTGCAACAGCCGGTCAATAAACATTCAATTACACAATCGCTGGCCTGTTTTATCTTGATGTCCGCACTGTTGGAGATATAGCCTGCTGTTCTGATTGTCCATAGCGTAAGATCCGACACCTTTAATTCTAAATATTACAAATGTCTAATATTCTTTTCATCTGCCCGACCTAATGCAGATTTGGTAATTAGCATCACAGCCGGTCAGACAGAAGTCTCATCTAGTTACAGAACGGCTAATGAAATAGGAAAGATCGATACCTTGTGACGAAATCTAACGAGGGGTCGATAGGCCAGCGGGGTAAATCCTTCCTTGGTGGGACGCGCTTCCGCAAGCAAAACTGCCCCGCAGAGCAGGACGGCTGCCCAGCATCGTCTGAAGCCTCTCATGAGTGTCCTTCTGTAATGAAATAAAAACTATATTAAACAAATAACCAACAAGCTGAAATCGAGCGGAGCATTGTAACAAACAAACAATACATCACAGTTCAGCTAATTACAAAAGACAAAAGAGACAGCCAATCTGCTGTGGATTTAAACTAATGCTCTCAATAAAATGCCCACTCTTCATGGCAAGATGAAATCTACTTTGAATCAATTAGCGAATAATGAGTATCGTCAGGAAATAAAGATAGGATCGATATATCACAGTCACTTAGATAAGAAACTGTGTCAAAAAAAGTCAAATATCAATATCAAGATAACAGTTAGATTTACTGATGAAGAGAAGGACTATTAGTATTAAAAGAACAGTTTGCGTCTTCATCCGATATAGTGTGTCTCACAAAAGTAAATAAAGTATATACTTGTATGAAACATTAAGGCAGGGGTTTTCAAACTGTGGGTGACACAAAAACAGTTTAGTCTGATTAATGACTAGCAATGGAATTGTAGAATTGCAATTAAAATGTATTTCTTTTACACAATGACAAGGAAATTAAAAGTACTCTTTATTAAAAGAAAAACTAAGAATGTGTTTTCCCATCTTTTAAAATCATTTCTATGGTCTTGAGATTTCACTTGAATTCACTAGAAATATTTTTAACTGATAACCAACTTGGTTTATTTCACAACAAAATTATTAATTTGACAGAATCAAGTCTTGCTATGTTTTATTATTGTTAGATCAGGAAAAATCAAGATGAACAAGAAATAATCTTTTACAAATCTGACATTGAAACAAAAGTTGATCGTTTATAACAAAGTGTTAATTTTTTATATGAATCAGTTCAGTGATTTCTTTTATTGAGCTGTCTTTATTTCATGTCAATGGTTTCAAGTCATGCACACGACTCGCTTACAAAATGAGCAAATGCTCTGCATTTAAACCTGTACCCATCTGTTCTTTCACTTTAATCGTACCATGCCCGGCTGTCATGCATCATGCCGTCTACGTGTGAAAAGAGATGGAGAGCGAGTGAAAAGATGGAACGCTGTGCGCTCACCTATAGGGATAGTCATCATAACTTTATCAGTTGGCCATAAATCGTCCGAGCCACATCTGTGTCAAGTGTGTCGGCATTGACTTTCAAATGAGGGATGTGTATCATTCACAATGTTCATAACAGATCACTGCACGCCGGGTTCACAGCAGGCAGCTCAATACGACCGTCTCCTGTTGCATCTAAACAGTACGTTCACAGCTTCTCTGATCACTAAACAGCCGTGTAACTGTTTTTCTATCTCACTGCATATAAAAAGATACGCCCCTGTACTCTGGTTGACAGCGGAGACGTCTGAAGTCTGTTCAGTTACAATTTCACGCCACCCCCACAAGAGAATTCCTAAACATACTGACCACAGCGAATCATCAGAATAAAGAAGAAATGAGAGATTTGTTCAGTCTTTTAGACACCCATACACCACCCACAGCGCATTTATAGTCTGATGAGAAAGTACAACACAGGAAAGTACTGTGGCAATCTGATTGGATCACTTCTCTGTGTGACCAATCACACGCAGCTCCGCTCGGCAGATGTGGAAACAGCCGACAGCTATTGACGCTCACACAGAAATCTTGAAGCACTAGGCTACAACATCTTTACCCCCCTTTAGGATGCTGAAGAATCAAGAAAACACTTCACCTTTGACAGGAAGGAACTGCCACTGCACATGTGCCGTAAAGTATTTTTCCTATGAAGGACATCCACAGCAGGCAGAGCACATGTAAGAGAGCAAGTATCCAGACCAGTATTTCCTTTTGATTTTGACTAATTGAATAGTGAATAGAAAATGTACGTACATCTGTCATGAATATTCTGTGTAACACAAAAACACAACGCAGCAAGAGCACACAGGAAGTGTTATGTTGAAATAACTGGAAATACAGTACTTCATTGATCTCTTAAATCTGTACAGCAGTCCCAGCGGTCTGCTTACTGGATTTCAAGGCTGACAGCAACAACAATAATATACCTTTTTTATTTGTACTTCTCGTATTATATACAGTTTCTTACTTTGGGAAAACTTTTATGACTTTAATTTGTGCAAATGTGTGTTCGCCCGAAATGCTTCTTTCGATATATCTAATAAAACATTCTTTATGAGTGTGACGGCAAAGATCTGACAAAGATAATGACCTCTATTTTTCATTCTTATCTTCTTCAATTCTTTCTTTGGTTCTGCATTTAAAAGGGAGTTAAACTGGAACTGGAGCTGTTTATGGTCCTCACGGAGGTTTCCTGGTCATAGGGCTGAGCAGTAAGAGATGTTTGGACTGATGCATCAAATTTTATATTCTAATGTCTAATTACTTCAAGAATGATAATAAATGTCTTTTTTGTACATATAACAGTTATTAAAGATAGTTTAACGGTTAAACTATCTTTAATAACGGTTACATGTACAAAAACAGCACAAA
Organism: Beaufortia kweichowensis; assembly: GCA_019155185.1. Taxonomy (NCBI): domain Eukaryota; kingdom Metazoa; phylum Chordata; class Actinopteri; order Cypriniformes; family Gastromyzontidae; genus Beaufortia; species Beaufortia kweichowensis. The sequence goes on along the minus strand of CM032803.1, from coordinate 7,492,001 downwards.
ATCAATATATGCAGTGACAATTATCAGGTCCTGATAAATACACTATAACAAATATACATTTTATTTAATAAATACGGTTTTATTTTTAAAAATGTTTTAAATTAAATGTTTTTTGTTTAATTTTCATGCATACATTATATATAATATTATATAAAGGTAGTGTTTGCAAAGTTTTCTGCATCAGATGACTTTCAGCTCATCTTTACTATCTTTTTATATCACACCATACAGAAAGAGTCACAGAGACAGAAGGGCATGACACAGCGGGTTAATGCACTTCATCTTTTATGTGCATAGAACCTCAAAGTAGTTCACAGTCTGCCGAAACGCATCACTTTAATCACTCTGAGCACTGTTTTCCAGCTCTGCTTTATAAAGAGCAAAGCAGTTCCACAGGAGTGTGTTTGTGAGCATTGCAGACGCCCATAAAGACATTAACATTAGTCTCAAAAAGATCCCAGTGCCGAGGTGTTTACCGTACATAACCTGAAGGCTTGACGTTTAAGAGCTTCACAGCTCATGGTTGACAGCGCTCAATGGATTGTAATCTAAGGGAAACAACCACATAGATTTAATAATTCGATTTCCGTGGAAGTGCAGAAGACTTCAATAAAGAAGTCTGAATGTTAATTGAAGTAACAGTTGTGTGAAATGTAAGCTAAAATAGTGAAAGTAAGTACTGGTTGATGGGTATGCCAGCACAGTTTCATTCTGTGACATTTAAACCCCTGACTGTTGCTTAATGATATTGAAACAAAGCTGAAAAAAGTTAGTTTGCATGACCTTTAGGACACTCATGTGGTTTAACAATATTGAAGGCAAATTCTGTAACATTTTGCACAAGCCACAAGCCTTTTCACACAGTGAAATATAATTAAAGGTTCTGCTGACAGCTTAGACAATAAGAAAAAAGTCACATTGACACAAATGGTCGGCATCTGTCACTGATTGACAGACTGGAAAATATAGGCACGATTTTCACAGCGACTGTTAAAGTCTGAAAATGGTCGGCTAACAAATCTCTGTCACTTCTCTAGACATGATGTAAACAGTTGCATCTAAAGGCAAGATCAGAGAGAGAGATGTCTTGTGTTTTGACTATATAAAGTACACACACATTTTATTCTCTACAAACTTTAATACTCCATATGAGTATTCTGTTGCTTCCTTGTACAACATCTCTTACAGCTCCAATAATCAATACAACAAATCTCTGAACAACTAATGTGAATTAAATAGTTTACGCCTCACATTTATTAAAATTCCAGTCATGGAAAACAGCCGACCCCCACGCCTAGAGGTCATCGCACGATCAGATCATCATCATCACATGATTTAAGTCCAGCCAGGCGCATTGACCACGTGCTCTGCTTCTTTAACCAGATTAGCATGAGGACTTTATCCAGCCCAGGGCAGAGGGACTGAAAATATCTCCGACTCATTACACTCAAAGCTCTGTTTCCAATGCCAGTCAGATAAAAACATGCCAACATCCAATCACAGACGAGAAGAGAGATCAGCACTTGTGTAAATGCTTCTCTCTGCATGTGTACCTACTTGCATCATTTCATCAACATTGCGTTCTTCCTAGTAAACACATTATTTCTGTAACAGGTAATGAGATAAAAGTAGACAGTATTTTATGCGTGTGGGAGTGCATGCATCAGTGGCTTTCAATGTGACACAAATTTTAATCAGATACACATATAAACATATATATATATATATATATATTGATACATATTTGAAACAGAAAGACTTGTGCAAACTGGCTATTGCAATTTTCAAAGGTATGTTTTGATAGGGTCACAGACTTTAAAAAATATATATATAAAATGCAAATAATCATTCATAGCTATTATCAATTTTAGAAAATAGGATTTTTTTTGGAAATTACACAGATGCTGTTGTATCTTGTAAATAAATAAATTATTAAATGCTAAAGACATTTTAGTTGACTTTGGTGCTATGCTTCATGTCGTTATTGAGTACGGTCACAACATGATCTACTGTAGTTTCTAAAGCAAAAACAATTGCAGTTGACAAGTGAGAATGTATCTTGTCTGCAAAAAAACCCAAAACAAACAAAAACACATCCAACATGTTTTAGCATAAGCTCGCACTATCGTTTCTAACACTAAGCGGATACACACAATGCTTAAACCTTTTCAGTTTTGCGTGGAAATTGAGCTCAGAGCTAAATCACTCTTTAGAGGTAATCTTTCTCAAAATCCAGCTTAGACGTACATATCCAGGAGGATAAACAAACTTCAAATCAAATTTGTAAGCGAGGCCATTCAGCCAGCAAGCTCGGCAGAATAACATGACGGTGTCATAGCAGCTTGGCTATATTGTTGCAGGAATCACATCTCATCTCCATTTGTCTTGATAACAGGACTTTGTCCCTTTTCAAACCAGAATCAATTGCAAACAATCCTATGATCACGTTGGAATAAATCTTTAGCAAATCTCATAGGTGTTCTACCACACTGAAAGGCTCACTTCCCTGTCTCCTGCATCTACTAAAATGGCTTTGCTGAGCATGCTGGGTAATATGCTGATCAGAACGTGAGGTGGTCCCCCGGGCAAAAGCACAAGGTTTTCTCTAAATGGTTCTGCACTCTTTTGCAAGATGTGTGCTTGAGCTCTTTAAAATCTAATAAGATGAGAGGCATAAAAACAGGACCAAATAGTCATAAAATAGTCATGCCTGAGGGAGCTATCTGACTCGTACTCACCCCTCGAGGGCTGTATCCTTTAACAGAGACCTTCCCTAAAACCTCGTTCTCAACCTACATTTACATTCGCATTACATTTATGCATGCGCCACAATTTCTCGAAAACGACTTACAGGAGAGTGCACTCAAGGTGTACATTTTATCACTTTGTGTTTCTTGGACCTCACCCAGATTGACTTTAACCAAATTGACTTTCCCCAAAGCTTTAAAGAGAAAGTTTTTTTTAATGAAAAACACTGGTATTCTATACAGGCCCTATGATTTACCGGAGGTAATTAACAGTTCAGTATTTATATTCATAGTCTATAAAATTATGATTTGCAAAGTGCATTTCGGAGCATCTTGTTTGGTTTATCACCTAACAAGGAGCTCTGGATGCTTTCTGCTTGGGTTGTTTAGCATTTTTCCCTGGGTGATCTGGACTAATTAAATGCAGCACACACACACACACACACACACATCAGGCAGCAGAGAAGTGATCTGAGTGGAGAGACCACCAGCTATAGAGATGGACCTGTTGCTCAGGACTGATGCTACTATGTGAAACCATTAAAATGTGACGCTCTGAAAGGAAGCTTAGGTTTTTTGACGCTCTGTGTATACCAGCCCCAAATCGAGTCAAAGAGCACAAGACCCTCATCACCCGAACATGCCTCTTTACAACAGCCCATCTTTTGTCTGCGCACAGCCGTGCTTATTCCTAAACTCACACAATGAGCAATGTGGCTCAAACACGCACAAACACACCCACAACATCAGCAGCAGGATCAGATGGCCAGCCCACCAATCAGGAGAAACAGCACTGAAAATACCCTCACAGTTTCCCTGTGTGAGTCACATTTCATAGCTTTGCTTTGTTCTTTAATCTATTCAACTTCAAAATGCTTGTTATAAAAGTAAATTAATGTCCCCTAAGGCCAAAGCTAGATCCAGCATGTAGTGAATAGTGCCTGTCAAATGCAAACCTTTCCTTTAAAACACAAACCAAGTCACACATGCAAGCCATTCTAAGTAGATGTTAAAGTGATATTATCTTAAGCGAGCGTATATGAAGCCTGTAGCCCAGCGTTTATCAAACTGGGATCAGTCTCAAATAGCCAAGGGCTAATCTCTTGAACTGTAAACAAAATTTCTACAGAAAACTCAATATGATCTCCTATGAGCTAGCACGCGTGGTCAAATGATCAGGAGAATATAAATAAAAGGAAATAAAAATTCACTTGGAGTACTATGTTGACATAAATTAGATAGCAGCTTAAGGCATGTTTTCATACAGTATACAGAATCCATATCCCATGTTCTTATACAGGCATCTATGTTTACAAAATATACAGACATCATTATCATGTTCTTCAAAACATTTAAAACATTACAAGTTAGTTTTGCAGAAAGTCGTTCCTCACCTGAAGTCTTTAATTAAACATAGATTTAGAAATATGAAACTGAAATCACATTGACTTGAGGTTTCTACAGAAGCATGCGTCATCGATTAATAACTTCAGAGCCTAGGACTGTGTTTATATATTATTGATACAAATCTATTTATTGACAGAGGGAAAAACGCAAGAGATTGCTTACCTAAAGATTGTTTTCCTTTTATGTATGCAGCTATTTTTCAATGCTTTTCTGCTTTGTTCATTTGTAATCGATCACAATCAGTTTAAGTGCAGTGGTGTACAGTCTTATGAAAGGGGTCATTCATTAAAAAAAGTTTAAGAAACTTTGCAAAGAAGGGTTCTTTGGATGCTAAAAATTCTTCAAGAAACAATTAATCAAAAACAGTTCTTCCAGAGTATGACAAAGTGAAGCACCTTTATATTTAAAAGTGTAGCTGGCACATTTAGAAAAAATATCTAAATGTGAGATTTCTGATTTTAAAGTGTACAGAGTTAGTAAAGATGTTTGCTTTTACTTTGATCTTACATCATTACACATTACATTAAGACAACCAAAACCCATTTATATCACACAAGACTTATAACTAACACCGCAACGCTCAGCGCAGTAGATGGATACAGACAGCAGGTCAGGACAGCCCTTTGTGAGGTGCGTCTATGAGATAACTCTATGTGTACTGACCACTGAACTGTGTTATTCGCTGGTCACGGAGGATTGCACTGACCTGTCCAATCTGTGGACAGTGTCAGGATTCATTAGTGCACCAGTAGGCCTCACTCAGGTCTGTGATGAACATATCTATGGACAGGGACTCCTCAGAGACAGGAAATAAAGTTATGAGGCAGCACACGGCCATCTCAATGCCATTGTTTAGACATTAGTGTGTCCTGACGCTCGCTTCTTATTTAAATGTGCATCTCGAGGTGATGTTATTCACACAGAGGCGAGGCAGTCATTTAAAGAGATTAATTATTGAAAGCAATTATAGTGTTTGTCTTGCCTCTTTTCATTTTTTTGTGTGCATGTCGTAAGAGCGCCTCTCAGCACAGTAAACAACGCACGCACAATAAGGAGTCTGCGAGTTGCTATGAAGGTGGAAAATCAGAGAGAGGGAAGACAATGATGATGACGAAAAGGAAAGATAAATGATTATTTCAAACCAAGAAATGATTCATGCACAATGTTGATCAATTGCCATTACATTTATTTTTGAAAAGACGAGATCTCTTCCTGATCCATATGATAAACCCCCTCTCTGTGTAATGGTGCCTACATTTATTTCCACCGCTGCTCACATCAATGCTCATCACACCATTACCAACCACTACTACTCCACCTGCTGCTAAAACATTTACTCTTTACTGTGAAAAGATACTATTTTCTGCACAGTGCAGTCTTTTGTAAAACAGTGGAAGAACATTTTCAGATTTTGCCAAAGACTATCTAAATGGAGATACTATGTTCTTTTTCTCCATTTTTCTGTGTACTTTAAAATTTTTACAGCTGGCCTCTTATCAAAACACTGCTTCTTTACATGTACGTGTACATCTAAGGCAAAGCCATTTTATGTGTACTGTACGTACACGTGTGTGTGTGTGTTTTGTTCCTCACACTTTACACTGTGCAAGTTCCCTGTAGAGTATTTAATTTAGAATATTTCACCACCGGGCACTAAAGAAAAGCACCAGCATTACACCTTAACACATCTGATGTACAATTGGGTGTGCATGAGAGTCAGAGCTCAGGCAGAGAGACATTACACAACACACACAGCAGCAACCCTCACTGAGCTCTCATGCATTAACTATAAACCTCATCCGTCATACACCGGGCAGGGGGTACAGTGCATTTCCACTCATCTTTCGGTTTAAAATATTTTACGTTTCTCGTTTGATTCGCATTTGAACTTTTACTTTGTTTTGAATTTAGCATTTTTATCTTTCGCTCTGTGTCAATGCTCAACTGCAAATTTTAAAGTAAAAATGGAAACAGCTGGAGAATACAGCTGCCCCAAACTGTGAAAACTAGGATTCTTTATCAATAACATAAATACAGCACCAACTTTATTTGTATGTGTTTGTATGTTTCTGCTTTAAACTTTAGAAGTGATACAGTATTATTTGTAACACTTTCGGAAATGATCAATTTGTCACGCCAAAACGCGTTCTGTGCGCCCTCATTTGCACTGACAGACTGGTGTTTTTATTAACCGTCTGTCTGTTTTTCAGCATGTATAAAACAGCAGTCGATTTAAGTAATTCAACTTTGAAAACACGCATTTTAAGTCCCCTGCGTTCCGTATAAGCTGCACTCCAGCGTTTCTATAAGCACTGTGTTTGTCACCATCTCTAGCCAACTGCACGTAAACAAATTTGTCACCATCTCTAGCCAACCACGTAAATTACCCGCCATCGCTCCCGCCACACACGCGCATCAGACCGAATCTGCACGATAAGAAACCGAATAATCCCAGTGCGCGCACGGTGTCAGTCGAGGATTAGAGAGCTAAGAAAAAACTAAGTACCCTGCGGCTAAATTAAACGGCCACGAGCTGTGGCCAAGGTCCCTTACTCTCGGATATCGTTTACTTTCAATCAGTGAAGGACTGTGGTATTACCGTTTCGGGTAACGTGACAGAGGAGTGAACTTGCCCGCGCAAAGATAAGAGTCTTCTGTCAGTTACCAGCGCGCGCCCGGTGTGCCGAATGTCCCCGCACAATAAATGTCCCCGTTAAATTATTCACCCAACATCTAAAGTGCTAGGCACTGTGCATTTCCGCTTTATCCCTTTGAAGTATGACATAACGGCACCAAAGCCAATGCAAATGACACAGAGAATGCATTACTAACAATTGATCCGCGCTGCACCACGGACACGACACAAGAACGCACATTTACCTGTGTAACCCACTACAAATCATCCAGAAAGGTATTCCCGGGAAAGGTCGGAAAGAACAATTCTATTTTCAGAGTGTGTAAGTAAATCCAGTGTCGTTTTCGTTACACGACGTTCACGCAATAGCAATCCTTTGGCGAAGTTCGTGTGTATTCCTTTGTGAAGTGAGAATCCAGCACCTCCGGTGGAGTGGACAGTTCCGCAGCTCCGCAGCTTCGCCTCGCGCCTCGGCTCTTGAGTGGCACACCAGCGCGAGCCCTTCACCTACTGGCTGTCACCCCGGATCAATTTGCATACAATAATACTGTCAGCCAATCAAAAGCCGCGCTGGATGGAAACAGCTCATCCGTTTAAATGAATCGTCCTTGACGCAGATGATCAGAGTTTGTGTGCAGACTGTCCTGTCTCCTCTCTTCTCTACTGTTCAGTGTCTGTGTCCGCCTCCAAAAAATACAACTAGTTATATTTTCAGCTATGTATGTCTTAGTATTTGGTAGATTTTTCTTTTGCATTATTGCCAGCATGCACTCAAATTCCATTGAATTTGAGAACATTCAAGAGCATCTTGTGTGATTTAATGAAAGCAAGTGCTTGAGTTTAACATTGTTTCTCTGAAAGTAACGTTCTTATTTGACATTCTTACCCAAGAATACCTTTCTGGATGACTTTTTTGTCTCATGTGCATGGCACTTCACTGTGCTTCACCATCACAAAATTATTTTCTCAACATTGTGTCACTGTAAAGAAATATGATGCATGTCAAAAAATATCTTTCCATGTATCTCTTTGCCATTTTGATTGGGACATAATCTACAGTATTCATGTACAGCGCTGTTTTCAATCAGAATTCCGCTCGTGTTCTGGAGGCACATCTTCACATCTGTGTCGGGACCCTTATATCAGTCTCAAGTATCTCTCTGATTCACACACTCGTCAGTTCATCACGGTGCCAAAAATTATGTGACTCAGTGGGGCTCTGCAGAGTGCAGACTAATACAAATTTCTATCACTTAAGAAACAACTGAGTTCAATGGTTTAGAATACAGTAAACCTTTAGCTAAACTGATTTCTAATAGCTCTACAGAGATAACTGTACATTCACAGTATGGATTCATCTCTGCAATAATTAGAGATAAAAATAGTCTTCTGAAACCGGTGATTACACTACACTAAAGTTTTTACAATTACAATTTTAATGTTTGGCATTTGCTTATTGGCATAAAAATCTGACTATGCAGTTGGTTGGTCTGCAAGTCAACTATTATTCGCCATAATAACAAAACAGAGACAGCGAGACAGGAAACACAACCATACTGCACATGGACACTGAGTGTGATGTTTTGAGGGTAAAGAGGAGCCAAATCAGCTGACTATTTAAAAAAAGTACCAAAACTCCTCACAGAGACTGTATAATTGTTTTCACTACAGACCCACTTGGCCGTCTAAAAACACCTACAGTCCAAATGACAAATATGAAGCTACAAAGCCGGAGCCCATATGGCTCAAACTGATAGGATGAGTGAAGAGTGCAAACACAAAAGAACCGATAGAAGCACTCACAACATAAGAGTAATGCAGACGGGAGGGGTTTTAACCACCCACACTACATGTAGAAAGGGAATTGTATGGTCTCAATCAGCAGTAAGACACTATGACACACACAGACACACAGGGTGATTGTTTCAAAGCTTGTAATTTGTAACAAAATTTTTATCGATGTGTTGTCAAAGAATAAAGATTACTGTAAGAGAAGAACTATTGAAAACCAAGTCTTTAAGCTTAACTGCCTTAATAAGCACAACTGCCCATATAGTTCACTTCAATTACCTTTGAACTATGATTATCTGCTGTATAATTTAAACCTTGCTCTGTTTTCATCAGCCTGTATATATATATATAAATTTATGATTTTAATTACATCAGCCTTGACTTCACAGCTTCTCACCTAACCTGAGAAACGTAACCTCTACTCCTGCCTCATCTGGGACAAGACGTTACCAAAGCAAAATATTATCAAGGGACAGAACTGCAGTCGACAGCAGCAATTATACGGGTGTAACCCGGGAGACGGGATGGGTAATAAGACCTGCAGGAGCACGACAGGTTCAACTCAAGTAAAAAAACTGGTCTCACTGGGAGAACGGTGGCACCACGGGCCACAGGAGTCTGAGCTTTGAGGTTTAGGACGTACACAACGTTCGGCCGATTCCAGGGATGTATTTTTCTAGTTGAGGTTTGGAATCAGGCTTTCTGAAAGTACATAATAAGATATCAGTCAATGGAGTTGCCTACATAGACAGCCATTTAAAGCATCACAGACACAGTGTTCTAAATAAATGTGAAGACTTGCGCTGCCTCCTCCTCCTCCTCTTCACTCTTTGTTTAAGCCAATTTGAAAGACAACGTCACATTTTTTCTTCATGGAAAAGACATAAAATCCCACTGCAAGAAGAGCAAAAAAATAAATGTTAAACAGCAGAAATTATCAGAAAAATTGCACTAACAAACAAATTTCATTAGGTATCAACTTCAAAACATAAACTAAATATTGTTTTGTGTAATTCAAAACACAGTAAAAAAAATGTAGTTTCTTGTTATTAAAATGAATTATTTTACAATGTGATTTAGTAGATTTTGAAACACAGCTATTCATTGCAGTTCATAACAAATCCAGAATACCCTAAACTAATAGATAAACCCATTTTCTGTACTGAAGCTTCATACTTTTTTCTTTGATCCATTTATTCCACAGATCACTTATTTTATTTAATACATGATCCACAACTGGCAAATGACTTCATTTAAAAGTTAATATTCCTGGACATCTCTCCCACAACATGATAAAACCTGTCCCTGCATCAGCAGAAATCCTGATCTGTTTTCTTCTTCATCATCCCACACTTGAACACATTTCCCCTCCTCGCTTAAAGCTCCATCTCTTGATCCACTGCCTGCGTGTTCACATCCAAGCTTTGCGTCTCAATCGCATACACGGATGCAGGAATCTGGATTTTTGAGGTACCAAAACAAAGAGTACATATAATTAAACATTTACAGGTTTTTGCTAAACACACAACAACATTACCCACCATTGGAGTTCAGAAGGACAAAATTCACACCATCTTCCAATACAAAACTCCTTCATCTTGGCAATATTCTTGAGATTTCGGTTTGTATCTCTCTCTTAAGGTCACAGCAAAGCATCATAATCGAGCTGAGGTCAGACTCCGACCGGGCCATTTCTGAAGATGTATTTTTTTCTTCTGTTGACACCATTCTGGTTGATTTACTCCTGTGCTTCGGGTCGTTGTCCTGTTGTATTCACGCCAGCTTCTATTAAGCTTTAATTAGCAGTCAAGGCCATCTTCAGCATAATGTTCTCAAAAACCTGCAAAAACATTTTTTTCCAAGTCAACAATTATTAGGGGTATTGTTCACATTCATGCTTCAGTAAATAGCAAACTTTAACTTACACTAGAGTATTTTATATGACGGACTTACTCCTCTATTATTATATGTACTCAAGGTTTGCGCGACTTCAATTATAAAATTCATTAGCCAAGACATTCACATGTTTCCAACAATGCACTGTTAACATTTTTACATTGTGTTTATTGGAGACACAAAAAAGAGACATAAAAATGGTCAGTTTAGCCTTTTCTAATCATTGACTGTAACAATATTACTTTTTTTTTTAGATTCACTGCCCCAAGTAAGCAGAACCCATTTGTGCTATAAAATATTTAATACAGCAAAATCTGTAAATAAAGTGATCCTGCTGTGCTGGTAGAGCAAAAATCCATAAAAATACACCATATATTTTCTATACCTTAATAAACTACATAAACTATATAAAACTTTACAGTTCCTTTATATCTGTAAAGTGTTTTTCTGAAAGCACAAAGTTTTTGTGAGACTTTTAAAAGATATAAGATATAAGATTAAAATTATATGTAGACATTGAAGTTACCTTCATTCACTATAGAAAAGACCTTTAAAACTTCCTGTTGTTTGCTTGTTTTTAAAAGTAAAAAATATAAATAACCATTATGAATAACCATTTTTGTTTTAATAAGTCAAATAACCATTTTGGGTTAATAAGTCAAAATACATTGTGGCAAGAAATGATGATTACCTAAATGGTTTGTTTATTATCGTTTCTAATGACTGCTGTTTATGTTTTCTTATTTACCAATATTTAACACATTCATTTTAAAATACACTGAAAAAAGGGTAAACAGCTTTCTAAGATGAAAAGTCAAATCGTGACAAATCCAAATTTGCTAGTGTGTTACTAATTGACATTTACTGTGTGGATCTGTAATTGCAGCCTCAACACTAAACAATAACACAAAAGCTTAACACTTACACAATTACAAATTATATCTAATAAAAATCAGACCCAGCTACAGATTTTAGTAAATTTAGTACATTGCTTTAAATCAAAAACTTTTAATCAAAATGACTGATTGCAGCTGTGATGTGTCAGAGGAGAAATGACCCTCCAAATGAGTCTGGGTTCTCCTAAGGTTTTTTCTCCATATATATATACACACACACACACACACACATATATACTAATATATATATATATATATATATATATATATATATACACACATATATTCATCAATGGAGTTTGGGAGACTGCTGATATTAGATATTAAATTAGCTTAGGGTCCTGTAAATCCCATTACCATTTGGTCTTAACCTTTTATATTTTTAATATTTCCTGTTTGCACTATATCCTTTTGTTTTTGTTTTCTCTGTAAAGTCGCTTTGAAACAGTGCTACTGTACATTGTAAAAGCATCATATTCAAGTTTATACAAATACATTTCAAATTAAGAGTTTTTTTCCTAAGGGAAAGAATTTAGTGAATAAATATGAGTTTCAATGATCTTAATGGTCTTATTTGGCTACAGAACAATTGCATTAATGTTAACTAAAAATGTAATATTTGATTATTGATGACTTACTGTCAGTGAATGTAACTTGTTTACAAAAGTTAATTTTGAGACAGAATATATGTACTCCACGAACAGGTTAAAAATGTTTAAAGCTGACACACTTGACAACAAGAACATTTACAGTAAAGCCAAGCTCTTCATTAACACCTACATCTCTCTGAGCAGTTTACTCATTCTATCCAATAACTTCTGCTTTATGTGCAGACAAACTGCTAAAAATAATGCACATCGTCATTATACACACTGCATGCGCCAGGTTCTTGTGTAACGAGCATGTGACGTGCATGAAATGACAAATTCTGACTGCGGCGAGCCATAGACTGCAGAGCAGGTGCCAATGAGCCGCTGTTTTTCACGAGGCAATCGCAGGTGCACTTGCGGAGACCATGCTGAGATTGTTCAGCAGTCACTAGCCTACAATCACAGACGCTTTGTTTCATGCAGATTTAATGGCTAGTTGTTTGGTTATTTTTTCCCTTTGCGAAACGGTAAACCAGCCAGGAGACTTTTGAGAAACATTGCATGGTGGAGTACTTTATAAAATAAAGATAAAATGGTAGGAAGGTATGGCGTTAAACATGCTGCTTGTCATCCCTGATTGTATAGAAGAACTTACAGCTGTAAAACAAGGAGCACACATCGTAAACTAATGAGCACTTTGATGGTGATGCAAAAGTTATCATTTGGAAAAGCAACTTCACGCTGACAGAATAAACATTCTGTGGATTGTCTCTGTGCCATTTCTCTCCATAAATAACAGGTGAATCGCGAGGCTCCGTGACCATGCTCTGAACAAAAAGCTCTTATATCAATCACACCTTGCCTGTGGTAATAATCGACCATTAGCGCTGACCGCTGGGTTACAGGTACAACCCCGCCACCATCCATTCTGACCTCCATTCAGACCAGGGTGCACAGCGTTGTCCATTCACAGAACAGCATGCTGAAAAGACAAACTAGGAGTGATGTTTACAACATATACAAGCCTTAAAAGAACCAGTTTTTATCCAGCCAAACTCACAAAGACAACAAAGCAAAACCTGATTGTTCTTTCTGTTGAAATCAAATGATTAACTAGTCCCCCATCAAGCCTCTTTTACCCGAGTTAGACAGTTGCCGAGCAACAGAAGGTTGTTCACTTGATAAATGTACTACATTTCACATACATTTGAAGGGAATGTTTCATGGTGGCAAAATTGTATGGGCATGTTATTTTTAGTTTAAAGGTTTTAATAACACTATTTTAATAAACAAAAAACACGTTATTGTTTAATTAAATGCCTTCATTTAATTGGAGGAATGTGATATGTGATCATTTATGGCGATTTTAGTTGCACTAAAGGCCCATTCTTACAAAGGATAATAACAATAACTATAACATAACGTTTTAAAAATTGTTCTAAATTTACCAACAGAGAATAGCAAAGTTTACACCACTATAACTATAGCCATACAGAATTATTTGATCTATTTAACATTTAAAATGTAAAACTGCATGCTCACCAATTTTGAATAAACTACACAGGCCCTAACTGATACATAACAGGATTTAGCGCTGCACAGCATATCAGAATTATTAATATACTGTAAATGTGCATATTACAACATGTATATCACAATGATGTGCAATAATGCAATAACTGAATGATTTTAATCCTTCAAAAAGTTACATTTATTTTAATATAGTTTAAATAGATTTTACAAATTAAAAGCATTAGTATTACCTTATTTAGCACATCACATAACAATATCTCTAATGAGACAGAGATACAGTACATTTAGTTTAAGTCTAAATCCACTGAAGCATTCTTTCATCACTATACAATGGCTTATGGAACATATTCATCAGTACTTCTGAGTATTGAGACTCACAAACCTGTCAGCCATCTGCTGTGCTGTCACACAAACGCACACACACAAACACAAACACACACAGCTCTCAGCCAACAGATGTAACATTTCTCTTATGAGCAGTTCTCTTGTGCAAAACACTTTTCAGCTGCAATTTTTACTGTAATTATAAGTGAAAAGAAAATCCCTTCACACTAGAATCAATAACACAATCTACACCGCTACATCTGGTATTTTATTACGAAAACCTAATCATACATTTATTTATATTGTATTAAAAAGTCGCAACAGTATAGGCAGAAAATGTAATATGTAAAATGTATATTTATCGCTGAGTGATGGGTAATAAAATGGAGACTGGGGCATGTTGTCACATGGAATTTTGAACAATCCTTTTAAAAGTGTTTAACTCTTTAAAGGATGCTGAAAAGCCATTACATGCTATTAAGTTTAACGTTTGCATCACAGCCTGTATTCTTCCTTACTGCAAAATAAAAGTGAAAATACTCAATAGCTTTTGCTACCCAGACTATCTAGTACAGTATGTGCCTAGAGAGGAATAGCCTTTCAAAAGCTTGAAGCCTAAAACATATTCAAAGGTGTAAAAGTGTGACAACTAGCAAAGGTCTTTCCAATGGGAACTTTAGGTTTTGCTGGGTATACACATATTTTATTAAGCAAAAGATTTACAGTAGGTTGTACTAAAAAAGATGGGGAGCTCAAATCAGGGCTAAATAAAAAATGTCAAGCCTTAAAAAAGATAATAAACAATATCTGCCAAGCAATGCTTTTGATCTGGACCTTCAAACACTACCACAGGAATCAATATAAATCAATGTCTACTTTTCTAAAATACTCTAAAATAGCAAATGTTTAAAGCTCCTATTTAAATGTCTTTTGTCTTGTATCATTCATCATATGCTCTATTCTTTCTCAATGTGTCTATGTGTATGTTTACATATTAACTCGCTTCATTCGTAACACTCGTCTATTTAACACAACAGAGGGAAGGAAGGGAATTAAAAATAGACCCATCCCTTGGTGACGTTTCCTTCATGTAACTGGCAGGCTCTGATTTGGCAGTCAACCTGTAATAACACAGCATGACGTTAATCCAAACACTTGGCTTTACCATGCACGTACCACAGACAATGCAGAAAAAGGTGATGGTTCTTTTGCAATTTAATGCCCGATTTGTACAATTGCTATTATAACAAACTCTCATACAGTATGTTTCACCTCAGTAATCCTTTAAAGGTCTGTCAATTATAAGATGTTAGTGTAGCTATGGAATCATGCGGCATTTGGCACATATTTCCCACAGAAGTCTACACTTCCTGTAGAGCAAGTTATCATTCATCTGCATTTCCACAAAACCGCTTATACAACAGCAACACCAACTATCTGGTATAATATATAGATCTTTAATTTTTAGTATATGCTGATATGTCACAGTACAAGAGATCTAGGACAACCTCATGACAGGAACCAGAGTGCTCATTTTGCTAATTAAGACCATTAATGTCATTTGACATTGTAATGTTTGCCAGCCTGATTCACGTAAACTGGATCTGAATTGATGTATTGATTCAGATGTTTTAATGTTGCAAGGACACAAACTAATTCTGCCTGTTTAAAACCGAATCACTGAAAGAGTTAGCAAAAACAGGCTCACAAATTGTTAGATTAAAAAAAAAAAAGTGTTAAGTACCCTCTCATTATCAATGCAGCTATCTGGGATGCTTTGTCTTTATAGCTCATTTGCATGGTGAAATATGATGGCGATTAGGTTGGCTGATCTCAGTGCAGCCAACTGGGAATTTAAACAAGCCACTCGCCAAAGCAGTGACTACAGTACAATATTGTTACTTAACGTATAAGAGATTATAAATTATCATCTTGGTCTCAAAACAGCACAAATGTTTGTCAGTAGTAATATTTACTCTTTTTAAATAAAGTACAACAATATACACAAGATGATCACCTGCTCCTGCTCTTTCGCATTTGTGTGCGTGTCTATGATGGGTTTGAATGATTAGACAAAGACAGTCCAGCACAGACAGTTGTATAGTTGCCTGTGTCTTTCTGTCCCCTGCTGATAACATTGATGAGCCTTTAGCTTCCAGCCTGTCTATCAAGGCCGTGTGCCAGGCACACAATGTGAAAAGAATGAAAGAATACGTGCAAGAATGGCGAGATGGGAGGAAAAAGTAAGGACAGAGAGTGAAAGATGGATTGACAGACTGACCTTCTCTCTCTGAAAGAATGACCTCTCGTAATCTATTAGATTGCACCCGATAAGGCAATAAAACGATCATCTTGCTTTCTCTGTTGTCATTGGCACAAATACTGCTGGTCCTGTCAACAGGCTTGTCAAATGACAATCGGGAAGAATATCTGGAATAATCAGATGAGATCTTATTTCAAATCATGTGCAGGCATGTGGCATTAATCTGGTATGTTCTATGAAAGGTTTAAGTAGCATGTTCCTGGTATGGCCAAAATATACATTTATATGCGTTATCATTTGAACCTACATACTCAGAATCGAATCGAATAACACAACAGAATAGAATAGAAGTTTCTAAACAATAACCATAAACAATAACCTATTCTGTTATATTCAGCAATCTGTTTTATATTCCAGTAAAACAACAAAAAAGTAACATTATTTTCCAAAAAGGACATTTTATGTGACATAAATATAAACTTATTTAAGAAACAGAGATGACAATAACAAGATGACAATCACCCCATCTGCGTATTACAAAAACAAATAAATGATGAAAGCCAAGGTTCTCTCACTAGCTGAGCAAGTGCCATTGAGATCTATGGAAATGCTGCTGGATACCTATTTCTATCTATGTAGAATAAAATACTGTGATATAACAAAAGAAAACACAGAATCACTTAAAAAGAGATGGTCTGAGTGTGTATTATGCCACTTTCTAACTATAGGCACACACCCTCATTTATAATAAGAATAAATCATGTGCAATTCAACCTTTTGTTAAAACATGAAGACATTTTGTGTGACAGCCTTTTCTGAACATTTTCTGTTTTGCAATAAATTAGTACAATTGCAGTTGTTAGCGAATAAGACTAACTGAAATAAGGGGTACAATTATAATCAGAAGACAGCTTTGTCTACTTACAAATACACGCCATGAAAAATATGGATTGTTTTCTAGAGAGAGGGAGAGAAAATAGGAACATGTGGTCACTGTGAAAAATAGAGTTTGGGAAAATGTGAGAACAGCACGTGCTTCTGTGTGTGAAGTTCACAAGAAACACACACAAATTCACTGTTACTTACTGCCAGGTGCAATCACACTTTTTCTACTTCCTTAATAAAAATTAATATGAGTAACACATGGTTGTGCTATCCCTTAAAGTCCCTGACTTTTTAAAAATATAACAGACAAATAATGAGTAATTTAAAGTAAAAGCGAGTTTATTTATTTGCAATGTATAGTGTGTGTGTGTGTGTGTGTGTTTCTGTATCGGGAATGACCCGACTACGTTAGGCCAGATGCTGCAGGCCACCTGCCTCCCGACACAGAGGTGACACTATTACCCAGAGTTCTCCTGCTCTAACAAACATTTGTTAATCACTGAATTACTGTCCTAAATTAGTAGCACACTTTCTCACTAACTGCCCTGGAAAGCAGCTCACATTTATAAACTCATACCACGTACAGAATGTTTCTTTCTGGTCTCATGCCTGCTTGAAGTATGTATATACAGTAGAGATGTTTGTTACTATCTGATTGAAAAGCTATACATCTGTGTCAACAGGGGCGATTACTCATCCAAACACATAGCACAGGCATGCCAGCAGAGGCTTAAGAAAAAAATATTTTACTTTCCCGTCTTTACAAGAATGCAAAACTCCAGGACCTTCTGTTGTTTATACAGTGCAACCAAATCTGCATATGACAACACAGTGTATTTCCTTTCATATGCCTGCTCACATTTACTTTGCTGAACCAAGATATTTGCATTAAATTTGCATGAACAAAGAAAAATATGTCGTTTTCTAGAGTTGTTAACTCGTCTGGAAACTGTCACATAAGGTCAAAATAAAACACTCTCTGGAAAATCAGTATTTCTTAAAAATAGCTTATATTTGAATGAAACAAAACCATTTTATTTGCTATTTATTTATTTTATATGCTTCTCTATTATTGGAAAATATATTAAATCTAGATCAGAGTTTAAAGACGTGAATATTTAAAGCATGAAAAGTTTGATTGAACGAATCATAATGCTATCACAGCAAATGTCTGCGATTCACTCACTCTCCACCCGCATGTATTTTCCCTAACTAATGAATTACCCTCCATCCCTTTAAGCCCTTAGTGTAAACTACCAAGAAGCTGTCCTAGTTGACTACAAAGAGATTCACACTATCAGAGACTTCACACATTTCTATGGAGAGCTCTGCCAAGTCTTCCTCTCAGATGAGCCCAGAACGGCCCCAAGCTCACTTCAGCTCTAAACACTGATGAGTGGTCCTCTATTAAACTCTAATCTGGGGTGGATGACCATCCGTCGCTCATATGGGAGTGGTCCAAGAACACGTCAAAACAAATCTTTTTTTATTTTATATTTTTGTCTTGTTTTCCAGTAAAAAAGCTTTAAAAAGCACCAACAGGTTATTACTGGTGTGTTTTATGTCATAGAATAAAACATAAACACATTTAAAGCGTTTGTGAACCACAGACCTTATTTCAGGCAATGAAACCGCAAGTACTAAAATGCTAACTCGCTTGCGGGTTTTTCATACGTCATCTCTGGACTCCTCTATTGGCGGTACAGATACGCGTGTGATAGCTTCTCATGCATGTCTCCGGCTGAATCCGACAGCTGCTTCTGCTGATTGAAAGGATCAGACAGTCTTAAGTGTGATTTGAAACGCTGCTGGTGTTTCTGAGGTGAAGGCATCTCTGATGGGTGACAATTTTCACTGTCGGTTCTCAGAGATCCAAACACAACTCTCAAACAGATCAGGATAATGATCTAGGGCATTGGTTCAGGGGTGGGTTTTCATGGACTAAGCCCTAAATGTTCTTTATCACCTTTCTTTTAACACTTCAATTTCATGCTTGGTCATTTTTGTCACTAATAAAATCATTAAGAGCTGCACTTTAGCTCTATAAATTAGACTAAGTCTCGCAAGCCAGACTTTTAATGATAATGTCTGGCACATATTGCAGTGTATTTTGTAGCATTTAAGCTCATTCTGTCACAGAATTCTGCAGACAACAACAGTAATATATTTCTGAATATTACTCTAATAACAAAGCAACATACAGTACATGGTATACAGTACACTACAATTTTTTTTAATATTTTTTAGGATTTAAAAGCAGATCAGATAACAGATGGCTCTATACATAAAGGGTTCAGGGCTAATGCCTGAATATCCCCACAAACCGCTCATGACCGAAGTGTTCCTCACATTCTCACAGGGTGCCATGTTTTAACATAAATCCTTTATTACTTTTTTTTTCATTGTTCCAGCAACCAGTATTGAGAAACATTATTCAATTCCACAACAATAATAATAAATATTCTGCATTGATCTAGCACCTGTAATACAAGTGAAGTTTTTCTTTAATATATGCATCTTGCATTAAATGTTAAACATGAATGTTTAAAATGTTCTCAAAATCAAAAGTTAAACTGCCTGTGGACTTACGCAGAGTAAGAGCTGGAAAAACAAGCATCTGTTTGAAGTGCTATGTGCTGTGTATTAGCTTATGCAGTCACTTTTATAGCCATTTTCTTCTGACTCACAAAATTAAACCTGCTTTTCATTTAAAGTGCTGCTGCAACAGTGATGCGATTCATCTTGTCAAGTGTTTAAAGAGCGCAGGAGGGCTACAGACAGGTCTGTTTGTCACCTTTTCATGCTTATATTGCAGGAAAAAGAGTATGAGTGTAGTCTTCACAACCATTTTGTTTAATGCACCCAACAGCCTCACCAGTGAATACAATATAATCTTGTGGAAAACTGTTGTGCTGGTGACTTACAGTGCATATTTGTGAGATAACTAGTTATGGTAAAGCCATATATATGGCTTTACCATAACCAGTTACATATATACACACACATCCATATTTACTACATATCAAATCCAAGATTTACTTACACATATCTTATATCCTCATATATCTATCTATCTATCTATCTATCTATCTATCTATCTATCTATCTATCTATCTATCTATCTATCTATCTATCTATCTATCTATCTATCTATCTATCTATCTATCTATCTATCTATCTATCAACAAACAAAGAAAGAACGAAACAAAGATCAGAGGTATAAAGACACTGGATATTCACATTCTAGCAGCATCTCACAAACAAAACACAAAAAGCATTTATAATGTTCAAACTACGCCACCAAATACATATTTCAATGATAAGAAGCCTTTAATGTATGGGTTATTAAAAATGCATTGGTGGTAGTAGTAGCTTAACATTGGCTTTAATAGGCCAGAGCAAGCAGAGCTTTAATATGACTGTGGTAATTAATGCACCATAAGAACCTGCACATCTGATTCACCTTGTGTTCATGTGTATCTTTGTGTTTATTTGGTTGGGCTTGGTGCCACAGAGGTCTCCAGATGTGCAGATAATTGGACAATTCTAAAAGGGAACAAAACCAATTAAAGCCCAAAACAGATGAAGTCCCATTCTCCCACCGCTGTCAAATGCTTTCAGAATAGAAGAATTAGCTTTATTCTCATTAGTACAGTGTGTTCTCATCCTACTGTAGATTTCAATAACATTTAATAGCACTACTGTACAAGTGTACAGTACAAACACAATGTCGGTGGTATGGTATTTTATTTATTCATTTGATTTAGTTACTGTAAATATTACAGACCGAGTATTAGTTTGCTGTATGAAACTGTGCTGAGTGGACCGGGGCTAGTTTTAACACATCAAGTCCAATTACACAAATACTTTTTCTCTAGCAGTGGCTTTATAGTTCAAATTAAACTATGTTTTTAGTACTTAAATAACATTGTAATATTTCTCGGGTAAACAAGTGAATATTGCATGTTGTAAAGTTCACTGACTAACCCCAATAGCAATCCCTCAATATAAAAACTTTTTGTCATCACATTCAACTCACACATGGTTTACGATGCAATAAATACATATATTTACATACTATACCAGAGTCTGTTTGTTATTCTTGTGGACTGGTAGTAAAGATATATGTACTTTACATCAACAAAAAGATTTAAATGTACATTATCATAAGCTCTTGCAGTGACAGGCTCAGCGGGGACATTGAATAATTCCTCACTGAGATGCAGATATGAGTAAAATATCCACTTTAGTCGTCTGTTACTCACAGCACAAAGCAGAACATGCAACATACAGTATTTTACGTGATTCACACAACATAACGGAACGACCACTATAGGCATCTCACGCCGAGAATTTATTCACTGACATGCTAGCTAGCTAATTTGCCAAACAATAAATCAAGAGCTGACAGTGTTTTATAAAACACCAAGAGTGGTAAAAGTTAACAATAAGCAGTTCTGTCACTCAAAGTTCCCGAGGTGGAATTTGCAATTTGGTATCTGCATGCTCCATCTATCATATTTAAGTCAGACGTCTATTAGTACGCAGTAACTCATTTGAGATAAGCTCTTATTAATTGCTCACACCCTCAAGTGCTTCACATCATTGATGACAGAATGTGCATTTTAATTTGCTATCAGAATAAAGGAATGATATATGGTCCTATATCCGAAATCCAAAAAATTGTGAGATGCTAATTAACAGTGAATAAATAATAATAAAAACACTGCAAAATATGAGATATACGTTTTCTAAAGTAAAACTGTCGAACAAGCGCACCATCAGATCAAGTCTCGGAGGGAGATTTCCCTGGAGCTCATCGGCTTCTGCAAGAGATCTTAAAGAGAGATGTAACTGTGAGAGCGTAACCACCAAATACAGACGAAAAGTCTCGTGAGATTTTACCCTGTCAATCATAAATACTGCATATCTATCTTTGTGTGATAACGTCTGCCTCTCATGTTGACAACAGGTCACTTTAGCCTGAATGGGTTAAACTTACAGACGGACAAATTTTAACTAACATAACTATTTGAAAACCACCACTTTAATTTATGTAACAATTAAAATTACTTGCTATAGTGATGGTAGACATGTATTTCTCTTCCGCTTCTTCCATTTATTCATTTAGCAGATGCTTTCATCCAAAGCGATCCAAATGAGAAAGCATTTAACATTTTGTCAATGAGCCAACAATAAGTGCTAGGAGTATATAGGAAAATATTTTGGTTTGGAAAGGTAAAGGACACATACAGAGAAACATCTGTACACAGTAATGTGGGACTTCTTGCATTAAAATTAACAATTGGTTAATAGTCAGTGAAAAAATTTGCTCAGAAAAAAAGTCTAGCATTATTTGTCGGCTGATGCCACATGCTTTGTGTGTGTGTGTGTGTTCCAATATGTTTACATTTAATGATAATCGTATTACATCAAATAATCCCTCACATCAACATGTGGGTCCATGCAATAAAATCAATATGTTGTCTTTTTGATAAGTGCCACCATCTCAGCATCATAACAGCTATCAGTGTCTTCTGTGTCATTGGCACCAGCAGTTCAGCGACGACTAACTAAACTGCATTGTGATGATCATTCATCATCCATCACAGGGGTTCATGACTATAATTCTGTGCTCTATAGTCTTGCCTTTCATTACTTTGAGTTACAGAGTGAAAAGGGAGCCAGTGCGGACTGATCCAGGCTGTTAATTCTCCCGTCCGGTGCTCTTTATACCCTGTTCTCTCCATCATCGAGGTAATTACAGTTCCTGTTTTCCCAAGCTGAAGGTGTAAAATTCAATCAGCAGTCAAGCAAATTTAAATCCCCAGCTTCCATAAGTAGAAGCAACCGAGCACAAATTATTGATTTATCAGTAAAGTTCTTTTTGCTTGCTATACACCGTGTGCACGTCAAGTAGACATTCACTTCATATTACCTTAATTGTCTAAAACAAAGTATGCAACAGAAGGTGAAATAAAAAAGCATAATAGTAAATGAATAATCTTCACAGATGACTTAAAATTATGGCTCCTTAGACACTGTCAGCATATAATTGCATATTTTAAAGGACCAGAAGCTAATGCTTGTGTATTGCTAAGATAAAGAACATCCATCTTCATCTCTCACTCTGACAGATTGATTTAAAGAGAGGCGTGATGTCTGAGATTGCTTGTTTTCTGATTCTTCATCTGTCTGCCAAGCCAAAAACAATATGACTCATCCCAAAGGTTTTGTCGCAACTTCTAGTCTGTCAGCAGTCCTGTTTCTCGATCTCTCTCTCTTTCTCTCTTTACTCAGTTTTTCATTTGCACAGTCTACATTTTCTGCTTATCTAACAGAAGCAAAAGACTGTCCATGTAAATAATATTTCTGTCCTTCTTATTTTCAGCTACATTACTCACATCGGCGGCGCAGCGCGTTGAAGAACTTTCAGAGAACGTAATGACAGTTTTCACACGCTTGAAATTATTATCCTGCATATTTTGTGATAAAAATCGAAGCAGAGCGCCATTAATTCTTAGATTTCTTTTACACTCTGCGCTAAAATAAAAAACACACATTAGTTAGCTTCGGAGGATTAATAAATGATCCACTTCTAAAATGATCCACTTCTCGCTGTTTTTCAAGGTTTTCCCTGTGAATGAACTGTGTGGATCTCTCTTGGTGTGTTCTCTGTGAGTTTGTGCTCTTGATTTAACACAGACCTGACTGAGAGAGCCGCACAGATCTGTGTGCGCAGACACGTGTTGCGCTGCGCTGATACATGGACAGCTGTTTGCACACGATAAGGCCTCTGCGGAGGGAGAGAAGAACCATAGAGAAATCCATTAATCCAGGAAAAGCAGTGCACTCTGCTGGTAAGACCCATCACTAAATAAAGAAAGCATCTGTCATAACTGCATGAGATTGAGGCTTGTCACTGTTTAAATACAGATATGTATTAGTGGTCTCTGCAGAGATTTCATTGCAAAAGTGATCTGGCTGGTTATAGATTGAGTATCATCTGTATAAAACAGTGGGTGGACTGGGGACAGTTTGTCACATGGTCCAATTGCACAAATGTTTATTTCTTATAGCAGTGTTTGCTTTTCAAAACAAATCATATTTTTGTAATAGCTTTTTGGTAAACAAGTGAACAATAACACACACACACACTTTACTTTAAGATTGGTTGGAAAAATGAAGCAGATGTTGTATTTATTATAAATAGCATTTGATATGGCCACGTATCAGTGTTACGTCTTTTTTTGAATCTTTTGTACATCTCTCACTATCTGGGGCTTATGCATGGAACATTGGAAAAAGATTACGAGTGCTTTTAGCTGTAAATGAATCGAGTTTCTGTCTGACATAATAACCCCGCTGTTACAAATCTGTGATGCTTGGAATTGTGGGTCCACGGGTGATGTATTACACCATTTTCCCTCTGTGTGATCATATTGCCGTTCCAAAGATTTGACACATATTGTCTTTCAGGTGTTATATTTCCACTGCATAGTTTTTAAAGGGCCAGACTCGGTTGGGTCAGCCATAATGGATGTGTAATGGAGCTTTCTCAGATTTAGATTTGACTAAATCACTTTTTTTTTGTCCAGAACACTGAAAGAAACAGTGGAAGGTCAGTAGCAGTATAAAATGTGATCGCAGACAGGGCAACAAATCAAACACAAAACAAACAAGCATAGAGTGACTGACAAAATACATTACATTCTAATAAATCTCTATTGTATCAGATAAATGTGTGTACGTGATGCCTATAAGATCTATACTTTTACAGCTCACTGTAATGATATTTCTTGAGTAGTGACAGCTCTCTGAATGGAACAGATAGCGGACCCTTGAGAAACGGCAGGTATAATCAATAATGCCACCAGGTACACATGAAGAGAGCAGCCCTCTTCTCATCTGTGATTGTGTGCTCCTGCAAGTGTCTGAGATATCCCCGTTCTGATAAAGCCTACTGTCCTCATTATAATCTGGTTAAAGAACTAACACACGTGCCTGACCTGCTCAGATAGACCCAGATCATGTGATTAAGTTTCTGTGTGAGAGCTTGCAGATCATGTATATGATTTTAATTCATGGTTTACACATGCAGTACTTAAAGATGTTACAGAATACAAAGTAAAATAAGTTTCACTGGCACAAAGACCTACAATATCACACAAATGCATTAAAATAGAGCAGCATGCAAAAATGTCTCATCAGGATATGACTGATATGATCAAGAATGAACTGAACATAATACATTTTCATTGTGAATCTGTATACAGACAACAGCTAATAAATAAATATTATTCCCAAGTTGCATACAAGAAAACTACATGACACCTTAGATCTTAAACCATTAAGTAACTTTTGCTTTTGCTCATTCTGGCAGAAACATCTAAAAACATCAAATCATGACAAAATAAAAGATCACTTGAGAGGACCTTTACAAAAACCATCTTGCTATTCTCATGAACTTTATTGATTTACTGTTGGGCTTGGTTTATTGTCACCACAAACACACAGATTGCCACAGAAATCAAACAAAATAAATGCATCATACCTGACTAGCGTAAAAAAACACAACTGGGCAAATTTGGACAGAATTGAAGACTTTCTTCCTTTCCATTCATGATTTCAGATTTTATTGAAATGACTGGCAGAGTGATTTTTTGAATTGCCTTTCGAAGATGGACAACAAAAGACTTATTTGGTCTTCCAATTATGGTTTCTATCTCATAAAATTTCTTAATGTTGTTTGGATGCATTTAGAAGAATCTAAGCCTAAAGTAAAGCATTCTGGGATTCTTTGACCATAACCTGAATACCCCATTCGTTATGTATAGATTGTTAATGGGTAATTCAGTGTGATTATTCCAGTATCTTCCAGATTCCTATTAATTTTACTTCCTTACATTTACTGTAAATACGAATTGCAATTCTGCATGCTGTTACCCTAATTTATATTCAGGAAGTGAACTGAAATGCATTCTCTAATCTGAACAGTCTGAAAGAAGCACACAGAACTAATATTAAATAAAATATCGAATGTAATAAACTTTATCTATATTTAGGGCAGGGCTCAATGAAACCCATACTTTTTTGATGAAAGAACAAATTAAAAACAGAATAATTCAAAGGACAAAGAGAACAATTCTGTGACCAGTATCCCTCCTACACACCCTCCAACTTCAAACACTAAACATCTGCCTTCATGACAGCTGCTCAGCTCACAGTCTGAGAACTTATCACATACAGCTGGGATATTTATGATGAATTAAGCAGAAATGATTTTTATTTAGTTTTTCCACATGCAGGCACCATTTAGAACCTGCACCATAAACTAACAACTGAGACGGGTGCAGACTGTAAGAAAACAATAACTCTCTTTATTTTACACCTGCTGGTATAAAATACATATTTGTTTCTGAGTGTGGCAGATTTAATGTGATTGAATTTCACTTTTCCTCTCGTCACAAGCAATGCCTAATGTTAACCGTGTCAACAATGAGAGCCGAGACTGAGCAAATTCTCATGCCAATCTGTAATGCCATATTTCCAGCACATGCATTGCATTTGTTTTAACCTGACTTTTTATGTAAAAGAATAAATAAAGGATTGCATTTAGTCATTACATCAATTTTAGGCCAACGTATAAGGCTGTATAATTAACCATGTGTTTTTACAATTGAGTTTATTGATTCATAAGCTCACTTTTTCACATGTTCTGGTTTCTAGAAATCTAGTTCTGTGACACTAATTTAAATATGGTATTAGCCATGATAGCTAAAAGCATTATCAACTTAGACAAAACAAATTAACATTAACAAGAGGCCAAAAGAGAAGCTATGGGTCAAAATGCATTTTTATACTTAAGCATTTGGCACATGTTTCTAACCAAAACTACTTACAGTGCATTCAATCTACTGCATATATTACTTTATATTATTTTTATCAGTATATGTGTTCCCTGGGGATGAAACCCATCAACTTTGTGTTGCTAATGTTCCACCAATTGAAGAACAAACAAACCTATTCTTCTTAAAACTGAGGTCAAAACAATGCATTTTCTACAAAAATTCACGTTAAGGAAACCACTGAAAGCTGGCGAGTTAGTCAGTCATCTCTCCACACCACTGTGTATAAGTGCTAGTGTGGATGTGGCCGGAGAAACTCCTGCTGTGCTCAACTGTCAGCGAATGATGTATTGTAGACACTGAACAACAGGAAACAGTCATGTGAAGTCAATGCTACACCGTCCCAAAGACAATCTATGGCCAGCAGGCTAAATTACAATCACTCATCTTAAATAGGCAACGGCAAGGCGTTCCATCTTTAGCTTCTTTGTCTTCCTCTTCCTTTAGCTTCTTTCCAGACGGTACCACCAAAATCTGTAACGTGGCAGTCAGGCATGATTGAATTTATGGAGCCGAGAGAAACGGGTTTGCCATAAGAGAGCCTCGTATTTTAAAGTGATTCTGCCCGTCTTTCAGTCAGTCATGTGAATCAGGAGTTACACGAGACAAGTGCATAGATTAAACTCTACTGCAAAGTATACGGATGGAATCTTAGACATGATTTTGTGAAGTTAAATAAGAAAAGACAGTATTAGGTGAGTTACCAGTTACTAGAAACTCATTTTAAAACAAATGACAAGAAAAAAGAAAAAACTTTACATGTTTTACCGCCTTTGATTGGTTGGTAAATAAACCAATCATCCTGACTGTTTAGAGTTCTGTTTCAGCTATAGATTTGACAGCTTGCTAAAACCGCTGTTGATAGTGAGGAAAGAGGTCAGAGAAAAACAAAGGCAAAGAATTGTTACTTAGTTTTGTCTAATATATGACAACAATTTAAGGCAAAGTTGGTATGTTGGAACACATTTAGTTTCAAAAATCTGTATGTTTTGTGCTACATTTCTTTGTTATAATTTCTTCTGCTTATCTGCTGCAAACAAACATCAAACTGTAAATTACTGAAAAATGTGCTATAGAAACTCGAACTCAATTTAAACACATTTAAACTCAAAATCATAAAACAAACATTTTAAACCATTCCACCACAGCAAATACAACTGGAAATAAAAATAGTTAAAAAAACACAACATAAGCTAAAACAATTTAAAACATGTGTGTCTTCTCTGTTCCACTATAATTCATTAAGTTTCATCACAGTCATTACTACTTCACTATTTCTTTCTGATGCCAATTGTTGTGTAATTGATCGCAGAAAAGATTTAATCTTGCAAATTAAGCTTCCTATTGGAAATGTTTAAATTCACTCCTGTACTCCTTTGTCTGCTAAAACACAGTATTATTATTACACTTTGTGTTTATCATAAAGATGCTTTTTAACAGCTTGTAACCTTGAGGGCTGCTTTCTGTTCAGAACGCACACTACACCTGTTGAGGTTGTTTTTTTCTCAATTAATAGTGTGTGTACAAAACCAGATGGGTCTCTCCAGTGAAAGAATCAAGAGAACTGTCCGTGCTCAATAAAACTTTACCATCATGTGTCTCTTTCCTCTCATTAACATAAAACTGAAGATAAACATCCACATATTAATATCCATGATGTGGCATGCAAATCACCAACCACATGACTAAGCTGACCTGACAGCGAAATGCTTCCTAACCAACACAGTGACATGTCAGGAATGGGTTTTTTTACTCTTCTAAGAACACGATAAAGCTTTAATGAGCCGTTCAATTTCCACTTCTTTTATTGTGTTTCATGAGTAAGGTCTGGCAACACACGGAGGGTCCGCTTTATATCAATTAAACCCTGACTGAGGCAGGGCGCAGACTCCTGTCTCATGGCTACACATTCCCTTTATCTCAATACAAACACCTGAAGAGGGACCACTAAATATATCAGGGTCCCTTTAAGGCATGTGACATGTCTATTTTCCAGCCATCAGCATACTTTCCTAACTCGATTCATTGTTGCATTTCAGCAAGTTGATTAATGCTTTGGGGAAATTTTCAATTTAGGCATGTGCATTAATGTCAATTTTGAGAAAAAGGGACCAGAAGATGGCAAGCAGATTTAGTGTGTTTAGCATTTTTAAATGCATTTACACAAACAAACAAACATATAATGTATCCACATATTAACAGGTATACTATGTGTTTAGTTTAATGAAAAAAAAACACAATCTGTCATCATTTATTCACTCTTTCTTCTATGCAACACAAAAGAAGATACTTTAAGAAATGTCTCAGTGGTTTTGTGTCTATACAGTAGAAGTCAATGTCAATATTTAACTATCCATACGGGACAATCACATCCTATTTTATACATAAAAAAAACGATATCACTGAAATATGAAGACACTTTTACACCCTTACCATTATACATAATATTCATAATATCTGTCATGTGTCCAGATGACAACAACAATTAGTTGCTAACAAAGGGCTTGTGACTCGATGCCACCAGCCAGAGTAAATGGTCACATGGCATTTTCAGCTCAAGTGACTGGCAGAAAAAAAACAATTTAAAAGTACCAAACACCCATGTTAGCTATTTTTAACACTAGTGCAGGTTCAACTAAGAACACGGACCACAGGCTGCTGAGATCTGAGTAGGGAGCTCACTAAAAAGACAATGTAATTTCATTTAAATCAATAGAAAGAGTCACAAGACAATGATTGGCTGCCTGGATTTGGCCTGCAGGCCACGAGTTGATGACCCCCGATCAACCTAATCCCACAGTCTACATTTCCCTTCACATATTCCCAAAGGTTCCTGCCATGACTGACAAATCCAGCAGATAGAGTCGATTAATTATTGATTTGGTCATCTGCCCAAGAAAGCCTGGTGTGTCAACCACCTGATTCCCTCAAATCTCTCTCCAGTCCCATGAATAACATCAAACCGTTATAGACAGATATATATATATATATATATATATATATTAGTGTTGTGGATTCAGGGCCATACATTAGTCTTGGCTAACCTTTGGCCTGGCTGTCAGGACAACACTTAAGAACTATGTTTTAGGACAGCACCTGGTCTTTTAAAGCATTTAGTTGTGCATTTAATGTAGAAATAGTGGATAATCTTCTTGACAAAAAGTACTTTAACAAGCTAAACTGTGAATAAAACAGACAACATAACTAGCTGTTTTTCTTATTCTCTGTGTCTGAGAATAGGTCCAAAGTGATTCACTTTTAGACTGTAATAAATTGAAATAGTATTTAATTTGCTTGATAAAGAACCGCTGGCTGTCAAATGCTAAGCGTACTACCTTCTCCCCTTCACGTCCATTTAAAACTCAACTTGAGCTGACAGAAATGAGGAGGTAAAAATACAATTAAAACTCATTTTTGTGACTTCACACTATTGTCACACAATAGTAAGTTGGTTTCAGCTGTTTTGTTAATATCTGCCATCTTGCAAACTTTGACAGCAAATCCATTCTTCAAAATCTCACCCCTAAAAGACACATCAGCCTGTTGTCAAAAACCCCAAACACCCAAAATGATTAACAGGCAGGGAACATTTCTGATTGGCTAGATTTTCTGATGAGCCACAAAGGTGCAGATTGACTTTTTTGCTCTTTAAAGTCTAGGGCTACATGGCAATATCTCAGGACACCCTAATTATAGTGATATCTGTCATGTAGTAAGGATATTTACAATATGTGTGGTAATGATAATGTTAATTTCCCCACTGAGATGCACTCACCAAATACATCTACGATTGAGAAAGCCTGCTTAGATATAATGCGAAACATCTACGGGTGGAAGATACTTTCAGCATTGCTAAAGTCCTTCTTGTGTAGATTTCTAAGCTAAAAAATACTACAGCTCAAAGACTGCCAAGCTGACTGTCATTACAGGATAAACACTGAAACAAACAGGACTGTCTAACAGTGCAGTGTGGTCTCTGCTGGCCCTTCATATTCAGATTTTCAGCAGTTGATATCAACAGATTCATTCTTAGAACTTGCACCTGATGGGTTGCTCAAAGCAGGTGAAATGATCGGTAAAATGTGTGCAAAAACCTAAACTGGAATGTGTGTTTTTTTACAGAATAGGCTGAATATCAGAAGATCAGGGTCATTCCTGTTAGGCTATACATTTAAAAAATGAAAATGTTTTATAGACATAATCATATTTTAAATCCATCTCAATTAATTTCTTAAAAATTGTGATCACTTTACAAAGCTTTTGTATGTAAGCAATGATTGTCATGCCAAACAGTTTATCCTTTTGATTATTGATAATTATAGTATATAATTATGCAATTAAATATGAGAACATTCTGAAAATTATTGGTACACATACTAGTTAAATAATCCACCACTACTGATCTTGACAGATTTCTATAATGCTTTTTTGTTTAAAAGTTTCATATTGTAAGAGTCAACTGTATGTAAAGTTTACTGGCCTGACTTTATGCTATCTATCAATTCAATCTCGACCAGTCTCAAGAGAGCTTAAATTCTGATTTTACGTGCCCTGTCCCTCATACTGATGAAGATAGTTAGTTTTAGTTTTACTGCTATGAAGTTGAACAATCATTTTAAACAAACATCACTGTAATTCATGCTTTGTCTATCACAAGAAAGCAAGTAAAGAGCGTTGTGCAGTCTTATTCAAGTCGAGTGGGTGGGTTGTGACCCACTAATAGAAAGATAAGCACTACATGAAGAACCACATCTGTGTCTTCCTACTCTCAATATTGAGACTTATGCTGAAAACATCTGGCGTGCAGAAATAAAGAAACATTCTAGTTTAAGAATTACATGCTGTTATTTTATTGGAATCCACTAAACAAAGTAATCTAATGACTAAAACTACATATCTATATAATACAAGTAATATAAACATAGGTAATACCTAACTGAATCTATCTAAGAGAGATTCCTTAATTTCTTAATAGTCCTTAACTGAAGTCACGCTGAAAGTATCTCGTGCACCACCTGTCACGCACATCTCCTTAAGTACACGCAGATCACGCTTCCACATACAAACACACAAACACATACACACGACAGCAGAAATAGTGTGGCCATGAACCGTATGCATGATATTTCGCCCCCATTATGTAAGTCTACAGTGAGTTGCCCTTAGCACAAAGGCCCAGGAGAAACACGGAAAAGAATTTTAGCAGTCAGAACATGAAATATTTATGTGCCGGTGTCATTCCTATTCACGGCTGACAGTGAACTGGGCTTAATAGGGAACACTTCTTCACAAGTAATAACTTGGCATATTATGCTATTAAAATGTCCACTGATTGTTGATGGATGTGAAATACACATCACCCGGAGTTAAATGATTTGGTGCCAGTTCCCCTTTGATATTTCATCTTAAGAACCAAAATGTATTAGCTTTCTCCTTGAGGTAAGAGAGAGTCAGTTTCAACCTCGTTTAACCTCCTAAGAGACGTAGCTTTGATGTGGACGCTGTGGAGCAATAAAAGTAATCTACTGAATGAGTTAACATCAGACAACCCTGCAGCATTATTTGCCTAGAACTGGGTGGGTCATCATTATTGCCTTACATTTAATTTTGCTTAATTAAAGTCAGCACCAAAAAACAAGGTATTACACCTTCACTATAAGCGACATCATTTTCTGTTTCTATTTTATAGCACACAAAAGTTAAATGGGTTAAATTGAACGAAGCAAAGCTGGGACAAAAGCCACAAATTTTGTTCAATGTATAAGGCAAATATACATTCATCTGAGAAAGACCCACACACATTTAGACTAAACTCTTTTGTTAAATTATTAATATACATTTATTTGATGATAAATACACTCACTTCCTAACTTCTGACATCTTGTAGTTGTACTGTAGTACTCTTAAACAATGAAAGCTGTTATGTACATTAGCGTTCAGTCTGGGTTTTTTTGGGTACTTTTTATTGAGAAAAACAAAGTCCTCAAAAGTTACATCAAAACAAAACATCATTCACTTATGAACTCAAATATGAAATGACAGCATCTTGTTCAGCTTGTAGATTGCAGTCTATTGATTTTTCTATGCATGATTTTGTTCTGTCAGCAAAACAAACAGAATCTAACAATACATAACAAGCATCTTCCATTTACACAAACACAACGCAGCACTTGTTATTACCTTCCCGGTATTGCTTGAGGCATCTGCATGTAATGAAGCTCTTCAGTTGTTTAGGTATATAAGTTAATAAAATGTAGGCAATGAGAATAAAAACTGATATATTGTTTTGTTGCTTATAGAACACACATATCAGACTTACTGATGTACAGAAGCAACAACACTGACCAATTACAGGCAAAATTACAGGCATACAGTCTGTGAGAACATAAGAGATATGGTAATTACCACACTTCTCTTTTATGCGTGTCTCTGGAGTAAAATATTTTCCCATCTTCTTGTTTTGTGTTCTTTCTGAAGTTCCCTGAAGATCAAATACAATGCAAGAGATAATAAATTGTACTGAGTATGTGTGACCCAGTCTGTGAAAACCCAGCTAAAGTCATTTTTTGTGATTTTTTTTGTGGTATACTCTGTGAAGATGCTTACGGGGTCTTGTAGTGGGGACTTTAGCCAAGCAATTGTATGGTTTTAGACCCACAGCAGTATTGATAGTGACCCATCATGGTTCTGATCAGGGTCCAAAATAATGAAATATTTGATGAAACATTAATGATCAGCTTGCTTGTAACTTTATAAAGAACTATGACATAATAAATGGATTAGGCTTAATCAAATTGCAGGAATGAATATTTAAAATTTGCTAATGTTTGTAAATCAAATAAAAAAACTTTTAAATCATATTGCATAAGAAAACATATATGTTGCATGTTTTTAAACAGTTTTTACATTTTATCTTAGACATGTAGCAATTTGAAGCTTTCTCTTTATAGCATAAGATGAATTCAGGTTAATTTTGAACACTTTTTCAAATTAATCTTGTAATGTCATAAAGTGTCCCAATCAACCTGGATTCAGAAGTATTTCTATTAAGCCACTAAAGACAAAAAGAAAAATATAGAAATATCAACCAATGGGGTGACTTGGGGCGGGACTCGTGTATTAATTACTGCTTTAAAACTATATCAACTTTACACTTCTGTTTGTTGCACATAGTGGCACAGAAATAACACACTCCAGCTCTTCCCAACTGAAAATCGTCACTTGCGATTAATATGAACTGTAAACATTGCACATCCTCCATCATGTGTGAAACAGCACTTGGCACATAACCACATTAATTACCATGCGCAAAAACCGGCACGCATTGCATTTATCTGTAAATAATATGTTATCTGTTGCCCAGCAACCATCCGTAATTAAGAAGGCACAAGTGTTCGCTGGGTGATGCCAAGTAGAGAGCAGAGACATGAAAATCCACTGTGTGAAGTGAAGCCCTGCTGTAAAAATGATCTGAGATCAGCTCATAGGTGCTTGTGCTAGCAGCATTTCTACCCAAGGGTGCCTTTATGAAACTTGACAGAAAGGTGTTTTTTATTTGCTTTATTTTATGTTTTTATTCTCGCTTTCTCTGGACAAGAGAAGGTCAGTGCTGTAATTGAAAGAGGACATTATTATAAGGACAGGGTCACCTGTCTGCACCCTTCCTTTACAATCTTTATCCACCCCTTAGGAAGCTACATGTCCTTTTAAAGTGAAAAATAAAAGCAAAATAAGCTAGAAAATGGAAATGGGTCTTTCTACAAAATGGGTTTATTGCAATGTGGGTAAAAAGTAAAATTACTTTAATAGCTGATGCCAGTTTTTACAAAATTCCTATAGACTATAATTTGTATATAGTACAAAATTCATATAGATGCATAATATATATATATATATATATATATATATATATATATATATATATATATATATATATATATATATATATATATATATATATATATATATATATATATATATATATATATATATATATATATATATATATATATATATATATATATATATATTCTTCATGTTGAAACTGTACTTTCTATCTCTTTTTTCACTTACTCTATTCTTTTCTTTCCCCATAGTTCCATCATTCCGTCTCCTAAAAGTCTTCTCTTAAATTCTATTATTTGAGGATCCAAAAATGCCAACACTATCATTTCTATTAATTGCCATCCAGACTGGGATACTATACAAGGGATGTAAATCGTATAAAAATGTTTAATAAATCTAATTGAAAAAGATTTCCATTTCACATAATCTGCCTGCCTGTCTATCAATCATTGGGCACACAACCCTTTATTTGCAACTCTAAACCATGTCATTGGTATACTGAAAATTCAGGCAGGCAGCTAAATAGATCTTACTGTCACTGCTACAATTACATCTCATTGGGGAAAAAATAGCCTTTTTTGTATAATATCATATAAACTGTGTGATGTATATTTTGAGGATGCATTTAGAGCTCTTGTTACAGAAGACCGCCCTCGTGCTGTGCAGAGCAAAGCTTTGCATCTGACAGAGAATGCATCCAAAAATAAAGCTTTCACGAGCAACCCTTCTTGACTTCAAAATAGTAATGCATTAAGATGTTTTCTCCACTGGCCTCACAGCGTTCTCGCATCACAATGGCCTAATTTCCCGGGAAAGCTGAACTTCCTCTGACTGCTCTCCTGTATTCCGGCTTCATCACTCTGTACGCACAGACAGATCGACCCACGGCTAAAAGATCTGAATAATTCAAGTCCTACGGAGGTAGTGCTCTAAATTGTACATTAATCCACATATCTACCCCCCACCCTCCTTTTCAGGACTTGGTTGCACTTTTAATAAGTGAACGCAGCATCGTGTCTGATGAGACTGGAGCAAAGTACCTTCTTTGTGTCTGCGACTGCAGTAATATCTGCTGTATGAATTATTTCCAACTTATTTTAATGGTGATAGCGTTGCTTTCTGTCAACTTAATGTAGGATCGCTTTTAACTGCTGTAATTAAATTATAGAATTTGCTTGATGCTGTATACACTATAATATTAAAGTATTACCCAAGTGGAACTTGGGCTTCATGCCTGTAAATGAGTATATATGAGGACAGGCATAAGGTATCCAATAGGATATGTATTAGAAAAGCTCTCTGACACAGCACTTTAATAGCATTCTATAGACCATTTTCCAAGCTGTAAACAACACTGGCCCAGAAGCACCTCCTGTTTAAGTTCTTCATCTCACTTACATAATTAAGTCTTAAATATGTTGGTTTTTACATTTCAATTCAGTTGTAAATGTTCTGCTGGTTGTATTTTGTTCTAATGTTTGTGTAATGTTAAAAAAGCTGAAACATCAAGTGTTTCTGGACCTGCAAAATAGGCAATGATGCCCTACAAATGCCCAGCAGGACATTAAGAAAGTACTAGTTGTAAGCAGGATCACAGGAATGATCTAAAAACTTGTCAGCTTGGCTCATGAATATTAATTACATGGCACCATGTAATTATTATTCATGAGCCAAGCTGACAAGTTTAGGCTCAGCACTCAAATCATTATGCCACATCAATCAAGTCGACAAATGGATTGAGTCATTTTACAAAAGAGAAATATATTTTCACAAAATAATCTTTGAATACAGACACTTCTAATATAACCCTTTACTTGAAGACAGTTGACAGGTTGATATTTTCATATAACTTGCACAAGCTGGAACCTAGGGAATTACAAATTTTGACCTTGTTGAAGTAATCCTTGTTGTAATAAAATTAATTCAGACACTCCAGAGAGATTTTCCACTTTCTTTGGGGCTGTTCATCAGATGTTTTATCAAATGTTTGAGAACAAGATCTCCAGTCTCAGCGTATATGCTAATGTATTCATAGCTCATTACCAGAAAGCTAAACCATTGATTTTTATAAGGCATTTAAACTATTCTGGAACTGCTGTGGCATTATGTTAATTGGGCTGTCTTGACCCCACCAGCTTCAGGCTTTATTGCCTGCAGCCTGTCAGATTTTACTGGAGCTAAAACGAAATTCTATTAATTTTTAAATTCCCAACTCTTCAATCATGCTCTAACCATGACTGTAGAAATGGCTGTAATACAACAACAATACTGAGATCTGTAGTTAACACTGTCACATGTCAAACTGCCAGAACAATATAATCTCCCCCTGTTTGCTGATCTCCTACAACATGACCAAGCTGATGATTACCTGGTTTAGTTATCCAGCCAGCGTAACCAGTTGACAAGTCATCAAAACCTCCCTAAAACCAGCAAACCAGACCAACCAGATCATGAAGAGCTCAAATGTGTTAGTCACCTTAATAATAGATAAAGCCCTGCTGAATCTGTCTCTCTCCAGCTTCTCTCACTTCTTTCTGTTTTATATGCTTTCCCCTATAGAGGGGTTCTGCTGACTTTAGGGAGATCCAGCTGTTAGTCAAGCTGTGTGCAGAACTTTGGCTCTTAACAGCCTTCTCAGCATCTGCTAATAAAAAACCTATTTATAATACTTTTTTCTCTTTTAACCAAATGTGTTTGAGGAAATCAGGTAAGGGCTTATGAGATGAACAACCAACAATTTGTTATGTTTATCTGAATATCAATGAATGCAGACGCAGACTCATGAACATGCAATTAATGTTCTAAAACAGAATCTTGACATGTAACAAATTCAAGGTCTTTCACAGCTCCTGCTTTACTTTAAATTAACTTTTCCCTACCTGTTTGTATAAAGCGATTTATTAAAAGATTAAAAGTAAATGACCTTTTTTTAAAAACACACAAAAAAAATAAATTTATTTAATAAAATATTGGTCAAGGGCACACTGCTGGTGAAAAAGGGCCAGCATGAGCAAATAACATGTCTGACTTCTCTTTTCACCTTCACTCCACACAGAGACCAGCAACAATACAATAAGCACAATAACTACTGTCATTTTCCAAACAGTCAGATGCTAAAATACATGGCAGACTGCCATACTGCAAGACATCTTCATGCTTTTTAAATGAACAGAAGGACACCGGTAGTAATGTGAAGAATTAACCAAACATACTATAGGAGTATTTGTTGAATAACAAGCATGTTCTCTGCAAGTGTGAATTAGCTAAAAGAAAAACTGTTTATATATTCTGTATGTGCATTTTTGGGCCTCAGTGTCTCCGTATAATGGTCTAACACCATGCCAGACAGCTTGTTACAGTATGTTTTTCCACATGAGATTCAGTAAACGTTGTACTGTCTAGAACAAAAATGAACATCTCATTCTGCTAGAACATGTTCATCCAAAAGTACTGCATGGCTGTACACTTGATGTTTTGCTCTGGGTTAATTATGAATGCAGCTGAAAAACCCAAACACATCAATTTGGGCTTTTTTACTTCAACCTCAATTGACTGAAAATTGTCCAGTGTGCATTGATGTTTCTGCCGGCACTGTGATGAGCAGAAGCCATGAAAAAATTTACAGTACAGATTACTTAAAAAAAATGTTCTGTACTTCTCAGTTCTCAATATTTTCTGGGAATACTAAAAGAGACACAAAGCGGAGAGATTCTCCATCTCTGCCTGCCGAGCTCCTGTATTACATATGGGAACTTGATCCTTCATCCCTTCTCTCTACCCCGGCATCTCTTTTAAAATGTCAGTTCCCTCTACGCCTGTCAAATCGCTCCAAAATCACTGTACACTGTTGAATCATCTGTTAGAGTTTACCATAAAATATTAAACACTAAAAAAAGGCAAACACATTAAGCATCTAAACATGACACACTAATTCATATTCAATCCGTTAATTCTCCAGTCCGTTTAAAATAGTTAAAGCTATATAATGTGCCGACTGTGAGAGCTGAAAATACAAGTGGTGACATGTAATTTAGGCTCTTGGTTACATATCTCTTGTTGTTGTGGCAGAACTTAACAACATCCTTTGTTAACTCATGATGGATTCGATTAGTTTTCACAGAGCCAGTGTGTCACTGGTGCATTATGACAGCAGGGGGTCAAGGATTGTCTGGTTACTGTAGCACGGGCAGTTGTAGACCCTGCTGGCAGATGGTGTAACTATACCATTATGCTGACAATAAGCATCTTTGTCATGTTAAAATAGTGTAAAAGATGCCAGAAATGCTAGAAACATCTATTATATTATTATGTTTTATTAGATATATAGGTCTTGGCACCTAATTAGCTGGGGAAGCGCGGTTATCTTAAATTGAAACTATATTCAATCTTCACAAAATTCTGTAATTTTACATCTTAAGCACAATTATCTCGATAATATCCCAATTATTTTTATGATAAAAGCAATAACTGGGAAGTCTCATGACTCTGTAAACATGACTTAAACTGAAAAAAGTTCACTAGCATGTAGCTTGCATCATTTTTACATTAACCACCATTAAGATGAATTCTAAATGATAGCTTTCTTCAGGCAATAAAGACCTCATTGAATGCCTGTAATGAAAAGAAAACGATTCATTTTCATGCCTTACAGGGACTAATCACAGATCATTCTACCCAGAACGCTACTAACCGTCTCATTAATTAACTAGAGTTGACCTGGATATGAATTGCTGTGCTTATGGATAGCACACCTGGGAGCAGATTGACTCTTTCCATATCATCTTTCCATCTTAGCGGCTGCTATTCTATAAATAAACGTCCTCTCAGCCATGCAGGTGCGATGACCCCCCCCCCGGAGTGATAAGAAGCAGTTTATTTGTGATATATCATTCAGCGACTTTTAGGTATGTTTTTGAATTGTAGAAATGAAAGGTAGAGTTGTTAGAAGAGGGGCGACTAGAGGCAGTGAGCCACTATGCCGTCTCTGGTCTGAAGCATTATTCAGCAGCTGTTTACCCCAGTTCGCTTCCTGTTATTTGGAGCAGGTAAAGTCCACAGAGCTTTCATAAAGGGCTTCAGTGAACACAGCTAAAAAGCCGATGACTGTTGTTTACTACATTACCCAGAATCCCCAAGGACCTGTCACTGCTGTGCTAAAAAAAACATCAGACAGGCCAGAAGCTGTACCTTGGTTGTGTAGCGTGGGATTAGGAGTTTTAAAGAGAAACATGACACAGTCCTTGTTTAAACTAGGGTTTCAAATGGAAAAGTACTTGGCATGTCTCCACACATGCACTTCATAGTTTAAAGCATCTTTAAGTTTATTATGATGGTGAGGGAGATAGAGAGACAATTACTTTGACAGTCAAAACAATGGTCAAATTTAAGAATATATTTAACGTCTCAAAATATTAAGTTGCCAAGCAACCACCTCAAATCAAATATAGTACAATGTAAAACTATAAAAGTAAGTTGTCATGTAAGTGGGAGCTCAATACATGAAAACAGACTTTATTAACTGACATGAAATAGATCAAAAGCTACAAACTGCCAAACCTAAATCTTTAACAGATAAATCTAAACTTTACTACCTTTGCTGACCAGTTCTTAAAGATTCTTAAAGAAATAATCAGTAAATTAATAAGGAAAGCATGACACCATTTTAGGAAAGTCATTCATATGTTATCTGATGCCCAAACAGCCTGAGCATCATCGACATAGTAAGATCACTTTCTCTGTGAGTTTCTCAACTCATGCAAGCAGCATCAAAATGCACCACTAATACAAAGCAATTGACTGGCATGTTAACATTTTCAACATCTTACTTTCCCAACCCTTACTCTTGCTACATAGGAATTTAAGCTGCACAAGAATAAACCTTGAGTAAAATCTTGGGAATTGACTCTTAACGCTGCCATGATGATTTTGCAGCACCTTCTTCTAGCGGTGTTCCCAAAGGGATGGAAAGCAGATTGGCTGGCGACCCATGTTTGAGACGGCCTTCATCAATGCTGCGCTCTACTTGCTATCATGCATCGCTGATCTTAAAGGTTGTGCGTTTCTTGTCCCATCACACCTGTTTACAACTGATTGATTCTGATGCCGTTAGGTCAATGAAAGCTCTGGTTTTTACTTCTAAAGGCTGCAATAAGCTCAGTGCCTTGAGAGCAAGTATTACTGTATCTGAAATGACCTGAAAACTTTAAGCATCCTTTAAGAACCAGAGGTCATCTATAGTTTAGTATATATAATTTCATGTTAAATAAGTAAAGTAATGTTTCTCCATCAAACTTTTCTCATATATATGGCACAGAAATTTGGACATCACACCATAAAATCCACAGAATGCAAAGATGTACTGTTTCAACAGAATGTGTTACC
Organism: Beaufortia kweichowensis; assembly: GCA_019155185.1. Lineage (NCBI taxonomy): Eukaryota > Metazoa > Chordata > Actinopteri > Cypriniformes > Gastromyzontidae > Beaufortia > Beaufortia kweichowensis. The sequence continues at coordinate 7,450,900 of CM032803.1, read as the reverse complement.
AACACCATGGTCTACTACAGTACAATGTGACTGGGAGGTTGTCTTCTTGAGTAACAAACACATATGACACACACCTGTACTGTCACGTCAACAAACCAATCAAAGTTTCTTGTAGCTAGCAGAACATTTCATTTTAAAAGTCCATTAAGAAGTAGAAAAGCATTAAATGTCTATGTTACAGAAACATTATACATGCATGCTTTATAATGGATTAACAATAACAATATCTCTCAAGTTTAGTTTACACCAGGGCATCTAGTGGACTTTTAAAATAATAAATAATAAAGAAATGTAAAATGTGCAAGCTTTATTTTATAAAGCCCATAGAGAACTCATCAGTCCTTTTTGACTGTCTTAACGGTCAGGAAGAAAAATTATTAAATACAATCTATACATAATTAGTCTGCAGAAGGAGAACAACCATCTTCATTCAGCCTTTCAACTGCGTAGAAAAGCAATATGATTATTGCACGCATCAAGAATAATGGCCGTATAATATTGCTAAATATTACAGCCACAGGACAGACACTGAACACTAGTTGTACTTACTCCCAATAAGTAAATTATGATCAGTTCATGATCTCAATTGAAAATCCTGTAAGCTGGTATTAGTTAGGTGTGAACTGTATGGCAGAATACTGTATGTCAAAAACAGATATTCACTTCGGTTATAATACAGTCTGCCCTAGAGGCATTTCAACCATTGAACACTAAGAGAAGAAATTCAGCCTTGTAACTTAAATGGCTCTTTAGGACTACAAAAGCATCTTTGTTAACCTAAATGGGAAGAATTTTTCATCAGAGAAGCATTTAAGCAGGTGCTAGCTCACAACTAAAGATGATCCTTTACTGCAGGTTAAGTAGCTTTGAAAAAAACCATCACAGATGTTAAACACAAGCACAAGCGTCCCAGGCATGCATGTGCTAATGAAAGTTGATGACTAATATAAAGCCACCACACACAGTGGGATGACAGACTAATGAATTCTAAGCAATAGAGCATCCAGATGTCCACGAAATGAGACTCAACAAACATTAGACTTGTTCATCTCTTCATTAAAGCAACTGTGTGCTGATTTCAGTCAACTCACATTCTGTAGTAATCATGTATCATCATGATTATCAACATTCTCCATCTGGTAAACTTATCACAACAACACATAAAAGACTTCATACAAGCTAAATACAGCTTAATACAAATTTATTTGAGCGAAGGGGCAAGCAGAAGCTTAGTGACAGAAAGGAATTAACAACTGTAATAATTTTATCTGCCTTTAACATTCATTATCATTAACAAAGATTACTACGTTATATAAATACTCATCACCACACTTCTTTTGAGCACATGCCTAAAGAATTGCTTGCATTACATTATTTCCTAGTGAAATCAATATCTACTACATAATATGATCAACCACTCCTCGTTTAATAAAGTATTTCATATCACTTGTGTCAAAATTGTTCAATTTATTCACCTCATTATATGTAATATTTTGCATACATTGAAAAATGCAGTTAGTTTAGTTAAGTAGTGAAAATGACAATAATTATACAACCTAATCAACAAAATGAATAGTTTCTTTAATGGCTTTTACAGAGCTATGTGCATCCATATTTTTAACAAATGTACATAGAACACAAAGCAATATGTGTTTTTCTGAGTTAAGATGTTTTAACTTTTTTTTTAATCTGTATTCTGACACTGTACACTGTTTTCCTACTGCCAATCCACATCCCTTTGACTCCTGTTTACAGCTTTTCATCTATTGAAAATAAAATGTGATCAAAATATATTTATTTTGCACCACATAGCCAAGGCATTCTCAGTGTTGTCTACTACTACTACTACTACAGTATATGGATATGGCACTGGGATGAGATGACATATACTGTATGTGATAGTAGCTATATCATTCTACACTGCTTTCATAACACCCTGAGGTTGCCCCTGGCTCGGCACATTAATGTAACACATTGCTGGAGTACTAAATGCGTGTCCTTTCACATAATTTAGTGGGGAACAGGGCCAGTGTTGTGCCCAAAATCAACTCCTGCCAAATTATGACTCCTCATTCCCATTCCCCAAAGTTAGGGTTTGGATTAGGTGTGGGGTTTGGATTAGGTGTGGGGTTTGGATTAGGTGTGGGGTTTGGATTAGGTGTGGGGTTTGGATTAGGTGTGGGGTTTGGATTAGGTGTGGGGTTTGGATTAGGTGTGGGGTTTGGATTAGGTGTGGGGTTTGGATTAGGTGTGGGGTTTGGATTAGGTGTGGGGTTTGTATTAGGTGTGGGGTTTGGATTAGGTGTGGGGTTAGGATTAGGTGTGGGGTTTGGATTAGGTGTGGGGTTTGGATTAGGTGTGGGGTTTGGATTAGGTGTGGGGTTAGGATTAGGTGTGCGGTTAGGATTAGGTGCCTGTTTAAAAAATTCTTGCATGAAAATAAAATAAGTAAACACTTTCAAATAAGACTACCTGTTTGATGCCAGCAATATAAGTATTATTAGGAAAAAAATCCTAAATAGTGCTCACTGTTTGCAATCAAACACATTAAACACCTTTAAACCAACCCTATGACATCAAGGCTGTTTGCATGAGTAATTATGAACCTGCCTATTTCATACAACAAACATGCATGACTACAAAGTGAGAACAAACGACATAAAGATGTAACATTTACTGGAAAACAACAACACGGGAATAGATTAACATGAGCACAATGTAGCCCTTGATCAAATAAACCCAGTCCTTGTGTCTCTACTGTATGTTTTTCTGTCAGCAAAGTAATAAACACTGAAAAAGTCAGACTTAAACATTGAGAATCCAGAAGACACTGAGTGAAAGCCCATAACACACTACACGAACCACACACAAATATGCCATATCATGAAGCGTTTACTGTATATAGTCGTGGCTTGACAGTGTATTCTGCGCGAAAGCTAGAAAACCACCTGCTTTCCTAACTTCTACAAGCACAAAAACAAGCCTAATTAATGCAATTAATAAGTAACACAATACACATACCTGAAGCAACTACATGTTGCTGTCCATCGAAATGCTGAAACAGGCTGACGCTTATTTTCCTTTAAGAATTCTCCACGTACAAACTTGTGAACGCTGAACTTGAAGTAAAATATCAGTACCTGGCGATTGGCCAATTTACATGTCGATCAGTACTTTACGTCTCAATGGGCGGGTCTTGTGGGGAATGGATAGAGAGGGATGGATATGTATGAAGTACCGCGAGAGTTGACTGTTTCATATGCTTTTAAATCGCTCTCGCGGTACTTTGGTGTCATAGGCCGATTAATCTGCGCAGCGCCACCTGAAGTCAAACACACCAATATCAGCGTTGAGTGGACATTGTTTGATACACAGAACTGCTTAAAGAGTTTTTTACTCCGTAGATAACTAGATCGGAATACAAAACAGTCGGATCCCTACTAAAAAACGTTTGAGGTTAAAACCCAAATCCCTGAAACCGAGTGCGTCGATCATAGGGAGCAGTGTACACTCCATGAGGAACCTGTGGAGCTCTCCTAACTGAAGTGCTGTAAAATACCCAAAATTTACATTGGTCTCACTATGGGAACCATGCTTCAGGTAAGCACCTTTTAGTTATAAATACAAGCAACGGGCTGTACATACGTCAACACTTTGTGTTTGTTTACGTTAAATGCATATGATAGTGTCTTGTTATGTTCATTTACCTCAGAAGTCTACTGCACTTGACAATATTCGCACTACCAGGCAAAGTTTGTAAACACTTTCTGATGTTTAGATTCTTTCCACATTTTAGAATAGTAGTAAACTCATCAAAACCATAAAACAACACAATTGTAATTGCGTCTAAACTTTTGACTGGAGCTACTAAGTACTGTAAACAACAACAGATTAGTTTGTATTATGACAAAGTGACATTATCCATGCATGTCTGTATGTAGTACACATTTTGATACATATTTAATAAATTAAAATAATTAAAACCGAAGTTCTACAGGAGGTGAAAAGTTTCTCCTATTTTTAGTAGGGGTGGGAATCTTTAGGTACTACGCGATCCGATTCCGATTCTGGGACTCACGATCCGATTCCAAAACGATTCTTCATATAATTTTTTTGCAAATATGATAAATTTGCATTTTAAATAAATAAAGAGTTTTTATGCTTTTTGTTTATAGTTAGAATCTCTTTGACAGTATTCCAATCTTGAAGTTTAATTTTATTGCTTTTATTTTAACAAAGTTATATTCAGGATGAACAAGTTCTGACATAGAATCGATTCTGAATCTTTGAGAATCGATTCAGAATCGTTAGAAAAAGATCGTTTTTTCTCCCACCCCTAATTTTTAGGAAGTGAAAATTAAAAACCTTAAAGGGTTGACTGAGACACTTACAGTAAACTGTATTTTCTGTTGAGCATGTCTTGTTAAAAATGGTTCCTTATCTATCATTAAACAAGTGTATTGCTACTGTTTGCACTTTACAGGGTTAAATCAGTTGGGAAATGAAGTGGTAACTGCTGCTCGTCTTATCAGAGAGAAAATCACATTGTCTTTAAAGAAGTCCAGATATTCTACTGCAGTCAGCTGACACAGCAGCAGATAGTTGAGTGTTGAACCATACCATTCAACTTTCACAGACATTCCCCTTTCTATCTCACTTGTGTTTTCCAGTGTCTCTTCGGGTATTTGTTTGTACAGCCAGCCAGTGAGTGCAAATATTGATATCGACAGAGTTCAGCCTTCTGAGGTCTTTGCACGTGGCAGAGCAAATGAACCCAAATCGAAAAAAAGGCAGAATAGATGATTTAGAGAACAGAGGAGGAACCCAAACTACATGCTGACACATCAAAGCCACGAGTGTAGCCTACATGATATAAGGTTTGATCCCTAACTTATTAAAAGTGAGAATATTTGCTACAGGCTGTTCCACCTTTTGACTTCAACGCGAAAGTATTCTCACCGGGTGAGAAATAGGGGTTTATTTTGCAATAATGACTGGATGACTGCACATTATTCTGCAAAATACAGTGATAAAAAATAAATGAACATAAAATGTTGATTTTCAATATGCAATTATGTAACAAGGTTAATGGTTGATTGAGTTAATGACATGACTGACATTGTAGATAATCTTTTTCCTGGGGCAATAGTCAATTACAGGATATGTATTTTAGTGGTTCAACATACAAAAATATAAACCTTAAAAATTGTAAGAATAAGTAAAACAGTGTTACAGGTTAATCAAGTTAATGTGAAACAGGTGTGTTTTTAGCTGGTTCTTGAAGGTTGTGATAGTCTCACAAAAATATATTCTTTGTTGTTGACTCATTTATATTAGCATTACAATATTCTTTCCATGATCAGTCAGTTCGCTAGTGAATCAGTCAAACCACCGAGTAGTGTAAGGTCTGCCCGCCTGTGCTGATATCTAATTAAGGCTTTTACCCTGTGATGAGAGAGACCTGTTCCAGCCCCTTCTGTCAGTGTGCTACCTACAGTATGAGATAACATGTTTTAAGGGTATAAAAAGAAAATGTAAGTGACAATCATGTATGCAGTTAGTAGTTAGCGTAATAAACATTCATAACCATTTCCATAGAAGTGCTTTCCACCAAACCTCTCCTGAACATTCGTCACTCTATACTAGGGGTGGGAGAAAAAATCGATGCATCGGGATTCTTTCTCTAACGATTCTGAATCGATTCTCAAAGATTCAGAATCGATTCTATGTCAGAACTTGTTCATCCTGAATATAACTTTGTTAAAATAAAAGCAATAAAATTAAACTTCAAGATGGGAATACTGTCAAAGAGATTCTAACTATAAACAAAAAGCATAAAAATTATATGAAGAATCGTTTTGGGATCGGATCGTGAGTCCCAGAAATGGAATCGGATCGTGAGTCCCAGAAATGGAATCGGATCACGTAGTACCTAAAGATTCCCACCCCTACTCTATACACGACAATCCTTGTGCTCTTCAAAGACGTTTTGTTGTCTGAGAGCATTTACAGCAAGGTTTTCAATAAAGCTTAATGCACTACTCTTAGAACTATAGCTGAAACACAATAAACAGCATTCATACATGCCTGTACACTACACGTGCCCTATAATAAAAATAAATTAATTGCATTTAGCAATGTTATTTGGTGAAATTTTACTGTTCAGTGAATAAGTCAATGGTGAATTTTTGTAAGATTGATGTGGAGCCGAGGCATATGTTTCTCTTATGGATCTTTTTGTCTAGAACCTCACTGCTATGGTCATCAATCTTAACAAATCGGTAAAAATGGCTAAAGAATGACAATCTCACTTGTCTTGCTGCTATTTATTATGAGATGTTACATCAGAACCTTAGGATAATTGTGAGAGGACTTTTAATATAATCGTTTGGAAGCATAACATTTTGTTCTGGCATGAAAGTGCACATTCTGCACATTTTCCAGGACTGGTCTTGTTTGCTTGTTTGGGTACCTGTCATGCTAGTAAACCATGTTAAGCCAGCTTGATTAGGGATGACAGAAAATGTCTATTTTAAGTCCAGAAGATGTGTGTTTGTCTGTAGCTTACATTAGTTTAGCAGTTAACATTCAGTACAACTCCTGATGTAACATAGGTGAAGATTTTGATTTGCCTAGAATCAAATGAGTTCATTTTCCCACTATGCTGTTTGCCATAATTACTAGATTGATCTAATTGGTGTAGAGGGAGAGGCGTGTCTAAAGTAAATGAGGGTTGATCAGGTCTCTAGCCGTTCAGTTGTGCATTGCTTCTATTGCAGTACATTTATTCACATTAATTCACATGACATTTTCTCTATGTCATCAACACCTCCATAAAGCATCTGCACATCTTCAGATAATATGACACCAAACTAAAGCAGCCAAATAAAAAAACTAAAATGCCTCTCTGGGGGGAATGACACTTTGATTGAATGAAATGGCATGAGAAGAATCTTTTACAAGGTGTTTTGCTCTTTCATCGTGACCTCTACTGTGACTCTATAATGGCAGTCATTCACTATGTCTCTTCTGTCCTTTATTTATCACAGAGACATTGCTTAGCATATTATGGCTAGCTGAATACTACATGTCTGGATTTAATAGCCACATGACAGCAGAGCCCTTTTAGATAGCATGTAGATATTTGGCAGCGTGATATCTGACAGTTTCCACTGCATTTGTGACTAAATAAATCTGGGTCCTTTTGATGTACAATGCCTTTTTTCCAGCTACTGAATTCTGTTAATTTTGTTTATTTTGTTAAAATATATCTCTGAATGAGAATAAGAAACAAACATTTATTAAATCGTCTATTTAAAGACGTTTCGATGCACTAGCCCTCCAGCTGTGAGGAAACATGAGGTGTTATGCGCAGAAATGTCAGTGCAGCTATTATAATAAAATAATATGAAAACACCTGAAAACAGATTTATCACATTCACGGGCGAAGACTGACACACCCCGAATGAGAAAATTCTCTGTAATTGTTTGTGTTTGTACTATTGTTTTTCTAAACATGCGGGACCCAAGCCATGTCTAGAAGATATCTTGGACTCTTTTGACAGGCCAGTAAGCACCTAGAAATGACCAAGAACCACCTTGCAATACCCTAGTAAATGTATAGTAACTCACAATCACTCACAAAACCCATTAAGACAAGTTATCTTTCTTTCATCATGGGCACACGTTTTCTGGACAATTTGTTTCCTTCGCCTTAGCCAATCACCTGCCATGTGACTGATCAGTTGTGATGTCAAAGGTGCAGAATAGTAAACTGCACCTGTTAACCTGCAAATCCTTTTCAGTGCAGACCAGCCCAGGAGACTACAGGCGTTTGTGAAAGACTTTTTCTTCCCTTTATACACATAAAATGTGTATGCCCAGGTTATTTGTGGCCTTGAAAGACCAAGAGAAATAGAGAAAAATGTGCTGAGTAAAAGGGAACTTTAGAGAGAAAGATGGGGGGAAAAGAGAGATTGGTATAGCAAACACAAGGCCAACATTCATTCAGTGTATGACAAGCATGTTAAACTCTTAACTGCTATAGTAGCAGCGTAGCCTTAGTAACGGCACTGAAATTGCCATCGATTTGTCCTCCCAATTTTCCCTTTATCAAACCACAACCTGATTGAATATTTTGTAGGCCTGGTCACACAACAGTACACTCGGTTAGAAAATAAACTGCAAAACAATATGAGCTGATTGGAGTTTGTCCAGTGTCATGCAGTGTAATGCAACCTGTACTTATCAGTGCGTGGAATGACAGAAAGGAAATGTTCAAACAAAACAATGTTAAACTGAGAATTGTCCTTTCATGTTGATTGTTGGTGATGTTTTTAAATGAAAAACAAGAATTACAAAATATAATTTTACAGTGTCAACACTGTGTTTGAGACCATGTGTTTCAGATGAAGGCCAAAGAAATAATTCAGGACAGGTTGGTGAAAGAAAATGCACAATGAATCTGCCTAATTATGTGTTCAACCAAGCTTTTGTAATTGAGTGTACAGAGCACAGTTTGCTTTTAGTGAATTTTCACATTTATTTCTGTTATTATTTTCAACAATTTGTCTTTTTCAAAGTCAGAAAGATAATAAAAGACCATCATGTAATACAATAAGATTAAATAAGAAAAAAGATTTAAAAAGAATGACAGGAAAAAGTGTCCAGGTGGAGGGTGGATTGTTCGCCTTCAGTTTTGGGTCGGTGATAATGAGACGCAGTTCATTGTCACTGTCAGCTCCGGTCTGGAGGAAAGCCATGTTCTACTGGTAGTTAATGAGCTCTTCCAAACTGTGGAGCGGAGACAGACAGGAGCGGAGTAAAGAAACAATGTGAGATGGGTGAAAACAGAGTGTAAAAGTCAAATCAGAAGTGTAAGAAGAGCTGTGAGATTACAGGGACAGGTGAAATAACCTCTTAATGCAATAAGCACAGCTTTTATTATAGTGACAGAGTCTTTAACACAGATTGTGTGATGTTTACTTCAACACTGCACAGATAACTTTTAAATTTGCATATGTATGAGAAACGACTCATTTAATGCCTTTCCCTTTTTTTAATTCCCCTTTTAACATGCTTGGTAGCACAATAAATATTATTTAAAAAGTCTACTGAATCATTCTTGTTTAAAATATTTACATGGCAAATAAGTAAATTAAAATGAGCATTTCAAAATGCATACTACTGAAGAGGACATACAAAATGTGTTTTTAAATATACTGCATCTATTCTATATTATTCAGAAACTACAGTCATGGTTCACATGGAGTTATCTTAGAAGAAAGCTGTGGAGTAAAGCTGACGTGGAGTTCCAGATGGGAAACAAATTTTATATCAGGGGACATTACTGGCATCCTTTCTGTTTGAAGCATATTACGCTAATTACAAAGTGAGTGATCAAGCAGAAAAAGATCAAGCTTCTGTTCGCCTCTTTGTTTCAGGTCTGCAGAAAGATTCTGAAATCTCAGATTTAATATACACACACTGTAGCTCTTGAAACGGTTTCAAGGACAGTTGCACGGTTCATGCAACAGTTCAAGATGCCTACGATAAGTCTTTCTTTATCTTTGTCTACTTCTTAAAGGCAATAGTTTTTTGTCAATCAAATATTTTTCTGTACAGTTAAGAGGCACACACACCCTTTGCTCCTCTCACATAGCCAGACATTTGACCGTGGCCAAAGAGGTCTGGTGTTCTTTGCAGCTTAAATTAGCCAAGTACTGTCCGCTTAAGCCGGGGACACATTTAACGATTTTCACACTGATTTTAAATGTATTTTAATCATAACCAGTAATCGTGCCCAGCCTCAGTCGTGCTCGGTCGTAATTTACAGTCGCAGATAAAAATCATTTAATGTGTGGTGTGTAAAGATTTTAAGAGCCAGTTGTTGTCAGTCGTGATCGCTAAGATTTTTTTAGCAACTGGCGGCTCCGACTGATGACGTCACTTTTGCCATAGAGATGGTACACGTATACAGACAGACTAAGAAATGCCGACCAAAAAAAGCTGTCAGCGCAAAAATACAATGGACACAAGTAGCGCTAGCCATCTCTTTGCTTCTATGTTTGTGTGTATTTAAATGCAAATGTTTTACTTCATAATTTATTTATTTTTGTAATATTACTGTATTTTCTTTGCCAATACATTTCTAACATGCCAAAAACACAGTGGTACAGCAACAATAGTTTGTATTATTTGCACCTGTGACCATTATTCACAGTGGGTTCTGAAGGGTCAGATCACCTTCTGAAAACATGTACATCACACCTCCAAACAAAGCAGTGACAGAATTGGCATAAGGATGTGTAACCTGCAGCAGGGGTCAATAAAAGACAAGCGCGTGTGTCCTCTCTGAGTGACATTCTTCTGCAGGTACAGAGCTCAGAACAAGGCAGGGCTCTGGTGGAGCATGATCTGAGTGAAATGATTATCAGGGCTGGTTCATCTCCTGCATGTTTATTGAGATGAAAAGAAGCAGAGAAAGCTCGTTTAATATCAGTTTTAATTCATGTAAATGCACTAATGGAAGATGCTTTTAACTGAAATCACTCATCATAGCATTTCTCAAGCTGTAGTATTTAGGAGTAGATAAAAACTCTTCCCTTGAGAGATGGGATTGAAGATTGCCAAATTCTTTTTCCCTATTCTACTTTACAAACTCTGTTTATAAATTCTCCTTTGGTAAAACATGTCTGAATCCCTCTTCACAACAAATTATGGATCATCCCAGTTCATCCCAGTGGATTCTGCACATGATTGGCAGCACAGCACAGTATTGAAGCAGATTCAGTCCTATAATAGATCCAGTTTCTATAATAGAGAGACAATAGAGTTCAAACTTAACACAATTCAAATTTAAATGGCTTAAAAGAACCACAGTGGAGAGCAGCTGCAAACCTTTTATAACATGTTTCCATTTAATCTCTAAATGGCTTAAAAAGGAGAGCAGTAACCTTTTTTAATATCTTTTAACTGGCAAATGATGTGTGATTTGTTTTTTTTTTACAAAATACTAGATGATGCACTACTGATTTTTTGCCTGATGACACTTTCTTAATGTTAGTGCTGAGAAGGCTGAAATTTTGCAAAATGAAAGACCACACACTGATTAAAATAAAGAACTTTGGACATATTTTAGAATATTTTAAAGCAATGGATTATATTCCTAATTGAATTAACATTTCCATTAAAAAAGGCCTCTAGCAAAAATAAGACTTTATTCCCAGACCACCTCTTTATATTTTCTTTTTAAGATTAGAAGAGACGCCTCATTTTAAAGCCCACATGTTGTTAAAAATACTGTGTCTTTTAGAATTGTCCATTTATGTGCCTTTGAAGTTCTCAGCGGTTTGGCATTTGCATATATTGTTGATGCTCTAGTCTTTTACACCCCAGGGTGAGCTCTTAGATCATCAAATGCCAACATTTTAAAGACTCCCAATGGGGAACATTTAAATTCCAGTGTGTCTAAATTATGAAATTATATAAAGAGAGACAGAGACCAGAGAAACCAGGTCTGCTTTCTATAGCAGTTTATTTGTTTAATGTGAATTTTTTTTATTTGTTGGGATACAGATAAATGCAATTTAAATCACACTATTTTTTATTTCCAATGGTTTGTAGAAAATTGTTCTTTATGTTCATGTTATGTTTTTTAGACTTTACACCTGGTTAGACAAGCAAATTGTTAATCTTCATAAACTTTAAAATTAATGTAAAAAAATGTATGACTAATAATTCTAAAATGTTCATTTGTTTAGTAGTTCCTGTACAGGGTCTCTCTCTCTCTCTCTCTCTCTCTCTCTCTCTCTCTCTCTCTCTCTCTCTCTCTCTCTCTCTCTCTCTCTCTCTCTCTCTCTCTCTCTCTCTCTCTCTCTCTCTCTCTCTCTCTCTCTCTCTCTCTCACACACACACACACACACACACACACACACACACACACAGTTTGATTTGATAACACTGACCTTCATCTCCCCTGGGCAATGTAGACAGACATTTATCTTTTATTCATCCTGCCATTTCTGAAGATGGCATCTTTTCTGCCACTGTGGCTTGTCAGTAGTAGAGGCCATTATGTGATGTATGGAACTCTGCTGCTTAACGCATATAAACTTTCCTCATGTGTCCATCACGGTAGCTTCACTCCAAACATACTTCACAATTAAGAACAGGGCTTAAAATGCAGCTTTCACGGCCAGCTCTTAAGGTTTTGCAACAGAACAATTGTATTTTTTATTTGTATACCCAAATACACACATTCTTGAACAAGCGATGCAGTCATGTGGATGTGTGTTGTGATGACAGATATGATATCTGTCGGTGAGACAGTCCTACTTTTCAATCTTTACCCTTCTCTTATTTGTGACATATAGACACAGCAGTGAGTATAAAACGTTTCAAAAGTGGCATACGCCAGTATTTTCTCCAAGAAAATCACACACTTCCCCAACTGAGGAAATCATTGCTTTTGAAGTAGTCTTGACAAGTTCCTTCGATTGTTATTTTTGGCAGCTGTAAGGATTGTTTTGTCTGACATGATTACTTAAATAATCCTTCCGTTTTCTGACGGTGTGCAATACTTTTGACTCTGTGATATGTGTTATGATTCATCGCAGTGTTTATGTTAGTGAAAAGATGCCTGTTGAGAACTGCGCTCGTCTCCGCGGTGTGTGTGCGTGTTGACGACGCTGTGAAAATGTGTGTTCTTTAAGAGCATATACTTACAGTATGACTAAAGGCACTTGTCATCCATCTTATTTTAGTTACTGGGTTTAAATGATCACATTTTGACAGCACATATAGCATATTAGAAGAAAAATATTCACAAACATAGGGTCACATTTTTTGTGTGAAAGTTTGAGGCAGGTTTTTTTTCCACAAATACAGAAGGACAAAAATCTGATTTAGACTTCACTTTCATTTGGATTCATTATGGGTCTGACATTTTCCTTTCCATAACCTTGCCGTGTGAGTTTTCATTTTGGGCTTATGTTGTACTAGTAGGACTGGGTGATATTACATTAATCTAAATATATATGTAATATGTTTTCACTCTTTTGGCAATTTTTAGATACAGTATCTTCATTTTAGAGGAAGCATTATTTTGTCCAGTCATTGTAGAAAATAAGATAAAAAAATTATTTAATGTAACATATGGTGCTAAATAGCACTAAAGAGAACCACTTAAGTGCTGTATATCACCTCAAATAGTGCTATGTAATTAGAGATGTCATATAACACCTTAATCTCGCTTTATAGCGCCTCTATTTGATGAAATATATAGCACTTAGTGATGATTACGAGCAGAGAACCACTGAAGCATCTGTTTTTAGTTTGTAGTTATAAAGTATGGCATGTTTTTCAATAAAAAACACAGATATAACAAAACCGAGGATTTAAGTCATTTTATAGACATGAGAACTTAATATATAATGATATTCAATATATCTCTTAGTACATTTCTTATGTCAATTGCATCTTTTGATCTATATTTGCAAATAGACTTCAAAGCATAAAATAGACTTCATATATGTAGAAGACTGCAGATGAGGCCTTTAGATTTAAAGCTACTGCAGGCCAAGAGGTGATTGAGCAGAAGAGAATAGCCAATTAAAGTGGATTGGTATTCCATCTCTGTAGGGCTTTTAAGTTATGATTTTCAGGGATTAAGGCTACAGACATTTACCCAGCTCCTCTTAGGTTATTGATTGATGTATAAAAGAAAGGCGAAGCTTCACAATTAGTTTTTGGCTGTTTTGCCTGAATGGAGTGCAATATCCTTATTTTATGGGAATTTTCATTGCAGGTTGAACGTGAAACTTCAGGTGTGTGATTAATTCTTCAGGCTGTCTAATTTGTCTTTAATGAGGATTTATTGCCTCTTCTTAAAGTTTGAGAACTACTTATTTCAGGAGCCCAATCAAAAAGCTTATCACACATTCATTAGATTTTTAATAAGATCAATTTAAATGCATTGCAAAGCAATTAATTACAATTATTAAGTCATTATTTTGTTAAAACATATCACTCCATAGCATACTGCTAATATTGTTAAATGATTGTTTCTTTTTTTGGTGAAATCATTATGAGCTAGTAAGAAATGTTTTTGTTGCTTTTGTCTGTAGGTTAAACTTAAATAAATTATAGGTGTGTTTTTGTTAAAATCTCTTATCTCTGTGAACATTCCCAGTATGCTGAAAGGTTAGTTGAAAAACAACACAAAAAAAAGCTAGATCTAGGTGCAACCTATCCTTGTTACGTGAACTAGTCTTTCATTTGCCACTATTATAATATTTACAGTCAACATATGTGGGTAAACACACATAAACTAAAAACAGACACAATTATCCAATACATACTAGAGAACAAGGTCTATAACGGGAAAGTTTTTACTTGCAATGGAAATTAAAGGCACTCTCGAGTCTTTAGTTTCCATGAGAAATGAAAGATGCAGTTAACCTGCTTGATCTCTACATTATTGTGGGTAATATGATTAGAGCAGAAAGTTTCATTTACAGGGAGGATTTGCCAGTGAAGCAGAACATGTAATGGAGATGCAGCTGTAAATACGTAATGAGTCATTGAAATAAAGTTAGCGGTCTCTGAAGCAGACGGGCACTCAAGACCTTGCAGACACTTTAAAGGTTGAACGAAATCTAATTAGGCTTTAATTGAAGTCTGAAGTGATATCTTCCAGGAGATCAGTGAACAGTGACGGCCTAAAAAAACTCTATCTGCACATGCTCCTTATCACACGCTGGTTAAAGGGCTCGTATAGGCAAAGACGGAGCTCATCAATTCACATTATGATCTGAGATCTGTTGGAGATTTTCTAGACATGGCAACAAGTTAGATGCTGTATTTCAATGTCAAGGAGTTAAAGAAGCTTATCTAACATATGTCATGATGGTTTTAAAGAATGTATAATATTGACTTTTAATCCATCTCTGTTAATTGTAAAGTTATCATTGTTGTGTAAGCAGACAAAAGTGACATTCTGCAGGCGCTTTAAAAAAGTGTAAAATGTCTTTGCCTGCTGGTGTAATATTGATCACTCGTTTTAGGAAATACATCAATTGAAACACAGGGAAAAAATGCTTAGGCTCCAAAAATTGTGACAGTAGAAATTGTTCCAGAGATCTGTGTTGTAGTCCTGTCTTTAATGTCTGCCCTTCTCCTGTATTTTCCTCAATGAGCCTCATCCAGCTCTGACATTTCAAATCGACTCTGTTTCCACTGACATTCAGCAAAACCTGCTGCATTGTCATTTTTAAAAGGTCTTGAGCAGGAAAAGAAGAAAAATAAGAGAAAATCTATAATTACTGTACGCCTGCACGTTTCTCAGTTGCTTATCAGTGGTCTGTATGTTTAAAACCTTTTGGAGGAAATGTAAGGAATGCTTTACAACCCAAATCCTCTTCTTTGTCTCGGTTTTTCTGCAAAAGCAGTGCAGGGGGCCTGTCAATGCAAATATGCTGAGTGTCGTTTCTTAAGGAGCTCACAATCTGTTCCTGCTCATGTTTGATTCCTTTTCTTTGTCTATTCTTTTTTTCTTCTCTTGTTGTTGCTTTTCTGATTGTATACTGACAGAGAGTCTTCGGCCTTCTACAGATTTTTGACTTGAGATGTCAAGGCTGTGTAGAATCAATCTTTTGTATGGACTTCACACAAACATTTAAGCTTTTCTTTAAAAGACATCAAGAATAGCACTTACATCGAGAAAGCTTTATTTCTATTGGACTACATCGACTACATGCATCCCATCCTCTTGTTAGTGACTAACTCTGTACTCTAATAAGCATATAGAAACACATGCATGTATGTACATGTGCAATGCAATGCCTTACATTGGTCTCTGGCTCTAGCACCACATTATTTGACTTTTTAATAGGTCAAATTCTTCACACAAACAGTTCATGCATAATTCCAGTGCTTATTCTGCGTGGCTCTCTGAGAGTTTCTCATGATTATTCTTATTTTGCCAGCTTTAGGACTATACAAGCTCCAGCAGTATTGTTTGTCGTTGTTCCATTAACACACTGTGCCAATAAATTATTCATTTTTTTGCTACTACTGTACTGTATGCACTGTCTCTGTGTAAATAGAGAAAAACTCTGGATCTGTATGATGTAATTATGTACAGTCACTTACAGGGGTGAGGTCATCAAAATGGCAATCTTTTATCAAATCCACATTTTAGAATGTCATGCAATCAGAAAACTAAAAACACATAATCTCTCTCACAATAACTGTTTATATAATCTAACATACTAATAGCCCAGCATCAGTGAAGTGGTTTACAACAGACTGATTTGATAGAAGTTAATACACTGAGCCAATAGAGATCAATTCTTCATGCTTTAAAAATAAGCAGTGGTTCAGTATTGGCTTGCATTACCCAACAGGCTCTTGTCTTCCAGCAGGTGCACGCCATGTATAGATTTGATGGAGGGTGACTGACCATGAGAGCCTATAAAATATTTCAGTTTTGTTTTGCAGACTCTCTGTCTCCACAGAGTTTTGGAGTCTAGCAGAGAAGGTATCTTACGTCTGCTGTAACACGGCATGAACAACATTTACTGTGTTATTTGTATCCAGTCGTATGTTATGTCCATATTGCAGTTTGTTTACTCTCATCCTGGCCCTTGGTTCTGGCTCGAGGTGTTATATTTTTCACTTCAGGGGTCTCACTTTTAAGGCTTGATTGCAGGAAAGTGTGGCTCATTTATTCATAGCTCTGTGGTGACAATTAATGTGTGTTTTTTACAGGCCTGGCTTGTGTCCGCACAAGCTTTGGGGAGCCCTTTAAAAATGGACTATTAATGTCTGGCGTATCCTTCAGCATCACTTTGGTAATTTTCTCAATTTGAGCTTCAATTAAAGGAACATTTTCATAGATTCCCCTGTGATTGCGAAAATGGAAAAGTGCTTTTGCATGGCAGCCGCTAATATGAGGTGTTTGGAGAGTTCAATAAGATGCCATTGACAGTGTAACGCTATATATATATATATATATATATGTGTTTTTTTCATCTTTAAAGAGGAACTAGATTGACTTATTTACATTGATTCATTTAGTAGATGCTTTTAGTGAGGGAATGAGAGAGCATTTAACATTTTGTCTAAGGAGTCAACAAAGCTATATTTACGAATAGGAAAGAGTTAATTTTAGGATAAGATTATCAAGACAGTGGACAGTTAAGAGGTTAAGAAAACAATGAAAACTGCTTTTGTATGAGGAAGGGTAAAAACTGTAATTGTGCAATCAGATTCAATCTTAAAGGAGGCAAAGAGACTCAGTTTGTAACATTTAGACGTATAAATAAATACACCTACACAAACAAACACAGGTGGTGTTTAATATCACTGTCTCCACGAGGATAAGCAGAACAGGATGTTTAAGATCAGCACAGCAGTTTAATCTCAGTCAAGAGAGTTTTACCTCTCCAGTTAATCCAATCACTCCATACTAGCATAGTAAAATATGTGTGCGTCACCGAGGGTCCAGGCAGACAAATACCCTGATTGCTCTCAGGAAAATCAGCATTATAGTTTTCATTATTGCATTGACCGCCTTCCCTGGGTCACAATAAAGTTTTTGTTTCTGAATCAGTTTATTATGCAGCATGATTAGTCATCATGAAACTCAAATAAAGTCAGATAGATGGAATGCCTGTTATTGTGCTGTAGATATGGTCAGTATAATCAGAAGAAAAGACAAAAGATGAAAACATTATATACTGTATGTTGATGCAGGGTACATGTTGTCAGCTCAACCATTAGCATTGAATAGACGTTACATCATGAAAAAAATCACCATAGTGCTTATTATTTATGTAATGACGTGTCATTCATATCCTGGACTGTGTGTGTGTCTCAGTCTGGAGCAAATATTATACATATATGAACTTTCTCTTTATTGAGTTTGTTTAAGCTCATCTCTACCTGCACAGGGCAAAACCTCGTACTGTTCATTCATTTATCACTAATGTTGACAAAAGTTTAAGTGTCTCGACAGTAACTACCACGCCACATGTTTCTTCTTTTTGCTATATATTTTATATATATATATATATATATAGTATCTTGCAGTTTTGTGAGGCTAGATCTTTATTAACACTACTTTCAATAATACTACTTTTACATTACCAGTCTTTTCTAATTAAGAATTGCTGGTCTTTTGCTCTTTACGTATAGAATAAATAAAGAATAAGTGTCATTGCACTTATTTACTCTGTTACACGGATTAAATGGTATTCAGTTACCTATACATGTAGTGTACTTTTCCACACATTTTAAATCATCTAATTATTGAGGTAGATCATCAGGCATTTCAGGCAACAAATATGAAACGGCAAAAACAACGTTTCAGAACATTTGCATCCAGTTCTAGATTGATAGCATTGGAGATGAGTCGACTGGCCTATATAGAAGTAATTTGTCTTAAATGATTTGTTGTTTTTTCAAGATGTTTTTTGGTCAGTTGTTTATGCGTCACACTTGACACTGTGGTGTGTTCATTATGTTCTGGTATGAATATTTTAGAATAACACAATACTATAGCAGCAGATGTGCCTCCATAATTTAACAGCAATGAATTAAGCTCTTTGTTTGCAGACTGGTTTTGTTTGGTTTCTGAACCAAGCAAACCTATAAAGCATTAGGTTATACATGCATATGCAAGACGTCTCGTTTTTTTCACAACTTCTGTTTCTTCTGTACAGTATGCTAATGCATAGTTTTTTCTTTACAAAAAGTAAACACAGTTTATGCCTTTATGAAGTAAGAAAATGAAGTTGCGAGGCATTGTTGACTTTCTCAATCTGTTTAAAAAACTTTGTTAGATGTGACCTTTTGTATTTTAAATATTCGTTCTTAAAAGGCCATGTAAACAAACTGAGTTGCGGAAGCCAGATACGCACGCATACGGAGATAAATATGGTTGTCACTTCTCCTTTGGGTGCTTAATAATGATCTCTACACACAGTGTTTGCTGTAAACGATTAATGTACAGAACACAATGTCATGTGTGTAACAAATATGTTTAGAACACTGTCTGAATAACGTGGCTGTAAATAACAAGGCACTTTTTGTTTTTCTAAAAGTTGACGATAATACCACAATATAGATCATTTTGAAGATTTCTTGTGCTTAGTTATTCTTTGCTCCATCTGTTTGGTACATTTTATTTCTTGTTTATTTTTGGTTTGCTTACACACTTCTCCAGCTTTAATGATCCTTTTAAAAATATATTTTTTAATATTTAGATTTTTATATTTTTAAATTGTTGGAGCTATGTACTGTACATGTGCTTTTTTATTGTGTTTTTAATCTGATAACTGTCTGAACTGAAACTATGAGCACACACGTGAAAATAAAAATAAAAACTATTTTTTTACATTTTTTTTTTATCATTTTGAAATCTTTTATTTTTCATTTGAGATATTTTTATAAATATCTTTTATTTACATTTTTATAATTGTTAAAGTTTATGTTTATTGTTATGAACATTTGTCAAAATTTATTCTTGAGTCTTTTTATCAATATATGGTTTGTTATGATTAAATTGTATTAAAGAACAGTGAAATGATCTACAATAAGTGGAATGATAACAGTTAATGGGTTCAGATGGCATGCCAAATATAAAGTGCTTGTAAAACATAAAAAGAACAAAAACATAAAAATGGTCTGTAATTGGTGCGACAGATAGACAAGACATATAACACTAAGTGAACAAATAAAGCCAGTCTGCCTACAATACGGTGGACAATTAGACTACAATTATGAAGTGAACTCAAAAATATCAGTGCATCATGTTCCCTTGTTTCTTCTTTATGTTTCAAAACCATTTCTTTACAGCAGTGCAAAGCTAAGTGGGTTATTTTGTGACAGTTGTGTGGCTGTGGTTTTAGAGAATCTCTTAATGCCTGCTGTTTTAAAATGCAAACCCACTGCCCCATAGCAATCACTCTCGAAATAAACCCCTTTTTGAAAAATTCTGAGAGGATTTTATGGTTTAAACTAGATTTGGGAGATGCAGTAAAAGTGCAGCGCTCCATAAAACGCAGGCGTATAAATGAGAATGTGCCTTCAGAAGAGCAACGCTGCTTTTGTGATGACTGAAGGTTAAAACCAATGCAAAGTATGAACACCACAGAGATCAGGATAAAATACAGAAGCGCTTTTATCAGACATTGTGAAATAATGATATAACTATAGCAAACGCATGCTGTACTGTAATTCTGATGTTGCAGTAGGTCTGTTTGTGTTTGACCAGGCTCTTTATAATTGACTTAACACAAGCCTGTGATTCTACCCCTGCAACATTAAATGTTTATGAGCCTTTAAAGTGTGTTAGGAGTAGCAGAGCTGCCAAGATGCTTTTTCAGAGCTTTTCTTGTGCTTTGAGACCCACGACTCTCTAGGGTGGACACAATGATGAAACACACACATGCACATCCCTGCTATGTAATTCTGCCATATTGAGTCGTGTTCCTCAAACGCTGTGTCTTGTTAGTTATAAAAAAAGAGGCGCTGGCGAGGCTGTGCCATAAAAGGGGAGCGGGTTAACTCAGGACAGGTTTCACAGATAAACTGTGTTTTCATATCCCTGGACGTATTGTGTATTTGTGCGTGAAGGTCAGGAGCCTTACCTATGGCTGCAGATTTTGTTTTTTTTTCTCTTCAATAAATTTTAAAGAAGAGAGCAAGGCCATTTTGCAACAAGAGACCAATTTTTGTCTTGTCCAGTTTGAGGTGAAAAAAAAATCACATTTACATTTAGGCATTTAGCTGATGCTTTTGTCCAGAGCAACTTGCAGTTATTGAGAGACAATGAAGCGATACATCATAAGAAGGCAACAGTAAGAAGTGCTTTAGTAAGTTTACAGTGTTTCACAGTGCTTGATATTACCTGTAGAGGAGAAATAAAGGGTTAGGGTTTATTGAGAGGATGGTCAGAATGTCAAGTGTCTATGGAAGAGATGTGTTTTTAACTGTTTCTCGGATCACAGATCCATCACATGTTTTCATAATGCTTGATGATTACTTTGATTAATAAATCATTACAAACATCATTTTCACAAGATTTTTTTAAGCATGAAGGGTTAATGTTGTAAAGTTTCATCATCTCTCATTCTGCACGGCTGTTCCTGTAGTGGCTGTATTTCAGTGTATATCTCTTACATCATCCTGGCACCTGTAAATGTAATCCACTGCCTTGTTTTAATGTATCGGATAGGAATTATAAAATGCTAATGAAAGTTATTATTAAATGTTACTGGCTTTTTATATGTGACATTTGTGAGGATCACTTCTCAAATAAATCTGTATAGTTAATGCTGGAATTTAGAGAGCATTCAAATTATATTTGGCCTAATCCAAATCTCTCATTTACTGTAATAATGTTTCTTGATGTTCCCCAGCATGTGTTTCAAACAGAGAGGATTGGGACTTCATTCCACTTGTTTCTAAACAGCATGTCTAGAAAGACTGGACAGACGACAGCTTGTCAAACATTTTTTAATTGGCCTTTCTGCTGTAAATCCCATCAGAACAAAGGCTTGTAAAAGTATTACTATAGCCAGTCTACATTTACAGAAAATAAGCTTACGTGAATTCATCTATAAAATAAAGATGCTTCTCTGAACGTCTAAAAAATGAAAATTGTTTATGATTTTAGTGTTGCAATTATGAGGGATAGCATATAAGCATTATCGCACTTTAATCACATGATAGTCTAGTAAAATACATACTTATTTGGCTTCTTCTACAATACAATTTGTCTATTAAAACATGACAGGACATACTGTAATAGAGTAGGAGTAACCAGCATTTCTCTTTAAGGATTGTGAAATCAAGCTAATATGTTTAATGTATGTTTTTATCCAGCTATTATGATAAATATGGGACACTATTCTGTTTGAAATATATTATCAAACCAGTTCCTGGTATATAAAGTGTAATATTTGAAACTGATCTGAGCGCAGTGTGTACTGAAGCTACTGACACAATCAACCGCATATGCCTGTAAAAATGCCTTAACAAAGGCTGTAAAAAGGTTAACATTTTAAAGTTGGGGCGCAAAATAACCAGATTGTTCTCTAGTGCCTCTCTTATGTAGTTGTTATGAAAATATAATTGATCTGAAGTTTCCACTGTACTGTAGAAATAACCAAATACAGATTCAGGCATTTACAGTAACACTTTCCCCCTGAGATCCCTGAATCTAATGGGTTCTGACTCCACATTAGCAGACCAGGATTCACAAATGAAGCAGAGCCCTGTAGCCCTAATGTTCATGTACATGCATGTGTCCTTCTTTTCTCCTTTGCACATGTCTCTGGAGCTCATGCAGCACACGGGTTAATTTTAAGAGGTTAGACAGAAGAGAAAGACCACAGGCCTTACTGACTCTCAAGAGCTGATATCTATTATTATTCAGTTGACCTAATCTATTCTGAGACGTGATGACGAGAGGAAAGGAATGACCAAGAAAAAAATACTAGACTAATTTATATCAGTAAATAAACTCTACATTTACAGATATTATCAAAAGCTTTCAGAAATGTGTGTTATCACCCAAGAGAAAATTCCATGATGTTGAGGTTTAGATATTTTAACAAATACCAAGTATGATGGTAATATAAGATTTTTTTGCGTCACACTTAATAAGAATTGTGCTGCTGTTTTTGCTGTTGATCTGTAAGATTCTGTTTGTGTTTATTTCAAGGATGCCGTGATTAATAGATTTATTCCTACGAGTTTATCAGTGTATGCCTTGAAGTGGATTACATTTTGTTGCTTCATAAAAGACTTCTAAAAAGAGCTTTCATGTTTGAAAAATGCCATCTTCAATTTGCTTTCACAACATAGCTATCTGCTAAAAGCACATGAACATTCCCCTGTAAATATTTGTTCTCACTGATCCTCACAACCGCATAAACAGTGTTTTTCTTTATGAACAGACAACAAAGATGGATTTGAAGATATTGGCCTGTTGTATGGGGATAACAGCACTAACATCTCCTCATAGATTCTCCAGCCGAACTCACAGATGGCTGAATTTCATCATTGAGAAATGAAGGCTTAAATGTTTTCTGTACTAAATGCCAACATACGTTTATATTTGCTTTAATATTTCAACAACCTAACCACGACAGACATTCACTGCTGATCTGAATTAAACAGCTTTGTGAACACAAGTCATTTAATTGATCATTGATTTTTTATTTTCTGTACTTTAGACTTTTATTACCTAACCTAGAATGTGATCATTTCAGTTTGACCTTCACAGATTGAGTGGCATATTCCAGCACTGATTGCTTTCTATGTCATGTAAAGAGAGTGTTTAAAGTCTTAAAGCAGCAAAACACAAACAGGTTGTTAAATTCTCATCCAGTGAAACTGGCACAAAATATCAATGAAAATAAAAGTTGTTGTAGTCATCAGAGAAGCCACTTTGGTACTGTTTGTTAGGTAGAATAGCTCTCTAAAACACATACACATAAGTCTTGAGCTCTGTGAATTGAAATGCGCAGGTACAACAATAGATTACAAAATAATACCTTGTTCTCTTTTGTTTGGACACATTGCCAGTAACAATGACACCTTCATGATGTTCTTTATAAAACATTGGGTTTTCATAAGCAGCTTCTAAGCTTTTAACAGCTTAATGTATAGATATATAAATTATATATTTATATGTAAAGATATGATTTGTTTTTACCACACCGACTATGCAAAGCAAGATGGTGTAACTGTGATTATAGAGCAAACACAGTTTCAGTGTCTTTAGGAAAATAGTCAAGTGTTTTGAACTTCTGTCTTTTTTCATATCATGTATAGCATGGCTTTATTTTTCCTTTTGAAATTCTTGGACAATTTTCATCAGCCAAAAAAATGTCAATAATGTTTTCATATTTTACCAGTAACAGTAGCTCTCAATGAGTCATGCTGGTTGTGTGACTGTACTGTAAAAGTCCCTCATCACACCGGATGACTCAATAAAACACACACACACACACGTTCCTTTGGGAGAGAAAACAGATGGTCGAGGATGTAGCTTACTGTTTCTGCCTTACACAAACACACACATTATCCTTTAAATGTCCCCTTCTTTCAATGAGTACTGCACCACAAAAACTTTCTTCAGAGCTGTGTTTTGTTCTTACAGCTACATTTAATAATGCTCAAATAGAAAGCTTTTGTATAAGATTTGGTTTTACAGTGATGCATTTAAATATGCAAAACTATTTCTGCATCCTGTTTCTATGCTTGCTTGTTCTTTTTTACCATTTATGCAAATTCATATTATTTTAAAATGACAGGTACCCTGTATCATATTCATTTACCCAGATACAGTATGTGCAATATTTCTATTAATATATCTCACTTATGGACTAATTTTCTGCATTTTCTACAGATATTGTCATAGTGATGGAACAATATATAAATAATAGCCACCGTGTTGGCCGTTGAGTGATTTTCAGTTCTGTACTAAATGTCTAGTCATTATTTCATGTCTTTCTCTCTCTTTACATTCCATTCAAGCTTTCTAAAAGCATACAAATCATCTAAAATAGGAAATTGTTTTGTCAGGGAGCTGTAAATCCTGCAGTGATGCTAAACAGTTTCGTGGGAAACACTGTATAATATTATCAAGGCTGAATGTAAGGTCAGAGACAAATGAGAAAAGCCAACAGATGTAAGCAACAGTGACCAAACATTCAATTTTCTTCTTTAAGTTATTGTCAACATGAGGAAGGAAGGTTAAACACTTGAAGTTTACTTATGAGATGGTCATTGATTGATTGTTCTGGAGTTTGGAGTAACTATATCATATCACTGTATATGTTGCTTGTGGGGTGCTGTATGTTGAGAGTTCTATCACTCAAATGCCTTTCCCATTTAATAAAGGGAACATAACGCTAAAACTAACTTGATTAAGTAAAGGAAACGTGATTTTTGCCACGTCTCTCGATCTCAGTCCCTGAGTGAGAGCACATGAAATCAATGGATACCAATTTAGAAATCAATGGAAGCTCAGCAGCATCCTTCGCTGTTTATTCTGCTCATTTGCTTGGATGCAGCTGTTGTTTTGAGTGCACAAACATGCTTTTTTTTGTTAGTGAGCCAAACCTGAGCACTTCCGCACCGCTTTATGTCCTGAAACAGAGATGTCATGATGTAGAAGCAAATGAGTGATGTTTATTTCATTTTAATTTTTTACATCAATGTAACTGTAAAAACAAAATAACATGTGAGTATATGAGATCACTCAGTCTTTGTCAAGAAGAAATCTCAGATTATTTTGAGTTTAACATCTGGATCATTGGCACAAGTTGTTACAGTAGATGACGTCTTTGCTGTGTTTGTGAATGATGAATCTACTCTTTTATTCATTATTCATTGAACTGAACTTTAATAGTTTATAAATTTCAGATGTAATAATAAAAGAAAAGCCCCATTGATCTTCTATTCTGTTTTATGTGGCCTGAATGAGAACAGGTGGTACATTGACAGAGAGCAAGCTCAAATCACAGTTTAATCACTAGATTGTACATCAATTAACATTCAGAACGTTTAATATGATTCATTTTAAGCTAAATATTATACTGCTCATAATAATATAGACCCGTTAGACCCATGAGGATAATTTGATGTACTGAACTGAAACATCACAGGTGTAATATTGGCCCTATGGTACAGAAACACTTCTCAACACATCTAATCTTTAAATCTTCATTAAACACATGAAGGATTGATGGCAATTATCCTGCAGAAGCTTTTCTATAATCTTCTTATGAGAAGTCGTTCTCATTTTACATCTCATCTGTGTACGACTGACATTCCAAAAATGACTACAGCAGTTTAGAGGATGTGAGGTCATTAGTTTCTGTCAAAGACTGATATATACTGTAGTGCCATTTAGAGCAAGACATTTAAATGTTGGATGTTATAGGGTTTACATGGTTTTATTCTCTCTCATACGACCATTAGCAAAACTGAAAAGCACTCTCATAAATAAATGAAAGTTCACACTTGTTGAAGAGAGTCTCATCTTAATCTAGATTCATTACTGTCTCATGACATTTCTAGTGACCCTACTGTACAATGCCAAACAAGCTTCTAAAATGATTTCTGTGCTCAAAGAGAACCTGTTTTATCATTCATTCAAATCATCATGTCTGATGTCTATATTATTAATCTGTAGTGTAATGAGGAAATAATTTCACATTTTAGTCTTTAAAACTAAAAGAAATAAGTTCCAAAGGCCCATGACTGGGACATGGCATTTGTATATATTTCTATGATGTTTTATAGTAATTCAGTAATTCATCTTTTGTTGTTGCATAAACAAAGACATGCACCTTATCTTTAATGTATGCCGCCCACTTTCTACCTATCTATAATGAATGTTAATGTGTTGTTCTTTTCACAGAAGTTACATCTGAAACTGTCATCTGCTAATTGATGGATGAACAACAATCCTTTGTGTGTGGTATGGCATTATACTGATAGTGATGTTCTTTGCTTTATGGAGTACTTGTTGTAAAGGCCACATTACTGTATAAAACACTATCTGTGCTTTTAGATGTCAAGGAAAACAAAAATGCTCTCCAAAGTGGATAAAACTGTAAATGCAGTTTTTATGTTGTAGTGTGGACAGAAAACCGACCTCTTCTTTGTACTTATAGAAGTCCAATGTTTCCCATCTATGTTTTACAGCTTGTGTTTTACCTGCATGTATAATAGATGAGAGCATCAGTACAGCTCTGAACACTGATCTGAAGTCAGTTGCTCTCTTGCCTAACAGATGAACTCTACAGCTGTAGACCATCTCACACGCTTTAAGCTCTTCAGAAGACCTCTCCATATGTAGAGATACCCCAAATACACAATATATTTAGTTCTCTCTTTTAGAAAGCTCATACTAAATTAAAATAAAACATTTTGGGGGGGTATGTTTGGGATTTGTCAAAATGTTGCATTTTATCATTGCCATGCTTCAAAGGCTTCCAAGCACATGAACTAGTAGTGTCGGATTTGGATATCAACCGGATTACTGTCAGATTGAATGAAAAGTGTGATTCAACACTGTCAACAGGGATGTTTTACACCTCACTGCTTTAATGACACAGCTAAACCCGTAAGCCCGAGATTTCTCTTCCCTACCAGAAACACGCTGTAATCATACAGTAAAGCAAAGTGCTCTTCAGATTTAATCTTAAGGAATGCTATTTTAGTTTTGTTATATGGGTTGGTGCCATCTTTGAATAGTTCCTGCAAAACAAATGCAATGTGAGAAGACAAGAACTCAAGTAAAATAGCACTGAAACGTCATTTAGTAAAAGACACCTGGCAGTCGAGGAACAATGTGGTGTTGTGTGAGCATTTGTTGAAGATTACAGCTCTTGAAAGGTCAGAGAAAGGACGATAATAGCAATTGCACATCTCAAAGACAAAGCAAGATGGTGCTGGTGGTTGGCCATCAGCAATTGTGGTCAGTACTTCACTGCAGGTAACAAAGAAAAAATAGCACACTTAGATGGCGATAATGATCTTGGCTTCCCGTCTCTCTCAAGTTTTAAAGGTCAGATATTATCCCATGGGCTGTGTACTGGATCTCAATGGAATGGACATCTGTAGATAAGATGAAAAAAGCCGTAAGGCTCCATTGGTTTTGTGTTCAGTTTCATTTCAAACATCGCTGCAAGTTTTTCAAAGTTTCAAGTTGCATTTGACTTTAAATAAACACTCGCTCTCCCCCGAGCAATCACTAAAAAAGCACCTAATGCAATACAACAGCAGAAATAAATGAGACGTCAGAGTCATTTGTGTCACTAATTTAATATTGAAGTCCATTTAGTCTTCAAAGATATTAGGATTGCAATATTGTAAACAAATGTTTGGAAAATGAAGGATATTGTAAAGCACTCAAGCGTGAGCAAACTGATCTGTCCGGCGCGGGAGACACAGATTGTAGCTGTCATGTCTGGGGGATAAAAACTGCCAAAACTAACAGACAAACAACTGCTGCTCTGAAGGAATAAACAATCATTTCATTATTCTCCTGATGCTGGTGTTATAGCGAGATAGCTTTAGTTTTTCTTAGCTCAGTTTGTTTCTTCATAAGTAATTGCAAAGTCAAGTGGATTAAAAGCATGAGCAAGATTGCATGAGGAGAATAAATGCGTGATGCACAGAACGTGTGCTGAGGATTATTGTAATGTGTTTTCCTGTATTGCTCTTTTCATCAGTGATGCTCATTCCTGTAACAACCATTAAACTGAGCTTAACCTTCTAGGCTACAATACAGGGAGAAATGCACTACAATGCGAACCATTCCCATCATATTTGAGCCTGTACAGGTCAAGAGACTTTCTCATAAACCTGTATGCTTTCAGCAGAAGCATCTTTTGTGGTGCTGTGAGTAAAAATATTTTTATCCAAATCCACTTACAGTACATTTAGTGTGATCTTATCAGTACATGTGTTTCCTGCAGACCTTGTGATTGTGTTACAGGTTTTATTTTGTTAGTGTGTTATAAAAAAACTTTACATCAAACGTTGTTTGAACCCAGTCAGTGCCTTAAAATCTATTGACCGACAGTGGGTTTTTAAATGGAAAATGTTGAAGTTAAATAGTTTAATTAGTAATTTAATATTAATTAATATTTATAATATTAAATAATATTTAAAATTAATATTTTTAATAAGTAAGTTTAAGTTTTATTTTTAATAAGTGTAAGTTTAATATTTCAGTTGATGTTTATCTTTCTTTTTTTTATTGTCTTACAAATAAGCCAAAACTGTACTACAGCCTAAATCTTCAAATTGACACAGGAGTTTATTTATGAAAACAGTCGAATTACAATATTTAAGCATAACCTAATGAATATTTATGAGTCAAGGTGACACCCATGTCTTCAGCTGGTGACGTTCATCTGCGGTTTAGTCGCTGTTCCAGACTGAAAACAAGTTTAGCAGAAAAACCTCTGTGGTGTTTTTAGAAGACATTTATCTGGTCAACACTGAAAATAGCAAGTCTCTTCTGTTTATGTAGCGTTTTTATTAGTTACATTATATGCTGTGAGCCCCAAAAACCCCAACAGTTTATCCTTAATCACACTGTATGTGAGCAGGGCTCTCATCCACCGGGACTTGAGAGCTCTGCTGGATATTGCTGCTCTCAGGCACCAATTACTGCCACTTTTGAAAAGCTGAAGGATTTTTTAACTCCAATCTAAGCCTAAAGCCAGCTTGGTTTTCAGAAAAGTTTCTCATCCTACAATAGGATCGGGCATCTTCTGAAGTAGCCGATTTCAGCATCTGTCATTTCTGAAGTGTTGCTGCAGCCTGTTTAGGTCTGGATCTGAGCACCAAAACAAATACAACAAAATAAGATTTTTAAAAAGGTTGTCAGGTGGAAAACGCTTAATAAATGATCAAATTATTGCAAAAAATGAAAAAAAATAAATAAATGCAGCGTTGCTACAAATACTGAAAGTAATATATCTTTTTAATTTTTGTATTGAATTTCATGAGTATGCTATTTTACCATGTCATTTAAAGCATTGCATTTGTGCAGTTTTCTTATATTTTAGTGCACTTACTGTCATAGTGTCATGGGATTTGATCAAAACTATAGAAGAGAAAATGTTTAAAAACACTGTCTGTATATTGTGCTCTAATCTACTAACCTGACATGTGTATATACAGTAAATCATACCTTATGTGTAGTCACCATGTATTTTTAGTATCAGTAAATAGTGTAAATGGTGTCCGTTTTGATAGCTGTTTCCTGCACATAAATAAATTAAAATATATGTGGAAAGTAAAAATAAAGTACAATGTGGCAAAAACAGTGTTTATCAACTGCTAAAAAAAACTCAGATTTGGATTACATAAATAACTAAATGACTAAATAAGCTTTAGATCATCATGACTGAACCCTTCCCCTTTATGAAATGGGTCATATTTTCACATGAGTAATTTTAGTGGTCTTAATTAAATCACATCTACCTCCTTAATTATATACAGCACTTCTGGGAATATGTGCATAACAGCGCGATGTGACGCTCTCATCCAGTGAACGGTAACAGACTTGCAATGCCTTTTATCAGCAGAGGTATTCCTCTGTAGTTACGCTCCGTGCAAACGGATCTCTGTTGCTTTACCAATGATAATGTGACCTGATGATGGTGCTCTGCATTAACACTAGCTAAATTAAAGGACGATCTGACCTACCGGAGAGCTATATCAACTGATCCATGCGCACACAGAAAATCTGTCTGCCGTCCACCTCCATAATGACCTGCCCTGGGATTCTGCTCCAGGGACGGCTTCCCTGCTGGGCTGAAGAAAGCTAATATTCATTCACCTCTTTGTCTTCTGTTTGCTAGAAATCAGGAAATAACCTTCAGAGAACCAGCTTCACTGAAGGTCTATTAACCAAACACAAACTACTATGTGACATTTGAGTGACATTCGTGTTTTTGACCTTTTACGCTGTTAGACTGTAAATTACTTTAACTGGCATCAGTCTGCATACTGTAAGACTCACTACTTCTACACACTTTCACCATCTTTCTGGCTTCTGTTGCTCGTTTCTTAAAAGAGGAAAGGAAGATAAAGGCTATCCTATGAATCTAATACAAACACTGTCAATAGTTGATTCTGAGGCTGATAAATGATTTCTGGAGAGACTCAAGGGCACAGGCATTTATCATTTGAACTTGTTTGCAGAGTTTGAAAGTTACTGTAGTGTACACTTCAACAACATTACAGTTATGTAAAAATGAACATTAGTTAATACATTCAAGTACTGTAGATATCATCAACTAACAATGAGCAATAATAGTTTAGTTAGAATTTAGTAATCTTGTGTACTGCAATTTTTTTCAGTCTTGGTGTTCATCAGAACTCATTTTGGTGTCCATTGTTCAGTTCGTGATGGGACAAAGCCTGTTTTTAATGCATTTTTATTCAACTATTTATGTTAAAATGATGTATTAATATATAAATGGAGAGAGAGAGAGAGAGAGAGAGAGAGAGAGAGAGAGAGAGAGATTAACATTTATCAAGAATGATAAATGCTGTTTAACCCCTTAACTATCACTGTTCCTCATGAGGAACACCTAGTCTATGTTATTTCACTTTAACATTTCATAATTGAATTCTAATCTAATTATGACAAACTATATATTGATGGAGACTCAAGAATAAATATTTGACCAATTTTCATAAACAAATTAAAAAATATATATTACCTACAATTAAAAAATTAAAAAGATTTAAAAAAAATAAATGTAAAATTGTAGTTTGGATCAAGTCAAGTATGCAAATATCAGATTTATGTACATTAACTTATTTGAATGTAGAAAATATGAATTCTGCACAAAAACAGCTTCTCAGATCTGAGCTACTGTACTGAAAACATGCCTGTTACTGTATTTTATGAAATGGTTGAGCAGTGTGGTATTATTAAATCATTTATATGAATAGAACACTATGATATCAGAAAAGACTGGACCCAGAATGCAATTTCTTTAAAACCTCCTTCTAACATGCCAAAGAAATATGCCATCTAGCAGTTTCTACCCCCTTTTGTAAGATTGTCCTCATCTCCATTGCTCTGTTCCAAGTTTTCAATTTGCTTTGAATGAGAATGCACAACTGCATATGCAGGTCTTAAGCACTTTCCAAAGATTAAATTCAGTCTCACACCTTTTTTTGCATTATTTATTGCTCGGACTGAAAGTGGGAGTGTGCGGGAGGAGAATAGAGAGAGAGAAAAGGGGAAAGTGTGTGTGAGATTAGAATCACAGGTGAATTGTGGGAGATTGTTCTGCAGACCGCTGTGGGATAGAGACAGGACAGAATTAGAAAGAATGAGATAAGTACAGAAGACTCAGAGGTCACATCGTCACAACAGCTTCCAACAGGGAACAATTTAATAATAACAGAGCGGGAGAATTTGCCTATCATTGCTGGTAATGTACCAGGGGTTTGTTGCTAATGAAACATATTTCTCAGTTAAACTCAAATCCTGTTAGAA
The DNA here is from genome assembly GCA_019155185.1 of Beaufortia kweichowensis. Classification (NCBI taxonomy): domain Eukaryota; kingdom Metazoa; phylum Chordata; class Actinopteri; order Cypriniformes; family Gastromyzontidae; genus Beaufortia; species Beaufortia kweichowensis. Next base: position 7,418,838 of record CM032803.1, on the reverse strand, counting down.
ATAGTAATGGTGACTTTACTGAGTCCTAACACCAAAGTCTTTCATTTAGTGTCCTGCAACATCTATAGATGCATTCAGCTGCTCGCCTCACGTGTGTTCAGTCTCGTAAAAGAGAGAGATCTGTTAAATCACTTACATATAAAACATAAAACACATTTGTCATTAGTTGGCCCTACATCACAAGATCATTTGTTTGAGCTTCCTGAAGCTCGACTTGTAGAACAGTTTAATTCCCAGGGAAGATATGGACTGATAAGAGTTTTCTGCGCTGTAAGATTTGTTCACATTAAAGTGCTTATTTTAGGACATAACTCTCTGAATTTCTTGCTTTATTTTTTGTTAGTTAAGGTAAAAAATATCTTAAGACAACAAGCACAACAGAAATATAAGCTTTCTTTGTAATAAACAAGTTGGCCTGCAGACATTCTATCTGCTCATTAGCTTTGTTAAGAAATTGTAGTCTAGCTACATAATTCAAATAAATGAAACATAATATCTTTGTAGTCTTTTTTTTGAAAGCTGCATTTCAAAAGCAAGGTTTGATTAAACATTTAGGCAATAATTGAATCTAATTAATGCTGAAAACGCTCTTTACATTGCTTTCATCTCGTCTGAAAGCCGCGTATCGTTCGCAGGATCTTGTTGATAAATCGATGTTAGATGTGCACATGTTCTTAAACGGGCCCTTTCTTGTTTCTTGCTGTTTCACGTTGATGAGCAGACAGCGTTTGTGTGGAGTCCTGGTGTCGTGAATGCTGAGCGTGAGCTGTCGGCCTCTCGAGAGGCACAAGACCTCTATTAAAACATCAATCAAACGCACGAGCCGTCTGGGGAAGATCATTCAAAAATCATTACGCCGGTGTTTTTCCTGTGCTTTGCGCAGGGGACCTGGCTGTCACATTTCCTACAGTGCCATTTAAATTCAGATGGGTATGGATTGATAGATTATTGTGATGATGAAGCCATTCATTACGGCTGACGTTGATGTCAGCACATCAGGAGACTGAGGAGGCCGACAGGTGGAGGCGGTTGGTTGAACTTTTTCCTACTCATCTACCATTAAAAGTCAGCAGGGCCGTCACCTAAAATCATGTCCTGACAGATGTTTGCCTCATTCTCACGCCACGTGCTCTCTTTACTATCCTATTAAATAAAGTTATAAAAAGGTCAAAATATACTTTTAAATGATTATTATTTTACTACACATTTTTTTAATATACATGAAGGCACTAATTTGAGTATGTAGCCAAGAATAAAATTCATCAGCCTGTTGCTTAGTTGGTCGCCAAGGCAACAGCATCATCGTAGGAGGTGACATACCATGATCCTTTACGCACCTCTGTAACCATCAGACCAACGAGTCTTCACCTCTGAAAGTGAGAACTCACATGGCATCAGACTGTCTTTTGTCAGCTTTCTCACCTATGACTGATGTTTCCAAGAACTGGCTTACTTGTTTTTTAGTCCAGAGGTCTGCCGTGTTTAGTATGCCTGATCATTTCTCCTGAGTTATACATAATTGAACTAATGTGGGAAGGCAGGTAAACATTTGTGAAATGGGATATTTTCAGGCGCCTCCAGCTCAAGAAAAGACCTGAAAATATACTTCAGCTGAACGTAAACTCGGGAGAAGTGATTGTTCCTTTTGTATTTTTAATAAAGTTTTGACAAATAGTAGATTAAAGGTTTCAGTTGCCAATGAATACACGCACCTTATATTGATCTAAAACCCAAATGAACCTTACTAAGCCAAGATTATAAACTTACTGTACAAAAATATGAGAGAACAACATCTTAAAGATTGGCAAAGGTTAAAAATGTCCAGTTGCTCCAACAAACATAGTCTCGACCCAAACAAGCCGGTGTCTAGGGTTAATAAAAACATTTTTTATTAGTGGAAGTGTTATGATTCACATTTTCTATGCAGAATTAATTAAAGCGTAAAGAGTAAACACCATGTTGCTGTACATTTATTTGCAGTGATGAAATCTCTCACTTTATATCTGAAGCATTGAATTCCCCTGTTTCTGCAATCGCTCTTGTCTCTGTGTATTGAGAGCACAAATGTCTTGTACGGTCAGGATGATGTGCTCAGCTGGTGCCACACTCGCTGCCAGTCTTCACCTGGGCATCCTGAGATGTTTAATGTTGCTCCGGCATGCGTCACACATTCATTATGTGGTCAGCTAGGGACTTGGTTTCATTACACTAAATTAGCAAGTGCTAATTATCCACCTGATCCAGCTGTGACAAAGAGACACCTCCCCATGCCATGATCTCCATTCCACACAGCGTACAGAGACACTTATTGGGTTTCGTTCACTAATAACACGATACAAGTGTCCTTGTTTATGTGCAACCAAAAGGCTGTAACGCAACATTTGAGGCTTTGATTGCATATTTTATACACAAGCAATGATTAATGTCTGTACATTTCTCTTATTAAATTTGCTTGTCTGTTGTTGTTGCATTTGTAGTGATTAGTGTACATCAGTTATTTTCTGCTGCAGTTTGCAATCTTGTTATCTTCTCATTCGCTCTTATTTCTCTCCTGTCAATACAACGAGCAAATAGACTAAGGCTTAATCACATTGTCGATCGTTGTCAAATAATTACAGGCTCACATTTGTGTGAACATATTTATTCAATGGCTGTAATTTTGCTGTAATTTTCTTTAATTCCCAAAACAAAAGTGAGGCATGTTTTTCCATTTTAATGAATGTGGTTACACAGATTTGTCTAAAATGATTTTACTGATAAGATTAGCACAACATTATCTACTAATGACAGATGCAGAACACATTATAAGATCATTTCTAACTATGAAGCTTTCTTCATGGATAATGTATCGATGTATAAGTGGGTTAAAATGTGCTGTGTGCTTATATAGACAAATCTCCTCAAGACTTCTACTTTGTTTCCTCTGAAAGCAGTGTATAGAAACTTTATATGTGCACATCTGTTCCTGCAGATTACTGCATCCCTCATCTGACAAAAGACACAGACTCCTTAAGTCTGTTAAAGATAAGATGATCAGTCAGTCCTAGTGATCCTCGCCTATTACATTCATGCTACTGTAGATATTCTTACAGAAGATGAATGAAGAGAGCTGCATATGTGTGGGAGAGCGAGATTGTAAGAGTAGAGATTATAATCATTTTTTAATGACGTGAGTAGTTTATTTATACATTTACGTTTCTTTGCGTGTCTCCACAGAGTTATTCTGTACAGAATTAATCGCTCTTCTCTCAATGAGACACATCCTCAGGCAGGTACCAGAAAATGGGTCTGGATGCAAAGCTATTTCTTCTTTAGGTGCTAAACTAGAGATGCTGTCTGTGCTCCATATAAAATGCAGATCTTTATTCTATTCGGACATTGAATAGAGAAAACATTTCATCTCTTTACTAGGACAGCATGCTTTCTGTTGGTGAAGGCCATTTGCTCCAGTGGGCTTTTGCTCTGAATTGTGCACAATATCAGAATGTTTTATGTTTGTTTTCTCTTTTAACAAATATGAAAAATGGATATAAACATTTTCTCCAAAGCAGATACTGGATGTAAATCTCCTTTGGGGAACACAAATGGAAAGACTGGCCTTAATATAGCAGGAAACATATAGTTTACAGACTAATTTTGACAGTTTCCATTGACAGAGTATTATTTATTCATTGTGTTAATAACTAAACTAAGCTTCCAATTGTGCATATGAGGTGTTAAAACATCAATTTAATGGTCTATATGTGTCTTTTTCATGCATTAGATAATCACAGACAGTGGCCATCACACCTTTAACAGGGGAGAGGGAGAGGGAGAGGGAGAGGAGATGGAGGGAGAGAGGGAGAGAGGGAGAGGGAGAGAGGAGAGGGAGAGGGAGAGAGAGAGAGAGAGAGAGAGAGAGGAAAGGGAGGGGAGGGAGAAAGGAGAGAGGGAGAGGGAGAGGGAGAGGGAGAGGGAGAGGGAGAGGGAGAGGGAGAGGAGAGGGAGAGGGAGAGGGAGAGGAGGAGAGGGAGAGGAGGAGAGGAGAGGAGAGAGGGAGGGAGAGGGAGGAGGGAGAGGGAGGGAGAGGGAGAGGAGAGGGAGAGGGAGAGAGGGAGGGAGGGAGAGGGAGAGGGGGAGAGGGAGAGGGAGAGAGAGAGGGAGAGGGAGAGGAGAGAGAGAGAGGGAGGGGAGGAGGAGAGAGGAGAGAGGAGGGAGGGAGGGAGGGAGGAGGGAGGAGGAGGGAGGAGGGGGAGGGAGGAGGAGGGAGGGAGGGAGGGGGAGGGAGGGAGGGAGGAGAGACCTCGACTGCCCTCTAATCAGCAAAAAACAAGAGAAAGGGTTTCTTCTAGAGTTTGAGAGTTTGACTGGTGGAAAGATGCCCTCCTGCATCTCTTACTGGTCTAATATAACGTGAGTAATAAAATGCTTTGTTCATCATATTTTTATAGTTGTTTTCATGCTGACTTACATGAACCTGAACTTTTTTTTATGGTCCAAATGTGAGCAAAGTTTCACTTAGCATCTGTTAAAAACAAGAAAAGCTAATTTAATCCACAAATAAACAGCAGCTGCCTAGAAATGAATATTCTTTGATGAAATTTTAGTGGAAGATTACCGCCCTATAGTATGGGCCGCTAGTACTGTAATGTGGCTTTTTTTACTGTTTTAACTTTCTGACATGTTAAGATTTCTAAAGCTGAGGACTGTTCCTGCCTGATAATTATGTTATTCTGTATGTGCTGTTATGATGATGGAGACAGATGTAATTATGGGTTTTGCCTGCTCTCAGCTCTGCCGTCTATGGATTCATAGGTGCCAATCTTTCACAGAAACGACTTATTTATGTTACAGAGATTATCTTTGTCCAGATCGGCTGAAGCAAAGTACAGATCGTGAGTACAGATCTGAGTACACTATGTAGACAATAACTTTCTTTATTCTTTTATCTAGAGTGCCAGTTCTTTGACAACAAGAAAGTCTTTCTGAGCAAACAGAAAAGGAAAAGTAAGTCCTAAATTTTCTTGCATTTATATTTAATCATTTAGATACTTTTATCCAAACTGACTCATAAATGAGGAAAAGCAATTTTTGCACTATTAGCAGTATCACAAAGATTAAACTTTTTAAAGTTTGAAAAGGTTGTAATAAAAAGTGAAAGTAATTTTGTTTTTAATAGAATTAATAAATGTGTTTAAATTGGAATGTATTCGGCTTTGCTGTTGTTTGTCACCCAGGTATTATTTATTACAAAGTGTCCAGCAAGCATCGGTTTAAACCTGATTTCTTGACCATTTTGACACATGCCAGAAATTCACTATCATACATCTTTGTTTTTTTTCCTATCAGTCTAACTGGCAGGACTGATGGGATGGATTATAACCGTCATCAACCGATGTGCTGTATTGATTGGTTGTCTGTTAACTGAAGCAGCACTTGATGTGTTTTGTAACGAGTCTGTGTGCTAACGTATTCTTTTTAAATACATTATATGTTCTTAAATATCACATTAATGTATGTGCACTCGTAGTTACTGTTCATCTTATCAAAGAATTTGCAGTTAATGAATATGGTCTCTTTGTGGGGTTTTTTGTATCTGAAATAATGCAGAAATAATCTGGCAACCCAACAAAAGCAGCAGCATACAGTAAATTCTTTCCCGTGAATGTTGTTTTTCTCATCAGTCGGCTGCTAAAGGTCAGGTCAGAACATATGAGGCATTTTGAATATGAAAAGAAAACTTATTATGGCATTATGAATCACATAATTTAGCTGACATGTACAAATTACACTGTTGCTGTTTCCCAGCTGTACTGGGAACATTTGTACATCTCATTTTCCTGTGGGACTAGCCGAAGTTTATTTACTGAAGCACATGTTATAGTTTGCTTTCTCTTCTTAATCTATTTTAATTTCTCTCTTCTGTTTTTACTCTATAGATATACCTGTTACCTATTTGGGTTTTAAAGAAAACTGTTCTCAGCTGGAATCCGTAGGTGAAGAATCTGTGTTTGTGCTTTTTTGCTTTGTGTAAGCCATTTAAACTGATCATTTAAAAATCAAGTATATACACATTTCAGCGAAACATTAACTTTTCTCCTTCCTGCTATGATGGTTACCATCCTACATTATGCATTTCTAGACGGTCATGTTTGCCAGTAAAGATTGGCCAATGGCTGTTAGAAATGATATTCCGTGGAAATGTTTGCATGTACAACATTAATTCAGATTTATTTATTTTCTGTATAAATGCTTTGCTTAATTAGTCATTTGATGCACCATAAACTATTAATAATGTGGTACAAGCATATTTAAAATCTAAGTATTTTGTTTAAAGCTCCAAGCACTTTTAAACTTTAAATACTGGATAATACAACTGAAACAACTTATATTATAATAGATCATGTTTTTTGTGATGTCACATTATGAGATATTGTTTTTAGTAAGATCTGAATCCTGTTGTGAATGTACATGCAATGATTTGTTTTTTTCCCAAAAAATATTGTGACAAGAAAACAAAAAGGATGTGTAGGAGTAACAGAGATGTGGTTTCACACCCACATTGTGCAGTTCACTTTCTTTGTGTAACATAGAAGTGGTGTGACTCATTTTGACTCTGTGCATTGTGGGTTTTTTGATATGCTCAAGCAATGTAGACAGGTAGACTGTAATGAAAAGAGTCATTTTGTATTTTTGATGTGTTTCTTTCTTTCTTAAGTGCATATTGCAGCAGGTTAATAATCCCAGATTGACAGTTGTGATGAAACGGCTCACACAGATGTTTTAGATGTGAAACTGCCTTTATATTCAAGTTGAAGAATATTTTATTATGTTAACAAGCCCTGGAAATTAGTGAGACACTTAAATG